>JAQQTP010000089.1:23649166-24892500 GCA_029884605.1 Ormosia emarginata | reverse complement strand
TTTGTTCAGAAGGAAAAGGAGCAAAAGAAAGGAGGAAGAGGAAAACATTGAAGATTGGGAATTAGAGTATTGGCCACACCGTATTGGGTACGAAGATATTTATGCTGCAACTAAAGGATTTTCAGACCAGAATGTAATTGGTTTCGGAGGGAATGGTAAAGTCTATAAAGGGTTTCTGCAAGGAGTGGAAGTTGCAGTGAAAAGAATTCCTTATGACAATGAATATGGAATGAGACAGTTTTTGTCTGAGATTTCAAGTTTAGGCAGATTGAAACATAGGAATGTGGTTCCATTGAGAGGTTGGTGTAAGAAAGAGACAGGAAGCTTGATTTTAATCTATGATTATATGGATAATGGAAGTTTAGATAAAAGAATATTTGATGGTGATGAGAACACTATTTTTAGGTGGGAGGAGAGAATCAAGGTGCTTAAGGATGTGCCACAAGGAATATTGTATTTGCATGAGAGTTGGGAGGTTAAGGTATTGCATAGAGACATTAAGGCAAGCAATGTATTACTTGATAAGGATATGAATGGCAGGTTGGGGGATTTTGGACTAGCTCGAATGCATCATCATGGGCAGATTGCTAATACCTCAAGAGTGATTGGAACTGTTGGTTACATGGCACCTGAACTAATTCGAACTGGGAGAGCCTCAACTCATACTGATGTATTCACTTTTGGTGTGTTGGTGTTAGAGGTGGTGTGCGGGCGAAGACCAACTGAAGAAAATAAGCCAGCCTTGGTTGCTTGGATATGGAGACTAATGGAGAGAGGAGAAGTGTGTTCTGCTCTTGATGAACGATTAAAAGGAAGGGGTGAATATAGCATTGATGAGGTTGAGAGGGTTCTTCATCTTGGTTTGTTGTGTACACACACTGACCCTCGTATTAGGCCAACTATGAGACAGGTTGTGAAGGTGCTGGAGGGAGAGAGTATGGAGATGAGCTTGCTTGACAAAATAAATTCAGCAGCTGGATATACTGTGAGCTTTGATAACAGCATTCACCCTACAATTGAGGACATTTTCCAGTCCTACTGCTCTTTCACAACTCTATATGGCAATGAGGGCAGATGAGTTTTCTAGAAAATCATTTGACTTCTGGTTCGTTGCTAGAGCTGCAAAATGAATCATTGTGCAAGTTTAATTAACTATGCCAAGATATAACTTGGTATTTTTCAGTCTAGAAAATGGCTATCTATTCCTTTAATCTGCATTGGTTGACGTGTTTGTAAGAAAGCGGCATTCTGTACATGGTTTAAGATTTTCTTCTATTTGATGTACATAGTTAGTCGAACATAATAATAGGCTCCAATATAAATATTCTTTTATTTCAATTACTTTGGGCTGCATCCACAGTCATCTTCATTTGCAGGATTATGCTTTTTTATCCATATATATCAATTAGAATGAAGCTAGTCAGAATGTTATTTTGTTATTCAGCATACTGCTCGGTTGAGTTTGTCTTTTCATATTTGGTTGTGTTACATCTTCTACGGTGCTTTAATGTATAAAAGGAATATGTGAAAATCCAACTTTATTTAATTCAACTTTACGCAATTTGAATATTCCATGTTTTGCAATCTAACTTCCCAAATAACAACTTTCTCCGAAACAGAGACCATATATGGAAGAATAGTCATATTGATCAAACAAATTGCAGACTTCTATTTCACCATGCCTCATGTTGCATTACAACGTGGCTTATTATGCAACACATGATTTTGACGCATTTGGCCAATCCTTGGTCCATTTTCTTTTTATTGTAATTGTGATTTGATTGAAGCCCACTTTAATTAGAGAGGTTAGCTTATTTTTGTACCCGGTGGAAAGAATAGTTTAAATCAAGAAGATTTTTATAGAAAAAATCTGCTTTTCTTTTTTTATTTATGGTGAACAAAAAAAGCTCTTTGTTATATAATTTATATAGATAAATTAGAAAATTTTATCAAAAAAATAAAATAAAGAACTAGAAAAAAAAATGCGCCTACTTTTGGTTAATATATACCTCGTTATATCAAGCAGTGGTAGCTATCTGGTAATGGGCCCACTGGCTTATATGTACACATTTAAATTCTTAAATTTTAGACAGATTAATATTAATTTTGATGTTTGAAGATACCATGTTTTTCTACTAATGAAAACAAATCCAGAGCCAACCTCAAACGTCTACTTCAACTTTTTTCTCTGCCGCCTTAGACTAGTAACAAGGAAGAAGCAGCATAATTATGTCGTTAGTTGCGGCAGAAAAGAAACTCTCTCTTCCTCTCTAATCCTCTTGCTAACTAGAATGTCTCCCTATAGCTTTTCCTTCCTCTTTGTCATCCTCAACACAGCTCTTCTAAGTTCAGTGTCAGCAACTGAATTTGTCTATAATAGAGATTTCAACTCCACCAATATTGTCCTGTCTGGGAATGCCACCATCCAAGACTCCATTCTTACTCTTACTAACCACACCTTTTTCTCCATAGGCCGTGCCTTCTACCCTTACAGAATACCTATGAAATCAGCCAACTCTTCCACCTTTCTTCCTTTTGAAACTTCTTTTATCTTCTCTATTGCTCCTTGTAAAGACTTCCCTACTGCTCATGGTTTTGCTTTCATATTCTCACCTGTTATGGACATAACTGGCACCCTCTCAGGAAATTATTTGGGTCTTTTTAATAGTTCCAATTTAGGTAATTCTTCCAACCATATTTTTGCTATTGAGTTTGATGATTTTAGAAATGAAGAATTCAATGAAATATATGATAATCATGTGGGTGTTGACTTGAATTCACTCATTTCATTGTATTCTGAACCTGCTGGGTTCTGGGTTGGAAATGGAAGAAATGGTGAAAAACTGGAGGAGCTGGAACTGGATAATGGTCATAATTATCAAGTATGGATAGAGTTTTTGAATTCACAGCTTAATGTTACTATGGCTCCAGCAGGGAAAAGGAGGCCACAAAGGCCGTTGATTAGTAGGCCTGTTAACCTTTCTGGGATTTTGTTGGATGAAATGTATGTGGGATTTTCTGGACCAACAGGGAGAATGGTGGACATATGTAGAATCTTGGCTTGGAGTTTTAGCAATTCAAACTTTTAAATTGGTGATGCTTTGCTGACCAAAAATATGCCCTTGTTTGTGCATCCAAGGGGATGGATATTTAAATCAAAAGGGTTCATGGTTGGTGTCATTTTTTGTGCTCTATTTGTCACTGGCTGCTGCACTTTGATGTTTTTCAGTTTATCAAGAACCAGAAGGAAATGCAGAGAGGAAAATATTGAAGACTGGGAATTGGGGTATTGGCCACATAGGATTAGCTACCAAGAGATTAGTGCTGCAACAAGGAGATTGTCAGAAGAAAATGTGATCGGTATTGGAACAAATGGGAAAGTATACAAAGGAGTTTTAAAAGGAGCAGAGGTTGCAGTGAAGAGAATCCATCATGACACACAGCACAGGATGAGAGAGTTTCTAGCAGAGATTTCAAGCCTAGGCAGAATGAAACACAGAAACTTAGTGGGTTTAAGAGGATGGTGTAAAAGAAAAAGAGGATATTTGATGCTGGTTTATGATTATATGGAGAATGGGAGCCTGGACAAAAGGATTTTTGATTGTGAATACTGAATACAGCAAACTGATAAGCTGGGATAGAAGAATTAGTGTCCTACAAAACTTTATGTGGAGTTTTATATCTACATGAGGGTTGGGAAGTTAAGGTCTTGCATAGAGACATCAAAGCAGCCAATGTGCTGCTTGACAAGGATATGAATGCCAGATTGGGGGATTTTGGGCTAGCCAGACTGCATCACAAGGAACACTTGCCTGACACAACAAGAGTAATAGGGACTCAAGGGTACATAGCACCAGAACTAGTTCGAACTGGGAGACCATCAACTGCAACTGACGTGTATAGTTTTGGAATATTAGTTTTAGAAGTGGTATGTGGGAGAAGACCCATTGTAGCAGATAAGCCACCATTGATTGACTGGGTATTGTCCCTTACGGACAGTGGCAAATTGTACTGTGCCATTGATGAGCGTTTGAAGGCTCAAAGTGGATACACCATTGACATTGAGGAAGCTGAGAGAGTGCTTCATTTGGGTTTGTCATGTGCAACTTCAGACCCTGGTATTAGGCCAACAATGAGGCACGTGGTGGAAGTGTTGGAGGGACTAAAAGGCAAAGAGTGTAAGGAAGAGTGCATCCATGTGAGTTTGCTAGAACAAATAAAATCAGCAGCAATGAGTTCTAGGAGTGCTACAAATTTTCCCCTTGGAAGTTATCCTACTTTTGAGGAAATTCTGCAGTCCAAAATTTATCCCACAACATCTCTAAGCGGCTCTTATACTGTCCCACAGTTAGAGTTAGAGTCAGAGTCAGAGTGTATCTTAGAAGGAACTAGGAAGGTAGAAACTGTTTAAAACTTTCAATGTCCATGTTAATATTTCTACTTAACATTGGAACGAATTAGAGAGCCTTGGTTGCTGTTGTGAGGTGACAAACACTTCACATAAAGAGCAAGCACTAGTTGCTCCATAAGTCTTGACTCTTGAGTTTCGCTAAAATATTGAATTTTCACCTACCAGGCTAACAACAACAACAACAATAACTCTTGCTTATGTGTGAGCTTTGTTACAAATCCCTTTACATAGCCAGTCCCAAGTCCGGAAAAAAAAAAGCGAGTTGTGTAAGGCAGTCGATAACTAATGTAAAACGTTGTTGAATCTTTATGACATAGACCTACCAGGCTAACAGCAATTTTATAATTTTTAGAGTGCTCTTTTCTTTTTCCTTTTTGTGCCATAAAACATTTTAATTTTCTCTCTCTTATTGTTCTGTTGATGATGCTTGTGTTCAGATTTCTCTTTCTTGGGGGTAAATCTGAATGACATTAAAGCCAACATAAAAATTATTTTCATACCGGTACACATCCCTTTTTCCCTTTGCTTTCTCCACGTACAGGCAATGGTTCTAAAATTTTCGGCAATGATTATCCCTCTCAACAACTAGTGGTTAGGAAAATAAATGTAGCACCAAAGAACATACACTAGCTTGCTTGTATAAATCTAGAGGTGAAACATGAATAGTGTGATTGAAATATGAAAAAATGAGATTTGATTTGATTTATAAATCAAATTTTGTATTTAAAATGTTAAAAATTAAAAATTCATTTTAAAATCTCATTGATTTTAATGGATTATATTTAGAAATCTTATCAAATATGATGAGATTTGTTAACATTTAATCTAATCTTAAATAGATAGACTATTTTAATTTTATTAACTTTTCGATTTCACCTCCCATACCCATTAACCAAACTTTACCATGAGAGATTATAAGGGTAAAAATATAAATTGATAAAATGAAATCAAATTAATTCTATTTTTAATGAGTTCCAAGCATGAGAATTGATTTCCAAATTAATTCAAATCCAAAAATTTTAATGAGTTGCAACATAAAATTTGATATTTGATTCAAATTAAATCAAATCATTTCTAATTTATAATCATTCCAAACACAACTGAAGAGCGGAAGGAACACAATATATAATAAAGGGTGAAACATGAAGAGTGAAAGAAAGATCAATTTCTTCTTATAGAGCCTGCAATTTACATGTTACATATATATACTACAATAAGAGCAAATGCACTCTCTCCCTCTCCCCATTCTTTCTCTCTATAATGCTGAGAGATAAATAATGTTGTCATAAAATATGTAAGCAGCTGAACAATCAGAAATAGTTATGTAATTGGCTACTATTTTTGCTGTGCACGAAATCTCTCACCTCTTGCTCTTGACTTGTCAGTTCTTGCTCGTCTTGAAAACTCCTGGATCTTTTGATCATGCTCTTTGAGCATCTGATCCATATTGCTTGACGAAACCAGTAATGGACCTGACACATATATCTTGTTTCCCCTGGACCCACGCCCATCCTGAAATAGGGCCCCACATCAATATTCAGCAAGCCTCAAGAAAAAAAATAAAAGCAAGACTCAAGAAAAAAAAAAACCTCAGGTGCTGCCACGATACTCAGCTGTCAAATATTTATTGGTTGTTGATTGTAACAATAAACATTTAGACTTTGGAGTCCATTAAATATAATCAGCAACCAACTAATAAATGTTTCACAAGTCACAACTAATAAGGTACCCTTAACTTTTTTTTTTTAAAAAAAAAAAGGGTACTTGAGTAATTCACGAAACAAAAGAATTACAGAAAATTGTGACAAATTGGGGGGGGGGGGGGAGGAAATCATTTTGGCATTATTGATGATTCTATCCTGTTCATAAATATCAGGAGAGGATCCTGTTAGAAAGATAAAAACAGAATCTTTTTTTAATACAACTAGTAGACTTTATAATTCATCATGGTGAGTTCTTGCACAATAAAACTTGTGTCAAACATGATGTCCTGTAATAAGAGAGGATTCAAATCCTTATTGATGCCTAGCGAAGGCTTTCATTACCAAATATTTAGAATTAGTAAAGCAAAAAGAAACAAGAAATGAAAAAGGAAATAATAATAATAATAAAAATAAAAACTAACCGGAGTTAATTTTTCAGCGGGGACCCTTCTATTTTCAATTTGACTGAGATCAGCAATCCGCTTTTGATCATGCCTTCTTCTTAACTCTGATCCATTAGTTGACTCAATGGATTTTCTTACTTCAACTGGTTTTCTGTGCTGCAAGTGAACTGGCTTTACCCCCTGATCTTCAGACAACAAAGTCCTTGATGCCACTAGCCCAGATAGTTTTGATAGGTTCATTCTGTTTGAAACAGGAGGCCCATCATCAACTTCCTTCCCACCCTTTGCCCAGCTAGAACCAGGAACCAATGGACCAGAATGTGAAGGCCTCTTATAAAAATGCCCAGAGATATTATTTTCCATTTCTTTAACATCTTCTGTCTGTTTGTTTGGGAAAACCAGAAACCCAGACACAGGTTTTCTATGTGGGTTGGACGATTCACTTCGGTTCTTCGAGCTGGAATAATGTTGCCCTTGCTGCATCAGACAACAGTATGATAAGCTGAGAAGACAGAGAGATAGAAAGTAGGGAAGTAAGTAGAAAGGACATGTGAAAAGAGCACTAGAATACTAAAAAAATTAATATAAGAGGATTCGTTGTTGTAAAGCATGTCATGGGTTCGAGTTTGCAGGAAACACTTGTAGGGATGAGCAGCCTCAATACCCTGAGCAAGGATTAGTCTCACACACAAAGGGTGTGGGGAAACTTCATGAGACCCCGAAAAAAAAAGGGAAAAAATAATAAAGCAATAGGCACTAGTCATACAAATCTGCATCTTTTTTTCTTGTCTGCTTCAAACCCATGGATTCTCTTCTGTGCCTCGTTATATTAAATAAGGAGAGGAGTCGCCATTAGACTCAAAAGTCAGTTGCAAGTTGCAACAGCCCAAAAAGGTTTAGGTGTTCTAACACAATCACAAGTTCACAACATAATAAGCGTGGGTTAGGTCTTACACAAAGAACTGGTAAACAAAGGCATAAAACCCTTTGGCTGACTCTAATAATAAGAAAAGCTGAACTAATCTACTAGCTGAATCAAAAGACAGTCCAAAGTATAAAAACCTTCCTTTTGCTTTACCCCAATTTCATGGTCACTACACAATATGGCATTTAAACGATTATCCAGAGGTATCCAATTGAGGAAGTTCATACAATAAAATTTGAACCTTGTTCAGATTACCTGTATTGATATGCCTGTGTCAGCACTGTCTTTTCTTGTGACATGTGTCCTAGGTCCTTTTTCTTGTCTAACTCCTGAGCCAACTTTTTGCTCCCTACCTCCAACAGCTCCTTGCCTGAGGCGATAAACAAAAATGGATACATATTAGTTATCTTATCAACAATAGGCTTATATAACAAGCCACCCTTTTGCCACAAATGGATGAATCAAGTGGCACAGAAAGCAAAGCCAACAGTCGCGATGAAACGAATGAAAGCATACAGTTGCAGTTGCCAAAATGTTTAGAAGGCTAAGATATAACTATGTCTTCGAGACTTCAACCACCAATAATATGCATATTTCTTGTACTATAAGTACATGAGAGACCCCATCAATGATGCTTTTGTTCATGGCAGAGATATAAACATTCAAATTAATAATCAACAAGAAATCAATTTGATTATACATAAATTGTTCAGATTAAGGCATATAATTTATATTCCTAACAACAGTTTTGATTATGAAGATTGAACCCATTGTCATAATACCAATTACTAAAACAAAATACATATCATTGTTTTCGCCTCAACTTAAAAAAGAATCAACCTATATCAGGTACCTTCTGGTTGCTTCGTCCCGCAATTTAGCATCAATCTCTTTGCTTGGAGGATATTTTGGTAAACTTGATGGATCACAAGCTAGAGGTTCTGATGTAAAGAACTGTCAATAAATGGGGAAATTTTCAAAATGGAGGATCACATGCCTCTCAGGAGGTTAGAAAGAAAAAAGGTTCCTACAATATCATGTATGACAGAATTGTGTGAGAAATACGGTTATTATTTCCTACTTCATAATATAGCAGTATAGTGACAAATATATCACTTAATTTTGTTCATTTGCAAGTTACAAACAATGCTCTATTGAGTTCTGACTTCATGATTTCATTACCTGCCCTTGTATTAAATGGGAAGAAGGTGCTGTATAAGCATGGGAGGAAAAAAACCAAAAGAACAAAATGGGGAACAGTATGGCTTTTAAGGAGTAAAAGAACATATATTTAAGTTGCTTGTAAAGAGAGAACAACAACATACATTTTCCCACAAAGTGGAGTATGATATATACATCAATCAACGCCATTGGGCTATATCAAAAACATGTAAAGAAAGAACATTTAAAAGAAAATTAAGATTGAAATTTTTTAATAACTAGCCTGCAGAGTACTCATTTTTAGCAGGTGATTATCAAAAACAACATTTAGAACTAATAACTTATATTGACACATCACTCAAATATCTTATCAAATGCCTGCAATTTGGATATTTCCAATGTCAGGAAATCCCTATTTGTCTGATCACATGTTCTTCCACAGCCATGGGAGAATCTAAGTGAGGATAAATTTAAAGAGACACTTACGAGTTATATAATTAGAGAAACATCAATTTCTTAGTCCAAATGAGAAACCTCAAGTTAAATTATTTAGCCAACAGCATATGAGTTATGTAATTAGAGAAACATCATTTTCTTAGTCCAAATTAAAAACCTCAAGTTAAATTATTTATCCAACAGCATAGAAGCATTAACCACACCTTTGTGTACATTTATTGGCCTATCGACTATAGTTGATTTGGTGATATAATGGCAGGAAACAATATGAAGAGCTTCATTACGCAGGTATAAACATTAAGATAAGAAAATGATCCACCAAATACCACTAAGATTACATTAAGAATGAAATTCAATCTCAATCAGATTATATAATTATTAGCTGGAAACATAAACCTGCATACCTCACTTTTCAGAGCAGCAGCAGCTGTCCCTCGATGTGCTGGATCAATAGAAAGTAAGGTCTCTATAAGCCTCACGGCAGTAGATGGATATTCATTAAATGTTTCTGCCACACATCGCCTATAATGGTGTGGAGGCTTGAATACTGTTGAATGTGGCAACCGCAATTTAAGCCAATAGTCCTCAGATGGTGAGCCACAAAGTTTAAAAATCCGATGCAACTGCTCAACCTACAAGGAACTAAAATTAATCTTTGGGTACCTCTTATATACCTTTAATAATATATACTAGTATCAATATTAATATTAGTATCAATTTATAAAATTGGGACCAACAGTCGAAACTAGTATATATGAGTTCGGAAATTAGAATTATGCATAAACGGAGTCCACTAACAACTTAACCGTAAACTTAAAGGGAAAAGAAGCATAGATAACGAGGATTCACCAAACAAAAGTGATAGTAATTTAATATAAATAAATAAGACCATGTTCATCATGTAACTCCAGTACAAAAATAATTTTTCCTTTATAATTCTTGTAGTCATTAATATGCTGAAACTGTCTAAGCAATTTCTATAGACCTAAGTTATTGAAATTAATGGGCATGCCATAAAATATTAAAATATTATATCAACAAGCCAAATGGCAGCCAAGCAGTGAAGCATTTATGGTGACTAAATGCAGAAACTAGATTCATAAACATCATACCTCCGTTTTTCCTGGCAATATGGGCCTGCCAGTATATAGTTCCCCCAGTATGCAACCAGTGCTCCACAAATCCACTGCAACTCCGTAATGATTTGCTCCAAGTAAAAGTTCTGGTGGTCTATACCACAGAGTTACTACACGGCTTGTCAATGGAACACTGTGATGGGGGTCAAAAAAACTAGCCAAACCAAAATCGGCAATCTTTAAGACACCGTTATTGTCAATGAGAAGATTTGAGCCCTTTATGTCACGGTGGAGGACACCATGACTATGACAATGATCCAATCCACTAAGAAGTTGCTGCATGTAGCATTTCAGCTGACATACAAAAATAAACCAGAGTAGAAAGCAAGCACAGTTACTTATTAAAGTTCAAATAGGACAATGCTTCCTATAATTGTATTTGACATGCATATGCACAAGAATCTCAACACCATTGAAAACAGAAGACTAAAAGAATGAAAAGAAATCATCACTACCTGTGGTTCAGAGAACTTAATGGCTGGATTTGATGCAAGTCCTGTAAGATCATGTTCCATATACTCAAAAACAAGGTACAAGCTGCGAGATGTCTCTGATGTTATCAAGCCCTCTAACTTTACTATGTTTGGATGGTTGAGCCTACGCAGAACATGGATTTCCCTTGCCATAAACTTGACACTCTCAGGATCAAGATTATCAAAGCGTACCCTCTTCAATGCAACAATCTTTTGGTGAGTCACATCACGTGCCTTATAAACAGTACTATAAGTTCCTTGCCCAATCTGTATAATAGTATGCCATCAAGCGATTCATTTAGAGTGATAGACAACTATCATCAATGATAAAGAACATTAGAGAAAATAGCCTCCTTCCTTCACCAATATAAGAAGTTTATACTCACAAAAATAAGACAAAATTAAACTGCCTAACAGGCATTCTCTATTTTTTTTTTTAACAGCAAACAACAACAAAAACCAAAGCCTTTTCCCATTAAGCCATGTCTTCAGAAAGGCCATTTAACTCTAAATCCATTTTTTTTTAACAGCAAAAAAGAATGAAATACCCTGTCTTGAACTCCAAAGCATTACAGAGAAAACTGCAAAATGAATTGTACTCGAAATCTGGTCATCCAGTTTCAATATTCTATATAATCAAAGTGGATACCAGCCAACATTAACATGTCTATGTTTCATATGTAAAACAGCCACATGATTCCGACACAAAACATTCATGTAATAAAGTTGATTATCTTCTGAAATGTAAATATTAGGCTACCAATGTTTTCCACTTCCCACCAATCCACTCTGTACAATTTGGTTCATAAACTTTAAAGTACACAATTCGTGAAAATCCCAATTAATTTTGATTCTGGTAAAAAAAATTTCCATTAATAATTTAACCATGCCAGCAAAAGTGGAGTATCTTTGACATGGTAGTGTCCATAGAATTTTGGCAAGTGCATTCACAAGACAGTAGTAAGAATAACATAGTAGTTGAATTATAATGCAAACACAAATAGAACAGACAAGGCAGTAACTTACTTTATGTAACCTCTCAAAAGTATTTGCACTCCGTGGTATCCATCCCTTGATAGCTTCACCAGCAACAGAAGAAAGCCAAGCCGGCCATCCTGCTGCAATTTGCTCTCCTTCTGTAGCATTCGGAACCCTTCCAAGACCAGGATGATCAATAACAGTCAATTCGGGTTTCTCTATTTTCTTCATCCCATTTTGATCATCATACAACTTCACTGAACCATTGGCTTTCTTGTCAATTAATGAAACTTTCACATCACCACCATCTAATAACTTATCTTTCACCTGAACCCCCTCAACCCTTTTCACGGAATTCAATCGTAAAACATTCAACTCTGAGGGCCTTGTGCTAGATGATGACAATTTCTTTGTGATACCTTCCCTGCTGTCTTCTACAGCTGAACTCTTAGAACATATGCAACCCATGTTGCAGCAGCCAAGATAACACTTCAACTATACAATATTATCCTTCAAGAACTAGGAACACCATTCACCAGCAAAAACATCTTCTGACAACTCCACCAAAATTCATGAACAGTCACCAACTAAATAGTATCTTTGTTTTTATCCAAAAGCAAAGATGAGAACTTCTCATAGGCACATACCCATTTGCATCTTATGACCTTATATCAAAGCAGAGACCATGAATTCAAAATCCCACGATTTCTCTGTCTATTTGAAGATTCCAAACTGACCCAATTCAAAAGCAGTAAACTTCAACCAAACACGCAATTCAGAACCCACCAATAACACCACACCAAGAATCTTTAACTGTCAAAAAGGAAACATTTTTCCAAGGAAAATTAAAGGAATGGAAATTCAACCAAGATAAAGAGTATGAGAAGGTTATGATAACACTCAAAGACTATTATAAACCATGGAATTAATAATAAAAAAATGGGAAAAAGGAAATACCTTGGTGGACCTTTGAATTGGTATTAATTAAGGGTAAGGATGGATCAGAAGCTTAACAAGAAGAAAAAAAGTTTGGTTCACAAGGGTATGGCTGAAAGTTCAACGCGTATTCAGACATTAAAAAGAGCATTATCATCAACTTAGACAACAACCTTAGACGGCTGTAGCCGGCTATGCTCAGTCAAAAGAAGCCACTTTCTCTCTCTCTCTCTCTCTCTCTCTCTCTCTCTCTCTAGTGTAGTGTGACTCCCTCCACCACGTTGCTTCTGTCAAGGAACGATTGGTACTGGCTTTGTGTTCAAAACTTCAAAGGAGGTCGTTGAGTTCTGTTTGGAATGTGAATGCAGAGCATTAAACGCGTTTTTTAATTCTTTTTTTAATTTTTATGCAACTTTTTTTCTTCCTCTCTCATACCTCAGTAGAGTGACAAGATAATAGTGCTGTTTTTTTAAAATAAAATAAAATAATTCTTTGTTGATGTACCTAAATAATAATAATACTAATAATTCTTCCTTTTTCGTTGTTTTGGAAAAGAAAGGATTCTATGTCTATTAAAATCAATTTGGTATTTCTTAATGAAAAATTTAAGAATAATAAATTTTGAATTTTTCTTAAGAATGTATTAATGGTAATAATAAAAAATAGAAAATATTAAATAAAAAGTATAATAAAAAATATTAAATAAAAAGTATAACTTTCTTAAAAAAATTGCATAACTCTCGTGAAGAGTTTAAATCTCAAGAAACAACTCTTATAAGAAGATCGTATAATTCTTCTACTCTTACAATTAAACGAAAATTAATCGTATGAATGATTTAAATGAGTTAAACTTGTAAAAATATATTGTGATATCAAAAATTAAAAAATATAGCATTTAATATATGAAATAACACTTATTAAAGAATCAAAAGTAAAAAAATATTAAATAAAAAATACAGGATTTAATATATTAAAAACTCAAAAAAAATGTATTTTTTAGTTTTTAGTCAATATTTTTTCCTTAGGACAATTGTTAGGTCAACTAACACATTTTTGTTAGTCATGGCAACCATCACCCAAGAGGGGGGTGAATTGGGTGATTACAAATTTTAATAGAAATTAAACATTTTGAATCACTCAAGTAATAAAAGCATTGAACATGCACGATAAAAGTACAACTATTATGATTACTCAAATACAACTTGGGATATATGATGAATTAAGCAAATAAAAAAAGATATCAAGTTCATAGAATCAAATCACCAAGATAACAAGATATGCAATAGATAAATATACTACACTAAATATTGAAATTAAAGAGTGTAGGGAAGAGGAATCAAACTCAAGAATTTATCCCGGTTATTACCACTTTACATCCAATCCCCAAGCTTAACTTGAGATTTTCTTCACTATCTCCTAACTTCACGGGTGCTTAGGAAAACCTTTGTACAAATAAAAACACTATCACCTCATCCAATTCTTCAAGCTTCACAGGTGCTTGATGACCTTTACAAACTTGAGCACTCAACTCCTTGGGATGCCTCACCCTTGAGCTTGAGTCTCTTCAAACAAAGGATTACCCTTTTTTGGAGGATACCTCACCTAATCAAGGTTGATAGAATGAAACTACAAAAGTAGATATACAACTTGAAGAACAAAGTATAGTAGAAAACTCTCTCAAGAGTGGATAATACAAATTGAAGAACAAAAGAATAGAAGGATTTTGCAATAAAGAGCTCAAAATATGATTTTGGTGATTCAAGGATCAAATCAAGTGTTCAAGAGGTGTATGAAGCTTATACACCTCTTATATATAGCCCAAGTGATAAAATAGTCGTTGGTAGTGTTTAGAAATGATTTTTATGAAAACTAGCCGTTTATAGCCGTTAAAAAATCGATTTTGTCGATTCACGAAATTACATTTTATGTCGATTACATGAACTTGTGTAATCGATTACAAGCATTTCAGTTTTTGAAAACTGACTTTAAAAGGTCATAACTTCTTCATTTCTTATCCGATTAAAGCAAATGACCAGTCATTGGAAAGATCTTTGAGTCTATTTTCAAATGAAACAAGTTTCATAACAAAACTCAAAGTATTTTGAAAGTTATGATCAAAAGATTGACTAAAGGTCAGCTTTTCAAAACTCAAACTTGATTATTTTTGAAAACCCGACTTTAAATAATAACTTCTTCATTTCTTATCCGTTTAAAGCAAATGATCACTCATTTGAAAGATATTTGAGTCTATTTTCACATGCAATAAGTTTCAGAATAAATGTCAAAGTAGTTTGAAAGTTATGATCAAGATAGTAACCAAATGTCAGTTTTTCAAAACACAAACTTGACTATTTTTCAAATGTGTGAACTACCACCAAGATTAACTTTCCAAAAATAGTTTGTTGGGCATTTAAATATGTAAGAACCATTTTTAAAGACTTAAAAATATATTTGAGCTCTTTTCTTGTAAAACCTCTATCTTTACATAGGAGAAAACCTAAAAGGAAAATATACTGAATTCTAGTTTAGAACTAAATTCCACAAATTTCTTCTCTTCAAATCTTGTAAATTGCTTGGAACATCTTTATCATTCTCATTCTTCTTGAGTTGAGCATGATTGTGATCTTTTGCTTTCTTGTTGCAATGCTTCACTTTTGATACTTTGGACTATCCTACAAAGTATTCTTCTCACTTAAAACAAGCATAGTTAGTCCAAATTCATAACTTAATATCTTAATATGCATGATTCATAAATGTATAACTCTAGTTAATAACATGGATATAAGAATGTTGCATATATCTCGTTGCATGATTATTAAGTGAAGTATAACTAAATAAAGTACATAATCATGCATGATCCAATATATCTCTTTTAAGCACATATATGAAACATGATCAATATTCTTTTGTGATGCATTTGTCATCTATAAAGCACATCTATCAAGCGTAAAGCATCATTCTTTTTGTCTTTGTATTTGTCAAATCATCAAACTTAACATATTAAACCATTGGGGCAAACCTATTTTCACAATTTTATATAAGAAATTGTATTGAAAGAGTTTGTGAGTGTTTAGTTTATATGTAAAAATTTAATTATTTAAATAATTGATTATTGTATAAAAAATTTTTGTTATAATCGATTATAATAAAATTAATTTTATGTTTAAATATGTTAGTTGAAAAATAATTTTAAACTAATTTGTTTTATTTAAATGATATAAAAAAATCATTTTTATGCATTAAATTACTAAAATAGGTATAAAATTACGAAAAAATTATTTAATTGATAACAAAATAGTATTTACATTTTAAAGTATAAGAAATAATTTATAATCTATAATTATAAGTTGAAATTTTAACATTATAAAAAAACTTTTATAATACATTGAGTTTAGCCAAAAAGTTAAAAGTTAATTTTTCAAACATATTAAATTTATTCTGAATAATTTTTTTTCAAAAAAAATTTGTTAGATGCATTACATAATCTGAACTAAACATGTTATTAATCTTTTAAATTTTCATACCTAAAAAATTAATTCTAATAAGCAATAACCAAACCAATAGTATTGTAGTTTAAGGAAGATATTGCTTTACGGTCCGTTTGGATAGCGAAATTTGAATTAAAACATATAATTTTAATTTTAATCTCAGCTCTTTTAAAATTATAATTGGTTCAAAATCTTAAATTCTATATTTGAGGTTGTCAAAGAATTAAAATAAAAAATTATAATTTTAAATTCAACTATAATTTTATTGTTTAAATATATGATTTAAAATATTAAAAAATTATTTACAAAATTAAAATTAATAAAAATATTCATACAATAATATTTTTTAATATAATAATAATATTTTTTTCATAAAGAATTTTTTCATACATTTGTTTTAGAAAAAAATAAATAGTTATTATAATAATTTTTATATAAAAAAAAAACAATTTTTTATATAAATTTAAAATCTAAATAAATATGATTGTTCATAAATAAATGTGGAAAGAGAGAGCTTAATTTTTAAGTTATAAAATTGATAATTCTTAAGGTATAGGTTAAAATTAAAAAAAACTTAACTTAACTATTTTTTAATTCCATGAAATTAGTTTATGAAATTATAATTTCCATTCTAAATGATATTCTAAATATAAAAAATAGAATTAAAAAGTCTAATTTTAATTTTATATTCTAATTTTATGTTCAATTTTAAGAGTCAAACAAATACTTATAATATTTTTATTTGGTGTGATTAATGCCATTAATTATTTGCTCTCTTGTTTCCTTTTATTTTAAGATTTGCAAATATTTTATTTATTTGTGTTTTGTAGTTAATGGGATTACCTCTTGATTCAAAAATTGTACTGAAGCATAAAAGACATATTAGCTTTCTAAAAGAAAAATGCTTTGAACACAAAAAAAAAAACACATAATAATAGATTATATATTTCAAATTTTAAATTTTTGAGTCAAAAGACTTCTAAAAGTTTAATAATCTAAAGCCATTTTTTTATTAATGAATAATTTCAATTTTTTTTTCTCACGAAAGTCACAAGCCTTGTGTGAGTTGGGCACCGTAATTAAAGTTCAGCCATAACTCTACGAACCAAAAAAAAAAGAATCTCTCCAATTATTACTATGTTATTATTGATGAACGTATAGAATTATTTTTTTTTGGGTACAAACTTGTATAGAATTTCTTAAATCCTATTATTATGTGAGTTAAAATTTACTTCATTTGTAATTTTTTTTTACTATGCTCGAATACTTTTTCATTAATAGAAAAGAATATGTAAAAATGGATTAAAAAAATAGAACAAATGAAATAAATTTTTTTTTATTTAAAAAATTAATAAGAGAAACGAAACGAAATTTTATTAACATTTTATTCTTTTATTTTACTTCAATTTTAAAAGAGTAAAAGTTAAGTCTTTAAAAATAATAAAAAGAAATTATTCTTTATATATTTATTTTATTTTTTATGTATTTTAAAATTCTTAATAAAAAAAATTATTTTTTTATTCTATTTTTTTCCTTATTATCTATCATCAAAATATAATCTTTGGATCTATAGCCTGTTTGTTATACCAAAAAAAGAAGTATTTTAAGTTTAATATTGTTATTCAAATAATGAAATAAAAAGCAAATCACCTAAGAACTGTAGCTCACACTTTTTTTATTCTTTAATATGTGTAAAAATAAATGCCGTGCAAGCAAACTTTCCAATTATATATTATAGTGAAAGATATGACACAAAACTTTTCTTGCATAATCTGTTTTTCAGAAAAGAAAAAAAGGCAAAGGATAAAATGAAATCAAGCAAATTAAAGTGTGTTAATCTAAATAGAAATTATTCGAGTCTCTCTTAAATAAATAATTTTAAATTTAATTTTAAAATTTATGTATATAACAAAATATTATTGAAAATAATTTTTTCTTAAATGCTTGAATATAATTTGAAAAATTAATATCTTATTTATTAAATAAAAAATACTCTAAAAAAAAGTAGGCAAACGCATTAACATGAATCAACTAATTATACTGGAAGAATAAAGAAAACAAAAATATCTCATTGCTTTTGGATTATTTTGACTGGTAAACTGGTGTTGAATGTTGATGGTTTGGATTTTGTAAAGAACAAAGAGGAAGAAAACAAGCGGCTCAACTTATGGTAAACAAGGACGGAATATAAAATCTGAAAGTGTAACCAGCATAAAAATGAATATAAAATAAGGAAATATGATTGATTAAAATAAAATAAAAATAAAAATCAAACGACGTATAAAGTGGAGTCCAACAAAGAGAGAGATCAATTTTGCTTTGCATCAAGGAGGAGGGACTAATTACTTAGTCAAACTCAGACTAGGAAGTGAAGTGAGGGAAGGGACAAAACATGACTGGCTATTTGACATCTGCAAAGGCAAAAAGCTTTCAAATTTTCACCAAAACAGGTAATATGACCTAACTTGGGAGAGAAGATTATATATAAAAAAGCATAGACAAAGGGAATTACTTGAGATTTTATTTCGAGCAAATAACCCCCAAAAAAAAATTGATGCCAAAGTTTTACTTCTGCGTCCAGTGCCGACTTCGTAACGGGCTAAGAAACACATAAAACTTAATAGGATGTTCAGCAAAGTTAAAAATCTTCTGTTAAGCTTTGAAATGTAATTTTTATAGATCATAAATTTGGTATTTCTTTAAAAGGTGCATCGATCTGGTGGACTTGCATGACCTATGATTCATACAGTTAGTCTAAATCTAATTACATCGGGTCAAATAATTCAACTTAAAAGGAAAAACATTCACGTTGAATTTATAACAGTGATCAAAGATAGAGAGTTAAAGCTACGTTGTCAGTTAAATAAAGCTTAAATATGTTTTTAAATTCCTCTAAATATAGAAATATTTAGTTTTGTTCTTTTAATTATTTTTTGGTGATATTTATTATTTCATTTTAAAAAAATTAAGAATGAATCTTTTTAAAAATTCTTTTTTTCTCATTTAGTTCTTCATTTATATATCTGTTTGGAGTTGTTATTATTTACCTACGTATGCGTCCTATATGAAAGATAAGCATCCAATGTGAATCTAATAGATATTTAGGTGAACAATAACCGCCTATGCATTAAAAAAAAAGTAACTAAAACCAAAAAATATAATATTTATAAGAACTAAAAACATCTTTAATTACAGATTTGTTCACCATCAATGTACTAGATAGAAAACTTTACCTTATTATATAATATTTATTCAACTCAAAAAATTCATCTCTAAATAATTTAAAACATAATAATTAATGTACTGCTTACTTTTGTCAAAGCTAAAATATGCTATATATATTATGAGAAGTAATGTTGTTTCTTACTAAAGGTTTTTCGTAAAATTACACTCAAACTTGTGATTCTCGTGCAGCACCATTATTGTTTCTTTCTTTTTTAACATTTATTATCTAAAGTTTAGATAAATAACTGTTGTGATTGATTCTACATTTTTAGTGATTTTTTTTGTTTAGTAGGATTTAGCATTCCTCATAAATTATAAATAAATAAAAAGTTGTATAAAAAATTAAATATATGCAAAAAAGTCACACACAAACAACTATAATTATGTAGATACTTTTTTTAACTCATAGGTATAGTTTGAAGTTGAATTTACAAAATAAGTATAAGTCAAAAATTAATTCTCATATAAAATAAATAATGTTATATAGTAAGTTATATCTCTCAACCAAGACTTACCTATTTCTCATTTTTTATTATATTTAAGGTGAAATCGTAATTTTTATATATGATTTATGTTTTTTTAAGTAAATTGAAATCGTGTTTTACATATATGACTTCTTTATTTTTTTTATTTTTATTTTTTTTGTATTTTGACATAATAACCACAACTTCTTATATTTTTTTATAAATAGGTATTTTCATCTTAGAGTACAACATTTATATCTGATTATGTTGTTAATATCATACGGTTAATTTTAAATTGTTTATATATTGATTAGGTTAAATATATTTTTCTATTTCTATCTTATTTAAACAATAATATTAGTTGATAGTTGAAAATTAACAATTACGTATATTTATCAGTTTATATGGACATCATATGCCACACCAAAAATCATGTGGTATCTCATATAAACAAGTAAATATACGTAGTTGTTAATTTTTAAATATTAATTAATATTATTGTTCAAAGAAAATAAAAATAAATAAGTAGATTTAACATCATCAATATGTAAGTCTAAAATTAATTGTATATGGTTAGCAGCATGATCATATATAAATGTTGTACTCTTAAGATAACAACACATGTCAAAACAAATAAAAAAACAAGAAGTCGTGGTTTTTATACCAAAATGCCAAAAAAAAAAAATAAAGAAGTCATGCATGTAAAACACGACTTCACTTCACTTTAAAAAAAAATATAGAGATTATTTAAATTTTGATCCTTTTGTAAATCATCACCACGAATTTTAAAATCTTCTCAATTATTCTTTAAACTTTAATTAATGTCTCAATAGATCTTTATATTTAATTTAGATTTGTTAATTCACTAACGATAATATTGTATGATATCATTTTATTTGTATTAACATTAATTAAGAATTATTTATTAAAATTTAATTTTAAACATATTTATTTCTTACAAAATAAATACATTGTTATTACACAATATAATTGTTAATGAATTAACAAATTCAAATTAAATAGAAAGATCTATTGAGACATTAATTAAAGTTTAAGGATTAATTAAAAATATTTTAAAGTTTGTGATAGTGATTTACAAAAAATAATTAAAGTTCAAGAGAATTGCATACTCTTTTCTAAAAAAAAACGTAAGTCGTATACGGGAACTACGACTTCACCTTAAATATAATAAGAAAAATGAGAAAGAAGTAAGTCACAACTTCATTTAAAAAAAAAACTATATGCAAGTTGTGGTTAGTAGGCGATATTCTTATGTGCATACAATATATACCACGTTATTTTTATACACACACAAAAAATAAAGAGAGAAGATGATTTTTTGTGGTGAGTGGGTTTAGTGAAACTATTCATCATCTCTCTCCATTTTTTTGTGTGAGTATCTTGTATGCACACAAGAATATCTCGATTAGTAATACGACTTACTGTATACATAATTTCAAAAATTAATTTTTAACTTAAATTTATTTGATAAATTCAATTTTAAACTACTCTTATGAAATAAAAAAGCCATTATGTATAATTATAATAACTGATTAATATAAGATATGTAAATCATCATACGGAATATAAAATTAATTATACGAAGTACATAATTTTTATAGATACTTGAGATTTATAATATTAAAATTAGAGTGAAAAAGTAAGAAATGGATTTTTTAAATATTTTTTAAATGATGTCTTATTTATATTTTATTTGACCAGGTCCCAAACGCACGCCATTGACTTTCAGTTTCAATTGAAAAAAATAAAATGATATCTTTGTCTAAACTAGATTTTAATCCTAACAA
This sequence comes from Ormosia emarginata, assembly GCA_029884605.1. Lineage (NCBI taxonomy): Eukaryota > Viridiplantae > Streptophyta > Magnoliopsida > Fabales > Fabaceae > Ormosia > Ormosia emarginata. Next base: position 24,870,932 of record JAQQTP010000089.1, on the reverse strand, counting down.
TATCAGGTTAATAATATTTTTATTTGCATTTATTTTTAAATTAATTATTAACTTTAATTCATTCATAAAGAAAAAGAGATAAAATTGCATAAATTAAAATATAAAATATAAGATGTAATATAATAAAATCATATCATATGATTATGAAATAACAAAATGCTTGAAATAAGATTTTATATATATATATATATATATATATATATATATATATATATATATATATATATATATATATATATTTTGTTTTTGGCATAGGGGAACATGATGTTGGTGAGACATTGAATTGAATACTTTTTTTTTTTTTGACTAACATTGAATTGAATACTTAAAAAACCATCAATCACAATAATTTTATGTGGTTTGACCTAATATGCAGAAAATGTCTGAGAATTTTCAATTTCTTTTATTTCGCAACTACTTTATTATTATCCTCACATTTTTGCCAAATCTTCTTAATCTCATATTCTTTCTCATGATCCTAACTATTCATAAAACGAGTATTTGTAACTTATAAAAATATGCTTGACCAGCCACTATTCTAACACACTATTTTTTTCCGTTCGAGAAAGATAAACAAATTATTACTTAAAATGAAAAGGAGATACAATGCTCTAGACGAACAATGTTGTGAGACTACCCAAGGTCACTTTCGGTATTAAACAAGGAAGGACAAATACAATAAAGTAACTCACTAAATGACATCTTTTCTAATCAACTTGACTTTATGCAAATCAACGTGTAATGGACAGAGTAAAATGTGCTACAATCTTTTAAGTATATAATTATAAATTTAATTTTAAAATATATTGTATATAAAAATAATATTATTAAAAAAAATTTTATTTAAATGTTTGATAATATTTAAAAAATAATAATCTCTTGTTTATTAAATAAAAATATTCTAAAAAAAAAATTTGTTCCATATATTCACACCATCTTATTAAAACTTTTTTTAATTTCTTATTAAAAATAAATCTCATATATTTTTTATATATCTTTTATATTTTATATATCTTTCAATTTCTTCATATATATTTCACATATCTTAATATATTACAAAATCTGAATTTATTAATAAAATAAAATAAAATAAAATAAAATCAATAACCAAATGAGAACTTAGGTCAAACTCAAACTCTGACTTAGTTAGGACATTTGATTCTAAGTTTTCGGTGAAGGGTTTAACACCCCCAAGAAACATCCCCTCTCATTTTGGTATTTTTCTTGAAAAAAATACTCTTACATTTTTTTTTAAAGTGTAAGGATTATATATACTTTTTTGAAAAATATGAAATTAAGTAAAAAATATAATAAATAATATTAAATAATATATAAAAAATATATATATTATTTATGATAAAAATATCGAAATTGTTTCCCCATTCCCTCTCAGTCCCTCAGTCCCGGGGTTTCCTACCGAAGATCTCTTAAAGCCCCCCTCTAGTGTTAGCGCCTCCCTTACGCCAAAGTATGGTCTGGTACTAAGAAAAATAATATTAAATTCCCAATATCCCCACGAAATCGCCTTGCTTTTGTTTCAGTATCGTTGCTAGCAAGAATAATTCATACCGGTCATGTGCTTGTCAATGTAACAATATTCACATTGGCCAAATTGGTTGAGTAATTTGTTTGAAGATATTCAGATTGTAACAACGTTGGAATTTAAATGATCCCTAAGTAATCTAGGATCGAAAAGATTTTGTTTGATATTGATATCTTTTCTTTTATGTAGCTTAAATAAATTACTACTTGGAGAAACACTAACAGGACAAGAAATGTGGTGAAAAATGTAGCCTTTTCTCTAACTAGACATAAATCAAGTCTTGATGGAAACCAGTTACCCTATGATAAAAGTATATTTCAGTTCTGTACGTGTTCCCTCGTTGTTTACTTTGTTGCTTGGAAGCTTCCATGTTTTGTTTGAATGAGTTGTTAGGCAAGACGTACAGAAACCAAGTGACCGGATTTTCCCTCCGAAATTTTCTTGCATATACACAGACCTGAGATACACGAATTCACAATGGGTGGGATGTGTGTATGCAAGAAAACCCATCCCCCCCCCCCCCCCTAAACTTTTGAGCACGACACAAGTCTTCTAAAAGCTCCAGAGAAAAGCTCATTGTCCCATAACTTCGTTGAAGCCATTGCCTCTTCATTTTATTAGCTTCAAAAGATTACGTGCATGATGTCATTTCTCCTCCTATTGTTCCTTATTTATTATTGTGATCTGTGTTCTGGAGTATATGCTGAAGATTTTTCTCTTGAACTTGTGTTCTGGATTTCTGGTTACAATTCCTAAGCCATTCCACCGAATTTCATACATTGACCCAATAATCCAGTATCATTTATAAATTTATGATATGATTAGTATGCCTCAACTTGGTCTCTAGTAGGGGTGCTCATGGCCGGATTTAATCTGACCCGAACTCGAGTTGATATTTTCATTGAACCAAACTTTAAGATACAGACCTATTATGATCATAGACCGGGCCAAGATCGAGTTAACTCGATATTTCAATAAAATTTATAAATTTGAAGATTATGTATAATTAAGTCATAAAAGTTTAAAAGTATAAAATAAAAATTATGAGATATTTTACAATATATATTTTGAAACAAATTATAAATGTAAAAAGTATTAATTTAAGTCTAGAAGTCTTATAATTTGTTATTAATTTCATAAAGTTATAAGATTTAATATATTAGGTAACATCGGGTCGGATTTAACTGACACGAAGAGTGACCCGAACCCAACCTGAAAATTACTTTGGGCCAAAATTCAAGAACCCAACCCGGCCAAATTAGTTTCAGGCTGGACTCGGTTATCAGGTCCAGTTGGGTCATGAGCACTCCTAGTCTCTAGTAACAGAAGTACATATACTTACACACATCACTTCACATCTTTACACTTTTCACTATATAATTATAATAACTAGTCTGACCTAATTTTCCTATACAACCACACTCTAAATCTATTACATGCCACCCTAATATAAGGTGATGTGTCTCTTAAAGATGTGCAAAGAACATTTTTCTAGTTCCAATTACCTGTCTAGGTTGTCAAATGTCTTAGTGAAACAAGTACATAATATTTAAATTTAAATTCATAATTAATTATCACTTATGTCATACAGTTGTATTCCATCACAAAAAATAGCTTCTTAAGGAAGCTTATTATCATGTCATAGTTGAATTAATTTTTAAATTTTTATTTTTGTCTTTATTGTATACAGTTGTACAACAAAAAAATAAAATCATTAAAGATGCTGATAAGAGAATGACACGGTGCATTTGTTGGCATGTTTGAGTTTCAATACAATCCATTTCCAATACAATTCGTTCGTGGCTATTCATTTCAAAACCCAAAACTGCCACAAGCATTTCAAACGTCCACCACCGTCTCCCTGACCATTCTTCTTCCAATTTTGAAAACTTAACTCCGTCATAACCTCACAGGACTACTTCATCTTCTTTTCTTTTATGCTTCCTTCTCTGGGTTTCCACAAAATCTCATTCATTGCCTGCGTCTCAGAAGGATTCTTCCATCATCTTCTTTGCTTCGTCTCGAGGTAACAATGATTAACATGACAAATCTCTGAATGAATTTCAATTTGTTTCTTATTTCATATTCAACTCCTTATTGATTTTATCATCTTATATCATTATAATTCTAATTCTCTGTTTTGAATTAATTTTTATTTTACTTATCAAGTTTCTTATTTTAAATTTCTCTATTTCATTTTCAACTTCCTTCTCTTATTAACCAGACGCCCTTTCCCCTACCAGCCCATTATCTACCTTCACCAAACCCCCAAACTCTTTAATGTACACATTCTAAAGTCTCTCTCTTCTTTTTTCTTATTAGCTCTTTTTCAAAACACAACTCTAGCAAGGGTGATTTTTGGTTTTAACAGAAGCAGGGGAGGTTTGGAAGGGTGGCGTAGTTATTCGCTAGCGGTGTGGCAGGTCTAGTAAGGCTGGACATCAATGGTGCAGATTTTGCAGGCGACTCACAACGGCGAGTTTGGGGGGACTAGGTTTGTGCTTGGCCGGCGGTGGTAGTTGAGTCTGGGTCATCGGATGTTTGATGAGGTTTGAGGTGACGAGGAGGTAACAATGCTATCTCATGGGGCTTAGTCTTCTATTGCCTTGGAGGATTAGTGTATTTTCCTTTTTTTTCTATATCGGATCTTCATGCTACTTAATCAACCCTTAATATTTGTTGAACCAAATCAGGATGATGATGAATATATCAAAAATTCTGCTTTAAGGCAATGTTTAATACCTAGAAGCTTCTATTTGAGAATTTCAATTTTATAAAATGAATCTGATTTTTTTTAAAAAAAGCTTTATTTGTTTAGTTCTAATTGTTGGTTAGTTTGTAGGGGTCTCAGAGACTGGTAATAAGGGAATGTGTTCAATTACTTTTGCAATTGGAGGTCAGAACAAATACTAATAGCAATGAAACTTTTAATTGTTAGTTTTATTGCTTTTAGGTCATTTGATGAAGTTGGATTGAGAGGGTGGGGGCTTCTGGACTCCGAAAAAAAATCTTTGTATTGCAACCTTGCAGGTTTTTAAAGATTTAGTAGAAGAAATTAAAGAGGTTGAGGAAAAGAAATGGTGGAATAAGACAATAGACTATCATGGTTTGTGAATTTTAGAGTGTTAAGAGGAAATGATTGACTAAAATTTTAGTGTTTTATATCAATTTATATCACTTTGGAAGTACAAAATAAATTATAGAATTTATTTTCTTAATTTTATATTACTTATGAGGTTTTATTTATGTGGGAAGTTGAAACAACTCAACGTCATGCTTATGCTAAGTTTGAGTTTATGCTTTACTTGCTACACTGACCTCAGGTTCTCTGTTGCACTAACTTGCAAGAAAATTAACAACATTAATTGGATGCATGAATTAGACTGAGCAATATTGCTTTTAAGTGCTCACTGCATGGTTATAGTAAAAAAAATTCTTTGTTTTCAATTGATAGTTATTGTTTATATGTTCTTTCCTTTTGATATTAAATTGGCATAGGGTGACTGAGGAAGTAGTGAATGAAACAGAAAAGAATTTGAGTGATGAGAAGCTTGTAGGCGAGGAAGATACAGCAGATTAAAACAAGAAAAGTCCTACTAATGAAGCTGAAGAAATGGAGCCTGAAGATAAGGTGAATATCCAGCTTAATTTAACCTTTCTTCATTTATCCTAAATTAACTGTTGCATCTTCTAACTGTTATAAGCATGGATTGAATGTTTACATAGTGCAAAGCCTTATTGTGAACACCCAATTTTGTCCAGACGAAAAAAATAAAGGAAAAAAAATAAAAAAAAATAAAAAAAGAGAAAATAAAAAAATATACTGATTTTCGTTTTATTTAAAAAATAGAAAAAATGATTATTTTTGTTGAAAAAAAAACATGTTGCAGCGGTCACGTTATCTTGCAGCCAGTAGATTCATTGCTCAAGGCAACCTAAAAATGGCAAAGTTGCAGTAAAGTGAAGCAAGAAAAGTGACAACCTCAATGAAAATACATCAAAATGGTAACTGAGTTATTGCTGCAATCAGCCACTCTACCTGCCTAAGCTAATTTTCTTGGGGGGAGGGGGGTTGCAGATTTTCTTTGCTCTGCTTACAAGGAGAAGGGGGTTCAGTGATTGAAAAGGGGAAGATCAACGAAGCAGAAGAGAGAGGAAGGGAGGAAAAAAGAGCAACAGAGAGAACGACGATTTTTTGGGAGGATTTTCATAGAGTATTTGGCAGAGAACCACCCATCTTCAACGGAATACCTTGCTACCTTCACCATCTTCACTTCAACTACCATCTTCCATAACCCATCACCACAAACAACCTCTAACCACTCATAACCACCATCTTCACCACCATATCAACCATCCACCATCACCTTTCATAACCACCATCTTCCATAACCCATCATCACAAACAACCTACCTTCACTCACGGCCCATTTCCATCTTCACCAATAACTACATCTTCCTCACCACACATTCCTCACTCCTACCACCACCAACCACAACCCACCAACAACTATCATTACTCCTCACCACCAAGGCCAAAACGCAACCCACCACGAAAGTACCGTAACCAGATGCAAACCAGCAACCTAAGGTCAGACCTGAAGCTTCAGTCGGCTGCCCAACACCGAACCCACTGCTTCGTCACCATCGAACCAGGTTAAATTTGCACCGGACGCTCTTCACAGCCAGATCCGGACCATCTGACCGCCGTCCGCGACCCACGAGCAGCACCGTCTCCACCTCACCGCGTCGTAACTTGCCCACACCGATGTCGTCGTCCCCTAGATCTGCATCAGATCCGCGAGCCCACTCTAGCCAGTCGTATTCGCGCATCCGAGCTCCACCAAGCCTATCCCAGCTGTCAACCCGTGACCAGATCCAGCCGTCGAGAACCAGACCCCACCGCACAGCCCATCGCGCTGTCGCTCCACCCATAGATCTGGACCGCAACCGCCGATCCCGACTAGATCTGTAGATTCATCTCCACCCGTACGCAGACCGCCGCTCAGACCGTCTAACCCGCGGACCACCACGCCAGAACTAGCCTCGCACTGGCACCATCCACCAGATTCGTCAGTCCAAAGCTACCGGGACCGCACTGCATGCCGCCGCTCGAAGCTCTGTCGAAGTCGATAACGTCACCGCGTCATCCGCACCAACCCGGAACGCCACCACCAGATCCAGCCACCCTGCGTCGAACTAGAACTCCGGCTGACCAGCACCCCTCCCTCTCTCTCGTCACCTCCTCGTGTGCGAAGCCAAAGGTTTAAGCTTCACTCCCAGCTTTTCCCATTTGATTCTCACTATGTGATGTTTTTTTTCTGAAGCTGCCCCTTTGTGTTTTGATTTAGTTAGTTTAAAGTTTGTGTGATATTTGAATCATTATAAAAAGAAAAGGAGGACAAAACAAATATTGGGCTGCTGAACGTGGGTTGGCTTATATTTGTTACATTTTAAATAAAAAATGGTAATAAAAAAGGGGAAAGCAAGCTTTTGGAATGAGGAAGCCTATTTTCACGTTTTTGAGTTTGAGTATGGCTTAAAAATCTGAAAACTATTTAAAAAAAATAAAAAAAATAAAATAATTTTGTTTTGAGTTTTTTGGTTTGTGATGAGTATGTTTAGTTTTGTTTTTTTGTTTTTTGTTAGCCTGATTTATGGAAAATTTTATGTTTGTCCTTGTTTTTTTGAAAAAAAAATATAAAAAAAAGAAAATAAAAAAAATTTAATCAATGCAATGACCGATGATGATGATTGAATAGCGGATGTTATCTTCAATGTCGTTTGAATTATAAGGGTTTATTGAGTAGTTCAGTACTAACTTGAACCCTGTACAAGTTTGGTTTTGTTTTCTAAAAAAAAAAGATCCCTTTTCAAAAATCTTTTCTTTAATTAAGATCAATCAGTTCATACTTATTTTTTACAGAACTACGTGACTTTGAGTTTCTCATTGCACTTGAGAGTACGTAGGAGTAGAATTTTCATTCTGTCAAACCAAAAATTAAATTTTCATAATTAGGTTTTCTTTTTCATTCTTTTCCTAAAAAATAAAAAATAAAAATAGTTACAATGTTTTTAAAAGGAGTAAAATAAATAAATTTAAGATTATCAAGTTTTTGCACAACTAATTCAAGGTACCATCTCAGGACGGGTGCAATAGGGGTGCTGTGGGATTAAGTTTCCACCCTTCCTTACACATAATCGACTTCCAAATTCGATCTGGTTTTCAAAGACTAATTTCTAAAAAAGAGTTTTCTAATTTTTCCTAAGTTAAATAAAATTGGTGGCGACTCCATATTTTAATCTTTTTAAAATCTCGTGAGTTGCTATTTTGCCGCGATCCCGGTCGCGACAGATGACGACTCCACTAGGGAACCTTGGAGAGTCAGGCCTGTTGTGGTTAGTTGTGCAAATTTTTAATAATGTCTATTTATTTATTTTACTCTTTTTTGTCCTTGTTTTTGTTTTCTTATTTGTTTGTAAATAGTTTTTATTTACTTTTTTTATGTAAATACTTGATAGCATTATTTTATGTATATTTTAACTTGTATATATATTTTTGTACTTAATTGTTGAAACCCTAGGGTAGATGATTGCTGGCTGGCTGTTATATATATATGTTTTTTTTTGTAGGTTGGGGGTGTATTTTTAGCCTTTTAAAATTTTGAGTACAGTTTGTATGCTCCTCACTAGGGATGACAAAATTACCCGTGCATGTGAGATCCATGGGGATTACCCATGACGGCGGGGATGGCACTACCGTTTAATAAATGGGGCGGGGCGGGGATTATAGTATCATTACCATCAAAAACCCGTTTAGTATATATATTTTATTTAATATATATCATATATTATAATTCTTTTTCTTTTTAACTTTGAGATGAGATGAAAATACGTATATTTTATTATTTTAAAATATTTTTTTATTAAATGAACCCATAATGATAAAACTTGTTGAAAAAATATATACTATTTATGTAATAGTTATTTATGTAAACTAATTATTACAAAATATAATTAAATTTAGTTTGTTATTTATAATATTCTTTTAATTTTGTAAGAATCTTATATTGTTAAATAAAATTATAGTATGTGATGTTAAAGTTTATTTTATTTATATTTGTTTTATAATTTTTAAGATTTTATTTTAAAGTATCAAATATCCGCGGATACCCGCGGATACCCGCGGATATCCCATTTACCCGCGAGGATCATAAATGGGTACCCGCAAAATAAACGGGGCGGGGGCGGGGGAAGCACTATCCGCCCCCGCCCCGCCCCATTGCCATCCTTATCCCTCACACACGTCACTATCACTTACCTCACACACTTTTTGGGCTTTATACCTGAGTCTGTGGGAACCTGAGGAATAGGAGGAATCTCGACATTTGTTATTAAGGGACTTCATGCTAACTTGACATTGGTTGAGACACCACTCAGATTGTTACCAATATCATAGATTAGTCATATTGAGAGGGTTTATCCCTACTTGCGATTAATTCATGAATTGGGTCTCTGTCTTTCGAGATAGGGGCAATCGGGGACCATGACTTTTAGAGGTCTAGATCTGTCCTAAAAATCTTGCACTGATAGATAGAATATAGTAGCTGTCAAAATTAGAGTCGTGACTTTAAGGAAATCTAACCTTTAAGTTTCACCTGATTAGGGCACAAAGAGAGCATACCTTCTTCTTGATCTATCAATTTCTCATGTCATTCATTCTTTCATTCCTTTAAAAAAATAAAAAAAATACCTTATCTTACATTTTCTTGTCATTTCCATGCATTCCAAAAAAATAAAAAAAATATACATTGCATTTTCATAGCATTCTTAACATTCACAAAAATCTTGCATTTTCATGTCATTGATAGTTTTTTTTTTGAAAAAAAAAATAATACACCATTTATCATTTTCATAGCATTCCTAGCAACAAAAAAACAAAAAACTCACCATCTTGCATTTTCAAGGCATTCATAGCATTCTTTTTTAAAAAAAAAGAAAAAATGTTTGCATTTCATCTTATGCATCTCATTAATCTCATTCATTTCATCTCATTCTTTGTGTGATGTTATCGTGTTCAGCAACCATTGACAGAGGAAAGAAGAGACCAATCAAACCCGAATTCATAACACAAGGGCTCAAACAAGGCTTACAACGATGACAACTGAGAATGAAGAAAGAAATTTGAATATGGAAATAGATAAGATGAAAGATATGATGAATGAAATGAAAGAGTCACAAAGAAGAATGGAGGAAATGTTGTTGGCCATGAGGGAGACCCTCACTTTGATCGGGGCAACCGGAAGTATGGGAGTAACTGGATCATATTCGCACCCAACTTATACCCGATATCCACCTTCACCTCTGCAAAATCACCCACAACCTCGACCAGACTTCCACAATCAAGGTCGTTTCCGTCCCCAAAACCTACCCCCTTTTCCAAAACTATTAATTTCAAATGCAGATTTATTCCAAAGGTTGTTTGATACTCACCTCATTTCTGGAAATGTTGTAGGTCCCTCTACAACCACCATTCCCAACATGGTATAACTCGAGTTTAACTTGCAAATACTACATGGATATCTCATGACACTCAATTAAAGATTGTAGTCCTTCAAAGAAATCTAATTGCTTATAGGAAGCTTGACATTGAAGAAGTAGCTGGACCCAGTATTGTCAACAACTCTTGAAGTGATTGCCATAAAATAATCAATGACGTTGAACTTATGTTAACTTTCTTGAAGCATTAATGTAATGAATTTGCATGGATACCTTGTTTTCTTTCTTTGCCTTTTTTGACCTTTTTTTTTCTCTATTTATTTTCTTCAAAGCGTCTCCCTTGTATTTGGACTCCATTGAACTCCAATTCTTGGCAATTCTCAGTTTGGTAGATGTTAATAAAGCTCGCGTGTGCAAGTGTCTTTTGCAAAAAAAAAGAAGAAAAATAAAAATAAAATAGGGCAAATGAGTAATCACTTAGTGTGCACTAACCTTTTGTTTCTAAATTAAAATTTTTGAAAATGAGCAATTAAGATTTGAAATGAAGATTGACCATCTTTCTTTATCTTTCACAGGAATTCATCTTTTGATTATTTCTTGTTGTCCCTTTTTGAGTTTGAAAGTTTTCTTCAATTTAACCCTGGACAAGGATCACTCCTACACTAGAGGTTAACACAAAGTGAAAATTGTGTTTTCTGTGAAAAAAAAAAAGGAAAGAAAATGAAATGAAAAAGGTCACAACAAAGGTGAATTATTGAAGTGAAAAGAAAATGGGAAGAAATGAAGAACAATAAAAGAAAAATGTGCTTGAAAGCACAAAGGCAGTTGAGAAGGTTTAATTTTGAATAAGGATCCTTGGTCCCTTTCAACCCTTAAACACTTGTTTGAGCCTTACATCTTTTATTTCATAACCACTAACCCTATCCACATTACAAGCCTTAAAAAGTCTATTCTGATCAATGAAGGATTGCTTTTATTTTCATTAACTTTAATTTTGAGACAAAAGGTTTGTGCTCTTTCGAGTTTTCAATTCCTTACTCATATAAAACAAAAAAAAAATAGAAAAATGAAGAAAATGAGATACTTAGTCCTAAACTGGGGCAAATTTCTCTTTGATTCAATTTGGCCTTGCACTAGGATAAGTTTCTATCTTATTCAAGTTGACTCCAAACTGAGGCAATTTTTCGTTTCCCTAGTTCAATTTGACATACGTTAGGGCAAATCTTTTAGTCATTAGGATGTCTGCCCTATTCAATTCAGTTCTAGACAAGGGCAAATTTCTCTTTGGTTCAATTTGCCGTGATGTGCATGCTCAGCAGAAGGAAATCATTGGTCATAATGTCTAGTAGGCAGATAAAGATCATTTTCATGAAGGTTGAACCAATCCATATTGGGACAACACATCTGTGAATCCAATATCTTTGTTTGTGTCTTTTTTTCATGTATTCAGCATTTGTAAATATCATTTTGTGTAGTCAAACTTCTAAGATCAGTCCGGAAGTTGTTTGCTTGGTTAATTTCTTTCCTGTTGTGCTTTTGAATCCATGCATATTTGTTACGTAATGCTTCAGGTAAGGTGAACATGAGTACAACACCATGATTTAACCATCTAATGATAATCTCCTGATGAACAAAAAGAGCTTGGAAGTTCCATTTGAAGGAGGAAATGATATGTCAATGGATAATCCAAAAACAAGAGGTACCTGAACTTAAAGAAAAGATGGAAGTGAGAATTTGGAAGAAAGTATGTCACAGAGGTCATCCAAATTAAAAGTCAGAAAGTGAGCATGAAATGTATTTTATGCATTTTATAATCCTCTAGGCTTCTTAAGGTTCAATTTGGCTTAATTAAGTTGATTTTGTCACATTTTATGAAATTAAGCTTAATTGGATCATTGAAGAAATTATTGCTTGAATTATCATTAATTTGGGTGATTGCATTCTTAAGTAAAGTGGCCACAACTTGAGTTGTAATTATCGATTAATGTGATTCTGGTCTTGTTGGAAAGTTAAGATAATTCTCTAATAACTATTCACTTGATAGCAAGAACCACATTAATAGCAATATATTTCATTCGTTGTATAACCTTCTTACTTGGCTTTTTCAGTAAATTGGCTATAATTTGAGTTACAAATATCCGATGGATGTGATTTTGGTCTTGTTTTTAAGCTAAGATAAATTTCTACAACTTTCATGAAGGCCTCAAGACCAGAAACACATGTTTGGATAACTCAAATTGGAGTTGAAGCAAAATCTAGTGTTTTGAACCTGACAGCTTGACCTTTATGCACTCATTAGGCTATATCTCGGGCTATTGGAGTTCAATAATTCTGAAATTTTGACAGTGGAAGGTTAAGACCCATATCTACAACTTTCATGAAGAACACAAAAGCTAGTTCGGATTCCTTGAAGGTGATATTGGGCTTAGAAGTCAGAACAGAGGTGCTGACGTTGGGCCTGACCCATGAGCAGTAATTGGGCCATATCTTGGGCTGTGGTTATTGGATTTGGCTAAACTTGGTGTCTCTGGAAAGCTGAGACAATGTGCTAGAACTTTCATGAAGACCACTTGACTCAAAAATGACGCATGCCATGAGTTCAGAAGGGAAACATTTCGGAGACAAGAATCCACCCACCATTTATCTCTTTTATCATTTTGTTATCATCATCCATCATCTCTTTTGGCTATTTGTACTCTTCTAATTCTATAAAAAGAGGCAATGGCTGATCATTTGAGGGTGTTAGCTTAGTGTTAGTCTAGATTTTACTTTAATATTTGTATGTTGATTGCTTCCTTTGTTGTAATTTTCTCTTGTTCTTAAGTGAAGTTATGTTCATCTTTCTCTTCTTCTCTCTTTCTTTCTTCTTGTCTATGAGTAACTAAGTTTTCCTCTTGCTTGGGTGAAAAGGTGAAGCTCTTGGTAATAAGTTAAGGTTAGATTAATTTCTTTCTTGTGCTTTAAATGATATATTTTTATGTGATCTTTATATGAGTTGTATGTTGTTTCCAATTAATTTAGAAACTTTTCTTGTATAATGAATATCTTGATCCATTGTAGACAATAGGATTAGCAGGTGGATGCTTTTGACGATTTACAAGTATTGGTAGATAGTTATTGGAACCATTATATGATTACATAATTGAACTTTGAATGTTAAATCTTAGATTGGAATCTTCATTATGCATGATTTCAATTGAGTTATAAAACGAAATAATCTTATCTTTAATTTATTACCAAGAGTGGATCTCTAACCCAAGCAAATCCTTTTCTATTTGTGAACAACTTATTGCATCTTTAATTTTGTGACAATTCTTCTTTTTACCTCAAATCAATATATTTTTCTTCATCAATTCCTGTGGATCGATCTCGGACTCCGAAATTTATTACTTGAGACAACCTACACTTGGGTTTGAAACTATATAATTATATCCCATCAAGTTTTTGGCGCGTTCTTGTGAACTTGATTTGAAGTTCTAATATATTAAGGTTCCTTCTCTGTAAGAAAACTTCACCAACAATTATATTCTTCCTCTACACTTTTCAATTTCTAATTTACTAACTAACTTACTAATTAACTTACTACTTACTAACTTATTAACTAACTTTTATATTTTTGTCATTTATTTACGTTTTTTTTTTTTTTTTTTTTTTATTTTCGTTTTTTTTTTTTTTTTTTTACATTTTCTGCTTATTATTATTATTATTATTATTATTATTATTATTATTATTATTATTATTATTATTATTATTATTATTATTATTATTATTATTTTACGCTTAACTATCAATCTAACTTTTAAATTAAATGTCATTTATTTTCTGCAATCTAACTTTTAAATTGTCATTTATTTTTGTAATCTAACTTTTAAATTAAATCATTTATTTTTTGCAATCTAACTTTTAAATTCATGTCATTTATTTTCTATGATCTAACTTTTAAATTCTGTCATTTATTTTCTGTGAATCTAACTTTTAAATTAATCATTTATTTTACTCCTCTAACTTAATGAAATAATATTTCTTCTTCTTTCTCTTTCGCCGGCTCTGTGGGGCTTTGCCACTCTCAGGTTTTCATATTTAAATTTACTTTTTTTTTTTCTAGCACTTTATTTTACGTACTTTATTTTACTGCATTTTTATTTCTTTATTTTTATTTTTTTTATTTTATTTTTCACACTTTATTTTCTGCATTTTTATTTTTATTTTTATTTTTGGGTGGTGGTTTATACCACATCCTACTTAATATTTAACGGTAGGTGTATCTGCTACTTGTATATTATTTTTATTTTATGTCACTTATTTATGCTTAACGGTATCGTGATTCAAATTAAATTAGTTTGGTTAAAATTAATCCAAGTAACTTATATATTGATTTATTTGAATCACAAACACACACAATTAACACAATGGCTGAATTTGAAGGTGCACATATTGAACATGATAATCAAACACAACGAGTGAAAATGAAAGTATACATGATGAACAAGGAAATCAACCATTGCGAACTATGCGTGCATATTTGCAACCACCTCGAAATTCTAGTCCATCATGTTTTATCTTTCCACTTACTTGCTAATAATTTTAGATTTAAGCGGGTATGATTTCTTTACTTCCTAATTTTCATGGTTTAGAAAATGAAAGCCCATATTTACATCTAAAAGAATTTGAGGAAGTCTGTATTGCTTTCAATGATCAAAATTGCAGTGAAGAGATTGTCAAGCTTAAATTGTTTCCTTTTTCTTTGAAAGATAAAGCAAAAACTTGGCTTAACGCTTTGAAACCAAGATCAATTGGCACATGGCAAGAAATGCAAAGTGAGTTTTTAAAGAAATTTTTTCCAACACATAAAACCAATGCTTTGAAAAGACAAATCCAAAATTTTTCCCAAAATTCAAATGAAGCGTATTTTCAAAGTTGGGAACGTTTTAAAGATTTGTTAAATTCTTGCCCACATCATGGTTTTGAAAAATGGCGGACTATAAGCTTCTTTTATGAAGGTTTAACACCGAAAACTAAACAATTTGTGGAAACGATGTGTAATGGCGAGTTTCTTGATAAAGAACCCGAAGAAGCTTTAGATTATTTAAATCATTTGGCTGAAAATTCTCAATCTTGGCATGGTACTAATCCTTCTGAAAATTCAATTAGATATAACCTTGCAAATGCAGGTAAAGGAAAATACCATCTTAGTCAAGAAGAAGATCTAAATGCAAAGTATGCTAGTTTGGCTAGAAAGATTGAATCCATGGAATTAGGCAAAGTAAAAGAAGTCAAATCTGTTCAAAATGAAGAAATTTGTAGCATTTGTGATGAATTAGGACACTCGACAAATGAATGTCCTAATATTCCTGTTTTTAAAGAAGTTGTGCATGAGCAAGTAAATGCAATGAACAATTTTAAAAAGCCATTCACCTCTTCTTTTTCAAATTCTTACAATCCAGGATGGAGAAATCACCCGAACTTCAGTTGGAGGAATAATAATCAAGCACAATTTATGCAACCACCGCCTCCTCAGGAGCAACAAGATTCTCAAAATTCTCAAGGATATGCACCTTATGTCCCACCATATAGGAAAAACCTTGAAGGAACATTGAGTGCATTCATAGAAAAGCAAGAGGCCATCAATAAACAAAACACTCAAACCATGATTGACATAAAAGACACTCTTTCCAAACTTACTTCTGCACTCACCATTCATGAGAAAGGAAAATTTCCTTCTCAACCTCAACCGAATCCCAAAGGTCAACATAGTCTAAATGAGGGTAGTTCAGAAAACCAACAAATAAATCAAGTCAATTCTGTGATAACTCTTAGGAGTGGGAAAGTTGTTGAAAAAGAAATTTCTGAACCTTGTGAGAAAGATGGTGAATCAATTCCCAAGATAAGGAAGAGGTTGATATGTCATCTAGCCAAAATGAAACCAAACTCTCATCTCCTCCACTTCCATTTCCTCAAGCATTAAGCAAACCAAAGAAATTGGACCACCAAACTGAAATTTTTGAAATTCTTAAACAAGTGAAGGTCAATATTCCGTTGTTAGATACTATCAAACACTTTCCTTCTTATGCCAAATTTTTGAAAGACTTATGCCTTTGTTAAAAGAAAATTAAATGTGAAAAAGAAAGCCTTTTTGACCGAAGCGTAAAGTTCCATTATTCAAAGCAATAATGTTTTGAAACATAAAGACCCTGGTTGTCCTACGGTTTCATGCATTATTGGAGAACATATAATTGAACAAGCTTTACTTGATCTTGGTGCTAGTGTTAATTTGCTTCCATATTCGGTTTATCAACAACTCAATCTAGGAGAGTTAAAACAACTTCGTAACTCTTCTACTACTTGGCGATAGATCAATTAAAATTCCAAAAGGAATAGTGGAAGATGTGTTGGTACAAGTTGATAAATTCATTTATCCTGTGGATTTTATTGTCTTGGAAACTGAACCTATGATTAATTGTTCCAAGTCAATTCCTATTATTTTAGGTCGTCCATTTTTAGCAACATCCAATGCTTTGATAAATTGTAGAAATGGATTGATGAAGTTAACATTTGGAAACATGACACTTGAGCTTAATGTTTTCAACTTATGCAAGCAACCACATGAAGTCAATGATGAAAATGAGGAAGGTGACGGGATTGAGACCATTGTAGATGATCATCTTCTAAAAGGGAGTTCTTCTTCGACCCATTAGAAGTTTGTTTAATTAATTCATTTGATTCAGATATGCAAGTAGATGGTGATATTTCCGAAATATGCTCTTTGCTTGATTGTACACAAGCAATGGAATACAAAGGATGGAAGCCAAGATTTGAAGAGTTACAACCCATGAATGATAATATTCATGAAGAAGTACCCACACTTGGAACTAAAGCCATTACCTTCGGGTTGAAGTACACATTTTTGGGAGAAGACCAAAGCTTTCCAAAGAGTAATTTCATCAATCCTTATTGAAGAACAAGAAGGTATGTTGATAGAAGTACTTAAAAGGCATAAAAGTGCAATTGGATGGACATTAACAGATATAAAAGGCATTAATCCATTAATTTGTACACATAGAATACATTTAGAGGATAATGCTAAAACATCACAACAACCTCAAAGAAGATTAAATCCACATATGAAAGAGGTAGTTAGGGCTGAAGTTCTTAAATTACTTGATGTTGGAATTATTTACCCTATTTCCGATAGCCAGTGGGTAAGCCCTACACAAGTTGTGCCTAAGAAATGTGGAATAACGGTGGTTGAAAATGAAAAAGGTGAGTTAATACCTACGCGAGTTTCATCTAGTTGGCGTATGTGTATTGATTTTAGAAATTGAATGCACCACTAGGAAAGATCATTTCCCTTACCATTTCTTGATCAAATTCTAGAAAGAGTAGCGGGACATCCATACTATTGTTTTCTTGATGGTTATTCGGGGTATAATCAAATACCAATTGCATTAGAGGATCAAGAAAAGACTACTTTTACGTGCCCCTTTGCACTTTTGCATATAGACGAATGCCTTTCGGTCTTTGTAATGCTCCGGCAACTTTTCAAAGATGCATGCTAAGTATTTTTAGTGATATGATTGAGCATTATTTAGAGGTTTTCATGGATGATCGACGGTTTTTGGAAATTCTTTTGAAAATTGTCTTGATAATTTGGATAAAGTTCTTAAAAGATGTGAAGAAAAAGGATTTGTTTTAAATGGGAAAAATGTCATTATATGGTTACTTCGGGAATCGTGTTAGGTCATGTGATATCTTCTGAAGGAATTGAAGTTGATAAGGCCAAAGTTGAATTAATTGCTCATTTGCCTTCCCCAAAAACAATCGAGAGAAGTTCGTTCCTTTTTAGGACATGCGAGATTTTATCGAAGATTCATTAAGGACTTTAGTGTCATATCTAGACCATTATGCAATCTTCTGACAAAAGATGCACTATTTGATTGGACTCAAGAATGCCAAAAATCTTTTGAAAAATTAATTAGTCTTCTAACATCGGCTCTATCATGCAATCCCATTTGGTCTTTGCCTTTTGAATTAATGTGTGATGCAAGTGATTTTCTTTGTTGGCGCTGCTTTTTAGGCCAAAGAAAGGAAGGTAAGCCTCATGTGATTTGTTACGCAAGTAGAACTTTAAATAGTGCACAAATGAATTACACCACTACTGAAAAAGAACTACTTGCTGTAATTTTTGCATTGGACAAATTTCGAGCTCATTTAATTGGTTCTTCTCTTGTTGTTTTCACTTGATCATCTTTCTTTGTTAGATATTTAATGTCTAAGCGGGATGCCAAACCTAGGTTGATACGGTGGATCTTGTTTGCTTCAAGAATTCAACATCACAATAAAAGATAAGAAAGGAGCTGAAAATGTTGTCGCAGATCATTTGTCCGGACTTACAACAGCTCATCTTTTGATAGCACACCTATCAATGATTCTTTTCCTAGATGAGTTTTTATTTTATGTCAATTCTATGCCTTGGTTTACGCATATAGTCAATTTTCTCGTAACAAGAAAGATGCCGCCTCAATGGTCATATCAAGACAGAAAAAAGTTTTTGGTGAGGTGAAAAATTTTTATTGGGATGACCCATATTTGTTCAAATATTCTCCGATCAAATCTTTCGGAGATGTGTACCGACAATGAGGTAGGTAGTGTCATTAAATTTAGTCACTCGAAGCATGTGGAGGTCATTTTTCTTCAAAGAAAACAGTGCGAAAATCTTGCGGTGTGGATTTTATTGGCCCACTTTATTTAAAGACAACCATACCTTTTGCAAAAGTTGCGAAAATTGTCAAAAATTAGGGTCCATTTCTAAAAGAAATATGATGCCTCTGAACCCTATCCTTGTCATTGAAATTTTTGATTGTTGGGGAATTGATTTCATGGGTCAATTTCCATCCTCATTTGGATATTTGTATATTCGTTGCGATTGATTATGTCTCAAAATGGATTGAGGCAATTCCATGTCGACAAAATGATCATAAAAGCTGTTCTCAAATTTTTAAAAGAAAATGTCTTAAGTCGATTTGGAATCCCTCGAGCTATCATCGGTGATGGGGAACACATTTTTGTAATAAACCATTTGAATCTTTAATGAAGAAATATGGTATTACCCATAAAGTTGCTACCCCTTATCACCCTCAGACAAGTGGACAAGTAGAATTAGCAAATAGGAAATTAAACAAATTTTAGAAAAAAGCAGTTAACCCAAATCGTAAAGATTGGTCTTTAAGACTAAACGATGCACTTTGGGCTTACCGTACTTGCTTTTAAAACATCTTTAGGTATGTCACCCTATCGGTTAGTCTATGGAAAACCTTGTCACTTGTTGTAGAACTGGAGCATAAAGCATTTTGGGCCATTAAAGCTTTCAATTTAAATCTTGATGATGCTTGCAAGTTACGTAAATTACAAATAAATGAACTTGAGGAATTGAGAAATGATGCATATGAAAACTCAAAAATTTATAAAGAAAGAACAAAAGCTTTTCATGACAAATCTATTTTGAGGAAATCTTTTGAAATTGGTCAAAAAGTTCTGCTTTATAATTCTCGTCTTCACCTATTCCCTGGAAAATTGAGATCTAGGTGGACTGGTCCTTTTATTGTCAAACATGTATATCCTTATGGGGCCATAGACATTGAGAATCCTAGGAATGGTAATGTGTCTAAGGTCAATGGACAAAGACTTAAACCATTTCTAGAAAATCAAGCTCTTGAGGTAGAATTCATTTCCCTTTCTGATCCTTGTTATGTGAAAAATTTACTCTAATTTTGTAGCTTTATTTTGTTGTGTAGCTCTTTAGCTCCCGGTAAAATGGCGGATGATGGCGGTACTCGTGACTCTCAAGTCGGTTTGCTCTCTTTCAGTTTCCCAAAATAACTGATTTCTTCTTCTTCTTCTTCTTCTTCTTCTTCTTCTTCTTCTTCTTCAAAATGGATATCATTCTCTCAAACCTGAGAAAACATTTTCCTTCTCTTCCTCAAAATGTTCTAACAAAAATTTACAAGGCTAGATGTGAAAGATTGAGATTGTTAATGCACAAAGGTATACCAGAAGATGTACGTTGGATAATCGAAGCAAAGGTCCGATTAGCTGGTGAGTCTTCAATCTCATTTGACTCATACATGCCAGGTCTTGGTAGAAGTTCATATTCTAAAAGGAGAAGAGCAAAAAGATTACAAGTCTGTCACACATATGTGGACGATGGAATTGTAACAAGCGATGTCGTTCTTTGGGGATGGTTTCCAAAAACGAGAGAAGATAAAATTTTCTTCATTAAGAATGGATGAGTAAAGAGTCATTAGATGATATCTTATTGACTCTTGATACGCATTCTTGTGGTTTGGTGCATCGTGAACTTCTTAATTTGTGGAATCTCTTCAAGGATGAACAAAAGCAATATAGTCTTGGGAATCGACTCTAAAAGACCTGTTTGCCAATTTATAAGAAAATTGGATGGGAAGCTTATCCTCGACTCATAGAAGGCGTTTAAGCGTTTACGGACGTGAAACCGAGGCGGATGTGAGCCACATCCACAACAACATGTACATATTTTCTTCTTCTTCTTCTTCTTCTTCTTCTTCTTCTTCTTCTTCTTCTTCTTCTTCTTCTTCTTCTTCTTTATGTTTAAAAAAAAAAAAAAAAAAAAAAAAAAAAAAAAAAAAAAAAGAAAAAAAAAAAAAAAAAAGAAAAAAAAAAAAAAAAAAAAAAAAAAAAAAAAAAAAAAAAGAAAAAGTATGTATACATCTTGGGTTTGGCTTTGGTAACACACAACGTGAATGGGGAAATGCATGCATCTGATCCAGCCTTCTTAATTGAAAAACAAAGAAGGTAGATTGTATCCCACATGTGAGGCAGCCAGTCGTATTATGGCCACTTGTCCCTTTTGGGAGCCCTATGTTGCGCTTGGTCTTGAATGGGTCTAATACTGGTCAACAATGCTTTGGCCCAAAGCCGAAAGAAGCGACTACCTCCATCCCAATCTCAAGTGAGTATACACCCATCTTTCATCAGGTTTCTCACAACTTAAAAAAAAAAAAAAAAAAAATAGAGGGCGAAACTACGGTTGTACTTGGTCTTTAATTAGATTAGGAGCCCCGGGCGGATGCCCGTCTCTGTCATAGACTCAGAGGAGACCTTCACACGCCAGTATGTAAATAAAGTTCGTGTGCCATGCTCTGTAGAGAGCCGTGTGCTACATTCCCAGTTCTTGGAACCAAGGCTCTGTAGCGGCCGATGGACGAAAAGAAGCGTCCGTCTTTACGGTGAACGAAACGTTATACGAGCTGTATACTTACTTTAATTAGTAGGTCTCTATGGCGAGTTCTGACTGGTTGCGGTCAGGTACCATCTTCTTAGAATACAGGCCTTTAATTAGGTTTGCAGGAAGATAGAGGGTTGTTCTTCCGTAAGCAGGACGGAAAGGATTCAAAGGTTCTTGTTGTCGGTTCGGCAATCCTTGTGGAATTCATATGTTGCACTGGTGACACGCAACTCAAATACATGCCACTACTGCATTCATGACACGCAGTATAAAGATACGCCATGAAAACTGTACATACAGGTATGTCTTCGTTTATTATTATATTTCTTTTATCTTTGTATGATTTTGTTGTATTTTGATTTTTGGACAGACGATCCTTTGAGCAGGGTCCTTCAGGGGTTTCTAGACTTCTTTACCCTGATGGTTTTCTTGAAGTTAAAAAAAAATAAAAAAAAAATCAAATAGTGAAAAAAAAAAGGAAAAAGAAAAAAAAAAGATTCTGTTTTTTATTTTCAAACTTTTCTGACAACAGCCAACCTACCCATATAGGTGCTATGATTATTTTTTTCCCTTCTTTTCCCTATTTAAACACTTCATTCTCTTCACTTTCCTCCAACTCATAATCATTCAGAGGGAAGGTGAAATTATGGGACCTCCTGTTCGTAACATTAAAAATGTCTGTGTTTTTTGTGGGTCAAGTTATGGGAAGGGTTTAGAGTTTGCAAACGCAGCTACCGTTCTTGGTCGAACACTTGCTGCAAGGAATATTCATGTTGTATATGGGGGTGGTTGTCGTGGGTTAATGGGGGCTGTATCACTCTCTGCATTTCTAGGAGGCAGTCAGGTTTTAGGTGTCATTCCTACACCTTTAGCTCAAAATAACATCACTGGCAAGACAGTTGGAGAAGAAATTCAGGTATCATCTATGCATGGCAGAATGAAAACAATGCTTGACAACTCTGATGCATTCATTGCCTTACCAGGTGGTTTTGGTACTTTGGAAGAAATTTTTCAAATTGTCTCTTGGGCCCAACTGAACATCCACCATAAACCCATTGGTTTGTTAAATGTTAATAATTTCTTTGATCTTTTGTTATTTTTTCTTGATAAAGCTGTGGAACAGAAATTTATCACTCCTTCGGCAAGAAAACTTCTTATCTCTGCCTCCACTATTGATGAGCTCATTGATAAATTAGAAGCTTTTGAGTATGAACCTGATAAGGTCCTAGCTCAGATAAATTGGTCATCAGGAAGCAGTGAGGGAAGCAGCAAGAAAAAAAAGCCAGATCTGACACTTCATCTTTAATGGGTTTGATTTTATTTATCGTCATTTGTTTCTGGTTTAAATTTGTGTCAGATTTCTCCAGTAGGTAATATCTTCTATCCTTTACTCATCTATATTTTAACATTGCGGACAATGTTGTGATCTGGTTGGGGGGAAGGATAAGGATAGTTAAAAAAAAATAGGGAAGTATGATATGATTTTCATGAACTTGCTAAACCAATGAATATTGGCGAGTAAGGAGTAATTTTACTCCCGAGACGCATTTTAGTTGAAGAAAGTATGTTTAGTGAGATGACTATCAGAAACCTACAACAAAACCAATTAAGGATGGCGAGTAGTAAGGAGTAAATTTTGCCCTTAAGGTAATTTTACTTTTGAGACGCATCATAGTTGAGAAAAAAAAAAACATTTTAGAAGTAGCAAAAAGCATATCTTGGGTCATAGCATAAATTTTCTTCTTTCTTATAAATCACATGCTTGGATATGAATGTTGAATTGATGGATTGAGAATGATAGAAATATGCCTTGTGAGATTTTGAGCCTATTGATGAATGGATTGAACATTTGTACCATTCTCTTCTTTCTTGTGTGATTTTCACCGTGAAAATGTTACTCTAGAACTTGCTTTGATTCTTTTTGAGGTTACATTTTCACATGCATACATAAATATGATTGAGGCATTTTAAAATAGCTACTTTGACCAAATAGCCATCCTTGTATATTTTTCCTTGTGTAACCCATTTGAGCTTATTTGACTAGTTCTTGTTTTTAGCTTATTACGTACCTTTAAAAAAAAAAAAAAAAAAGAACATGTTTTTACCTGACCTTAGGGAATAAGAGAGCACTGACTTTGTTCTTAAACAAGTGTGGGGGTGTGTGTGTGTAAAAAAAAAAGCAAAAAAGTAAAAAAAAAAAAAAAAAAAAAAAAAAAAAGAAAAGAAAGAAAGAAAGAAAGACCATCCGATACACTATGTGACATATCCATATCTAGAATAAAGATGGATGCTTGGAAACAACAGGAAGAGAAGGAGAAGGTTTATGCCTAACAATGAATTCAACTCATCAATTTGGGATTAATCTTCAACAAAACATTAGTCAAATATTGGTCATTGTCCTTATTGATGAATGTTCTCAAATATCTTTTCCACTCTAACTATACCATAATGCTTTTATTCTCTTTGGTATTTATCTTCTTATGTCCATATTATCCCTCCTTCTTTACCTTGACCCCGTTACAACCTTGAATAAAGTCCTCTTGATTTTTGTGTGCATGTGTTCTGAGTAGTGGAGAAGTAGAAGATAAGCAAGCTTATGGTAGTGTAATTTTTCATGGGTTGAATTGAGTGAAATACTTACCTTTTTAATGCTTGAAAGATTAAGAGTGAATCTTGAGAGGATCTATCATTCTTGATTCGTTCTTTTTAACTGAAGTTTCCTTGCCTGTTGGTTTGAGATGTGAAGAAATATTACCTCAAAAAAAAAATTGCTTTGTTCCCTTGAATGACTGGTTGCTCTTCTTGCTTCATTAAATCTTTTAGAATTTTTAGCTTTTGAGTCTGTCATTTTTTTTTTGTTCCTTAGTTTTTTGTTCTTATGTGTTTTGCTCGGGAGTGCAAAAGTTTAATGTGGGGAATTTGATAACAATGTATTTTATGCATTTTATAATCCTCTAACTAGGCTTCTTAAGGTTCAATTTGGCTTAATTAAGTTGATTTTGTCACATTTTATGAAATTAAGCTTAATTGGATCATTGAAGAAATTATTGCTTGAATTATCATTAATTTGGGTGATTGCATTCTTAAGTAAAGTGGCCACAACTTGAGTTGTAATTATCTGATTAATGTGATTCTGGTCTTGTTGGAAAGTTAAGATAATTCTCTAATAACTATTCACTTGATAGCAAGAACCACATTAATAACAATATATTTCATTCATTGTATAACCTTCTTACTTGGCTTTTTCAGTAAATTGGCTATAATTTGAGTTACAAATATCCGATGGATGTGATTTTGGTCTTGTTTTTAAGCTAAGATAAATTTCTACAACTTTCATGAAGGCCTCAAGACCAGAAACACATGTTTGGATAACTCAAATTGGAGTTGAAGCAAAATCTAGTGTTTTGAACCTGACAGCTTGACCTTTATGCACTCATTAGGCTATATCTCGGGCTATTGGAGTTCAATAATTCTGAAATTTTGACAGTGGAAGGTTAAGACCCATATCTACAACTTTCATGAAGAACACAAAAGCTAGTTCGGATTCCTTGAAGGTGATATTGGGCTTAGAAGTCAGAACAGAGGTGCTGACGTTGGGCCTGACCCATGAGCAGTAATTGGGCCATATCTTGGGCTGTGGTTATTGGATTTGGCTAAACTTGGTGTCTCTGGAAAGCTGAGACAATGTGCTAGAACTTTCATGAAGACCACTTGACTCAAAAATGACGCATGCCATGAGTTCAGAAGGGAAACATTTCGGAGACAAGAATCCACCCACCATTTATCTCTTTTATCATTTTGTTATCATCATCCATCATCTCTTTTGGCTATTTGTACTCTTCTAATTCTATAAAAAGAGGCAATGGCTGATCATTTGAGGGTGTTAGCTTAGTGTTAGTCTAGATTTTACTTTAATATTTGTATGTTGATTGCTTCCTTTGTTGTAATTTTCTCTTGTTCTTAAGTGAAGTTATGTTCATCTTTCTCTTCTTCTCTCTTTCTTTCTTTCTTCTTGTCTACATGAGTAACTAAATTTTCATCTTGCTTGGGTGAAAAGGTGAAGCTCTTGGTAATAAGTTAAGGTTAGATTAATTTCTTTCTTGTGCTTTAAATGATATATTTTTATGTGATCTTTATATGAGTTGTATGTTGTTTCCAATTAATTTAGAAACTTTTCTTGTATAATGAATATCTTGATCCATTGTAGACAATAGGATTAGCAGACACAATGGATGCTTTTGACGATTTACAAGTATTGGTAGATAGTTATTGGAACCATTATATGATTACATAATTGAACTTTGAATGTTAAATCTTCCGATTGGAATCTTCATTATGCATGATTTCAATTGAGTTATAAAACGAAATAATCTTATCTTTAATTTATTACCAAGAGTGATCTCCTAACCCAAGCAAATCCTTTTCTATTTGTGAACAACTTATATCATCTTTAATTTTGTGACAATTCTTTTCTTTTTACCTCAAATCAATATATTTTTCTTCATCAATTCCTCATGGATCGATCTCGACTCCCGAGAATTTATTACTAAGACAACCTACACTTGGGTTTGAAACTATATAATTATATCCCATCAAGTTTTTGGCGCCATGTTTAACTTGATTTGAAGTTCTAATATATTAAGGTTCCTTCTCTCGTAAGAAAACTTCACCAACAGGTATATTCTTCCTCTACACTTTTCAATTTCTAATTTACTAACTAACTTACTAATTAACTTACTACTTACTAACTTATTAACTAACTTTTATATTTTTGTCATTTATTTACGTTTTTTTTTTTTTTTTTTATTTTATTTTCGTTTTTTTTTTTTTTTTTTATTTACATTTTCTTATTTATTTTACATTTTATTATTATTATTATTATTATTATTATTATTATTATTATTATTATTATTATTATTATTATTATTATTATTATTATTATTATTTTATTATTATTTACGCTTTCTCGCTTACTAACAATCTAACTTTTAAATTGGCTCATTTATTTTCTGTAATCTAACTTTTAAATTCTTATTTATTTTTCGCAATCTAACAAATTTCATTCATTTATTTTCTCGTAATCTAACTTTTAAATTCTCATTTTATTTTCAAATCTAACTTTTAAATTCTCATTTATTTTCTCATAACTTAATGAAATAATATTTCTTCTTCTTTCTCTTTCGCGGCTCTCATGGCTTTGCCACTCTCCTATTTTCATATTTAAATTTACTTTTTGCACTTTATTTTCTCAGACTTTATTTTCTCGCATTTTTATTTCTCGTATTTTTATTTTTTTATTTTATTTTTTTTTCACACTTTATTTTCTGCATTTTTATTTTTTTATTTTTATTTTTGGGTGGCTTTTATACCACATCCTACTTAATATTTAACGGCTTGCACGGTGTATACCGCCTACTTGTATATTATTTTTATTTTATGTCACTTATTTATGCTTAACTCCAGTATCGTGATTCAAATTCTCGGCTTGCTTGGTTAAAATTAATCCAAGTAACTTATATATTGATTTATTTGAATCACAAACACACACAATTAACACAATGGCTGAATTTGAAGGTGCACATATTGAACATGATAATCAAACACAACGAAATGAAAATGAAAGTATACATGATGAACAAGGAAATCAACCATTGCGAACTATGCGTGCATATTTGCAACCACCTCAAATTCTAGTCCATCATGTTTTATCTTTCCACTTACCGCTAATAATTTTAGATTTAAGCCTGGTATGATTTCTTTACTTCCTAATTTTCATGGTTTAGAAAATGAAAGCCCATATTTACATCTAAAAGAATTTGAGGAAGTCAGATTGCTTTCAATGATCAAAATTGCAGTGAAGAGATTGTCAAGCTTAAATTGTTTCCTTTTTCTTTGAAAGATAAAGCAAAAACTTGGCTTAACGCTTTGAAACCAAGATCAATTGGCACATGGCAAGAAATGCAAAGTGAGTTTTTAAAGAAATTTTTTCCAACACATAAAACCAATGCTTTGAAAAGACAAATCCAAAATTTTTCCCAAAATTCAAATGAAGCGTATTTTCAAAGTTGGGAACGTTTTAAAGATTTGTTAAATTCTTGCCCACATCATGGTTTTGAAAAATGGCGAACTATAAGCTTCTTTTATGAAGGTTTAACACCTGAAACTAAACAATTTGTGGAAACGATGTGTAATGGCGAGTTTCTTGATAAAGAACCCGAAGAAGCTTTAGATTATTTAAATCATTTGGCTGAAAATTCTCAATCTTGGCATGGTACTAATCTTTCTCGAAAATTCAATTAGATATAACCTTGCAAATGCAGGAAAAGGAAAATACCATCTTAGTCAAGAAGAAGATCTAAATGCAAAGTATGCTAGTTTGGCTAGAAAGATTGAATCCATGGAATTAGGCAAAGTAAAAGAAGTCAAATCTGTCAAAATGAAGAAATTTGTAGCATTTGTGATGAATTAGGACACTCGACAAATGAATGTCCTAATATTCCTGTTTTTAAAGAAGTTGTGCATGAGCAAGTAAATGCAATGAACAATTTTAAAAAGCCATTCACCTCTTCTTTTTCAAATTCTTACAATCCAGGATGGAGAAATCACCCGAACTTCAGTTGGAGGAATAATAATCAAGCACAATTTATGCAACCACCGCCTCCTCAGAAGCAACAAGATTCTCAAAATTCTCAAGGATATGCACCTTATGTCCCACCATATAGGAAAAACCTTGAAGGAACATTGAGTGCATTCATAGAAAAGCAAGAGGCCATCAATAAACAAAACACTCAAACCATGATTGACATAAAAGACACTCTTTCCAAACTTACTTCTGCACTCACCATTCACGAGAAAGGAAAATTTCCTTCTCAACCTCAACCGAATCCCAAAGGTCAACATAGTCTAAATGAGGGTAGTTCGTAAAAAACCAACAAATAAATCAAGTCAATTCTGTGATAACTCTTAGGAGTGGGAAAGTTGTTGAAAAAGAAATTTCTGAACCTTGTGAGAAAGATGGTGAATCAATTCCCAAGATAAGGAAGAGGTTGATATGTCATCTCAAAATGAAACCAAACTCTCATCTCCTCCACTTCCATTTCCTCAAGCATTAAGCAAACCAAAGAAATTGGACCACCAAACTGAAATTTTTGAAATTCTTAAACAAGTGAAGGTCAATATTCCGTTGTTAGATACTATCAAACACTTTCCTTCTTATGCCAAATTTTTGAAAGACTTATGCACCGTTAAAAGAAAATTAAATGTGAAAAAGAAAGCCTTTTTGACCGAAAGGTAAGTTCCATTATTCAAAGCAATAATGTTTTGAAACATAAAGACCCTGGTTGTCCTACTGCCATGCATTATTGGAGAACATATAATTGAACAAGCTTTACTTGATCTTGGTGCTAGTGTTAATTTGCTTCCATATTCAGCTTTATCAACAACTCAATCTAGGAGAGTTAAAACCAACTTCAGAACTCTTCTACTTGTCGATAGATCAATTAAAATTCCAAAAGGAATAAGTGGAAGATGTGTTGGTACAAGTTGATAAATTCATTTATCCTGTGGATTTTATTGTCTTGGAAACTGAACCTATGATTAATTGTTCCAAGTCAATTCCTATTATTTTAGGTCGTCCATTTTTAGCAACATCCAATGCTTTGATAAATTGTAGAAATGGATTGATGAAGTTAACATTTGGAAACATGACACTTGAGCTTAATGTTTTCAACTTATGCAAGCAACCACATGAAGTCAATGATGAAAATGAGGAAGTCGACGGATTGAGACCATTGTAGATGATCATCTTCTAAAAGGGAGTTCTTCCGACCCATTAGAAGTTTGTTTAATTAATTCATTTGATTCAGATATGCAAGTAGATGGTGATATTTCCGAATATGCTCTTTGCTTGATTGTACACAAGCAATGGAATACAAAGGATGGAAGCCAAGATTTGAAGAGTTACAACCCATGAATGATAATATTCATGAAGAAGTACCCACACTGAACTAAAGCCATTACCTTCTGGGTTGAAGTACACATTTTTGGGAGAAGACCAAAGCTTTCCAAAGAGTAATTTCATCAATCCTTACCAAGAACAAGAAGGTATGTTGATAGAAGTACTTAAAAGGCATAAAAGTGCAATTGGATGGACATTAACAGATATAAAAGGCATTAATCCATTAATTTGTACACATAGAATACATTTAGAGGATAATGCTAAAACATCACAACAACCTCAAAGAAGATTAAATCCACATATGAAAGAGGTAGTTAGGGCTGAAGTTCTTAAATTACTTGATGTTGGAATTATTTACCCTATTTCCGATAGCCATGGGTAAGCCCTACACAAGTTGTGCCTAAGAAATCTGGAATAACAAAGTGGTTGAAAATGAAAAAGGTGAGTTAATACCTACGCGAGTTTCATCTAGTTGGCGTATGTGTATTGATTTTAGAAAATTGAATGCACCACTAGGAAAGATCATTTCCCTTACCATTTCTTGATCAAATTCTAGAAAGAGTAGCAGGACATCCATACTATTGTTTTCTTGATGGTTATTCGGGTATAATCAAATACCAATTGCATTAGAGGATCAAGAAAAGACTACTTTTACGTGCCCCTTTGGCACTTTTGCATATAGACGAATGCCTTTCGGTCTTTGTAATGCTCCGCAACTTTTCAAAGATGCATGCTAAGTATTTTTAGTGATATGATTGAGCATTATTTAGAGGTTTTCATGGATGATCCGACGCTTTTGGAAATTCTTTTGAAAATTGTCTTGATAATTTGGATAAAGTTCTTAAAAGATGTGAAGAAAAAGGATTTGTTTTAAACTGGGAAAAATGTCATTATATGGTTACTTCAGAATCGTGTTAGGTCATGTGATATCTTCTCAAGGAATTGAAGTTGATAAGGCCAAAGTTGAATTAATTGCTCATTTGCCTTCCCCAAAAACAATGTCGAGAAGTTCGTTCCTTTTAGGACATGCAGATTTTATCGAAGATTCATTAAGGACTTTAGTGTCATATCTAGACCATTATGCAATCTTCTGATAAAAGATGCACTATTTGATTGGACTCAAGAATGCCAAAAATCTTTTGAAAAATTAATTAGTCTTCTAACATCGGCTCCTATCATGCAATCCCTTGACTGGTCTTTGCCTTTTGAATTAATGTGTGATGCAAGTGATTTTGTCATTGTGGCTGCCGTTTTAGGCCAAAGAAAGGAAGGTAAGCCTCATGTGATTTGTTACGCAAGTAGAACTTTAAATAGTGCACAAATGAATTACACCACTACTGAAAAAGAACTACTTGCTGTAATTTTTGCATTGGACAAATTTCGAGCTCATTTAATTGGTTCTTCTACGTTGTTTTCACTGATCATGTCATTGTTAGATATTTAATGTCTAAGCAGGATGCCAAACCTAGGTTGATACAGTGGATCTTGTTGCTTCAAGAATTCAACATCACAATAAAAGATAAGAAAGGAGCTGAAAATGTTGTCGCAGATCATTTGTCCGACTTACAACAGCTCATCTTTTGATAGCACACCTATCAATGATTCTTTTCCGATGAGTTTTTATTTTATGTCAATTCTATGCCTTGGTTTACGATATAGTCAATTTTCTCGTAACAAGAAAGATGCCGCCTCAATGGTCATATCAAGACAGTAAAAAAGTTTTTGACCGAGGTGAAAATTTTTTATTGGGATGACCCATATTTGTTCAAATATTCTCCCGATCAAATCTTTCGAGATGTGTACCCGACAATGAGGTAGGTAGTGTCATTAAATTTAGTCACTCGTAAGCATGTGGAGGTCATTTTTCTTCAAAGAAAACAAATGCGAAAATCTTGCAGTGGATGGATTTTATTGGCCCACTTTATTTAAAGACAACCATACCTTTTGCAAAAGTTGCGAAAATTGTCAAAAATTAGGGTCCATTTCTAAAAGAAATATGATGCCTCCGAACCCTATCCTTGTCATTGAAATTTTTGATTGTTGGGGAATTGATTTCATGGGTCAATTTCCATCCTCATTTGGATATTTGTATATTCTCGTTGCGCTTGATTATGTCTCAAAATGGATTGAGGCAATTCCATGTCGACAAAATGATCATAAAACTGTTCTCAAATTTTTAAAAGAAAATGTCTTAAGTCGATTTGGAATCCTCGAGCTATCATCGGTGATGGGGGAACACATTTTTGTAATAAACCATTTGAATCTTTAATGAAGAAATATGGTATTACCCATAAAGTTGCTACCCCTTATCACCCTCGACAAGTGGACAAGTAGAATTAGCAAATAGGGAAATTAAACAAATTTTAGAAAAAACAGCTTAACCCAAATCGTAAAGATTGGTCTTTAAGACTAAACGATGCACTTTGGGCTTACCGTACTGCTTTTAAAACATCTTTAGGTATGTCACCCTATCGGTTAGTCTATGGAAAACCTTGTCACTTGCTCGTAGAACTGAGCATAAAGCATTCTCGGGCCATTAAAGCTTTCAATTTAAATCTTGATGATGCTTGCAAGTTACGTAAATTACAAATAAATGAACTTGAGGAATTGAGAAATGATGCATATGAAAACTCAAAAATTTATAAAGAAAGAACAAAAGCTTTTCATGACAAATCTATTTTGAGGAAATCTTTTGAAATTGGTCAAAAAGTTCTCGCTTTATAATTCTCGTCTTCACCTATTCCCTGGAAAATTGAGATCTAGGTGGACTGGTCCTTTTATTGTCAAACATGTATATCCTTATGGGGCCATAGACATTGAGAATCCTAGGAATGGTAATGTGTCTAAGGTCAATGGACAAAGACTTAAACCATTTCTAGAAAATCAAGTCACTTGAGGTAGAATTCATTTCCTTTTCGATCCTTGTTATGTGAAAAATTTACTCTAATTTTGTAGCTTTATTTTGTTGTGTAGCTCTTTAGCTCCCTAAAAATGGCGGATGACGGTACTCGTGACTCTCAAGTCGGTTTGCTCTCTTTTTCGCTTCCCAAAATAACTTCTTCTTCGAATTCTTCTTCTTCTTCTTTCTTTCTTCTTCTTCTTCTTCTTCTTCAAAATGGATATCATTCTCTCAAACCTGAGAAAACATTTTCCTTCTCTTCCTCAAAATGTTCTAACAAAAATTTACAAGGCTAGATGTGAAAGATTGAGATTGTTAATGCACAAAGGTATACCAGAAGATGTACGTTGGATAATCGAAGCAAAGGTCCGATTAGTGGTGAGTCTTCAATCTCATTTGACTCATACATGCCAGTCTTGGTAGAAGTTCATATTCTAAAAGGAGAAGAGCAAAAAGATTACAAGTCTGTCACATATGTGGACGATGGAATTGTAACAAGCGATGTCGTTCTTTGGGGATGGTTTCCAAAAACAGAGAAGATAAAATTTTCTTCATTAAGAATGGACTGAGTAAAGAGTCATTAGATGATATCTTATTGACTCTTGATACGCATTCTTGTGGTTTGGTGCATCGTGAACTTCTTAATTTGTGGAATCTCTTCAAGGATGAACAAAAGCAATATAGTCTTGGGAATCTGACTCTAAAAGACCCTGTTTGCCAATTTATAAGAAAATTGGATGGGAAGCTTATCCTCGACTCATAGAAGGCGTTTAAGCCGCTTTCGGACGTGAAACCGCAGGCGTATGTGAGCCACATCCACAACAACATGTACATATTTTCTTCTTCTTCTTCTTCTTCTTCTTCTTCTTCTTCTTCTTCTTCTTCTTCTTCTTCTTCTTCTTCATGTTCAAAAAAAAAAAAAAGAAAAAAAAAAAAAAAAAAAAAGAAAAAAAAAAAAAAAAAGAAAAAAAAGAAAAAAAAAAAAAAAAAAAAAAAAAAAAAAAAAAAAAAAAAAGTATGTATACATCTTGGGTTTGGCTTTGGTAACACACAACGTGAATGGAAAATGCATGCATCTCGATCCAGCCTTCTTAATTGAAAAACAAAGAAGGTAGATTGTATCCCACATGTGAGGCAAATGTCCGTCGTATTATGGCCACTTGTCCCTTTTGGGAGCCCTATGTTGCGCCGGTCTTGAATGGGTCTAATATCGGTCAACAATGCTTTGGCCCAAAGCCGAAAGAGCAGACTACCTCCATCCCAATCTCAAGTGAGTATACACCCATCTTTCATCGGTTTCTCACAACTTAAAAAAAAAAAAAAAAAAAAGAGGGCGAAACTACGGTTGTACTTGGTCTTTAATTAGATTAGGAGCCTGGGCGGATGCCCGTCTGTCATAGACTCGGGAGGAGACCTTCACACGCCGCATGTAAATAAAGTTCGTGTGCCATGCTCAGAGAGAGCGTGTGCTACATTCCCGCTTCTTGGAACCAAGGCTCAGAGCGCCGATGGACGTAAAGAAGCGTCCCTTCTTTACAAAGAACGGAAACCGTTATCCGAGCCGTATACTTACTTTAATTAGTAGGTCTCTATGGCGAGTTCGACCGGCCGCGGTCGTACCATCTTCTTAGAATACGTGCCTTTAATTAGGTTTGCAGGAAGATAGAGGGTCGTTCTTCCCGTAAGCGTGACGGAAAGGATTCAAAGGTTCTTGTTGTCGGTTCGGCAATCCTTGTGGAATTCATATGTTGCACTGGTGACACGCAACTCAAATACATGCCACTACTGCATTCATGACACGCAATATAAAGATACGCCATGAAAACTGTACATACAGGTATGTCTTCGTTTATTATTATATTTCTTTTATCTTTGTATGATTTTGTTGTATTTTGATTTTTGGACAGACGATCCTTTGAGCAGGGTGGTCCTTCAGGGGGTTTCTAGACTTCTTTACCCTGATGGTTTTCTTGAAGTTAAAAAAAAAAAAAAAAAAAATCAAATAGTGAAAAAAAAAAAAAGGAAAAAGAAAAAAAAAATTCTGTTTTTTATTTTCAAACTTTTCTGACAACAGCCAACCTACCCATATAGGTGCTATGATTATTTTTTTCCCTTCTTTTCCCTATTTAAACACTTCATTCTCTTCACTTTCCTCCAACTCATAATCATTCAGAGGGAAGGTGAAATTATGGGACCTCCTGTTCGTAACATTAAAAATGTCTGTGTTTTTTGTGGGTCAAGTTATGGGAAGGGTTTAGAGTTTGCAAACGCAGCTACCGTTCTTGGTCGAACACTTGCTTTGCAAGGAATATTCATGTTGTATATGGGGGTGGTTGTCGTGGGTTAATGGGGGTCTGTATCACTCTCTCGCATTTCTAGGAGGCAATCGTTTTAGGTATCATTCCTACACCTTTAGCTCAAAATAACATCACCGGCAAGACAGTTGGAGAAGAAATTCGTGTATCATCTATGCATGGCGTAATGAAAACAATGCTTGACAACTCGATGCATTCATTGCCTTACCAGGTGGTTTTGGTACTTTGGAAGAAATTTTTCAAATTGTCTCTTGGGCCCAACCGAACATCCACCATAGAACCCATTGGTTTGTTAAATGTTAATAATTTCTTTGATCTTTTGTTATTTTTTCTTGATAAAGTCATGGGAACGTAAATTTATCACTCCTTCGAAGAAAAAACTTCTTATCTCCTCCACTATTGATGAGCTCATTGATAAATTAGAAGCTTTTGAGTATGAACCTCGATAAGGTCCTAGCTCGATAAATTGGTCATCGTAAGCAAAGAGGGAAGCAAGAAAAAAAAAGCCGATCCGACACTTCATCTTTAATGGGTTTGATTTTATTTATCGTCATTTGTTTCTCGGTTTAAATTTGTGTCGATTTCTCCAAATAGGTAATATCTTCTATCCTTTACTCATCTATATTTTAACATTGCGGACAATGTTGTGATCTGTTGGGGGAAGGATAAGGATAGTTAAAAAAAAAAAAGGGAAGTATGATATGATTTTCATGAACTTGCTAAACCAATGAATATTGGCGAGTAAGGAGTAATTTTACTCCTGAGACGCATTTTAGTTGAAGAAAGTATGTTTAGTGAGATGACTGTCAGAAACCTACAACAAAACCAATTAAGGATGGCAGAGTAAGGAGTAAATTTTGCCCTTAAGGTAATTTTACTTTTGAGACGCATCATAGTTGAGAAAAAAAAAAAACCATTTTAGAAGTAGCAAAAAGCATATCTTGGGTCATAGCATAAATTTTCTTCTTTCTTATAAATCACATGCTTGGATATGAATGTTGAATTGATGGATTGAGAATGATAGAAATATGCCTTGTGAGATTTTGAGCCTATTGATGAATGGATTGAACATTTGTACCATTCTCTTCTTTCTTGTGTGATTTTCACCGTGAAAATGTTACTCTAGAACTTGCTTTGATTCTTTTTGAGGTTACATTTTCACATGCATACATAAATATGATTGAGGCATTTTAAAATAGCTACTTTGACCAAATAGCCATCCTTGTATATTTTTCCTTGTGTAACCCATTTGAGCTTATTTGACTAGTTCTTGTTTTTAGCTTATTACGTACCTTTAAAAAAAAAAAGAAAAAAAGAAAAAAAAAAGAACATGTTTTTACCTGACCTTAGGGAATAAGAGAGCACTGACTTTGTTCTTAAACAAGTGTGGGGGTGTGTGTGTGTAAAAAAAAAAAAAAGTAAAAAAAAAAAAAAAAAAAAAAAAAAGAAAAGAAAGAAAGAAAGTTGACCATCCGATACACTATGTGACATATCCATATCTAGAATAAAGATGGATGCTTGGAAACAACAGGAAGAGAAGGAGAAGGTTTATGCCTAACAATGAATTCAACTCATCAATTTGGGATTAATCTTCAACAAAACATTAGTCAAATATTGGTCATTGTCCTTATTGATGAATGTTCTCAAATATCTTTTCCACTCTAACTATACCATAACGCTTCTTTTATTCTCTTTGGTATTTATCTTCTTATGTCCATATTATCCCTCCTTCTTTACCTTGACCCCGTTACAACCTTGAATAAAGTCCTCTTGATTTTTGTGTGCATGTGTTCGAGTAGTGGAGAAGTAGAAGATAAGCAAGCTTATGGTAGTGTAATTTTTCATGGGTTGAATTGAGTGAAATACTTACCTTTTTAATGCTTGAAAGATTAAGAGTGAATCTTGAGAGGATCTATCATTCTTGATTCATTCTTTTTAACTCAAGTTTCCTTGCCTGTTGGTTTGAGATGTGAAGAAATATTACCTCAAAAAAAAAAAAAATTGCTTTGTTCCCTTGAATGACTGGTTGCTCTTCTTGCTTCATTAAATCTTTTAGAATTTTTAGCTTTTGTCCTGTGTCATTTTTTTTTTTTTTGTTCCTTAGTTTTTTGTTCTTATGTGTTTTGCTCGGGAGTGCAAAAGTTTAATGTGGGGAATTTGATAACAATGTATTTTATGCATTTTATAATCCTCTAACTAGGCTTCTTAAGGTTCAATTTGGCTTAATTAAGTTGATTTTGTCACATTTTATGAAATTAAGCTTAATTGGATCATTGAAGAAATTATTGCTTGAATTATCATTAATTTGGGTGATTGCATTCTTAAGTAAAGTGGCCACAACTTGAGTTGTAATTATCTGATTAATGTGATTCTGGTCTTGTTGGAAAGTTAAGATAATTCTCTAATAACTATTCACTGATAAAGAACCACATTAATAAGAATATATTTCATTCATCAGTATAACCTTCTTACTTGGCTTTTTCAAGAAATTGGCTATAATTTGAGTTACAAATATCCGATGGATGTGATTTTGGTCTTGTTTTTAAGCTAAGATAAATTTCTACAACTTTCATGAAGGCCTCAAGACCAGAAACACATGTTTGGATAACTCAAATTGGAGTTGAAGCAAAATCTAGTGTTTTGAACCTGACAGCTTGACCTTTATGCACTCATTAGGCTATATCTCGGGCTATTGGAGTTCAATAATTCTGAAATTTTGACAGTGGAAGGTTAAGACCCATATCTACAACTTTCATGAAGAACACAAAAGCTAGTTCGGATTCCTTGAAGGTGATATTGGGCTTAGAAGTCAGAACAGAGGTGCTGACGTTGGGCCTGACCCATGAGCAGTAATTGGGCCATATCTTGGGCTGTGGTTATTGGATTTGGCTAAACTTGGTGTCTCTGGAAAGCTGAGACAATGTGCTAGAACTTTCATGAAGACCACTTGACTCAAAAATGACGCATGCCATGAGTTCAGAAGGGAAACATTTCGGAGACAAGAATCCACCCACCATTTATCTCTTTTATCATTTTGTTATCATCATCCATCATCTCTTTTGGCTATTTGTACTCTTCTAATTCTATAAAAAGAGGCAATGGCTGATCATTTGAGGGTGTTAGCTTAGTGTTAGTCTAGATTTTACTTTAATATTTGTATGTTGATTGCTTCCTTTGTTGTAATTTTCTCTTGTTCTTAAGTGAAGTTATGTTCATCTTTCTCTTCTTCTCTTTTCTTTCTTCTTGTCTATGAGTAACTAAGTTTTCCTCTTGCTTGGGTGAAAAGGTGAAGCTCTTGGTAATAAGTTAAGGTTAGATTAATTTCTTTCTTGTGCTTTAAATGATATATTTTTATGTGATCTTTATATGAGTTGTATGTTGTTTCCAATTAATTTAGAAACTTTTCTTGTATAATGAATATCTTGATCCATTGTAGACAATAGGATTGGCACAAAGTGGATGCTTTTGACGATTTACAAGTATTGGTAGATAGTTATTGGAACCATTATATGATTACATAATTGAACTTTGAATGTTAAATCTTCCGATTGGAATCTTCATTATGCATGATTTCAATTGAGTTATAAAACGAAATAATCTTATCTTTAATTTATTACCAAGAGTGGATCTCCTAACCCAAGCAAATCCTTTTCTATTTGTGAACAACTTATTGCATCTTTAATTTTGTGACAATTCTTCTTTTTACCTCAAATCAATATATTTTTCTTCATCAATTCCTGTGGATCGATCTCTGACTCCCGAGAATTTATTACTTGAGACAACCTACACTTGGGTTTGAAACTATATATATCCCCTTTCATTAGATTCTGGGTTCATGGCCTCGATGATGTGAAAAAAAAAAAAAAAAATTGAAAAAAAAAGAAAAAAAGAAAAAGAAATGAAGAAGGAATAAAGGAAGTCAAGAGGATTCCAAGCCAATCGAAGAGTCTGATGAAGAAAATAGATGCGAACAAAGGGTTTGATTGGTCAAAGCTTTTTAGGATCGCCGTTGGTTAAGATGACTTTGAATAAATAAATGAAAAAAATGAAAAAAAAGGATAAAAAGAGAGAAAAGAAAAATTTTAAGTCCATGCATTTTAATTTATGTGGAGTGCATCGACTCCTTGCATTTTAAATTTTTGAGTGCATCGGGATGCAGTTGCCATTGCGTTTTACCTTTGAGTGCATCGGCTCCTTGCATTTTAATTTTCTGTTGAATGCATCGGCTCCATGCATTTTAATTTTTGTTGAGCGCATCGGCTCCATACATTTTAAATTTCTGAGCGTATCGGCTCTTTACATTGTCATTTAAATTTCGGGACGCAGTTGCCTATTGTCATTTAAATTTTGGGATGCAGTTGTCCATTGTCATTTAATTTTCAGGACGCAGTTGCCCATTGCCATTTAAATTTCGAGATGTAGTTGCCCATTATCTTTTAAATTTCGGGCCGCAGTTACCCATTGTCATTTAAATTTCAGGAGTAGAGTTACCCATTGTCTTTTAAATTTCGGGAGCAGAGTTACCCATTGCATTTTAAATTTCGGGACGCAGTTACCCATTGTCATTTAATTTTTGGGACGCAGTTGCCTATTGCCATTTAAATTTCAAGAGCAGAGTTGCCCATTGTCATTTAAATTTCGAGACGCAGTTGCCCATTGTTATTTACTTTTGAGCGCATCGGCTCTTATCATTTACTTTTGAGTGCATCGGCTCTTGTCTTTTATCTTTGAGCGTATCGGCTCCTTACATTTTAATTTTTTGTTGAGCACATCGACTCATTGCATTTTAATTTCTGTTGAGTGCATCAGCTCCTTACATTTCTGTTTAGCGCATCGGCTCCTTACATTTTAATTTTTGTTGAGCGCATCGGCTCCATGCATTTTAATTTCTGTTGAGCGCATCGAATCTTTGCATTTTAAGTTCCTATCATTTTCTTTGAGCGCATCGGCTCTTCGCATTTTATTGTTCTCGCATTGTTTTGCATTTATCATCTTATGCATTATCAGACAAAATTGAGGTTCATGTCTTTACTCGTTTCTTACGACGATAATATGAAAACTACAATTATTTCTTATTATCTAGTAAGAAACAAGTAAAGAGGGGTAACTGTGAACACTCAATTTTGCCCGGACGAAAAAAAAAATAAAGGAAAAAAAGAAAAATAAAAAAATAAAAAAAAAGAAAATAAAAAAAATAAAAAATACTGATTTTTGTTTTATTTAAAAAATAGAAAAAATGGTGATTTTTGTTGAAAAAAAAACAAAAATTAAAAAAAAAATATAGTTGCAGCGGTCACGTTATCTTGTAGTCAATAGATTCATTGCTCAAGGTAGCCCAAAAATGGCAAATTTGCAACAAAGTGAAGCAAGAAAAATGACAACCTCAATGAAAATACATCAAAATGGTAACTGAGCTATTGCTACAATCAGCCACTCTACCTGCCTAAGCTAATTTTCTTGGGGGGAGGGGGTTGCAGATTTTCTTTGCTCTGCTTACAAGGAGAAGGGGGTTCAGTGATTGAAAAGGGGAATATCAACAAAGCAGAAGAAAGAAGAGGGGAGGAAAAAAGAGCAACAGAGAGAACGACGATTTTTTGGGAGGATTTCCATAGCGTATTTGGCAGAGAACCACCCATCTTCAACGGAATACCTTGCTACCTTCACCATCTTCACTTCAACTACCATCTTCCATAACCCATCACCACTCATAACCACCATCTTCACCACCATATCAGCCATCTACCATCACCTTTCATAACCACCATCTTCTCTAATCCATCACCACAAACAACCTACCTCCACTCACAACCATTTCCATCTTCACCAATAACTACATATTCCTCACCTCACATTCCTTACTCCAACCACCACCAACCACAACCCACTAACAACCATCACTACTCCTCACCACCAAGGCCAAAACGCAACCCACCCATGAAAGTACTATGACCAGCCGCAAACCAAAGAACCCACGGCCAGACTCGAAGCTCCAACCAGCTGCCCAACACCGAACCCGTTGCTCCGTCACCGTCGAACCAGGTTATATCCGCACTTGTCGCTCTCCACGGGCAGATCCGGACCGTCTGACCGCCGTCCGCGACCTACTAGCAGCACCATCTCTGCCTCGCCGCGCTGCAACTTGTCCACATCGACGTCGTCATCCCCTAGATCTCTATCAGATCCGCGAGCTCGCTCTACCCAGTCGTATTCGTGTATTTGAGCTCCACCAAACCCATCCCAGCCGTCAACCCATGACCAGATCCCGTCGTCGCGAACCAGACCGCACCGCACAGCCCATCGCGCCGTCGCTCCACCTATAGATCTGGACCACAACCGCCGATCCCGACTAGATCTATAGATTCGTCTCCACCCGTATGCAGACTGCTGCTCAGACTGTCCAACCAACGGACCACCACGCCGGTACCAGCCTCGTGCCGGCACCACCCACCAAATCTGCCAGTCCAAAGTCACCGGGACCGCACTGTGTGCCGCCACTCGAAGCTCTGTCAAAGTTGGCAACGTCACCGCGTCATCCGCGCTGACCCGAAACTTCACCACCAGATCCAGCCACCCTGCGTCGAACTGGAACTCCGGCTGACCATCACTCCTCCCTCTCTCGCGTCACCTCCTCGTGTGTGAAGCCAAAGGTTTGAGCTTCACTCCCAGCTTTTCCCATTTGATTCTCACTATGTGATGTTTTTTTTTTTTCTGAAGCTGCCCCTTTGTGTTTTGGTTTAGTTAGTTTAAAGTTTGTGTGATATTTGAATCATTATAAAAAGAAAAAGAGGACAAAACAAATATTGAGCTGTTGAACGTGGGTTGGCTTATATTTGTTACATTTTGAATAAAAAATGGTAATAAAAAAAGGGAAAGCAAGCTTTTGGAATGAGGAAGCCTATTTCCACGTTTTTGAGTTTGAGTATGGCTTAAAAATCTGAAAACTATTAAAAAAAATAAAAAAAAAATTGTTTTGAGTTTTTTGGTTTGTGATGAGTATGTTTAGTTTAATTTTTTTTTGTTTTTTGTTAGCCTGATTTATGGAAAATTTTATGTTTGTCCTTGTTTTTTTGAAAAAAAAATATAAAAAAAATGAAAATAAAAAAATTTAATTAATGCAATGACCGATGATGATGATTGAATAGCGGATGTTATCTCCAATGTCGTTTGAATCATAAGGGTTTATTGAGTAGCCCAATGCTAACTTGAACCTTGTGCAAGTTTGGTTTTGTTTTCTAAAAAAAAAAAAGATTCCTTTTCAAAAATCTTTTCTTTAATTAAGATCAATCAGCTCACACTTATTTTTTACAAAATTACGTGACTTTGAGTTCCTCATTGTACCTGAGGGTACGTAGGAGTAGAATTTTCATTCTATCAAGCTAAAAATTAAATTTTCATAATTAGGTTTTCTTTTTCATTCTTTTCCTAAAAAATAAAAAATAAAAAATAAAAATAGTTACAATATTTTTAAAAGGAGTAAAATAAATAAATTTAAGATTATCAAGTTTTTGCATAACTAATTCAAGGTACCGTCTCAAGACGAATGCGATAGGGGTGCTGTGGGATTAAGTTTCCACCATTCCCTACACATAACTGACTTCCGAATCCGATCTAGTTTTCAAAGACTATTTTCTAAAAAAAAGTTTTCTAATTTTTCCTAAATTAAATAAAATTGGTGGCGACTCCATATTTTAATCTTTTTTAAAATCTTGTGAGTTGCTATTTCGCCGTAATCCCGGTTGCGACACTTATATAAATATTGGTTTAGTGGTTATGATTCATTAAATTAAGGTTATTGTGTTTTTAATGCTAAGTTTTTAGTCAAAATAATTAACAAAAATCTTATATTATTCTTTCTTTTCCTCTATATTCATTCTCTCTACCATCTTTTTTTTCTCAGCTACTCATGCTAAAGATTATATTTTTCTCCCACCCCAAAATCCCAAATGGATCGTTTAGAAACCTTGATTTACTTTGAAGGTAGGATGATGCAGCATCATCATCAAGAAAATAAATCAACAAAGCTTCAAAGATTTGCTTCAGGAACCTCCGTGATGCTACTTGATGTGCATCCTCAAGGCTCCTTGCTTAACCTTCAACTGCTTCAAACTGGTCCTTGCACTACCTTTCTGCTTCAAGCTCTCATCGCTCCTTCAGGTAAAAATTGAAAAAAAAAAAGATATCACTTCCCTATATTGTAGGTATTGCTACTTATGTCTCCTTTCTCTAGCACGCTTCAAGTGCTTCTACCATTTTTTCTTCCAAATCTTTCTTTTAATCCATCTACCTTTTTAAGGTTTATTTATTCTTATTATCAAAGCTAACGTCCATCATACATTTTATTCCTTTTTTGTTTGGGTTTTTATATGTTTTTTAGCTCTCTTGGAATGGTACCTATAATTATTATATATTATTGCTGATCAAATTGTTGATATCTCTAATTCTGGTTTTTCAGCTTTATTGGAATCAGGAGTGCAAATTCGAAATAGTGGTTATTATGGAAATGTTTTCAGAATTACACTTCCCCTATGTTTCACCAAAGAAGATGTAGGCTATCATTGGCCTCAAATTCTCTTTGTTGTTGACATTCAATAAACAATACTAATCTATATTACTTGGTGGTAGCAGTTTCGGGCTCCTCCAGAAGTTGAAGCTTTGGTAGCACATGTGTGTTTTAAGTAACATGACATCTGAATTTTCCCCCTGTTATTTTAGATTTTGGATGCTTGGCTCACTTTGATTAACTTTTGTTCCACGATGATGAGGGTGGTGATATGTTAAATTTTTTAATCTATTATATCTAAAAAATATTATGATGTGACTTTTACTTGGACTACTATTGGTTATTAATTTGTCAATATGTACATTATTTTTTCCTTGATTTTTGATTTTTCAAATATAGAGTCTGCTCGCTGTCCACAGCCCAAGGTTCCATCTTCAACTTCATTTGTTGCGTCTAAGGTAGAACCTATGGTTTCACCCGTTAATGAAGGAACAACAATTCAACAAATATACAAGAAACAATTGATGATAGTAAGGCTTTTTCTGCTCTATAGTAGACAACACCAGGGCTGCAAGCTACTGATGTATCTGAAGCTACTCATGAGTCAATGAGTAAGGGCAAAAGCATTCCTTCAAAATCAAGGGACAAGGGCAATCCTAGGGCTTTTACCTCTGCTTCTATTACTTGTAATAATTTCTAATTATTTTTATTTATCTTACAGATTTGCAATAAAAAACCCCACATGAGTTCGCTGAAGGTGATCACAAAAAGAATACATACAAATTCAGATGGGTATGTAAGTCTAATGAAAAAAAAAAGTATTTTTTTATTACTATTTGATGATGTAAACTGATTTCATTATTCTTGCTTATGGTCAACCATTTATGCAATCTGAGATTAGATAGTGGAAAACTTTTTTGACATCAAATGTTTGGGTGCAAACTCACTTATATGAAGGGTGATAAATGCTTTTACGGTATCATGAATTTTATAATATTAAAATTTATTGAAATTTGATGCTTCAACAGATTTATTATCTAATAGTAACATGAGTTCATCAAAATGAAAGTTTTCTTAATCCTACGCATCATCAAAATGAAATTTGCAGCTTGGAACATGTAACTTCTCTTTGAAGAAATTTACAGGGCAACGATAAAATTCTCTCCAAATAATGAGATTGGGGAAAATGGCTTTGGAACAATGTATAAGGGAAATCTTAATAATGGATATCCTGTGGCTATAAAGCATATCAAGAAGCTATGACATA
This sequence comes from Ormosia emarginata, assembly GCA_029884605.1. Classification (NCBI taxonomy): domain Eukaryota; kingdom Viridiplantae; phylum Streptophyta; class Magnoliopsida; order Fabales; family Fabaceae; genus Ormosia; species Ormosia emarginata. Next base: position 24,826,692 of record JAQQTP010000089.1, on the reverse strand, counting down.
ATGTTCATCTTTTGATTGTTTTCTATGTTAAAAATTGCATGAATAAGAGAAAACTCTCATATTTTCTACATTGATATTTTAATTATTAGTTAGTCAATTAGTGTTAATGGTTTTGCCGCATTCTTGCTTCATATTATTATTTTCTAAGTGCAATTTTTTTTTCTATGATTATGGACTAAAACAATAGAGAATCCTATGCTTTGCATATGAATCGTGCAGCAATATTTTTTGTTCAATTTAATTTATCTCTAAATATAATATTAGTTCTAAATATGATATTTCTAATATTAATACTATCACCCTATTGTTTAATATAATCTCTAAATTAAGTGTAAAATGTATCAGTTTCATGACTCTAAGATTTGTTTGGATTCTCAAGCTTATTGCTCTGCTTTAAAAATTACACCTGATGTGAACACCTAATTTTGTCCGGGTCCTTAAAACTTTTAATTTAGAAAAAAATAAAAAAATAATAAAAGATTTTTTTTATACTCACTTCTTTAATTTATGATCCAGATGAAGTACAACCCAATAAAAAATATGTCCAGATCTATTTAGCTACTTTGTCCCATTTTGTTTTAAGTTTCCAAAAAAAAAAATGGAACAAAGGAAAGGAAGTGACGTTGCAGCTGATGGCCAAGCCAAAGAGAAAAGACAAGATGTAGGCAAGGAGATAACAATCAGCCAAATAAACAAAGCCAATAAGAAGACAAAAGCAATTAGGCCAAAAGCCTTTGAGGCAATTGACAGAAGGATGCTTTGATTCAAAATAAAAAAAAGAGAGGAGAAAATAAGCTAACGACAATCAGAAAAGCCAAAGGAATAAGGCCAAAAAATAAAAGACAAAACAAGTGTTTTTTGTGATGGCAGGAGAAGGAAAACAAGTGCCGACAGAAATTTTCAAAATTAGAGCATCAAAGAAGAAAGGGAATAGTTGTCTCCTAAGCGGCTCATGCTACAACTCCTTTGCAACATTGGTGAAGTAAAAAAGGATGACACACAAAAATGGATGGTTGCAGCCCTGCAGGAGAAAAGAAAAATAAAGCAAGCCAAAAAAAAATGGAGTGAAAAGGACTGGACAAATCCGCTCTCATGCATGCCAAGCCAGAATTTTTTGTGCCTACATAACAAGAAGCAACGTAGAGAAGAGGGTTAGATTTTTGTTTTGGGGGGTGGGCTGTTGTATATGTTTTTCTTCCTAGTTGAAAACTTTGAATTCTCCTACAACTATTATTTTCTGTTAGTGAGAAAAGTGAGAGGTGAGGAAAAGTGAGAAGTGAAATTGTAGAGAAACAATTGAATGAAAAAAAATTAGTATTTTTTCCTGAAACTCAGAGGTATATTGATCCATTCTTTCCTTATGCATTCTAACTTTTGTCATTGTTGTCTGCATCTAAATGGGTAGGATCGTTGCTTTCTTTTTATGTTTTCCTGGTTATCATGCACTCAGCAGCACACACTTCACAATATATCCTTCTATCTGAATAAAGCCCCAACCTCACCCAAAAGAAAAAAAAAACAATCACAGCAACCAATAGTCCTCCAAGATTTCTTCAAAAAAAAAAACAAAAAAAAAACCCTCACTGAAGCCACCATGCTATAACCCATGGCCACCATGATGAGCTCGCACCCAACCACTACCAGAACGCCGACAACCCAACTGAACCGGACCGCTGCGAGCTCCACTGCGTCATGCGACCACCGGATCTACCCGAGCCCCCCTCCGATCTGCCATGACCTCTGACCACGCCAGCCACCCAACCAGGTTCGTCACGATCCTCTGTCTCCACCGCGTCACGCGACCGCCCAGATCTGCCCAACAAGCCATCACGCTCAGTCGCTCCCCTTCGTTCATGCCATACCGCTCCTCCAGATCGTCGTCGTCGGAACTACACACCTCTGCCTAGACCGCCGCTTGTCTCGTTCCAGAAGACCTCCCCCCCTCTCTAACGTTTCCTCTTTCATTTTCCTATTTCAGAGGCTTAACCTCTGTTGCTTTTTTTTTTTCTTAAGTGACTTTTTGTTTTTAAAAAAAAGTTTGTAAAAAAAAACATAATAATAAAAAGGTTTGTTTTTGGAGGGTTAATTGTTTTGGGTTTTTTTTAAAGCCTTTTAGTTATGTTAGTGATTTTTTTTTCTTGGGTCAGTTTTTTTTTAGAATAAGGAATTAAACAGCTTGAGCCTAGTCTTGTTAATAGGTTATGATTTTTTTTAAAAGTTGAGATTGTTTTCTTTTAAAAAAAAATCAAAAAAATCAGAAAAAAATTGCTAACATAATTTTTAGCTACATAATTTGGGCTAAGGTTAGAAATGATTGAAGATACAAACAAAAATAAAAAAAAATGTTTTCTTTTTTTTTCTTTTTTTGAGTTGGAGTGTTTTTTTCAATAGTGATCTTGCACTAATTTTATAAATGATTTTTTTTTACAAAAGTAAAATGAGATTAGTTAAATTGTGACAGGTTGTTAATCCTATATTTTGGTTCTTTAAAAATCATTTAAGTTGTGACAGCTTAATGATTTGTTGTTTTTTAAAAAACAAAAACAAAACAAAATAAAAAAATCAAATAAAATTTTCAAAACATTTTTAGGGGGTAAAACAAGTATTTTTAAGAGTTATAAAAATTTTGCACAATTGATTTAAGGTAATCGTCTTGAGGCGGATGCATTAGGGGTGCTGTGGAGTTAAGTCTCCACCATTTCCTAAGCATAATTAGACTCCCGAACCTGAGTTTTGAACGTAGATCATTTTTTTGATTTTCCAAATTTTCCTAATAAGAAAATAAAATTGGTGGCAACTCCTAAATTTTTTAATTTAAGTCGTTATCCCACCGCGATCCCGGTCGCGACACCTGGCAAGACCGCAAGAGGACTTCTGATAAGGGAAATGGTTATGGAAAGGCTGAAATGTCATTCACCAAATTCAACTAAGTGAAGATTGAAAATGACTGCTTGGAATCTGTTGTGATTTGATGTTGTTTCTTTTGATCTTATTTGTTTCTTTGGAGAATGTTGTTGGACATGGAGTTAAATTTGTATTGATGTATGGATATTACATTGTCTTTTGTTTGTTGTGTCTTGAGAGGGTCGTTTGGACATCTAAAGGGTTGTTGCCTTCTGAACAATTGTGGTTTAAGGTTGTTGTTCTGAATGATTGCTGCAAATGACATCTAAATGTGGGCCTTTATATTTGGTTTAGAGATTTTTCTTGATAATTCATTACATTGTGTTAATTTTGGCTTCTAAGTTTTCATTTTTCTACCATCTGTTGTATCTTTTGTTTATCTGATCTGTTGTATTATAATAGTCCATACAAAAGACATTGATTATGTTACGGGTAAGATTACTAACTTATCTTTATTTTTTTAATAAGTATTTTTTAAATGATTAAGTTCTCATTCTTGTTTTTAAACATGTAAATGCAGGTTGTTTCATTGCTACTGATGTTAATGTTGGATGTGGTAGTAATTTTTTGGATCTAAAGATGCAACAAACTTAATTGTATTATTTGAAGTGTAGTGTTGAAATCATTTAGTTTAGTATCTGGATTAATTATGTGGTACTATTTGTATTACTTTTTATTTGGATTGAAATAATTTGTATTAGTTTTAATAGAGATTGGATTTATGTCTTACTATCTTCTATGTGAATTGGGTATATTGTTTTATGCAATTCTAATATTTTATCTCTTTCACTTGATTGATTTGGGCCCTTTTTTAAATTGATATATTTTAACTCTTAATTGTTTAATAAAAATAAATATAATTATACATAATCAACTTAAACGAATATTTTAATGGAATTTTTTAGTGAAATCAATAATAGTAAAAGTACTATGATATTAAATCTTTTCCATTCATACTAATATACTTTTAATAGTTTATAGTCTCCTCAATTACTTTGATCAATTTAAAACAATTACATATATTGTGATGTATGGTCATAACACTGATCGTCCTGGAGACTTTGTATTCATCACCTATGATTCTAACAAAGTATTTGAAAAAAGTACAATACAAATTGAGTCCAATTAAGTGGATAAATTTATAATCTAAATAGAGTTAGTAGGTTTCCTAATGGTTGACCTATATATTTTTTGAATAATTGATATAGGTACTTTGTAATTATAAAATTCATTGTGATACAATATTGCATCATTTAAAAATCTTAGTGAATAATCAATGCAAAAAAAACTTTTAACAAAAATCAAATTAAAATAAAACATATGAAAAATACTTGAGGAGTAAATCTAAAAATCTTTATAACATTAGTAATGTAGTACTTAAAAGAAAATAATTTAATTAAATAAATATTAAATTTACATACATATTCAAATATGTTTAATTTTGTAAATCATTTTAATTGTTAGATTTGTGTTTAAAATTAAGAAAAAATATAATCAAGTTTTAAATTTCAATGATGAATAATTATTATAATTATTCATATTCATGTTTTACAAATTAAAAAGTTATTAATTATTTATACAATTTTTAAATTAAAATTTTATTTATTACCCTGTGCGTGCAAGGTTCTAAATACTAATATAAATATATATAGATATATAAGATTCACAAATCTGACATTGGTTTTTCCAATGCCTCTCAAGGAGCGTGCCACACACATTCCAACCACCTTGTATCATATCCTCACGTGCCAAAACCTGATGAGAAGCAGACACCACGCGCTACAAAATGGCGTTAGTCATGATATTATTGTTAATTACAAAATAAATCTTATAATATCTAATCATATTTTCGTAGTGTAACCAAAGAGAGTCAGACATTGGCAAAAAACATAGGACCAAAGACCGCAAAACAATAAAATAGGAAAGCAAAAACCAGAGTGGTTTGGTTTGTGGTCTTTAAGGTTGTCAATGGCGAAAGTAGAAGAGGAACCCACTTCATCGATGCAGCCACCTTCCTCTTACATCTTACTGCTCAACATCATGAGCAAAAGGAGAACATGGGCATGTCTTTTTTTCCTTGTTTATGGTACCCTTTTGGCTTCTTCATGGAATTTCCTCAAATCCATGCTCTCTTGGTACAAGCTTCAAGCTCAGTCATCATCCACCTCTGGTTGGCCTGCACTTTATGCCTCAGTGCTTCTTGGTACCGTCTTTGGGATGCTTTCAATGGTTGCAGCCTTGGTCGTGATGGTTCCTGCGGTTCTGGTCACATGGATCACCATCGTGGTCTTGCTTGCTTTCTTTGGTAAGCCTAGGAGGACTTTGGTGGTGGAGGGTAGGAAGATTACAAGTGAAATTTTCAGTTTTGTGATTAAGATTTTGTTGAAGGAAGGGAATGTTGTGGCTGCAGTTTGTGCTGTTTTGGGGTATTTTGCTCTGTTCAGAAGGAATGGTCAAGGTGTTGTTGAGTGAATTGGAGGATTTTGATTCACTCATTTTTTTTTTCTCGAGTGGTTAAGAGTGGAGGAGAGAGATAAAAACAAAGGTTATAAACTTTTTTTGTGTTAATCTCTCTCCTTCAATTGATCACTTGTGAGAGAAAAAAATTGAGAGGATTGAATTAAGTGATGGATTTTGGATTTGGTGCTGTGTTTCAGTGGTTGGTTTGTGGGGCTTTAGGAAGATTGTTAGATGGGGTTTGCAAAATCATGGTGGTCGGTGTGATTTGGTAAAGTGTCTTTATCTTTTTTTTTGGTACATTGATTTCTTTTTTTTAGGCATAGAGTAGGAATTAGATTACTTACATAGTTGAAAATGTTACTTACTGAGCTGTGAAGATGCTAAACTGCTTAATGATCATGGTGAATCGCAGTGTATGTTCTTGCTGATTCATTAATTTTACCACTTACAAACCCATTTTGTTTTGCTGATTCAAGATTAAATTATATTTCTTTAGATATGTGCTCCAGAAGTTGTTCTTCGATATCTGCTGACTCAATTTAGCAAGTTGTCCCTCAGAAGTTTCTAAATTCGAAACTTAGACAGTTAGACCCCAAAAAAGAAAAACAATAGTTAATTTACTGATATGTACGGAATCTTTCAGATGAGTATTCAAGTCAAATTGGGCAGCTGAATATAGGAGACTAAACCATATTGAGAATCTGTTTAGAGTCTTTAGACCTTTCACCTTTCAAAGAATCTGTTTACAGTCTTTAAACCTTTCAAATTAGCTAAACCATATTGAGAAGACTAGGAGTGGTTCCTTACTTTGCATGCCTAGCCATCAGAGATATCATATTGTCTCAAGTAAAGTATAAATTATTCAGAAATAACTCGTATTGGAAGTCAAGTTTTGGTTGAAACATCCATAGAAAAAGTATATCCCAAAAAAGAAAAAAAAATCCTTAGAAAAGCAAAATTAATCGTTGAACTGCTGCCAAATTAGTTAATGATAGCAAACGATCAACCATCCGACTACTCATGCCTATGATTTCACCAATGATATGACCAAGTACTCAATCCCAGTATCAGTATTTGAATACTTCCTGTTCTAAGTTCCTGACAGGGTTAAGCTCATAGGGTATTAGGGACAATTAAGTTGTTTTGAATGATATCTACCACCGCATTCTTTTCTCCCAATAGTGGCAAACATTATGGAGAAAGACCTCTCATCTTATCACTTTAACTGGCCTCGGTTTTCTTCCTTGCTCTATTGGCCCAAATACTGTAAGAGGAAAAGCTAATTTATTTGGATAATGGAATCCAAATCTTATTTGGAAGAAAGGGTAACTTGTTTATTTTGGTACATAGATCTTGATTGAGGAGTGAGGACTGAGGACCCATAAATAAAAAGGAGACGTTTGGAGAATTCATGTGAAAGTGAAATAAGACTAAATAATACATCTGAATTTGGAATTGGATGACTTCATGCACATGCCCAACTGACTGGACTTTGTTGCAGATTTTCTTTTCTTGCGCCTTGCTATGCAAGCAAGCAAGACAGACCGGCAAAGATCCATTTTCGACTAGAACTCCATGTTTTTTTCTCTATTATGTTTCATTTTTGGTTAGAAAATTTTATGTTGTACCTTTCCACAATTGTATAAATCGTAGATTGTTCATATATATATATATTGGTATAACTATATATATTGTATAGATTCAGTTATATATAGATTTAGAAGTAAATCTAATAATGTAAAAATGAGATACAACTCTTTGTAAGATAAAAATGTTTGGGTTTTAACTAAGGGTGGAACGATTCTCACAACCAAAAGTCAAGTAAAATAATATAATTATATCATCTGTGCAGAATCAATCATATAAAAATATGCACAAGTAGTTGTATTCTTTTCTTAAGCACCTAGATCTGGAGAAACTTTACACTGTTAATTGTTTCTTGCTTGTTTTATTGGGAAGTGGCATGGTGCCTGTTGCCATATTTATAGTATAGTGGAGCAGGTAAAATTAAACATGTGTTGCTGCTCCACCGACCCTCCCCTTTTTCTCTCTGCAATTTTCTTTTCTGGGTCCGTTTGATAATAAACTATGAATTTGGTTTGGGTTTAGTTAAACAAGCCTAATTGTAGCCTGAAAAGTGAAAGGTACACTAATATGTAATAACTAATAAACTAGAGAATTGTTGTTTTTTTTTTCATTTAATCAAGTCTGGACTTATTGGTTGCTTGGTGTCCTTAGATTTGCTACACTGTTTATCCGATTATGATTATAGACATTGCCCTAAAGACCCGCAACCTAATGGTCAAAGTGTCAAACTAAGGTGGTGGACAAGCTGGATATATAATGGATGGCTACCAAAAGAGCAATGGCTGTACTGTTATTGTCATGTGGTGTGAGTGCATGACATTTGGGTTGCAGAACAAGTGAAAGAGAAGGCCATCAAGTGTTGTACCCTTGCTGAAATGGAAGTGCACACTATGGTCAAGACATGTCATATCCCTTGAAGATGGCTGTCGAGCTCATTATTTTAGCCAAAAAAGAAAACACGAAAAAGAGAAGAAAAAAAAAAAAGGGCTAGTGAGTCATTTGCATAAATTAAAAGAAAAGAAAATAAAAGAAAAGACTTCATGATATACCTATTTTCCATACAGTAACATTTTTTTAACTTAAATTTCCCCTTAAATGCCATAGATATGAAAGAAAAAAAAAAGAGGGGATAACCCTCAATGATTAAAAAAAAAAACAAAAAGGGGATAAATTGAAACCAATTTAATTAAAACATAATATATTCCTTTTCAAAATTTAAATTTTTGTTCCTTACGTAATGACTGAGAAGTTTATAGTTAATACATTCTTGCAAATTACTTAAACTTCCTACCATTGATCTACATTACAATGGCAAAAAAAAAAAAAAACTACATCCAATTTTAAATGACGTAATTTGTTGTCCAATATATGCAAAGTATACAAACTACATTATGAAGTTTATGTATACTCTTTCTCATCTCAATTATTACTGGCTTAAGGAAATTGGAGCAAACAAAGCTTTCTATGAATAAAACAGAATACAAGAATCGGTTTGGTGTCCGCATAATTAAAGGGTAGAAGTATCCGCAATGTAAGATTGCCAGTAACACATTGAAAAGTGCCTTTGACTTGATGATCAATTTCAAGTTTCCACTTGCCATCCACTTGTTAGTTTCTATGATTTGCTCATTAAGATATTGTTAAATTAGTACAAGCATCTTTTCTTCCCCCAAGCTATTGATACTATTTTTTACAATACAGGTATGGACTGTAAAGACAAAAGTCATAACTTAACTTCTTACAAAATAATAATCAAAACATTTGTATAATTATGCAGGAATATATCAATGCCGAAAGCTAATCATCATATAAGCCTTTGTAAAAGTGGTAAATTGAAATATAGTTATGCAGAATAGTTGCATACCCATATCATAGTGAACTGAAGGTTGATTCAATATGCATATGATTAACTTTCTAGCGTAAATATACGTGTATATGAGAAACAGAGAATAGATGAATCATTCTCCTTTTGGTCAATGCAAAATGATTTCTCATTCTCTTTGCCTTTCTGCTTGAAAAAGACTTCAACCAAATGCATCTCGCACTAATGTTTGCTTATGAATAATCAGAAATGTCTAAGATGCAGAAGTGATGCATTTTGTTCTTACACATGGTTGACCCTGCTTTCAATATCTCAAACGCAAAATCATTCCACAGGCTACAGATAATAAAATGCACGTAATTGTACCCTAAAAAAAAAAAAGCACCTGAATAAATGACAGATACTAAGAACAATTCCTGGCTTCCCACATAAGGCTCTCCTGAACTTATCAATAACTTCCATTATTTTTACTTGTGCTGTCCTTTTTCTTTTCTTTTCTTTTCTTTTTGTGCCCATTTTCTTTTCTTTTTCTGACACGAAGTGGTTAACAAATAAGAACTTACGTTGTGCTTTGGTAATTATTACAATTTAATCGTTTATCCAAAAATATATATATTATTACTTATGAAGCACAGATACTTTATAATGTCTGCCGTATTCGTGTCGAATACGTATTCATATCCGTACCAGATACTCAGATACTTAACAAATGTTAAGTTAATTTTTTTAACAAAAGTCGTATCCCCATACTATACACGTGTCGTATCCAATACCCATATCCGTATCCGTGCATCATAAATTATTACAATTTAATCATAATTATAGAAGTATTGAAATGAAGATTGATATTAGTCATTCCATACCGGGTATTAGATAATTCTTTTTCTTTTCTTTGGTAACTTTTGTTTGAAAGGAATGAATTTCAAATCAATATAGTGATGCAGGACCAACCGATTTTGGCAGTTGGTTTGGTTAGGATTGTAGTGTTTAAGTGGAATTTTGGTTTAGAGACTTAATAAAAATTCCAACAAATAAATAAATATATCGAAACGAATGTGAGTTTAAAGTTATGTGGTAATTTCATCGTGAAAATGGTTTTAAAGTAAACCAAAAGGGATTTAAGAGATTTGAAATAAATAAGCAGAAAATGCAGAAAAGAAACTTTGAAAAGATTAAATAAATGTAAAAAAACTTAGCAGGAACTTTAAGAATGCAGAAAATTAACTAAAAGCGTGTAAATGATTGTAAGATTAAAGTGCAGAATTTAAATGGGAAAACAGTAAAGAAAAACAGGTAAAAGTGCGAAGAAATGTAAAGGAAATTGAAAGGACGAGACTGAAAAGTAAAGAACTTTAAAAGAACATTGCATTAATTTTAAATGACGTGAAATGGAAAAGGAAAGACATACTTGGATAAAAATCCTTTAATCTGCTCGAGTTGAGATATTAGGATTATGTATCAGCAAATAACCTCCCTATTTACATCGTGACCACTGATATTTATAGACAGAATTAAAAATAACTGACACCCTAAAAGATCAACACGTTTGAGCGGTTTTTTCCATCAGCAAGTATCCACTTTCCGACAGAACCAGCACTTAACTGCTTTTGACCAATTTTCGTCGACTCAATGTAATCTTTCTGTCGAATAATTCTTCTTACTAACATCAATACCTTATAGCCACACTAGAATCTTCCTCTTATTCAATGCTACTGTCGATTTCTCCATTTAGCATTTCTGTCGGCTCAATACTTTGGAAAATTTCTTCAAAACCATCATCCAACCGACGAATTGCCAAATCTTTATTTTTACCCCCAACAGATGCCCCCCAAAAATTTTCTTTCGACGCCGAAGAAAGAAAAAATTTTTAATCAAAAATCCTTTCAATATATATATATATATATATATATATATATATATATTCAAATCCAATCAAATCTAATTAGAACCTTCCAACAATACTTGAACAACCATAATCAATCTTATCATAGCAATAAATAGTCGTTCCTAATAAATAGAGCTCATAATTACCCCTATTTTCTAGCGAAAAAAATAAGTTTTTAAATTCACTCGACTTTTCACCCCTTTATCACTGTTTACCGTCTTCAACCTCTCTCTCTCTTTACTGTTCATCACCTTCAACCTTACCTTCACCTGTTTTCTCTGCAAACTCTTGCTTTCTCCAATGGCTTCCAGCTCTCAAACTCCCAACGTGCCAACAACAGATTTGGATAACCATACGGTCGTTCAAGACCCGGTTTTACAAAAGTCTGAACTTTGGCATTTTTCGAAGGTAATACTCCCCATTAACGATTCTCCATTTTCCTTGGATCCTTAAACTGCTTTCTTGGGCCCAATTCTGCCCAAGGAATCTATTACTGATGAAATAAATTCCTTCTTCCCCTGTAAAAGTTCTCAAGAAGTTATCTTGGCTTCCCTTCCTTCCATTCCTATCAGCTACTTTGGAAAATCTGAAAGGCTGTTTAGGACCCCCTACCCATATTAATGGGTATCTTGAATGGCTTGACAGAGTTCAAGCTTCTAAAAAAAGTTTATAGAGGGAAATAGGGATTTTTGATTGTATTCAACTTTCTCGTTATCCCATAAAAATGGATTCTTGCATGCTGGGTGCCTCTTTCTTTTTCTGGAACAAAACCACCAACTCCTTCCAATTTCCCTATGGCATGATGGGTCCAACACTTTTCGACGTATCTGCCATAACTGGTCTTCGACCAGATTGGAAAATCATTACGCCTATTCTTCAACCTTCAAACACTATTGATGTATATTCAAAAGCCCCAACTTCTTTTTCCTGCTTCATTAATTTTTATTCCCCTGAATCAGGTCCTGTGACCGACGAAGAACACATAGCTTTTCTTCTCCTCTGGCTTTCAGCCTATGCTATAGGTTCTAAGTTGGTTCAAGTATCCAGATCCTTTCTTCAACTTGCCAACCTTCTTCATGAAGGTCGGCCACTAGCTCTTGGTCAATTTCTCCTTGCCAATCTCTATTTGAGTATAGGTGAAATTGTCCAAAGTATTAGGGTTCAAGTAAAGAAAACCAATTCTGGTGGTCCAATGTGGCTACTCAACTTTGGTTGAATGCCATACTAGGAGATTACTTAGTCGACTCTTCTCCTCCGACAGTCTCTCTTGCTACATATGGCATCAGACTTTGCCATGTAAAACATGAGAAAACCCACAAGCAGAGCTTAGAAAATTTCATGTACTTTTTCAGTATTTTTCATTCCATCTCTTTTAGTATTGAAGACATATATTTTGCTCCTTTTGTCGACCGTTCTTTTAGTCCCGAATGGTTCACTCGACCAATTCTTTCTGACGATCCTCTTACTCAGGCCGACAACGTTTCTGTTTGGTCAAATTTTCTTTGCCGACAAGTTCTGGTGGCTAGTCTCCCTGGTTCGACAGATAAATCTTTAGAGTTATATCTACCAAACTCAGTAGCTCGACAATTGGGATTTTGTCAAGCTATTCCAGCACCTTTCTCTCATAAGGCTAAAGAACACTTCATCAACGGCCACCTACAAAGCATGTCGGATCTTATTCGAGTAGCTTTAAAAAATGAAAGGCACAAGTATCACTTCAAGATCTCTGCATTCACCCCCTACAGAGGAGTTTCAAACGATTTTGTCGATTGGTGGACTAAATATTATAGTCCTTACCATATCGATATTGAAATCTGTCGAAGTCGTATTACTGAAACTCTGATTCCTGTGCAGGGTTAAGATCCTTCATCAAAAACTAAAGGTACACATATTCAAGATATCAAAGCTTTTGAAAAATATTACAAAATCAAGTGGGACTTCAAGTTTCCTAGCTTAATTGTTCGACATTGTGAAGAAGTCGTAGCCAAGCTAAAACGAGCACACCAGGAAAAATGTTCTACCAATTTTCTCTTTGTTTCTATAAAAAACCCTTTAGCACGGCTTGAACCTTTTCAAATCCCTTTTCCAAAGCCAGTGTTTTTTCTTTGTGCTCGTTTCGGATCGTACGAAATTCCCAGTAAACCTACAAGGATTTGGTAAGTTCCTATTTCAGATAGGATATATTCTGTGAGTAATATCTTTCTTACAAGAACTCCAGAAGTCAATTTTACTCATCGGTTTGCCTTGTCGTTTGAACAATTTGCCAGGAATACCCGAGTCATCACTAAAATACCTGAAGGTATTTTTCTCTTTGCATTTTGTTATTTTTAACTTTATACCTCATTTACTAAATACACTTTCCTTCTTGCAGCACTTCCATTGAAAAGACCTTTAGAATATAAGCAGTCTCAAGGAAGTGATGATGAAGAAGAAGATGAAACCACTTCTTTAAAAAAGAAGAAAAGCAAGAAGGCTCAAAAACCTCCTATTCCCAAGGCTTCAAAGGTCAAATCAGCTGCATCAATGCAATCAAAGAGTCATTCGAAACACGAAGCTGCTAAATCAAAAACCCTCAAGGTATATATATACTTTTTCGACTATATATTAAAACTTGGTTTTTTAATTTTGTTCAAGTCTAAATTAATGTCGAATTCAGATTAGCGAATCTGCTCCTGCTACTTTGGTTTCTCCTGTCAAATCTTCAATCCCATCTCCATAATATCCTCCAAAGGTATGCCTCATATTATTGTACATTCTTTAATACCATGTAACAATATCTCACCCCTTTTATCTTCACAGAAAAAGAAAAAGAAGACTCAAGCCCTCATTTCTGCTTCGAAGCCTCCTGTCGAAGAAACAGAACCCATTTTTCTTTCGTCTGAGGTAAATTAACATACTTCTTTTCCTTAAATTCTTCACTCTTACCACTCGTTTAACATTCGATTCTATCATTCTAGGATCTAGAAGATGAACAATCTGCAAATCATCCTCTTGAACTAGTTGTCGAACCAAGAACTGAAGATCCAATTCGACAATCTCCGGAGGTAATGTATCTTACAATACTCAACTATTTTCAAGGTATTATTCATTCTGAACTCTCTTCTGTTCACCTCCAGGATTCAACAAACTTGGCTATATCCAACAGCCCACAAAGGCTAGGAACTAAGAATCCTCCAGAATCTCACACTTCCCTGGTCCTTGCTACATCTACTGTTTCTTCACCACTTCTGACAGAAACCCAAACTGTCGAAGCCTTAGAACAAACTCCAATCCCCCCAGGTATTGAAGGTTCTTCTCATTCAGAACAAACCAATCCTATTCAAATTCTCTTAGAAGAATTCAACATGGATACTCTGATGGCAGAATTTGCCCCAATTGATCCACCTCCATCTCCTCCAGCCAACTTAATGGTTGCTGTGCCAGAAAATACTGAAGATATGGAGGCAGATTTAGACGAATTGATAACAATGTTGTCGGGCGGCCACAGAAGTTCTCCTCAATCGGCTCGTTCTTCGACACAACTTGGACAAGATTCCAGTGATTCCCATATTACTGGATTCTTAACTGAATTGAAAAATGCCTTCACCTATTCTTTCGAGCACTTAATTTCTGACCAACCTCTTCAAGAAAGAATGATGGCAATCGTAACTGAGCTTGAGCTTCTTGCTTAGCAATTACCAATAACCAGTCGAGCTCTTCCCACGACTGTCAAAGATTTTCTTCAAAACTTAACGGCAAAAATGCCAGTCATTCGTCGAGTCATTCCTGCTTACACACAAGAGATTCAAGAGAAGTCCAAAATTTTGAAGCAGTTGACCAACGCAAAAAATGAAAGTGTCACTTTGAAGGAAAATCTAATAAAAGGAAAAGCCAAAAAGGCAGAGCTCGACAAGGAGATTGAAGACTTAGAGAAGAAACTTGAGGCTGCTCGTCGTCGCAACCAAAAACTTCAAACAACATTACAACATGGGGTCGCCAGACAACAGAGTATTGCCAATAATACCAAACAATGGGCTGTCGAAGCTAAAACTGTATTAGCAAAAATAAATTCTCTTGAAGCAGAATATCAAACTGCCTGCTCCGACAAGCAATCTTTAGAAGATTCTTGGGGGGTTCTTCAAAAATTCTAAGTATTGGCCCCTTTTTTTTATATATATTGTTAGTTTATCAATCCGACAGAATTTGTATGACCTTTTAGGCCAACACTTAATAAACATTCCTTTTGATCAATTTCCAATACTTTTTTTATCATTATTATTGCCCCATAATTCTATACATTTTAAATGCTTTTTTATTCTATTTCTTTTCAATGCATCTCGTAACTATGCATCATAATTAATTTAATTAATTATAATGAAAGTTACAAAACATTAGTTAATGACCTATTCTGCAAAAATCCCCTATAAATAGTGTCCTCCGAGACACCAGGATTCAAAAGAGTATAATCCAACCCTTTCCTTCTTCCTTTCCAACGAAATTTACCATGTCATCAGATAATTTCCTCTTCTCTCAATGGGAAAAATGGAAGAAAGTTTCTGTATTAATGGTGACGCTTATTTTGAGCTTCAGTAAGAATCGTAATATTCCTGATGAGCTTCAGTAAACATCGTAACAACCTAATATTTTTAAAACATGGTTATTATGATAAGAATGACTCATCAGGGAGTAGACGACCATCCAACCTTTCGTCCAAGACAAGTTAACGGTCATCTACTTCTTCCTCTTCCTCGGCTCCTACGAGCTCAAATGGGACATATGCTCAGCTGGGGAGAAGCTTCTGGTTTATTTAGAATAGGTTTATTTGTCTCTGTAATATTCTGACAACTTAAACAAGTTGTAATATCAGTATGTAACTTGTATTGTCGAATATATGAATGAAATTTTCATTTTTACTCATTGTCAATCTTTACTTCACATTATCGGTTTATATAGCTTTAAGTATTTGCCATTAATTGACTTAATCCTTAAACCAGAATTAACTTCGACAAGTGCATAAGCATTCCCAGAAAATACTTGAATAATTTTAAATGATCCTTCCCATTTTGGAGACCATTTTCTATATTCTAGACACCTCTTATCCATGGATAGAATAACTTTTCAAACCAAGTCATCAATCTTAAAGGATTTATACTTAACTCACTATCGTAAAACTTCACAATTCTTTCTTTCTGTCGAATCAAGTTTTCTAGAGCTACTAATCTTTCATCACTTAACTCGTTTAATTCATCAAACATCAAGTCCTAATAATGTTCAATTGGTAACTCGTCTTGTTTCTGAATCCGAATTGATTGAATATTAATCTCAACTGGTAACACTGCATCATGACCATAAACTAACTTATATGGTGAAGTGCCCGTCAATTCTCTTGGTGAATTTCTATATGCCCATAGAATTTGATTAAGGGTATTATGCCAATTTCTAAGTTGTCGACCAATATGCTTTTTAACAAACTTATGATTATTTTATTCATGGCCTCTACCTGGCGATTCACCAGAGCATAATATGGCGTCGACGTAAGCATTTTAATTTTCCTTGAACTGTCATATTCGAAAACTTTCTTTCCAATGAATACTGATCCTTGGTCGGTTGTCAAAATTTGTGGTATTTCAAATCGACAAACTATATTATCTTCAATAAAGTCAATCACATCTTGCTGGGTTACATCCTTCAAGGCTACAGCCTCAACCCATTTGGTGAAGTAATCAACTCTTACTAGAATATATTTGTGTCCCTTCGACAAGACAGGATGAATTTGGTCAATTAAATCTAAAGCCCACCCTCTGAAAGGCCAAGGTTTAACTATAGCATGTAACTCACTAGTAGAAACATTTTGTATATAGGCATGTCTTTGACACTCTTCACAAGACTTAGCGAACATTATACAATCTCTAACTAGTGTTGGCCAATAGTACCTTTGACGTCGAAGGACCCATTTCATCTTTTCACCTGTATGATGAGCTCCACAAATTCCTTCGTGGACTTCTGCCAATGCAATATAAGCATCTGCTTTACTCAGGCAAACTTCTAAATTTCCATCGATAGACTTTCTATACAAGGCTGCCCCTAATACCACAAACTTCATTGCTTTATACCTGAGTTTTCTATTCACATCTTGACTTGGATTTTCCAAATAACTCAGTATTGGTTGTCTCCAGTCATTAATCGTCGAAATATCATTTTATAGTATATCTCTTTCCTCTAATAGATATAAAAGTTTCCTTATTTCTATTAGATTTGTAAGAACCTTGGATGAAAGTCTATACCCAGAGGCTACTTGTGCTAATTCATTAGCTTCTTCATTTAAATCTCTGGAAATATGTTCGACAGTTACTTCGTCGAATTGTTTCATTAACTTACTTGCCACAATATAATATTTCATTAGATTTTCACTAATACATTTATATTCTTGGGCAAGCTGTTTGACGACCAACTATGAATCACCAAATATATGCACATTATGTGCTTTCTTTTCTACTAATATTTCTAATCCGACAATTAAGGCTTCATATTCAGCCTCATTGTTGGAACAGGTATACTTAAGTTCAAACATGAACTTAGTTGGAGTACCTTGAGGAGAAACAATTAAGATCCCCACTCCAATCCCATTCTGATGCCTTGAACCATCAAAATATAAACGCCACAGTTTTAAACCGACAACATTTATATTATCTACATCTAAACAAGGATGGTCGGCCAAGAAGTCAGCAATTGCTTGGCCTTTTACTGCTCTCATTGGTACATATTATAAAGAAAATTCTGACAAAGCAATAATCTATTTTCCAATACGACCATTTAACACTGGTTTTGATAACATATATTTTATTATATCGGTTTTTGACATAACCATTACATTACAAGACATTATGTAATATTTAAGCTTAGTACATGAGAAATACAATGCTAAACAAAGTTTCTCTATTGCACTATATCTTCTCTCAACATCATTTAAAACCCGACTAAGATAATACACGGCCCTTTCGGCGCCATTTACATCTTGAGCCAGCATACTTCCTATGGTTTCTTCTGATGCTGATATATACAATTTCAACGGTTGATGGGGCACTGGAGGCATCATGACCGGTGGTTTTGTCAAATACTGCTTTATCTGGTCGAAGGCTTCTTGGTGGCAAGGTTCCCACATAAAATCTTGTTCAACCTTCAACTTGATCAATGGAGCAAAAACTCTGGATCTTCCCGACAAGTTGGATATAAATTTTCTTAGGAAGTTAACTTTTCCTAAAAAAGATTGCAATTCTTTTTTGTTTGTCGGTGGTGTGGCCTCCAAAACTGCTTTGACTTTGTTCTTGTCCACTTCTATACCTTTTTTATGAACTAAGAAATTCAAGAATTTAGCAGCCGATACTCCAAAACCGCATTTTTCTGGATTCATCTTAAGGCTGTGCTTCCTCATCCTGTCGAATATCTGCCTCAAGTTTGTCAAATGGCTTTCCCTCATTTCTGACTTGACAATGACGTCGTCAATGTAAACTTCCATAAATTTTCTAATGATATCATGGAAAATTGTATTCATTACTCTCTGATAGGTGGCCTCTGCATTCTTTAAACCGAAAGGCATGACTACCCATTCAAATGTCCCAATGACTCCTGGACATCTAAAGGCAGTTTTCGACACGTCCTCTTCGGCTATAAAAATTTGATTATAACCTGCATGGTAATCCATAAAACTTAATAATGTGGAAATAGGTTTGCCCCCAATGGTTTAATATGTTAAGTTTTGATGATGACAAATACAAGACAAAAAGAATGATGCTTATGCTTGATAGATGTGCTTGATAGATGACAAATGCATCACAAAAGAATATTGATCATGTTTCATATATGTGCTTAAAAGAGATATATTGGATCATGCATGATTATGTACTTTATTTAGTTATACTTCACTTAATAATCATGCAATGAGATATATGCAACATTCTTATATGCATGTTAGACTAACTAGAGTTATACATTTATAAATCATGCATATTAAGATATTAAGTTATGAATTTGGACTAACTATGCTTGTTTTAAGTGAAAGCACTTTTTGTAGGATAGTCCAAGTATCAAGAGTGAGCATTGCAACAAGAAAGCAAAAAATCACAATCATGCTCAACTCAAGAAGAATGAGAATGATAAAGATGTTTCAAGTAATTTACAAGATTTGAAGAGAAGAAATTTGTAGAAGCTTGGATTACATCAAGAATTGATATGGCAAAGATCAAGTCCCAAGGTTCTTCAAGAATAGCTTTATAGGACTTAGATCTTGTGTAAAGGTAAAAAGGAATCATACTAAGCTCAAATATGTTTCAACATCTTTAAAAGTGTTTCTTACATGTTTTAATGGCCAACAAACTGTTTTTGGAAAGTTAGTCTTGATGGTAGTTCAAACCTTTGAAAAATAGCCAAGTTTGTGTTTTGCAAAACTGACATTTAGTTACTATTTTGATCATAACTTTCAAAATACTTTGCGTTTTGTTATGAAACTTATTTCATATGAAAATAGACTCAAATATCTTTCCAATGAGTGGTTATTTGCTTTAAACGGATAAGAAATGAAGAAGTTATGACCATTTAAAGTCAGTTTTCAAAAATAATCAAGTTTGAGTTTTGAAAAGCTGACTTTTAGTCACTCTTTTGATCATAACTTTCAAAATACTTTGAGTTTTGTTGTGAAACTTGTTTCATTTGAAAATAGACTCAAATATCTTTCCAATGACTGGTCATTTGCTTTAATCGGATAAGAAATGAAGAAGTTATGACCTTTTAAAGTCAAGCTTTGAAACCAGAAATGCTTTGTAATCGATTACACAAATCCTAATCGATTACAACGTTGACAGAAGCCACATGTAATCGATTACCGTAAGTGTGTATCGATTACCAAGTGCCCGAAACGTTTCTAACGGCTATAAACGGCTAGTTTTCATAAAAAATCATTTCTAAACACTACCAACGGTTATTTTATCATTTGGGCTCTATATATAAGTGATATTTGAAGTATTTACATTCTAAGAAACACAAGAACACTATACTTGATCCTTGAATCATCAAAATCATATTTTGAGCTTTAAAGTGTGAATCCTTGATACCCATAGTTCTTCAATTTGTATTATCCACTCTTGAGAGAGTTTCTTATTATCCATACTTTGTTCTTCAAGTTGTATATCTACTCTTGTGAGAGTTTCATTCTATTAACCTTGATTGCTTTGTAAGAGAGGGTGAGGTATCCCTCCAAATTGTAAAGGGTGAGGCATCCCTTTGTTTGAAGAGACTCAAGCTCAAGGGTGAGGCATCCCAAGGAGTTGAGTGCTCAAGTTTGTAAAGGTCATCAAGCACCTGTGAAGCTTGAAGAATTGGAGGCTCTAGCACAAGGGTGAGGCATCCCAAGGAGTTGAGTGCTCAAGTTTGTAAAGGTCATCAAGCACCTGTGAAGCTTGAAGAATTGGAGGCTCTAGCACAAGGGTGAGGTATCCCAAAGTGTGAGGAGTGCTCTTGTTTGTACAAAGGTTTTCCTAGCACCCGTGAAGTCTAGGAGATAGTGAAGAAAATCTCAAGTTAAGCTTGGGGACTAGACGTAGGCTACAAGTGGATTGGTGGCCGAACCAGGATAAATCTTGTGTTTGATCTTCTCAACTCTATCTCTTTACATTTGTGCCTTAATTATATATGCTTGAGTTGAATTTGATATCTAGTTTATTTACTTGATTTATCCTATAGCCCAAGTAGTATTTGTGAAATCTATAATAGTTGCACCTTTGTTAAACTTATTCCGCTGCATTTATTAATTGAGTTATTCAAAATGCTTAATTTCTCAAAGGTGTTTTAAAATTTGTAATCACCCAATTCACCCCCCCTCTTGGGTGATGGTTGCCATGACTAACAAATAATTTATGTCCAGATGCGGCGTCAACTAACATGTCCTCAATTGACATAGGATACTCATCTTTAGGTGTGGCAGTGTTCAAATTTCTAAAATCTACACATATTCTTAACTTGCCATTTTTCTTAACTACAGGAACAATATTAGAAAGTCATTCGACATACCCGGTTGTTTTGATGAATTTTGCTTTGAGCAATCTTTCGACCTCTTCTTTTATCTTTAAGATCACCTCAGGTGCAAATCTCTTGTTGGCTTGTCTGACAAGTCTGCATCCTTCTTTTAGAGGCAGTCTGTGCTCAACAAGATCTCTACTTAATCCATGCATTTCGTCATAATCCCAAGCAAAACAATCTTTATATTCCATAATTAACCCGACAAGCTTTTCTTTGAAATCCTTTGGCAGAAATGAACTCACAAAACTAAGCCTCATATCTGCTTCAGTGTCCAAGTTTATTTCTTCCAAAGGATCTTCTATTTCCACATTTTGCTTTTCATTAAGCCCCTTTTCAAATCCTAAAGGACCATCATCAATTACACAATCTGACAACATACTTTCAGTAGTGAATACTGTTTTGTCGGCTAAATAAGCCGATAATTTTTTTAAGTAATCCTTAATACTCATAACTAGTGCTTGGCCGATCTTCCTCGGCCTTCTTCACTAGTCGTATACTAAACTGATCCCTTAAGCAAACTTCAAGTGCATCTCTGTTAATTACTCCACCACTTGCTGTTACTGGTTTAACATTTGGAGCATATATTCTAAAGTCGACATGAAGCTACTGGAGATAGCAAGGACTGTCATCTGCTTCTATTACTTCAACTTGGTCATCTTCATTCCAAAGAATAAGCTTCTGATGAACCGTTGATGGTATTGCTCCGACGGCATGAATCCAATCTCTCCCTAGCAAAAGATTGTAACTTGACTTCGTCGGAATTACCACAAATGGTGTCGGCCTTGCAACAGATCCAACTTGTACTTTCAACATCACTACTCCGTCCGATGGGGAGGTTTTACCATTGAAATCTGTGACTATCATGTTTGTCAACATCAAATCTGACTCATCTTTCCCAAGTTTTTTGAACATGGCCCTTGGGATTAAATTGATTGCTGCCCCCCCCAGTCGATCAAAACTCTATTAGTGGGTTTTCCTTCTAATAGAGCCTTGATGTGTAACGGTCGTAAATGAGCCTTCTGATCTTCTGTCGATTTTTCAAGCTGAGTTGTATTGTCAAAGACTGTGATCATATTGTCTGGAAAAGAAGTCAATGATCATCTAGGTCATCAAAATCTTCTTCATTCTCCCCAGTGTACTCAATTTCGTGATACCCTTCAAAATCTGCAGGTAACACCGAAACTAAATTAACACTCATTGACTTCAAGAATTCCTCCTCGTCGGACAGTTCTTCATCACTTAAATGCTTTCCAATCCTGAAATAATCTTCCGACGGCAAGTTACTATCCATAGCCGTCAGGATATCATCCAGATTATCATCCAAGTTGATGTCCATGTCGAATTGCTCCTCATCACCAAGGCCTAAAGGATCCTCTGGATCATTTAAGGCCTCAATAACTTCATCAGTCATTGAGTCCATGTTTTGGCAATCAGGCTTTGCCAATCTTTCTCTTTCTTTACTTACGTCGAGCACTTTCTTCCTCCACTCAACATCTTGATCAGGGTCTTCTAAAATTATCCTAATTTCTTCTTTCAACCAGTCTTCAATATTACCATTTCAATTCCAGAGTCCTTAATCTGCTCTTTTCCTATTGTCGGTTTTGCAACATTCGAGCTGACTAACTCCTTATCTTTTTCAACTGGTAAACTGTTCTTTCTTACCTCTTTTTCTACTGCTATTAATCTATTTGGTCATTTCCTCTTTGTTTTATTTGGAATTGGCCTTCGAACCTGCTTACCCTTTCTCATTTCTTCCAACCATTCTTGTCGGGATTTATCATCAGTATCAAGCCGTCCAACTGCATTTGTTGTCAGCTCCCCTAGAAACGATCCCTTGGTGACAATACTTTTTATCTTCCTACCATCTTTATCCTGATTAAGCATTGGTTTCTTTTCTACCACCAAACAACCTGTTTCTACGGGCTGCTCCTTGATCACTAATCCTTCAGCCACATCTCTTCTCTTTTGTGCTTGTCTTAATCTCTGTAATCTCCTTTTCTTACTCTTCGACATTGGAAGAACCTTTGATGGCCCTGTTTCATCTTGGCCAATCGAGGTTTTTCCTAAATTGATCCTTCCATTCTTGTAGTCTTCATTCCAAAAAGGTTGATTCCTTTGAAAGTTACTCCTCCTAGCAGACACATTCCATCGAAAATACGTATGTCCAACCATTACAGAATTCTTCATCCACCTATCCACGGCAACATTAGCAAGTGGTACCCTAGTCTTAACTGGTCCGATATGAGCTCTGTTCCCCATAAACCCCTGTGATTCGACTAACCAACCATTCATGTTAGGCCTAGGCATACAGACTGGCTTTGACCTTGGAGCATGAAAAGTCTTCTGTGGTCTCTAGGTTTTTCTGTCGAGAGCTTTTTTATTACCCTGCTGGATACTTGGTTGTTCTTCAGCAGCTTTCTTCGCAGCAAGCTCATCGTATACTGCGTTACATCTTGGGCACAACCTTACCTTGCCCTCTTCTTTCTTTCTTTCTTAAGAAATGCCTTGAGAGACTCACCTGGCTTGGGATATATGTTGGTTGCATCCTTTGTATCCACGTTGAATTCTTGCAACTTCCTTATGTTGAGCATCCCAACATTTAAAGGAACTTGCTGATCAACACAAGATACTTCAGCCTGAAATGGATCTGTGTCAACTTTCATATCCGCTTTAAGCTTGTCGGCAAACTTCAAACGCCCATCCATTATTGCTTTTTGAATTATGTCTCTGAAACGAACACATTTATTAGTAACATGACCGAAACTATTATGAAACTTACAGTATTTTCGATTTTTAATTTCATCAAACTTTAGTAACCTATGACCTTCCGACAGTTTAATCTGTTTGTCTTTTAATAACAAATCAAAAATGTTGTCGGCTTTGGTTACGTCGAATGTATATGTTTTCCTATTAACGTAATTCATTTTCTCCTTATTTCTAGTAGGCTGTAAGGCCTGGCAAACATAAAGAGGACCATTCTGGAGTTCAGCGATGTTAACTTCAAACTCATCATCACTGCCTTCAAACTCATTGTCAGATTCACTTAATTCGACAAATGTCATTTTTTTTTAAGAAATCTTTTCTGTTTTTGAATCTTTTTAACTTTTAGTTGTTCAATTTGCCTAACTTTTTTACCTAGTTGGACAAGATCAACCAAATGTTGATTCACTAAGTTCTTCCTTATATAATAATCTAGACCACCTGCAACTATCTTTACTACTTCGACCTCTGGTATAGGAGTAAAACATCTACTTCTCATTTGTCGAAACCTAGTAAGATAGTCATCCACAGTTTCATTATACATCCTTTTGATGTTGAAAAGATCTGTAAGTCACACTTTCAAATCTCCTCTAAAAAATTGATCATGAAAGCTTCTTTCCAATTGAGCCCATGAGTTGATTGAATTTGGTCTCAATGTCGAAAACTAGGAAAAAACATTTTTTGTGAGGGAACTTGGGAAGAATCTCATTTTAAGGCCTTCAACAGTGACCAACTCCCCCATCTCTATTGTAAACCGTGCAATATGTTCGATGGTCGATTCTCCACTTTCTCCTGCAAACTTGGAAAGTTTTGGAATCTTAACTCCTCTAGGCAACTCTGCCTGTTGGACCCACTCAGGAAATGCTGATACAAAATATGACTGGTTGGCATAGCCAACGTTAAAACCAAATCTATTCAACACTTGTTCCACTACTTGGTTTACATTTTGTTCAACCACTTGGTGCCCCCTAAGATTTTGTCGAAGCAATCTCATGGCTACATCATTTCTAACCATTTGATCTTCATTTCCTCGACGGAGCACATGGACATTTCCATATTCCAAACGTGGCTGATCATTTTGACCTGATTGATCTAAGTTTTGTTGATTTTGCCCCACATTTGCCTGAGGTGCAACCACTTCTCTATTTGCCCCAAGCGGGGCTCCCTGAATATTATCATTGGCCAAATCACCTATTCCCAAGACTTGGTTTAACCTTGTCATTTACTGAGCCAATACATTGCAAACATTATTTGTATTTTCCATGATTGGCGTAATCACAACACCCATTTGTTGGGTGAACATATGGACCATGTCATAGTTGCTTTCATCCATTTGTTGTCGAAAACTGGCCAAAGAATTCATAGTTGGCCCTGTTATACTTTGGGGATTGTCTCTCGACATATTTGGGAAAAGTGGTCCCAAATTCAATCTCTCTTGTCGAAAGAGAGTTGGATTGCTTGTACCTGCAACCCCTATTCTTTCGCTACCAAAACTTGCCAAGGTTGAACTTATCTGTGGTTGGCCTTGTGAAACTACTAATTGGCTAACAGTATTGGTTAAAGTGGAGCTAAGTCCCGTTTGTGTCATCACAGGAGGCACATAATTTGGTGGTAACCCATATTGGGGCACAAACCTTGAATTTGAATTTATTATGTTTTGGTTACTTAGCTGACTCGGCGATAACTAAGTCATTTCAGGCAATACTTGTTCTACTACTGGATTACTCCGAAGAGCACCAGTTGCTATAACATCCTCCACCAAACCAGTACTAACGATAGTTGAGGGTGGCACAGTAACGGTTGTCGAAGGTATATCCGATGCTTGACTACTTACATTATTCATGGTTTGCGTATTTTGAGAAGAGTAGATAAATCTTCCACTTCTTAAACGCATAAAACCATTTCCTATGACACTACGAGTTACTCTAAATTTGTCCCACCGGGCGTGCCAATTTGTTTAAGTGAAATTTTGGTTTAGAAACTTAATAAAAATTCCAACAAACAAATAAATATATCGAAACGAATGTGGGCTCAAAGTTATGTGGTAATCTCGACATGAAAATGGTTTTAACAGTAAACAAAAGGGATTTAAGAGATTTGAAATAAATAAGTAGAAAATGCAGAAAGGAAACTTTGAAAAGATTAAAGAAATGTAAAGAAACTTAGCAGGAACTTTAAAAATGCAAAAAATTAACTGAAAGCGTGTAAATAGTTGTAAGATTAAAGTGCAGAATTTAAATGAAAAAGCAGTAAAGAAAAACAGGTAAAAGTGCGAAGAAATGTAAAAGAAATTGAAAGGACGAGACTGAAAAGTAAAGAACTTCAAAAGAACATTGCATTAATTTTAAATGACGTGAAATGGAAAAGGGAATGCATACTTGGATAAAAATCCTTTAATCTGCTCGAGTTGAGATATTAGGATTATGTATCAGCAAATAACCTCCCTATTTACATCGTGACTACTGATATTTATAGACAAAATTAAAAATAACTGACACCTTAAAAGATTAACACGTTTAAGCAGTTTTTTCCATCAGCAAGTATCTACTTTCTGACAGAACCAGCACTTAACTACTTTTGATCAATTTTCGTCGACTTAATGTAATCTTTCTATCGAATAATTCTTCTTACTAACATCAATACCTTATAGCCACATTAGAATTTTCCTCTTATTCAATGCTACTGTCGATTTCTCCGTTTACCATTTCTGTCGGTTCAATACTTTGAAAAATTTCTTCAAAATCATCATCCAACCGACGAATTGGCAAATTTTTATTTTTACCCCCAACATGTAGTTGATTAGCAACTGGGTTTCTGCATGTACAATTGATTGAGTTTGTTGTGTAATGGAAAATAAAAAATGTTATGAGAACCTGAAGTAACGGATCTACATTTAGATGACAGATACTTATACATGCACCAGCTAAGCTCTATTAAAATTGAGCCATTAATATTTACCAAAAAAGATTTGAGCCATTAATCATTCCAAAAACAGAATTAAGGACAAATTACTTGCCATGGCAATTATCATTTGGACTACAAAAGGTAACCATGATTTAGATGTGCTGACCTCAAGGCCAATGACAAATTACTTGTCATGTTTAAATATTTAGTTATTTTAATTATCAAACCAACACTTAGATCCAGTGAATTATATATTAATTCTTTTTATGGAAAGTATTATTTTTGTGATCAAATTGCGTACTACAGTACTAGTTATGGTATTAAGTAGGCTAACAAAACAAAATAAGATTAAAGAGGTGAGTGTCAAAATTGTCTAAGCATGAAGTGGCTTCCACGTGGAATATGCTAACATCTGCCAAAAAACAAGCTTGCTCTGAAGATTTAAACAGCATGATACATCACTTTTAATACAGAATCAGAATCCGGACCTAGAAACACTGAGAGGTTTTTATTTTTATTTTTTTTTAATTTGCTGAACATGGTAAAAGGCTTAGTGATATACAGCAAGGTGGCCCACAGTTCTTGAAAATGAAGGACACGTTCTTTAAAATATTGAGTAATACTATATTTTTTATTAATTATTTTAATAATTATTTTAATATTAAATAAAAAATATTAAATAAAAAAATAAATATATTTAATATTTAAAAATATAAAAAATATTAATATTCTTTTATTTAATAATTAAAAAAATTAATAAGAGAATTAAATATAAATCATTTCTCTAAAATATTAGAAAGGAAGAAAGGTTCCACTTCCCAGATCTAATTCCAAACAACCTGATATTCTGATACCAACATTTCACCACACAATCACCCATCTTCACTTTTTTTTCTCATCCCTAATCACCTCTCTTTATTTTTGACTGTTCTGAAGAAGAAAGGCACGTGAGTCTTTTTCAGTTTTCTCAATTTACTTCCTTCTATGGGGTGCAACTATAAGCATTCTCCATTTCATGAATAGGTATCCCTGCTCATCTCACCCTATAAATCCACTTATTACAGCAACCTCCAATCCTGTCAAAGTTGCAGTCTTTATGCATTCAGCTTCTCAAAGTTAATGCCTTTCAAGTCCATTCATAATCTTCTCAAATAGAAAGAGAGAGATCTAAGCATTCTAATCATCTGGGGTGTCAGGAACATCCACATTCACATCTGTGCCTGAAGGTGAGGTTCAGAAATCTTCATCTGGTGCCACTAACTTAGTGACCTTTTGAATATATAGCCAAAAGGGTATCTGGGGATCCCATCAAGCTGTTGAGTTTCTCTGGTTTTAGCCTGCAAATATTGTACAGAATACACAGAAGCATGGTGGCGGGAAATGGTTTGTTTTATCCCATTTTTGGTTTTGCATCGCTCATGTTTTTCATTTACATGTCTTTTGGAGACATAAGGTTTGGTTTTGAGGAACGACCCGAATTGGCTTTTGTGGAGAGAAATGGGACTCAGTTTGTGTTGGATGGCAGAGCGTTCTACATTAATGGGTGGAACTCTTACTGGTTAATGGTCCAATCTGTGGATGATTATTCCAGGCCCAGGGTTCGTGAAATGCTGAAAGCTGGGGCCAAGATGGGTCTCACTGTTTGTAGAACTTGGGCATTCAATGATGGTGACTATAATGCCCTTCAGACTTCCCCTGGTGTGTTCAATGAACAAGCTTTCAAGGTATTATAGCCTGTCATTTTCTTGCTTTTGTTGTATGTTGTTCCTCCTTGAATTTATCTTCTTTCTTTGTTTTGATGTCTTTTTGTTTTTCTATGCTTGATTCCGGATAACGACATAATTAGATTTTGATGAGTGTCTAGTAGTGGTACGTTGGCTATTTTGGTTTTCTTTTCCTTTGATTTTTTAGTGCCTTCTCAATCACTTTTTGTTCGTTTCCCTGAAATTGAGGTTTTATGGCTGGAGGCTTCCAAAACTGGGTTTGTATGTATAATGGGTAATCACGCTTTGTACATATATAATTGCTGAGATTCAGTAGGGGCAGGGACCAATTGATGCAAAATTTGTGGAAATAACTTTTAAATTGGTGATAGTTGTAATGATGACATGAGCCATGACGTGCTTGTCGCAGCAGGGCTGAATATTGTGGCCATGTTTACCATTGTTCTTGGAAAGTGATAATATTGTATGTGTTAGGATACAGACAAAAAGCGAGAAACAGTCTTTCTCTGTGTGATCATAATCTTAGTAGAATTAAGTTGAAGATCATCTTTGTGTTGTTTGTTTCTGTGCCTCTACAATTGTGTCCGTGATTAAACATGAAATGTGCCGAACTTGTGTTATTTCTCTTCCCCCTTTATCCATCATTAATTGATCTGTCACATGTGAAATTGTCCCAAAAGTGGTGTTTGTGGTTCTGACTGAAATCAGTTTATGATTGACATGCCAAAATTGAAAGATATATGTGTGCTTACATTTTGAAATTTCAATTCATCCTCCTTTAGAAATTGATGATGATTGCCTTGGAGATTTGTGTCTTGCTGTATCTGTCCTTACCATCATGCCTGATAGAAATGAAAATTGCTTTATGTTGCATTACTGGTAATCCTTTTGGTCCATGCAGTAAGTTGTTTACTGTTTAGCATTATTGTATGATGAATGAAAACCATGCTAAGGATCAGTTGGGTGACAGGCCTTGGACTATGTCATAGCAGAAGCAAGGCAACGTGGAATTAGGCTTCTCCTTAGTTTAGTAAATAACTTGCAAGCATATGGTGGGAAGACTCAGTATGTCAAATGGGCATGGCAAGAAGGGGTAGGGTTAAGCTCGTCTAATGATTCTTTCTTCTTTGATCCATCAATCCGTAGTTATTTCAAGACGTACATCAAGGTATGACATGTCTATCTTTTTACTCTTCTCTTCTCCCTCTCTCCTGGTTTGGAGAGATGCAAACTTAGCGATAATACTTTTGTACTGGTATGTCTCTTATGATGCCTAAACTTAGTAACCCAAATTTTTGATGATTTGTGTCTGAAGAATCGTATGGAAGCTAGACGAGTAGTTGGCATATTAGTTTCACTGGTCAGACCTGTTTAGCATTTGAGGAGCGCTCCTAGCCTATGTCTTTTTCTCAAAATTAAATCATATCAGCATGCATTTGAAAATTGAGCCTGGTGATGTCCTAATTGACAAAGAAATGTTCTGCCATTGCACTAAATCTTTCAATGTTCTACCAGGCTGAATCATCACTGTAGCAGTGCGGCTTGTTTGGAAGCAAAGAATAAGATGATCCAATGCAAGACCCTCTTTTATTTAAAAGAAAAAACAAAATATTCTGAAGCTTCATTGAGTATCTTTCTTTCCTTGTGTATGCTAAATATAAAACATATGGAATAATTTACAATTCTCTAGACCATGATCCATGACATTATAAAGATAAGACAGATGATAAGATATGGCTAGTATTCAAGAGTCAAGATGCTAATGAAACAAGAAGTCAACAACAGCGACAAGCAAGTCTTATCCGACTAGGTGGGATTGACTACATGGATCAAACAAAGCCCTTGGGCTCTATCAAAAAAATGAAATTTTCAATAAATCCAATTAGAGTAAGGTCTTTTTTAATAGTTAAGATCAAATCTTAAATAATTTTTAAACAGAGAATTAATGATGAAATTATGGAATTGCTATATTGCATGATTGCTTTTTTCCCCTTCATTACACACATGATTGCTGTTCTACCGTGCCTGTTGTTTTAAATTTTAATACATGAAGCTTCTATTTCCTGCTCACTTGGGTCAAAACAATGATTACCCATAGTCCTATTCCTTTGCATAGCTAACCTTCTTTGCCTTCTGTTTTGCTGGCCATTTTAATTTTAGCTGCATGTTTGCAGCCTTTGAGACTGGTCTTAGATAAATTAATTGTTTCCTCTCAAATTATTTACAGACTATTCTGACAAGGAAGAATACTATTACTGGAATTGAATATAGAAATGACCCCATCATTTTTGGTTGGGAATTAATTAATGAACCTCGGTGCATAACTGATCCTTCAGGTGATACTCTCCAAGTAAGTCCTGTACCTGTGCTTCAACCCCTTCAAATATTTATAGAAAAAGTATGCTAGCAATATTAATGACTAATTCATAGTTGAAATACATACTTGACTAATTCAAATTTCTTTTTTCTTTCCTCAATTTCTTTATTTAATAAATTATTATGATCTCTGATGAGCTATGTGCTTTTCTGGCTATTCCCTCCCCACTACAGAAGCTTGCCAATTTTGCACTATTGCTTGGCTGAATTTGATATTAAGGGGCTACCCCAATATTTAGCCATTTTTCTGATGCTCATTCTGATACTGTAATTTCTAAATCCCTATTGGGTTATATATGTAAAAAGGGGAAATGATTAAAACCTTTTGACTTGAGTAATTTAAATGTAACAGGATGTTTACTTTTACTGTTCTATCCATATTCATATAAAAGTAAAAGAGGGGAAAAATACGGTGATCATTATTCCTTTTCTGCTTCAAGTTCAGAAGGGAAAGAAAATGATAGTGGTGTTATCACTTTCGTAGATATCTGAGTATACAGTTTACTTAATTGGCAAAGAATTGCAGGATTGGATAGAAGAAATGTCAGCTTTTGTAAAATTGATTGACAAGAACCATCTGGTGACTGTTGGACTTGAAGGTTTTTATGGTCCTAATGACCCAAAAAGATTGACAGTCAACCCTGAGGAGTGGGCATCCAGACTTGGATCTGATTTTATTAGGAACTCCAAAATCTCAAATATTGATTTCACCTCTGTTCATATCTATCCCGACCATTGGTAAGCATTGCATGACTGCTATATCTGTAGTTTTGGATTTTCTTAAGAGTCTTAAGAAAATGGACTAAACTGCAGAAGTTCCAGAGAACTCTACCTGCAGAAAGTAAGGTTATCTACTTTGAGTTTCTCATGTTTGTCTTTAATTGATCAACCATCTCAACAATAATTCGTTTTTGAAATTTGTATCTATGCCCTTTAATATCTCTGCTCTGATTTGTATTCAGAAGTACACCCAAAATCTTATGATAATTTTAGATAGCTTTTTCTTTTTGTACTTTGTCCTTTATTTAATTATCTCTTGTTTATTTTTTTTAAAAAAAAAACTTTTTTTGCATAGGTTTCATGAGCAAGTATTTGAAGATTATCTGAAATTTGTCTCCAAGTGGATGCTTTCTCACATTGAAGATGGTGACAAGGTATTGAAGAAGCCCGTCTTGTTCTCTGAATATGGATTATCAGACACGATCAAGAACTTTTCATTGTCTGACCGAGAAAAGATGTATAAAATAATTTTAGACATAACCTTCAAATCTGCTAAGAAAAACAGATCTGGAGCAGGTGCTTTAGTTTGGCAATTCTTAGTTGGAGGAATGAAGGAGTTTATTGATGATTTTGGGATGGTCCCATGGGAAAGGCCAACAACCCATTCACTATTTCTTGAACAATCATGCAGATTAGCCAAAGTCAATGGATGGACTCAACAGGACATAAGGTTCAAAGAATTTTGTTAGCAAAAACTGTGGAAATCAAAGCTCTCAATTGAAATGGCGAGAAAATATGGGTTCTTATGTGGTTTAAGACTGCTAATGGGTGCATGGCTGGTTTTGTACAATCCCCTCCTATTTTCTTGACCAATGCTACAGTTGAGTGGTTAGTGGGGTATAGTGTTTTTGCATAGATTACAGATTCTTAAAGTGTTTATTTTAAAGCTTGTAATGCAGATAAACTAAATCTACAAGGAAGTCTGTTAAGATGTGAAGGAAAAGTTTTTGAAGTTGCACAAAGTAACATCATTAATCCAATTTGCCCCGCAGGCTGTATGCGGAGAATTATCAAATCATTAACCATTATGTTTCCCATCTGCTTTCATGTATGTCTCAGTGGATGTTCTACACAGACATGAGTCATCCCTATCTCTTGGGTTCACTCTGCCATTTGGCTTCATATGACAATTTCTTAAACTCAATCAAGTTCAAAGCTTTGGATGCTAGCCGTTATGCACATGAATCTCAAACATGATAACTTTACGGACAAGGTTATTCTAAAGTGAGCATAAATCATTTAGTGAATTAGTGGGTATATATTTACTTGTTCATTTTATAAACTCACATTAGAGAAGTTTTTTTTAATCTTTTTCATAACTTGTAATGCAATGGTACTTTGAACTTGAAAGACCACTTGTGCCTAGCAGTTGTCTTGCCGTGCCCATGTAATTGCCATATCACATGCTAAAAGCACCATACAAAAAATGGAAAATCACGTACCGAGAGAACCCAAATTTTGTGTAGTAATAATTAGCATTCCTTTTTGTTTTTTTAGTACCTAGGTCCTATACTATGGGACCCGGTTGAGGGGCTTCATAGTAGGGTCTTAGGGTGACCTCTTAGTGGGGTCAAGGAGAAGGAGAAGGAGGAGGAGGAGGGGAGAGAGTTAAAAAGTATTAGAGAATGATCAAATTTTTTTCACTTTTTAGGCTTTTTGATCAAACTGTTTTTGATAACAAAATTATTTAATAAAATGCATTCTTTTAAAATTATATACCAAAATGTTATCTTTTTGTCTAACATAACATTTTTTTTATGTCAACGTAGATAACATCATCTACGTTGACGCTATCCATGTGGAAACACTAAAGTGGATGATGTTATTTTCATATTAGCATCAACGTAGATGACACTTCCACGTGGATAATGTCAAATGTTTTGGCATTATCTACGTGGAAGTGTCATCTATGTTGACGCTATATACGTAGACAGAAAAAGCTAAGGAGTTTGGTCGAAAAGCCAAAGAGATAATAATGAACTTACCTGTGATTGAACGGAGTTGTGAAAAAAATACTAAAATAATGTTGCTATGTCACCGTTGCTCATTTAGAGTATGCAACCTAACTCTATTCAGAATGGTAATGGAGTCACTCAAGGTTGCAAAGCACATACTAAAGTGGATCGGTCAGAGAGAGAGAAAAAGAGACAGTGAAGATTGGTAGTCTCGTATAGCAAGAATTGAAGAGATAAATGGGTCAGGGAAGAAACAAAAATAAAATAATGAAGATAAAGTGAAGTGGATGCATTAAATGCATTTCAGTAAGAATGATGGTTACTTGTTTCAGACCATCTCTCATGTGTTGATGCAATAAAATATATTAGAAATAATTTTGATCTAATGGCCAAAGCATGTTTTCAATGTGTAATCTAAATGTATAAAATTCATCCTGTCAAAATGGAAAGAAAAAAAGGGATGAAGATTATAAAATATATATAGATTAATACTGCATTATCATTCTAACTGACGTGATGCATTCTCATACACATATTTACAAATATTTAAGTTTAGTTTTATAATACTAAAACTTAGTTGTTAATATATTTTATTGCATCAACACGTGAGAGATGGTCTGAAACAAGTAAACCATCATTCTTACTAAGATGCATTTAATGATCCACTTCACTTTATCTCATTATTTTATTTTTGTTTTTTCTCTGACTCGTCTATCTCTCCAATTCTTGTTATATGAGATGACCAATCTTCACTGTCTCATTCTCTCCCTCTCTCTCTCTGACCCATCCACTTTAGTATGTGCTTTTGCAATCTTGATCGACTCTATTACGATTCTGAATAAAGTTGAGTTTGCATACTTTACATGAGCAATGGTGATATAGCAACATTATTCTAGTATTTTTTCCTCAACTTCATTCAATCACAAGTAAGTTCATTATTATTTCCTTGGCTTTTTGACCAAACTCCTTGGTTTTTTTCTGTCTACATAAATAACGCCAACGTAGGTGACACTTCCACGTAGATAACGCTAAAGCGTTTGACGTTATCCACGTAGCCATCTACATTGATGCTATCATGAAGATAACGTCATCTATTTTTGGCGCTTCCACGTGGATAATACTAAACGCTTTGACATTTGGCGTTTTCTATATAGAAGTACCATCTACATTGGTACTACAATGAAGATAACGTTATCCACTTTGGCGCTTCCACGTGAATATCGTCAAACGTGTTGGCGTTATCCATGTGGAAGTGCCAACATAGATAACACTATCTACATAGACAGAAAAAAAAATATCATGTTAAATAAAATGATGATATTTTGATATATAATTTTAAAAAAAATGACATTTTAATAAATAGTTTTTCATAAAAAAACGTTTGGTCAAAAAGCCCACTTTCTATGTCTTTACTACTCAGCTTTTAACCAAATGAGTTACACCACCAATTGCATTCCTTTTTTTTTCACAAATTAAAGCAGGTACTACAAAAACTAAATACGTTAAAGAAAAATAATAGATGGAAAGCCCCGTTTCTTATGAGACCAGGCCTGGCACAAATAAGAGGCAAATTGGCATCACAATTTTGCTAATAACATGGCTTGCCAACCTTGGGGAAGTTCTAGTTTCTTTTTTTTATACGATAGTGACACTGAAATTTACACGTATAATCTCATGCAAAATATCAAATCCGTTGCTACTAGCCCAATGCTAGTGGTTTAGGAAGTTCTACTTGTAACTCCATTTGCACAAAAAGAGCTTGTCTCCTTCACTTTTCAAAGGTATGGGCCTGAGCTTATTCATTTGTATGTGGCAAATAATTTTGGGTGTGTAACATTATTCTAACCTCAAGACCGAAAAAAAAAAAAAGAACACTCTAACCTTAAACCAAGCCTTTGATCTTGACATTTAGATAAATAAAATAAAATAAAGAAGCGCCAAATCACAAACTTATATAGTACCTAATGATGTGGTTTACTGGTTTATACTACTCTGTTTCTTTATTTATTAAATTATGTAAAAGCAAGTTATACATCATTGCTCACTTCTCACATTTAGTAACTCAAAATGTGATTCTTCTCATACTTAAAACGGTAAATCAAGCAAGCACTTATTCTATTTATACAATACATGGATAACTAATTTTATTCATATTTTTCAGACCAAAGAAATTATGTTTGTCTGTTAAAAAAAACGAATTATATTTGTCTATGGAGAAAGCAACAGGGTTGCGAATAGGTCGGCTATAACCATTGTACCTAATCTTCCTTTAGGGCTACATGTGTTCGTAATCCACGTATAGGATGTCGTCGTTTTCTTCAAGATATATGGCTGGGGATTCCTTTCCTTTCCCCCATAGTGTAGTTTCCTATGATTGTTCCCTACTGTTTGCTAAACATATATATATATATATATATATATATATATATATATATATATATATATATATATATATATATATATATTTTCCGTTATAACTAATTGCAAAGCTACATTTATTCTTCCCTTGGTAATGTCTAACTCCCTCTGCAACACTAGACAAGAGATAATTGGGAAAAAAAGAAAGGAGAGAATACATCCCCCATGATTACATCACCGAAAAAAAATCTTTTAGCGCATCTCAAATTATTCAAAATATTCTACTAAAACCATGTAACATTACATTCTAATTTGGGACTATTCTTTTTAATTCCTTTTACCTTGTTCAATTTGTTTCAGTTAACTAGGTCTTCAACTGATTAGAGAACTGAAATCACAACCAGTTTTCAGCAAAAAAAAATAAAAATCACAACCTGTAAACCTAGCAACCGAGTAGATCAGTTTTTTTTTTTTTGTTTAGGAGAAAAAAAAATACTGCATATCCGACTATGGAACTATGCTAACAAATCTGAATCGTCATGTTGCTACCTTTCATTCTATGGACCTAGAGCCGTTTTCAGCCAGGGATGTAATGGCACACAATCAGAAGCTCACCGGCCGAAAATTTAAAACGTGAGAATTGACTAATTACAATAACAAATATGGCCAGCAAAGGAAAGCGAAAAAAAATATTCTCCCTCTTCCAACGAACAGAAACAATATTAATCACAGCCACCAACTCCACAAGAGCCCTCGCATACCCAGAAGAAAATTTGAAAAACAACGCAAGCTCTACCCTCTCTCGTCTTCTACCGCCTCTCTACATATCATTACAAAGTCATATCTGCAAACATAACACAAAGCTACTAGTTAAAAAGATAAATAGACAAAGATAAGGTAGCTAATTAACTCAGTCATATGAAAGGTTCAAAAGAGGCAAAAACACCAAGGGGAATGCCAGTGTTGCCACAGGTACACATACATATACATGAAAGGCACCAAAAGAAAACACGAATCAGATAAAAGAACTGCCAGAACCTTCAAACAACAAACAATAAGCAATTACCGACATGAAACAAAGTCAGACACAGATAACTGGGCAAAGCAGAAAGATAAGCACAGAATAGAATACTCCATGCATAGTCATCGTGAAATGATAGCCATTAGCCAAGGATCGGCAAAACTGGTATTAGAGGATTAATTCACATAAGGTACAGTCAAAAAGCACCTAGGAAAAATTAGAGAAATAAGCATTAATTTACAATAAAATAGTCCATCCCTCCACGATATATGCCGAAGCCCTAATATTTGTATTTTTCTTTTTTGGGTGAGAACATAATTATACTTTATTAAACCACAAGGTGCTTCATTAGTAACAAGGTACACCCAAGGCTACCAACCCCCCCCCCCTTTTTTTCTCTCCCTCTCCTCTCAGGGACTTCATAGGACACCATGGGCTCAAGTCAAAAGTCAAACATATTTAGTTATGGCATAGTCTTATTCATAGACACCCCAATAGCTCGAACAAAAAGCAGTCATGCTGTCAAATTAATCTATACCATAGCACACAATATGTTAGAACTTAAGCCTTTGGTTTAAACTTCCACAAAATAAACAAACTATGGTGATCACTGATCACAATATTGATGCAGTGAAATGGTGGCATATATATATTAACAAGAAAGATTACCAATTTGTCTCGGATATATATCTGTTGAGTCTAGCTCCATAAACCACATAATATAGAAGGCATCTCAAACCCTCCTGGAGAGACAACACAGCAAAATGAGATATCTCAAACACTGCAAAAGATACAACAAAATGAGCATTGCTGGAAAGACAACACAGACTAGATGGCTAGAACGATGCACAACCAGAAGAGGTGATTGGAATGTTGCATGGCCAAGGAGAAGAGACACAGCTGGAAAGATGCAAAGCGGGAAGAACGACACCACTAGAAATATAGAGGGTAAAAAAATTCTTCGCATGCAATCATACACAACAAGGCCCAAATTCTCCAAATTCATAAAAAACATCATTTGGAAGCTTCAAACAGACAAAAAATCCCTCAAATTCGAATTCAGGAGACCCAACCTTAGAAAACAAGTCTGGAATGAGCAAAACTATAATAGGCTCAAAAACGGTTAGCGGCTGGAAGAGAACGTAGCAAACCATGCAAAAATAGAGCCAAACAGAACTAAGAACATACACAACAATCCATGCAGGAACAGAGTCAAACAGGGCAATCAAAGCCAAACAGTACCAAATAGGGGCAAGCAGATCCAAACACACAGGATTAAAGCCAAATAGAATCAAGAATAGAGTAACTCATGCAGGAACAGAACCAAACAGACCCATCCCAAGTCAAACAGAACTAAATTGGAAAGAAATGGAGCCAATCACGGCCACATCAAGACATGAGAAATTGAATTTTAAAAGTAGGGAAGCGATTTGCTATTTGTGAAAATAGGTGTATAGCACTGGGTGTACCAATAATCTCAACTTTTATAGGTTTTGTTAAAACTTGACTGGAAAGTAAGCAATCTTCTAGAACGTTCCTAATCCATTTAGTATCCTAACAGGTCTTTAATTCTATCAAAAATACCTTAAAATTCCCTAAAATAAAATATCTGAGAACACTAATTTTTATGGAAATTATAATAAAATCATAAAAGATTAAACGATATTGTAATTGACCCTTGTTTGCCCAACAGTAATTCCCCATTTCCTTTCCACTTGAAAAGAAACCTCGCCCTCAAGTTTTTAGGCTGATCTTGAAATCTTCCCCTCCATATAAAAAGAACCAATATTAAGTTATACCAATGCAAAAACCAAAGCCAAAATTGCCAAGAAAATAAAAACAACTTATAAAAATATAAAATGCATTATATTTCTAGCATGATGGCATAAAAAATAAAAAATAAAAAAACCTGCCAGGAACCACATGAAAATCATTGCCAAATACAAGTTCATAAAAAAGACAACAATCAATATCAACAGCAAACGACAAGCTGAATACCAAAAACATGACAGAAATTCATCAACAACAACAATCAAAGCCTTTTTCCACTAGGTGGGATCAACTACATGAATCAAACGATGTCATTGTGTTCTATCAAAAACCAAATCTTCCAATAGGCCATTTAGGTCTAAATCCTTTCTAATGATTTCACCTAGAGTTTTTCTTGATCTTCCTCTCCCTCTAATTATGGGACTATCCTCCATCTGATCAACTCTCCTAAATGGGACTTCTATTGGTCTTCTTCTCACATGTCCAAACCATTCAGTGTGATTCTACCATCTTTTCCTCAATAGATGTCACTCCTACTTTCCCTCTAATACATGACAGAAATTCACAAAAAATAAAAAGTGCCAAATAAGGGTTCATGTCATAACAATGTGCATTGTAGGATTCATTGCCTGCCCTTCATTTAACATGGGAGGAAAAAGTGAATTGAATGTTCATGTCACAAACATGTTAAGAGGGAATTCATTGCCTGCTTAATCACGTATGTGTTTATGTCTTTATGAGAACTGAATATTTCCTTAATTGCATGACACAGAATCAAAGATATCAGTCACACAAGTGGAGAAAAACAGAAACAAAAAGGATGTAATTTTAGCTCAACAGCAGCACTGTCTTGTTAAACATGTTTATCCGTAAAACATTAACTCACTGACATACAAGAACAATTACACCAAAAACACTACATTTAAATACAAAAATCCACTAAAGTTATGAATAGAAATTACCTTAATGCACAGTCAACCTTGGGATTTTTTCCCTGTAACAATCTGGAATATCCGGAGTCCCCTGCTGAATGCTTCATTGAAAAGAATTCTGGTTTGCATATTCTGAAACCCAGGCAACCATGATAGTAGTGCCACAGGGGCCATAACAATGACTCCAAACAATATATCATATAGACGAGCCACAGAAACAACACCATTCCAAATGATAGTGGACTGCAAAAATGGTCGGAATACTTGGGCAATCAATATCAGGCCCCAGCCTGTGGGAATGAATGCCAACAGGCTAGTAAAAATGTCTATGAATTTGAGTTGAGTGAATTCCAACAAAGCAACTATCACAAGTATGGCAAGGATTATGATGAGGAACTGGACCAGCCGATAATAGATATGCTCTTTGGCTGCATATTTGTTCCGGGCATATGCTATCACCGCACAAATCCCAAATACAACAAACACATAAATCCAAGATAGCAAGTAAACAGCAATACTGGTACTTCCAGCTGCAATGCCTAGCTGATAGACAATTCCATACTGGAAAAAGAAGAAACGAAGATCTAAGATTATCTCCAAAAGCTTTCCCCAAAGGCCAGTTACCTTTAGATGATCTTGCTCTTCATACCACCACCTTTCCCAGCTCTGTTCAGCTTTAGCAAACACACTTCCACTGTACCAAATCCAGTTCATAAAGTCATCAAAATCATAAACAGTTTTTAACCAATCAAAGCCAGAAGGATTGAATACAAATGGTGCCATAATCCACGATGCAACTAAGAACCAACTAGTGATGGTCATGGCTATATAAACAAATGTGTCAGTTGCTACGGGACTATGCGATGCGTAAATTATAAGTATTAACCCCAATTCAATTGCTTTCACAAAATGGCTACGGGCATAGAGTCTATAGTTTTCAGCAAAACTCTTGTGCTCTACAACAAAACCACGACCAGTAGCTAGATATTTTGCCCCACCATGCAGAATAGTCCGGCCAAAGAAATGACTACGAGTACCCATAGAGAATGTGTAGAAAACTGATGAAAGCTGGAGCTGCATTGTCAAAAAATCCCAGATAGCTGGAAGGAACCCATGCTCAAGGGAATTCTCTACAATCATTGGAAGTGCAGTGAAAAGTCCAAGTTGGATGATGAACTGCTGATTCAAGATGGTACCAAGTGCTTTATTGTTATTGCTGTTGCTTTGCATCGCAGACTCAACACCACTAAGGGCAAGATATAGTCGACCCCATAAAAATGCATACACAGTCAGAACCACCACCATTGTGTTGAAGAAGAACCCCACAGTAGTGTAGAAGAATGACAGCATCCGGAAAAAATCCAGCCTATGACCCAATCTGTACACATCTCTGCTTAGGACTTGCTCCCCATTTCCACTGGCAACCTTTCCTTCAAACATTGATATTTGATTCAACCCAACATCCCTTCCCTTTCCAACCTGAATGTATTCATGGTGCGTGACATTACCTCCACGAAGAGTACAATTAAAGCCGGCAAAAATGTCCTCACTTATGTTGATCACTCTGGAAGCTTTACTAACACCACCTCGAGTTAAAAACCAAAACCTGTCAAACACATCCGGATGACCATAATGCATTCTAACTTTCAAAGGATTTGCCAAAACCCTCTGTCCTAAGGTGACAAAGCTCGTTTCCTGAGCTGACATGAACCAAGCAAGAGAGGAAACAGAACCAGTAAAAACATGTTCCCTAACTCCCAAAATAGTAGGTTTCCGGATACCATAATAATGACGGTATTCTTCCAAGAGATTTCGCATTTTAAGTGCCTCCTCAAAGTAGTTGTCCTGGTTCATATCTATAGTCTGAACTGCATCACCACGAGTGAAGATGATGGCATGATTTTGATTTTCTGGCTTTCCTTCTCCAAGCTTCAAAGGACCTGGCAACTTTACACGGTAAATTTCCACCTCCTTCT
Organism: Ormosia emarginata; assembly: GCA_029884605.1. Classification (NCBI taxonomy): domain Eukaryota; kingdom Viridiplantae; phylum Streptophyta; class Magnoliopsida; order Fabales; family Fabaceae; genus Ormosia; species Ormosia emarginata. The sequence continues at coordinate 24,785,428 of JAQQTP010000089.1, read as the reverse complement.
GCAATTGTTGGTCATATTTAACAAGAACAGAGTAATACTCCTTCTCATCCCTTCCATTGGCTCTCTCATCAACATAGGCAACTCGAAGGGCTTCGTTGTTTTTCATTAGATACAAAATTTCATCAGCATGAGGATCCTTTCTTGCCTTCTGAGTTCCATATATCTGGCAAGCAACCACATATGTGAATTTCATTAAAGCAGTCCCATACTCATGGCCTTTGAATAACAAACTTACTGAACTGCTTGCTCTACTTAAACTCCTAGAGGAAGGTGACTTTTCAGAGTTGAAACCATCTAAACTATCTTGCCTCATTGAAACAAGTTCGCGTGAGCCTTCTCGAATATCCATTTCTGACGCAGAATCCAGAAAAGCCAACATCTTGAGGGCCCGATAGTAGTACATCATTCCTCTAACTGTCCGCGATAGTGTCTGGCCTCTGTAGGAAGCCCAGAGCCTCAAATCTCTAAGCTTATCAGTCCAAATATCACTGTCTTTCACCATCCCCTCCCGATGCATCCTCTCCATAAAATTCTTCCACTCATCATCATATATAGTCTGCAAATAGTACAGGATTGAAATCCCATCTTCATTCTCAGTTCTGAGCTGTTCCTTGCTGAATAATACTTCTTCGCTATAGTAAGGTGTTAGAACACTGAAAGCCATCATTTTCTCAACTTGGGGAGCATGAGGCATGTTCATAAAAAGTGAGTTACTGAAGAAAGCAATCCTCCGTCTAGCTTCTAGATTTATTGGGATGTTTTGCATTGAATCCCTGGAGGTAAGAATTGTGTGCAAGCGCCGAACCTGCCGATAGAAGTTCTCATTGTTGGTGTCAGGCAACTGAATGGCATTCTCAAAAAGTAGGCCCGAAGCAGGATTACGTAGAGCCAAACCATCCTCCATTAGTTGATCATTCTTCCTTTCTTCCTTGAAAAAATCTCGTGTAGCAATCTCATAAAGGGCCTGAAGGGTATTCACCACTTGGTTAGGATCTTTCCTCGGCTTATTTAATAACTCAACAAGTTTTATCAACTTGCTGTGGAGCTGAGACAGTGCAGTCATTTTGAACGTTTTAGTGAATTTCTCAATCTCAAGAGAGTGATCAATTTCTTGAAAAAGAACTGTCACAATAGAATGCTCTTCACTATTGGGTTTGATAATCTCAAGAAGCAAGTGTTTGACACTATCATATGCTTCGATGACAGCACAGCGTCTGTACTCATTCTTGCATATCCTTTTACAAAGCTTCTTATCAGTCTCATCAACTAGTTCTTTGGCCTGGCTGAGTGCCAGCAGTAACTCGTTGCAGAGAAGAAAACATGGCCAGCGGATAACCCTGACATTCCAAGAGTTCTGTGGCAGCTCCAGCAGCTCAACCTCTCTGTCAGAGATGATATCCTCCTCTCTGAAAGACATAATTATCTCATTCCATATCAAAGCAAACTTGTTGGCCTCAACCTGGTTAGACTCAAGCTTCTTATAGGGACGACCAAGCCCATACCTGAGCTTCAACCTGTGGATGACATCCTTAAACTTGCTCTTCAACGTTCCTCTTGCATTCAACAATTGCTCTTCTGGCATGAGATTAAACTGAATTGCACTAGCAAAAAACTGGAATCTCAATTTCAGCTGCTGCATATTTCGAATCTCACCCAAGTGTGCAAACAACCCCACTGCCGCCCCAACAAAAGATGAATATATTGAATACCAAATCTGTATATCCATCAGATAAATCAGAACAACCGGAAGCCAGAGTAACCCAACAGCAAATCGGTTGCTGTTATGAAAAAACTCATGCCATTCATAATTAACATCCTTAAGGTCGAGCACTGCCTTTGTTGGAGCAATCATGGGTTTGACCTGTAAAAAGTAACTGAAACAAAATTTTGTGGCCAGCACCACAACCCAGAACAATGTATACTTAACGTTGTCCACAATACCTTCTCTCAAACCACGACCAACAAAAATTCTGCTCTGAAACCACCACGACAACATGTAAAAAATCCTCCAATTCGTATTCTCAACAAAATTCCTAATCCAGGGAATTATAAAAAGGGCTAAAGCTAGAAGCTCTGGAATGATGAAAACAAACACAGCTTCGAGAAAATTCACCACCCGCCTATTTGCTGCCGGCGACCACCGCCTATCATGGTTCCTCTGCGACCATATCCTCCCATAAAACACACCAAACACAACAATCCAGGCCGCAGCAACGATACTTTTCAGCACCATCCTCACTCCGAGCCACATTGTCTCCCTTGAAACCAACCTGTACTGCATCCCTACATCAAGCAAAGACTGCACAAACCTCAGGCCACTCCAAGTGAAGAAAATGGTCAAAACCCTGACCTGCACTGTCCTATCACGCAAAGCCTGCCAAGGATAAGTCTTCCCCTCCCAAGCAACAATGATAGCAGCTTGAAGAAACAAAATCAGCATCACCCAAAGCCTATCGAAACTCCGAAACAGGTTCCAAAACGACCTCTGCTCCACAAACCCAGTCTTACCCACATGCTTCCCCCCACTACCCGTCACGAAAAAGTTGCTCCCAACATTAATAGGCCACTTGAGCTTATCGAAACACCTCCTACTCCAAAAATACTCGTTTATATCATCATAGTTTCGCCAAGCACTATGAGGAGCAGTTCCATTCCTACTGCTATCAACCTCATGCTTAATCGTTTCATAGATAGGTTTCACCACGAAGTTCAGGAAAGCGTTCTCACCGGAATTTGAAGGCATCGCGGGCTGACCAGTGTTCTCATCGATGTAATCTTCTAAGATTCGGTTAAGCTCCATGGCCATGTGGTGGAAGATGTAGCAGATGCACTCGGGGACAAAGCGGAGGTTCGCTGCCTCGCCCCAAATCAGGAGGAAGAGGGAGACGTAGAGGAGCTCGCGGCGTTGATCGGAGGAGTCACGGCGGTGGCGGTTATCGGAGATCCAGATGTTGGACTTCTTACCGAGGTACGAGCACCAGCTGGTGTAGTTTTTGAGGAGCTTCTTGCGGAAACGGCGGAGGACGGCGGCGTCGAGGGTGTCGATGTTGTCAGGCGGAGGAGTGAGGCGCATCTGGGCGTTGGCGAGGTGGAGGACGAGGTGCTCGCGCTGATTGCGGACGTTGTCACGTTGGAACCCGAAAAAGAGGGCGAGCCAGTCGAGGAGGTCGAAGTGAGGGTACCATTGGGCGAAGGGAGGGCGGCGGAGGTCGCCGACAGCCCGTAGGGCGGCTGCGGCTGCGCGGACCTCCGGGAAGCGGAGGGAGGGGTGATCGGCGAGGAGGTTGTGGACTGGGATGATGTTGTAGGGTTCTTCCTCTCGCGGGGGAGTCGCCGCCGCCGGAGGATGAGGGTGACGGTGGCGAAGACTCATAGCATCGGAATCGCAACCCTAGAAGAATCTTCTGGTAGCTAGATAGTTGTCGAAGTTGAAGAAGGTGCGCTCTGAGACTGGTGGTCACAATGGCGGTTACACCGTTACAGAGAGAGAAAGAGAGAAAAGGTAGTGATGGTGGCTAACGTGCGCACTGCAGAAGAGTAATAATAATTACAAAGAGGGAAGAAGAAATGGCGCGTTAGCGCGTTGAGAGTTTTTAATTCTTATTTTTAGTTTAACTTAAATTTTTTTACTGGTAGTTTAATTTATTTAATTAATTAAACAAAAAAAATTCGTAATTTTACCTGGTCGTGTAACGTCTACACTTATTACTTTCCCTGTTTTTTCGGTTACTTTTTTCAAATGTCGTAGTCACACAGATCGTGAGTTTTCTTTGTTTTTTTGGGTACGAGATAGTGAGGGTTTTTCTGGTGTTAAACGAGCATTGAATCAAATTATATATTTTTAAAAAAAAATTTACGTTGTCGTCATCAATACCCCTTTCCGGGCAATGTTCAGATTTAACGTTCGTTTCTATGTTAGGCTCAAGTAGATAATTGTGGATCCTACAAAAAATTAAAAAGTAGATAATTGTGGATCCTACAAAAAATTAAAAAGTAGATAATTGTGGTGCTACTTTATGCTTAATATTAAGTCAAGCTGAAGTTTTTTTTTTAAATCTCGAGTCTCGAGATAAATGGGAATTCATCAATTCATGATTAATGATTAATGATACAGTATTTTTTCTTTTTGGTACAGATATAGTGTTTTTTGTACAATAGATATGCAATTAGAGTAGCCGGTCAAATTAGTTTATGAAAATAATGTTTTAAAAATTAAATTAGAGATTGAATTAGTGAGATGTTTGAATTATGATTTGATTAGTTTAAATAGTAAAATTTATAGTAGAATCATAATTAAATTATAATTGAATTGAATAATGCTTAAGTTAAAAACATGATTGATTTATCTAAAAGATACAATGTCAATTATATTAGTCCTTAAATATGTATTTTGTCATTTAAATTAGTCTATGACACTAGCTAACATGTGAATATTTAGGTAGAAATAATAAAATAAATTGGTCTAATCGTAAAAATTGAAGGGTTAAATTGTATTTTGTAACTTGTTTTTTAAATAATTTTATTTTAATCAGTCTTACATAACTTATAAGTTGTGGCAAAGGATTTGACTCATTGAATCACTTTATTTAATATATTTTTGTAGCTAATTAAACAAGTCAATTTCTCATCTTTTTGTTTAAATTTTAATAAGTTAACTCATTTAACCCACCAACTCATTAAAAAAATGAAATGGGTTAGCATTGCCAACTTATATTCCAAAAACATGTTAATTCATCCTCAATCCACTTTTGTCCAACGTGTAGCGAGTTGAGACATGATGACTTGTATTGTTATCCTTATATTTAAAGATTAGAATTTGGATCCTCTAAAATAATTAATGAATAAATAAATATTTATTAATTATTGATAGATAAATTTATTTATTTATTAATAATTAATAAATATTTATTTATTTATAAATTATTTTAAAAAATTATCTTTCTAATAATTAATTTGAACAATGAAATATAAAGATTTTAAAAAATAAATTTTATCATTCAAAAATTAATATAATTGAAGTTATATCTTTCGTAGATTAATTTAATCATTTACTCTCCTACATTTATCTAAGGAAAATAGTTATATTATTTGTTTAATTAAAATATATCTAATTTTATTTAATTTATTAATAAAAATTATTATATAAGTTATAAAAATGTTATATTTATATATAAAATAATTTAATATTTTTTTAATATTAATATTTTGATATATATAAAATATTTTTTTTAAAAAAAAGAGAAAAACATGAGTGACCAATAAAATATCGGACCTCTGACAAATGTGAATGAATTTTTCTGAAACAATATATATTATCGTTTTCAGAAAGGAATATCAATTATTATTTTTTATTTTTTTTGGTGAGATTTTGTTCGTGTTTGGTGATATCCGAAGGATAAAAAGGAAGATTCTCAATGAAAGGTCAACAATTATTAAAGGTCATTTACTTTCCCTGATTTCAAGGATTCCACTCGCAATGGCACTTTGAGGTTTTTTATGACTTGATCCTCCTTTATAATACTATTGAGTAATGAGTAACTTGAGGATTGAGGAACTGTCTCCTTTATAATATTGAGTAATTAATTTTATCATGCCCAATTAAAGTTGGACAAGTAGTCAAATAAACAAACAGCGGGGAACTCAGTCCACAGATTCAAAGAATAAGGGCAAAAACAGAGATAAAAGGGTCGGGGTAACGTGCAGTGCGGATAGCGGAGACAGACTTGCAGATCTAGTCCGGACACGCTACGCGCTTGGTTCGTTTGAAAATTGAAAATTGCAAGCTAAGATAAAGAAAGATAAGAGACATTTCATTAGTAATAAGGACATGAATTTTGAAAGGAAAACGGCGGGTTTAGAGTGTAAACAGACGCAAAGGCGTCGCTTTCTGATGGATGGCCAAACACCACTACACTACAGTTGCCAACTTGTTCACCGCCAGCCATACGACAATAACTATGCTGTGGATCCTGTACTTGAGTTCCGTTGGAGCTGACCCAGTCTTCTTCAAGTCTTAATGGTTAAGGCATTTAATTGATTTTAGTACATGGAAATTAATTAATTAATAATTATAACAAAGATATGCAATCATAATTATTAGTATTAGTATAGACATAAATTTTGTCAAATATGTAAATTCATAAATAAATTAATTAATATATATTTCTATATTTAAATATAAAACAGATCTCATGTAACATGATTATCATATTAAAAGATCTCAAATTAATTATGATTAGTTATAAGATTGATTAATTTGAAGTTGAGATAAGTTAGATTATAAATGTATAAACAAATTTATATTAAATTTTTTTATAAAATTTAAATTTGAGACTTTATTTTAAAAAATTAAATATTTAATCACTTTAACCAATCAAATATTAATTTATCATTTCATTATTTAAATACTGAAATTATTATTTAATATACATAAAAATATATTTTAAAAATTGATGTATTTTTATAATAATTTTCACAATTTTTTACATATTAAATAATAATTTAAATATTTATAATTATATGTGCATATCTAAGTATCTTTTCTTATATCATGACCAACGCCGGCCATGCATGATTCATCGCACTATATGCAGAGTCTCCAAATGTCATTGGGGCAGAGGCTTCCTTTTTCTCTTAGCTGTGCACATGTTCCCCTTCTATTGTTGCTTTCTAAGCAATGGGTTAGGTTAAGTTCTTTGAAATTATCAACCAAGGGGTGCAAAACAAGGAAGTTTCTAATAAAATGGTTGGCTTTCACATGTTTAGCCAAAACAAACAAGTTCTTTATTCGATAGTAAACTTCCAAATGTTACATTTGAGACATCCCCTAACACCCTCTCTCTTTCTCCTGTCTTTTTCTTGTATCTATTGAAATTTCAATTGACTTTATGTGCATCTAAATTGTCGTTTTGATGATGGATAATGTTAACATAGACTTATATTTATAGTGAATCATAAATGTAACAGTATTTCTATTATTAAATTTTATAATATGTATATACTTATAATATGAATCATAAATGATGGCCTCAATTTTTTTGCAACAGAGAAATATTTCCGAAGTATGTACTGTTTCTACCTTTCTCCTCCCATGCTATATAGCTCCAATTTCACTATGACAATTGACAACTTCAATTAGGGGTTCTGGTGATTGTAGCAGCTTCTTTACAATTTGCAAATTAATTTCCTGCTCTTACATTATTTAGTTTGATTCATAAAATTGAAGAATTTTAAGGGGTCAAATTTTGCCTTGGGGCACTTGAAATTCCAGTGCCTTTCCTTTGCAATATTGTGTTATTATTGTTTTAGTTTCCATTTGTTCCCATAGCTGTTCTTTGATTCACAGTCCTTTTACTAGTAATGTCTGTTTTATTGTTTGGTGGTGCTAAAAGCTTCTCTTTGGCAGGAAATAATGCAGCATAAGCTTGTCTTATTGAGACTCAGGATGTAGTAGAAACCACATTGGCTCTTGACAACTACCGCAAGGCTTGTGATTGTGGAAGAGGTGCTATCTTTTTTTTCTGTTGCTAGGTAAGATATCAGAAACATATTCCCTGGGTCTTCGAACTTTGCAACACTTGATTAAATTAATCAAACTACACTCTCTGTTTAAATAAAAAGGGAAATAGGTACTTTTTATGCTAATAATTAATCAAATTACACTCTCTGTTGTCAAATGTTTTGATGATGTTGTTAACTTAATTTATGCCTCCTACCTTATAATCTGATAAGAGAAGTGGATTAGATCATTAGAGGGTTTATCTTTGTGTGGCTGTACGTCAGTTGTTGTATATCAAAGCCAAATATTTAAAAATTGGATCTTTCAAGATCTGTGTTCACAACTGGTGGATGTTTGGTGTAAAGATTCTTTTTAATGGAATTATTTTCCTATTCATAATGTGGTTCATTTCTTATAAAATGCAGGAAATCCATGACAGTTTGGATTTTTCTTCAAATGATGATGGAGGATACTCTTTTGGAATTTTCTCTGAAATTCTCAACAGATGGGAGAGAATTAGTTGCAGGAAGTAGTGGTGATTCTATGTATGTATATGATCTTGAGGCAAATAAGCTTTCACTTCGAATTTTAGCACACATGGCATTGTTATCTGGCATAAATACTACATTTATTTAGCTTCATATGATTTGGTTATTGTTTGATATCTATTGGTTTATATTGCGAAATGAATTAAATTGCTTGATTTCTTAATTTAGTCCAAGGCTCTACATCTGTATACAATGGGTTGTGCATAACATGAAGGGGATGATTTTATTTTCCATGCAATGGTGTAGATTGTTTACTAGCATAATAGTAATTTTTTTACTCACTTTATGTATTGGTAGTGTCTTTACATTAATGCCTGTGAAATTTTATTCGAGATTTTCTGTGTATCATTGATATATTTGTAAAAAGAAGTTAAAATATATAAGAAATTTGGGGAATGTGGAAAGATTTTCCTATCCCAAGGGGGACTCATTTTGATTTTATTCCTAGCCTCTGTTTGAGCTCACAATGCTATTGCTAAGACTATACTTTGCTTGCTTACATACAAAAATCAAGATCATTTGAGAGAATAACTATGATTATTAAATACAAAATTACTACTTGTAATGAACTGGTTTCTGCACTTCCTTTTGGCTGAGAGTTGCATTGAAGGTCTAATCCTTTTCCCTTGTACATGTTCAAAATATTTGGAAGTACAAATCTGATTCACTATATTGGTGTAGAAGGAATAGAAAATCCAGAGATGATCTGAATGACCTGTCCGGAGAACCACACTGCTTTCAGTAAACCCCCCCTCCCCCTGCCTGAGCCCCTAAAAACTACCAAAAGATAAGAAAAATGTCAAAACCAAAAAATTTCCATTGGATTGGACTTACATCATTTATTTTTCATTTTTGTGGAGAAATTATTTTCCTATTGTGGTGACTTCTGATTGATCAAGAATATTAACCAAGAGAGGTTCTAACGTTTGGTTTCCATTTTATGTTTCAGTCAGATGTGAACACTGTATGTTTTGCTGATGAAACTAGCCATCTTATTTTCTCTGGGAGTGATGATAGCTTCTGCAAGGTATGTTCTACACTATAAGATGGCTTCTTCTATTAAACATATTATGTGCTTTTTCCCTCTGTTTGAGCATCACAACATTGATTTTATATGGAAGTGACGGGCACCTTTTACACAGGAAGTCAATGTCATACTACTCGTACCATCAAGGTTAAAAAAAATATTGAACCTGAGACTGAGAGTTGTTGTTAGTTGAGATAAGTGTCAGAGTTTCATCACTTATTGCAGAAAAGTTTCATTCATTTACTGATTTGTAATTTTTTAAATTAAAATAGAAGTTAGAAAAAAATAATTAAAGAATGGTGTTAGTGTTTACTTTTGCTGATGTCATTAAATGTTAAATTACATATTTAATCACTACTTTTTAAATACAGAAGTGGAGTAATAAGAAAGATAAAGGACGTGTGGAAACATGCAGATTATACCTGGCAGATAGTTATGTATCTGCGTGAGGAGTGAGGACTAGTGTAGACCAGCTATGTGTCTGACATAATGGTTAGTTTAGACACACGCATATTTTGTACAAGTTGTATACAACTGTGCTTTTCTCCTGCAGATTTTGTAATTTTTCTGCACTTTCAAAGCTCAAATCCCTGTGAGGGATCCAGGAAGGTATATCATGGCCTACTATGGTGAAATAGTTCTCTCTATTTATTTGACAATTACGTATGTGATGCTTTTTTGAGTTGTAGGGAATCAGTAGGAGGACTATATTACCTTAGTTATTTGGATGATAATATGCTTTTGGGTCGTGCTGTTGGTGTAGGAGGGGTGTTTGTGTTTACAATAACCCAGTCTCTCTACTGATGAGCATTGAGCAGTAGTTAAACTTGTACTGCTTGCCAGCAATAATACTCGATAATCCTTCGTTATTGAAGAAATTGATCAGAGGCTTATAGCACATAAGGAATTCTCCTTATTGAAGAAGGATACTATATGCAACTGTTATGTTGATTTTTTTTTAACAGCATTTTTTTGTTTGTGATGTAGATTTGTATTGTATCTATTGATTTCATTATATATTGGCAAAGTAAGGAGATAGTGTGTGTCCAAAGCAGAGATAGATATTGTTCGATATTCAATTCAAAATTAAATTATATTTTTCTGCATACTTTACTATTATTTCGTATGATGATTTGGATCAATCAATTTACTTTGATGTATTGAAAACTTTAGTTGTCTTCATTTATTGGATCAACTATGAATATAATTTAATGTTTTGTTATATAATTTTATTCAACTATGCATATAATTTAACATTTTGATATAGTTTTTTTTTTATTTATAATTTAACTCTACCACTAAAAGTAATATATATATATATATATATATATATATATATAAAAAATTTGTTCATGTACTTTAAAAATAATCAAATAGAATAAAAGGTAATATTAATATTATAATATAAATTCATACCTTTTTTAGTAATTACACATTTAAAAGTGATTTTAATTATTTTCATCCAAACAATATTCATTTTGTTAAACTCACTTTTGAAAAAAGTTTCCAAACATAAATCATTATTAAAACTCACTTTTAACTAAACTTAAGTTTTTTCGACAAACTCAAGCTTAACTTTAAGTTCTGCAAACTCCAATCCAAACACACACTTAGACAGATTGGAGTGCTCTCTTTATTATAATAATAAATTAGATGCACTTGCTCAAGCAGCTCCGGGCGTGCCAGATTTTTTGTTTTTATTTGAGCGTGTCATATATATATATATATATATATATATATATATATATATATATATATATATATATATATATATATATACATGAAGAGAATTAATTCTACATCAAGATAAATTTTTTTTTTAATTTATATTTATTTTTAATTATTAAATCCATTTATATTTAATGGTTGAGATTATTTTATTAAAAGAATCTATTAAATGAAAGTAGATCTAACAGCTTAAAAATAAGTGTAAATAAAAAATACTTACATTGATATAAATTGATCTTCCTTCATATATATATATATATATATATATATATATATATATATATATATATATATATATATATATATATATATATATAATGAAAAAAATTTATTATGAGAGTAAGATATTAAAAATTATATAATTACTTAAAAAATTATATATATTTATATTTTAATATTAATTATTCATATAAAATTCACTCATCTCACTTTTTACAATAAATTTTTTTATCATCATATACATTCTTTATATATAATAAAAATTTCACTCACTATTTATATACATACAATATAAAATTATTATTTTAATATTTAAAACTTATTTCTCTTTTGTCTCCCCTTTTAAAGTAAAAACTACTAATGATTTAAGGGTCTGTTTAACCCATTTTATTAGGTTTAATAAATTAAATTAATATAGTATATCATGATTTTATTAATTATTTATTTGGTGTAATTATTATATTATATAAATTTTTCTATTAAACATATCTTATATATTAAAATAATAAATAAATTAATCAAATCATTAAACGTGAGATCACATGTGATTGAATTTTAATATATAAACTCTTGAAAAAAAACTTTTCCATTTTAACTCTAATTACTCCAATACCCTCAAACATTTTGATGAGGATTTAGATCGGTGATGGCGGGGATGATGGTGCCGCTCATGCTCATATTTGCGATCTTTATCTCTGACTGGAATGAGGTTTTTGTCTCAATGGTCATGATCACAGTCATGATCTGCATGGTGCTTGAATTTTCTTTAGGCTGGATTCGAAAGTTTCACCTTACATAGAGATCGATCTGCTTCCGAACCATGACGAGGAATGCTAGTCGCTGGTTGCTACTTGACGAAGATGAACTTGACTTCTATCTTCTGCACAAAAATTGAAACGCTAAGGGCCACATTCTTCTTCTTTTGATAACAGCCAAGGGTCATATTCTTCTTAATTACTTTTTTTTTTTAAGTGCCAAGGGCCATATTTTAAAAAAGTAGGGTAAGTTAAATATGCTTTTTATTTTAATTTCATTTTATTTTATTTTTGTCTTTTGACACCATATCAATACATCCATCCTTTAAAATAATAATAATAATAATAATAATAATATAATTATTTATAATTATTATTGTTATTATTCACAGATAGTATTTTCTTTTGTATATTTACACTCACGTAGTAAAGAAATATGATACAACCTAAATGAAATGCAATGACAAGGAGGCAACTGAAAACTCATAGTCTTATTTTATTTTATTTTATTTTGTACTATTTGTGCTTTTATAATTATTATAAATTTTTATGAAGTTTTATTGTTAAGTTAGACTTTATCAAGAGAAAGATAAAAATGGTTATTGAATCTAAATACTTATTAGATTTTTACTAATTTTTTGGCATAGACTTGAGTTGTTTTTCGATAAATGTACATAGTAGTCATTATTTTTTTTTTTTTCCCCTTAGGGTGTAGAGACTTTTATTTTTTAAAATTAGTATAACATAATAAAATTAGATTAATATAGTATATTTCTAAGTAAAGGATATTTTGTTAAAAGTGTTAATTTTTATCACATCCAATGTTATATAATATATCACCAAACATAAGATAGTATTATCTTATACGTTATTATATTTTATAAAATGTTACACTAAACATCATACAACAACAACAACTGACTATTTTCCTATTAGGTGAGGTTGGTTATATAGGTGAAACGACGTTGTTGTGCCCTATCATAAATCAAGTCTTCAGAAATGTCATTCAAACCTAAATCTTTTTAAATAGTTTCACATATAGTCTTTCTTGATCTCCCTCTACCTCTAGCTATTGGAATATCCTCTACCTGATCTACTCTTCTTACCAGGACTTCTAAGGGTCTTCTCCTTATATGTCCAAATCACCTAAGGCGAGATTCTACCATCTTTTTCACAATAGGTGTTACACCTGCTTTCTCTCTAATGCATTCATTCATAATTGTATTTTGGCTTGTATGATTACACATCTAGCGCAACATCCTCATCTTCGCGACACTAATCTTATGCTCTTACTGGTTTTTTACCGCCCAACATTCAGTACTATACAACATCGCATGACTTATAGCTGTGCGGTAAAATTTACCCTTAAGCTTGAGAGGTACTTTTCAATCACAAATCACTCCTGAAATACTCTTCCATTTCATCCATCCAGCTTGAATCATATGATTTACATTTCCCTCTATCTCTCCATCATTTTATATGCTAAATCCAAGATACCTAAACCGTGTAACTTGTGATATGGTGTTATCCCCAATTTTCACCGCTAAGCTAGTATTAACACGCTTGTTACTGAACTTACATTTCATATACTTCGTCTTACTCTTTCTTATACGAAAGTCATGTTTTTCCAAAGCTCGTCTATATAGCTCTAGCTTCCCATTTGTTTCCTCTTTCGACTCTCCAACTAAGACTATATCATCTGCAAAAAAGTCGTTGTGACGTCTTTCTTGGATATCGCAAAGATAGCACATCCAAACCAATCTAAAAGATATGACTTTCAAAGTTGACCTGAGTGCGATCACATAGTTATAGGAAAATCTTCTGTAACCCCTCCTTGTATTCTTACATAAGTTTTAACCTCATCATAGATATCTTGGATTATTCGAATATAAGCGATACGAACTCTTTTCTTCTCTAGAGCCTTCCATAAAATTTAACAACTCTCAAAATTAATTTAGCCTTAAAATTTTACTTAGCCTTAAGGTCAATTTAACAACTCTCAAAATTAATTTAAAACTGTTTAAAATAAACTAATCATAAAATATCAAGTTATTTTAAAACTAATTTTAATTTATTCTTAATTTGATTAAATTTATTTTAAAATCTTAAAATTTTAATTTTTTGTTTTTTGATGTATAACCAAGTTTAAAATTTAAATATTGAGATAGAAACAAATTAAGAGAGGGAAAGAGAAAATAAATAACAGAGAAAGTCCACAAAAAAATTAAATTAGAAAAAAGCTATCTTTCTTAAGAACCAATTTTACCCCAAACTCAATTCAGATATAAACTTAATTTTGAAAAAAATTGTAAAATTAAACAACATTCACCTAAAAACTAACTCTTACCGAAATTTTGAACGTTTTCAAATACCCTCTTACACTATAATGTCTTATATTATTATATCTTATACAGCCACACCTTATCTTATCATTTGTACCAAACGAATCCTAAAAATAAGATGATAAAACAGGTAGATTATCAATAATTAAAAGTTTCACATATTTCTTTAAAATAAAAAACAAATAGAAAAGAGCGAGGGATTTTCTATATAAATACTAGATAATCCTCACATCTCAAACATTTACATACGATGATAAACCGTGCACATTACATAAAACTTTTTTATTCCATGCATAATAAAACACGCAATGATTTGAGGGTTTGTAACGTTTAAACAGGACATTCTGGACAAGTTTTTACCCTGACCATCCTCTCTGGGGACCCACAGAGCTCTGCACATTCAACCTGTCAAGTACAGAGTTGAAATCAATAGGCTGTCCACTCTCCTCCATCCTCTGGATCACGCTTGCCACATGATCAACCCTGAATCCCATGCTCACCAACTTCTCAATCAACTCATTATAGGGATGGTTGCGAACAAATTGTGACTGGCTAGGATTTCTGACCATAAGATTATGACCTGTGGGGTTCTGAAGGGAAGCGCTTGTTGGAGGATATCCAGCTTGAGCAAAATGTGGAGGTTGGGGTGGATGATGTGTTCTTCCTCCCTCACTATCATACATCATGTATGCACTGGCAGGAGGAGGAAGTGCAGGGAGGGTCGCGGTAGTTCCATACACGTCACCAGGTTGTGCAGGAAAAGAGCCCTTGATCTGCTGGGGTGGAGGTTGCTGTGGAATTGTTCTACCAGCTCCTCCATATCCATATGGTATGCCATCAGCACGGCTAGATCCTGGTGGTGGAACCCCTGAATATGGCATTTGCATGGGCATGCTGTTTGGCAGTGTTTCTGCAGGAGATGGATTTGTTGCTTGACTTGGCTGGTATGGAGGATACACAGTTGATGAGGGGGGTCTTATCTGAGGTTGCATTGAGGGTGGTTGTGGGGGTGGCACCTGTTGAGGTAACTGCTGAGGCCATTGCTGCTGCTGCTGCTGTGGCTGCTGATACTGAGAAAATTGTTGCACAGGTGGGGACGGGGTTACTTGAGATGGTGTTGGTTGTGGAGCCACCCGGGACATGTCTTGTAGCTGAGGTGTTCGATATTGTTGATCAGGAGGTAAATATTGATTCTGGGGGAGCTGGGCCACGGCTGGTGGATTGGGCAAAGGGGTGGACGGCATGTAATAAGGAGGTTGTTGAGTGGCTTGGGTCACGTTTGGTGCAGGAGCTTGAGAGGGGGGTGCTGCAGGCTGTTGCTGGGGGGCAATTTGATGAGGCAGGGCAAGAGCTAACTGTTGGTTGTGTGCATCAGATGCATTATCAGTTTTTTTTGGATCCGTGGTAGAAGGCGAAGATCTCTCCTCATTGGACTGCGAATGGCTTGAGGAAGATGACTCTTTATGAGCAAGTTGAAGCTTGGCTAATTCTTTCTGAGTCTCAGCTAGCTCTTGCTTGTCTCTTAAAATTTGTACAGACCTGTGGACCTGCATAAGCAGTATAAGAAAAATGAATGCATTGCCAAATGATGTTTGCTAATCAAAAGATATGTGGTCAGCCAAAAAGTGATCAGCTACATGCAGCATGTTAATAAAGGACACTGAGCTCAATGCTTATAACTGAGCAGACTGCCCTTACCTGAAAATCAGTTTTCACGTAGGAATAGTATCAAAGAAAAACAGATTATTCATTATTCTAGTAATAAAGGATTCTTAATCTAGCAACACTGCATAAAAATCAGGTTGGCAATTGACAATCTTGATGTACAAAGCATATTAGAGAAATGCAAATCAAGATAAGACTATGGTTGGGTTTGCAGATTCAGGAAGAATGTTTTCCGATTGAGTAGGGAAAAAAAATGCTTCTATTACTGTAAAATTATTCCCAGTATGCACAGGTACTTTTCTGTTGGACACATTTCACCATACACGATGACAAAAAGGTGTCCCTACTATTCATCCATTAGAGACAATTTTTTATTTTAAAATAAAGCTAGGAAGCACAGGTACCGCTCCAGTGCTGTTGTATGGATACCGGGTACATATTAAATACATGTATGTGTACAGTACATGCAGATATGCACCTGATACATATTTTTATTTTTATTTTATACACACTGAGATGGCATGGCTGCATGCCGATCCAAGCCAACAAACCGCAGATACACGCTGACGCGGCTCAGCTGTTTTCCTTTTCCCCCTTGAAACACAGTTTTGCTGTTACCTACCTGACCCAAAAAGGTAGAGAAGCCTTCACTCTGCAGCAATACTGATTCTGATCGCTGTCTGCATGGCTAATGTTCGTTGATAGTTCATGAGCTGGCGGTTCATCTTCATCAATCATTTGTGCACAATTATGAGAGGGTCTAATGAACACTTTGATCAAGAAGACAGAGAGATTGGATGGGGGAAGGGAAGAGGAAGAAGAGAGGAATGAAGACAGAAAAATTTCCTGCTTCATAGCTACCATGTGCTCTTGTGTTGTTGTAGAGTATGTGATGCAGAATGGATAAGTATGTTGATTTGATAATGTTTATTTTTATTTACGATAAGAAAGGGATTTTACCATCTTGAGACAATCTACTGTATTTTAGCTTTGGTATTTGATTATTTGACCACAGGTCACTCAGACTTATAAATACCGCTTTGAGTGTTTCATGTTGGTACTTATCAATAAAGATTATTGTGAATTACTTGAGTTTTTGGGCATTGGTTCTACATCAGTGCTTGTCTGCAAGGATAAGAGAGGATGAAAAAGAAGGTGGGTGAGATGGAAACTCTCCATAGTCCTATGCATCTTGATGGCAGCTGATAGCCATTGGGCCATCATACTGCAAAGGGCCGAAGCTGGATGAACGTATTTGGGGTTTAAGTGCACAATATGGATTCAAATAACGGCAAAAGGCAACAGGCCTTGTAGTACTAATAATAATAATAATAGTATACCCTCCCATACTGTAGTTTTTAGAAAATTTACCCTATTACGTATCCATACCTATATAGGTATAGGTACACATACCCGTATTTGTGCAACCTAGAGCTAAAGCAATTTATCAAGCACATCAAAACAGGTGAAACCACAGGGTATAACTTGAATGCCAATATGCAATTGCAGATATTATCAATTAAAGTTGTGACTTACTTCCTGAAGGTGCTTTTCAAGAGATTTGAGCTTTGAATCTTGCTCCCCATGGTCACGATTTAAATCAGATCTCATTTCTCCAATAGATTTGTCAAGATTGTAGCAATATAATTCTAACTGGGATAGCCTTGAACTAATTCCCTCAAGAAACCGCATGAGGTTGTCAGCATATTTTTTCATACTCTTCTCAACAGTCACAATCACATCTTGGCTTAAAGAATCTTCAGGCGGATTATAGGCAGTAGCAGGAAATATTGATGTCCTTGCCATCCTTGATTTGTGGAAATCCTACCAGACAGGTTTGTGGATTTTAAGTTCAAAATTTTACCAGACAGGCATAAAAGGTACATGTGATTCATAATCCTTACAAGTATATACATGCATGTAAGAAACAAAATATTGAGAATGGCCAAGATAACTAAGAATAAAGCAAGCATAACAGTTCTAAGTAAATAGAAAACCTAATTACCCACAATAAGCACTTTAACACAATGGGCCAATGTCACTTTATTGCTTTTCTCAAGGAAAAAATGAAATAACTATCAATCTTCACTGAAGAAGAGCACCTGCTTTAAACACCAAAAATAAGTATGTTGTCATCAGTCTCCTTCCTCCTAAACTTTATGTTTTTTACTCTGATCCTCACCAATAACTTGCTTGATACGATGAAGTTTTGTAGAGTGGACCTATTAAATGCACTCATCCTCATGTATCCAAACCAGAGTAAGCCAATAACAGATTACATTTTCTAGTTTTGCATGTGATGATTGACCAATTATCTACCAAACATACAGCCAGTCATATTCATCGGTCAAGGTACCTGACTGCTCAAATTAAACATATCACAGTATCTGATCCCTCAAAACATTTATACCTAGCACGCTTGGACACAATTCCTCTTTGATTCTCTCTACTGCCAAATGTCAACCAGGTTGACCTCATTAATCTTGCATCCAAGTGTTTTCAAATTGCGAAAAACTCAAGCATATGGATAAACATAGAAAACCTAACACTACCAAACTCGGGATACAAATGCATACTATAAAACCACATTCTTTATTTTCTTCTTAGCCAGTTCATATATCCCTTTCCTTTGTAGCGTTAACCAGTCCATGCATTCATGCATACCACACCAGAATACACATCTCTGAAAGCTACTCGAAAAATAAGACCTTCAGGTCATCAGCATACTACAGACACGATGTCAATCATATTTCTGTTGCACCAATAAGTCAAATTAACTTCACTAATCAGAAAGGTCATTGATTCTAAAAACCCAAAAGAAAATAGATTTATCATATTCATTCAGAAGCTAAATATTCCATCATAAAAAATTCATTCCATGGTAAAACATTCAATAAATATTCAACTCATGTCCTAAGTTGTTATTTAGTGAAACTTGGAAGAATTACACCCGCTCATAGCTAATGATAATTTAAACCAAAAAGACGATCGGGGATGAATGGAATTGCAACAATCACCAAGAACAAATATTATTTCCTCCATCATCAATATTTTTTGCTTTTGGCTAAAAATGATAACTTTCCTAAACCCTAATCACTTCTTCCTCCAGAGTCTGAGACCCAAGTTGAGAAATTGCCCTTAAAAGGCTGAAAAACTGTGAGTCAACACGCGAAACGACGCAGAGGGCACGTGGGTATATATACCTTAGTTGAATTGACTGGATCGGTGAGATTGCCATTAGAATTAGAATCCCTGTTGCCATAGTCTTCGTAGGAGCAGAGGATATCATCGGAACCGAAATCGAAGCCTTTGGAGCCGGAGTTACCGCGACCGGAGGAGCCAGACGCCATGGACGGAGCTTGAAGACGCAGCAGAGAAGACCTCACTGATTTGAGGAGAGAGAAAGTCCGAGTAGAGAGAGAAAGAACGAAAAAAGATGTTACTTTGCTTTTCCGCAAAACGAAGTTTGGTATTTGTAAAAAAAACTGTAAATTAGACAAAGTTTTTTATTGAAAAAATAAAAGAAACGTCTTTAAAAGAATAAAGAATATTTTACACCGTAAAAAAAGTGTAAGTATTATTTGTATTTTTTTAAAAATGTAATTGAATAAAAAAATTAATAAAAAAATATGTATAATAAATAATATTAAATAAAATGTAAAAAAATATATATAATATAATAATTATTTTTAAAATGAAGAAGATTGTGTATGTGTCTTGATGTTGGTGTTTGTGTTGAGTTTGGGAGAGGAAGATAAGGATGAGAATGCACCGACCATGCTTTTTTTAGCTGACGCATAAGCCTCTGATTTATGGTGTAATTACCTGTTATTATAATTTTTTATTAGCCCATTTCTTTATTATTTACATCTCATGATTTATAATTAAGCCATAACTAATAGTCTAATATAGTATTATGTAAATGATTTGATATTCTAGTTAAGATAATTTCGCTCACCTTATGTTTAAACGCATGCTCCTTTATGATTTTTTGTTTTTTGTGTTTGATATATAATAAAAAAAATTGTTTTTTTTTGGGTACTAAAATTGTCTTTAATTGAATAGTAGTTTAATACTGTGAATGAAAGTGCCTTCACACGATAATAATCAGAAAAGTAGGTAGCTGTTAATTCAACAGATAAAATTGCCGCGTTGATAAAACTATGATGGTGAGTCTCTTTGATGTTGTTTATTACTTGGAGATGTTTATAATGCTCCAATTTGAATTTGGAACATTCATATTTCATTATATTTTATCTATAGTAACAGATAAATTATGTTTTCTATTATTTAAAATTTGATTCATAATTTTTAATTTTTATAATTTAATCTTTGTCACAAAAAGTGATTTACATATTTATGGATCAATCTTACTTATTGTCCCCAACCCTATCACTAGCATAGCCACTATATTAGGAACATCAAATTTTTTTTTATCTTACCTATGTTTAGATGTTTTTTCATTAACGGAATGAAACGGAATAGGTGGAGATGGATCGGAAAGGAAAGAAATGGAATAGAACATAATTCTTCCCCTCTTTGTTTGGAAGATTCATTAACGGAACGAAACATGTATTCCTCTCATTCCACCTCAATTTTGGGGGGAACAAAAATTATGTATTTGGGAGGAAGATGGGGGAAATGATTCTCTATGTGTTCCGTTTCTATGCATTTTAAAACTTTCAAACACAAAAAATCATTTCCGTTCTTCTTATTTCTTTTCCATTCTCCATATTACCTATCATCCAAACATAGTGTTAACCTTATCTCCTCTTGCACCCTCGACTTCAAATTTGACCTCTAGCACTATCGAAAAATCATAATAAGTAATTCGTCTTCACTTAATAACCAACCTTCATTTTCATATTCTTTGTCGACATTGATGTGATGAGACCACATCCTCTTTCAACCATGAAAAGAAGGTGATGTTGCTAAAAGTTTTAATTTTGAGTAGTAGGCAGTGAGAATGATATTGCGACTCAGTTGAATTGCGACTCAGTTGAAGACTAACATGAAGAGCAATAATAGGTTTCAATTTAAGGGAAAGGAGAAGATGGGGAGTTTGAAAACACCAAGGTTGGAATTGGAGTCTTTTGCAATGAATATCAAGAGTCATTCTTCCTGTTGGTAAGAAGTCCACAACGACGTCGACTTTGAACCCAAGTGCAACCCAAGTGTAGGTTAATGATAAAAGATCTAGATATGAATAGTTGGATGAAAAGATGATAGAAGAACATAAGAAATTATAGATAAATGTGTGTTGAATTCATGAGTTGTGTTATTTGTTTTTTTTGTTGAATTTCAAATTTTTTCCGTTTTTTCTTATTTTTGAATTTTTTAAGCTTTTTAATTCATGTTATTAAAGTTTGTGAATTAGCTTGATGGTGTACAGGCCACTTGAGTTATGAGAAAGGGTTATTTGCTTTTCTTAAAACAAATATGTCATGAAACAATAACTATTTTTTCTTCTTCAAGCTATTGTGAGGGATTAAATTAGAAGTTAGAATAAATTCTTTCTTCATTGTTTCAGAATTATAAAACAGAAGATAAAACACTTTCTTATGGATGATTTCAATCCTAAATCTCATTTTTAATATTTTGAGAGACTTTCATTGTAATTAAGAATAATACTAATTTTATCTAGTATAAAAGTTATAAATAATGAATATAAGTTATTAATCTATGTTTCTGTATAATTAATGATAATAAAACTATAAAACATCGATGTTGCAATTTCAAATTAGAACATTTTAAACGTCTCCTGTTTACTTTTTTTTTTATGAAGTTGTTTACCTTTTTTCGTTACTTATGAACGAATGACAAATCTCTGGAATGGTCTAATTCATTTCACATCTTTCAATGACAGAAACCAACCATATGAGATAAGATTCAGTATGTGCACAATAAAAATAGAATAGGGATAATTCTAATTTAACTCGCAAGGAATTATTGTTTCTAATACACGTTAGAGGTTTTTTTTTTATTTCATATTTATAACGTCAATACGTCATAAGGTTAAAAATTTTCATTTCAACAATTGTAACCCTATCCACCTCAAAAACAAAAAAAATTGTAACTCTATCATGAATACACACATAAAAACTTAGTGTTTAAGTTTATAAGTCTCTACATATGAATGTTAGGTTTTCCTATAATTCTTTTTTAAAAATTTATAACACGCATTCTAGAAGGAATTAAAGAATCTAATTTCATACACAAAAAAATGTAAAGAAGGGTATGATGGAATCAAAATTTAAATCAAAGTTAATGATAATCTTAGAATGAACATGTTCATATGAGATGGGAAAAGAAAACTTGGTTGACATGGATTTTTGGTGCAGACTTAGTTAACGTGGATTGGAAGAAAAAGTAATAATTATGGATTAAATCATTAAATTAGATTTTTATCCAACAAATAATAATATTCATGGATTCGATCTCTGAAAGATTCGATTTCATTGTTTCTAGAGAACGGGTTTCTTTGAGTGAGCAATTTCAAATGAGGCCCCCTGAGGTTGAAGCATCAATTCATGCCATGGTGTTTGACTATAATATATTATTAGATTTTATTCCTTTAAATTGAGAGGTACATTTTGAAAAGTAAAATATAAAATCGAGAAAATAAAAAATGTGAATTATCACACTTGTATAATTTATTATGTAGATATTTATATTTTATGAAATCTTAAACTTTTAATTTTTTAATCAACAATTATGATTTCATATTTTCCTCTCTATAATACATTTATCAATGTACAGATCCTTATTACATACATAAGAAAATATAAGTACAGATATATAAGTTTCCAGTCAGTACTACAGAAAAGGAATCCAAAATCTGAGTACTCTATGAAAAGAAAATATTACAAGAAAGAAGAAAGAAAAAAATAAACTAAAACTGATGGAAAACACAATGAAACTGTTGATTCAACAACTTATGACTCTACTATCTGGATGACTATAAACTCTTAAGTCCTATGTTCTGAGGAACATGGTGGCCCTTAAAAGCTGCTCAACTTTTTCTCAAAAGGAGAGGATCTAGGACAGTATGAATGGAATGCAAAAGAAGAATCATGTATATAATGACTGCGATGAAACCAGCGATTAAAGCTCCAGTCACTTGATCGCAAAATTTGGGTACTGAACCACATATTGGTAGCCAAGCCGCGTAAGTGTTTCCTTTCTTTCCCACTTGAGCTATAGCCAAAGCAGCAGAGATGCCTGAGACGAGTAACATGGTGAAAATCTGTTCATAAAATTAACCCGTTAATGTAACTCCTGCATAAATGGTCTATCTCAATATTTAGCTTAGTGATGTATCATATAAGTTGTCAGCTCAAAGTGGCAACAGTACTGGTCATATGGGGTGGGTCTTCTTTCCTTCAACGTCAAAAGAAACAATTAACAAAATGCAAAATTTTTTAGAGAACTACTCTAGTATCCATCTATTTTTCAAGGTTATAAACACCCATAATGAGTTGTGAAATACTTATTACTTACTAATTAATTTACAAATATTTATGATGAAATTAGTAATGAATAAATGTTTGATTACTCATCTTAAATATGATAATCATATTAGTGGCTATGCTACCAGCGATAGAGCTATATATATTGTGAGGAGGTTATGTCCCCTAAAATTTTTAAATTGTCTTCATTTTACATGCATTTTTTTTAAAAAATTCTTGAATTTGGTCCACTCGTTAACAGTGTTCATTCTCTTTGACTACCCCAGCTAAAATGATCTACACCATCTTCATTGTTTTTCTGAAAAGTCTTCAGAATTTGATTTTTGTGGACAACGAAATGAATAAGATCTTTACGAGTCTGATTATGGGCTGCTATTGCTTATGAACGCTAATATATTGCATGTTGTAATGTAGTGGCACATAGAGTCAACAGAATGAGGTTTTAGAACATGTACCACATCCATGGCTACCACTAGTCGCCAGAGCAAGCTTTCTGCAGGAAGCAAGAGGACCAAAAATCCATAGACGGTGACAATAGAGTTTGCAATCACAAAGTACCTAGTAAGACTTGTTTGGTTAGTTTATAGATGAAGGAAACAAGTCTGATGAGCAAACAGATTGATTATAACAATGGAAGACACTTACTTGAAGGCAGGGGTGTTAGTGTATTTTGCTTCAAAGGATACTGTGAAGAAGCTAGCTCTCTCATGGCTAGTAGCCATGACAATGACCGCTGAAAGGGTTGCCCCGAAGGCCAAGAACCTAAACAGAAGGTGGCAGATCCTCCTAGTCTTGGCCATGGATTCCACAAAGAAAATTTGGTGCACAATGAATCCTGGGCTCAAGGGAAGGTTAAATTTAATATATGGAATATCGGAATTTCCAGGATGCTGAGGTAGACAAGAAGGCTATTGGGACCGGGGTTAGGAAGGAAAATAATTGGATAGTGCACTGCACTCAAATTCGTACATCTTTGTGTAATGTTAGGTGAAGTTTTTATCTGTCTATGCCACCGTCCAATGAAGTTTTTTCTAGTTTTGTTGCTGTGTCCCCCTCCTTCACCTTGGCTCCTTCTGTGGGAGTGTATGTAAGCAATTCCATTTTTATCTTTCTAATCTTTGATGATATAGGTAATCTGCATTCATGTTTATATAGAAAAGTTAGATTAGTTGCATGTCCTTTTCAGTTTCATTTAACTTCTTGCTAGAAATTTATTTACCAAGATACTAGGAAAAATAGGCGCAAAATTTCCAACCTAACACAAGCTAGATTATTTTAATAGAATTTGCTATCGTCAACTCGAGTATACATACGCTCGAGCATTCTTACGGTTGGATGCAACAAAAAGCAGCGGGATGCGTGTCTTATAATTGAAAGATTCAAAATACAAAAAGCTGTGACTGTAAAAGCTCGAATGTTGTCACGCTCCAGCTTTTCTTAGCATGTTTTTATTTTTAGAATAAAATTTGGTTTTGGTTTTTTTTAACTTTTTTTAATTTTTTAATCACTTTTTATGTATTTATTAATTTAATTAAGTGAGATTAAAAGTAACAACTAAAATATAATTAAATAAATTAAAAAATAATAATTTGATTCAAGTTTTTTTCCTATTTTTATTTTTTTTTCTGTCTTTTCTAATGCATATTTTGTTTCCCTTTCATTTGGCTCAGCAACCAATAAAGGGTGGTCCGCACCACATCAAGCATATGCTGCATCTTGAGACATGATTTAAAATGATTGTGTGATGTCAAGGTAACTTAGATTTTGCAGTAAATTAAGGATCGAAATCATGGTGGGCACATATGATCAAGTGAACAGACTTAGCTATCCTTCCCAATTCTTGAGGCCCTAACTTAACTCAAAATTTGTTCTTATAAATTATGAGTTTTTCTAAAGAATGCCTTACACATATTTATTAAGAATTTAAAATATATTTTTTAAAAATTATTTAATTTGTTAAGAATTATTTTTTTATTTTATATACAAAAATTTTTATTTTAAATTTTTTAAATACTCATTAAAAAATTCAAAAATTATTTATGTGATAAATATGTTAACCTCCGATCAATATATTCCTAAATAGAAAGTGAGATTCTGACTCAAGATTGACTGATTTATTTCAATTCAATAAAATTTAGATCAATTATATATACAAGATTATAGCATATTAAATATATTATATTCAATAAATTGATCAAGAATGTGTTCATGACATAATTCTGCAATCTATTATTGTTCAAAAAAAATCAAGAGAATTCACATATGTGAAGGCCTCAATCATGGTAAGTTTTTTATGTGTACTAAAAACTGCCTAATGGAGAAGCAATTTATAACTTATCAAATTAGAGTATGAACTTCTCAATGGGCTACTAAAATGATCAGCTCAAACCTATCACGGGCTACTCACAACAAAAGTTCAAATACAATATTCATAAGCTGACTAAGTGCTATATTATAAACATAATTCCATAATTAATATATTAATGATTTAAACAATATTTTAATTATTGATTAATGCTAATCCACATAACATATATATTTGAATTAAAATTTAACAATACTCCCACTTAGATAGCATTAGTCGATCATTAAAATACAAGAATCATTAACACTAGAATACTAACTATGGTCAAAGCACGTGTCAACCAATAGTCTTAGAAATATAAACTTTAACGCTACAGAAATTGTATCTGATAAGGAAGTAGACCATACATGTTAAATGCTCATATTTCACATAAAGAATAATGAATATGGAAAAACATAATTAATTAAGAGAAATATGCAATCCAAGAATAGTCCAAGCATATGAAAATGCTATAAGAGATATGATAATAAAAGTGACGTCATCTCATACATATCTCATAAGAATGACAATAAGTAAATATAAAATTTCAGACTCCCACTAACCCAAAACATCAAAAAATTTAACTAAACTCATATGAGTTACGTGATTCTGAAAAGCTTCAACAGTTAAGTCTTTAGTTAGTGGATCTGCTAACATGTTCTCTGTAACAAGATGCTCAATTCGAGTCTGAAACTCCAAAATTTTCTCTCTAACAAACAGATATTTAATATCAAAATGCTTAGAGCGAGAAGAGCTTCTGTTGTTTTGAGAGAAATGCACAGTAGTAGTATTATCGCAATATATCACAAGTGGCCTAGATATGCTTTCAACAATATGAAAGTCAGATATTAAGTTTTTTAGCCACAACGCTTGACAAGTAGCCCTATAGCAAGCGACATACTCTGCCTCCATGGTAGAAGTAGTTGTAAGAGTCTGTTTGTCACTCTTCCAAGAGATAGCTCCTTCTGCCATCATAAAAATAGAGCCAGAAGTAGACTTTCGGTTGTCAAGATAACCTGCGAAATCAGAATCAAAATAACCAATGACCTAAAGTTGATCAGACTTTTTATAGGTTAACAAATAATCCTTGGTTCCCTGCAAATATCTCATGACCTTTTTCACGGTTTTCCAATGACCCAAACCTGGGTTGCTCAAGTATCTCCCTAAAACATTAACAACAAAAGCAATATCAGGACGAGTACAAACTTGAGCATACAGTAAACTGCAAAAAACGGAAACATATGAGACCTTTTTCATTTCAACTATCTTTATATCATTTTGAGGACATTGGGATTTATAGAGTTTATCACCTTTTTGAACAAGTGCAGCACATGGGGAGCAAGAATGCATGTTAAACCGCTTAAGGATCTTTTCAATATATCCTCTCTGAGACAATCCAAGAATGCCACGTGACCTATCACAATAAATATGGATACCTAAAACAACTGAAGCATCACCAAGGTCCTTCATATCAAAGTGGCTACTCAACATCAGTTTTGTTTCAGTTAAAAGTTTAATGCAGCTGCTAGTAAGAAGAATATCATCGACATATAGAACAAGAATTATAAAATTGCTCCCACTAGTCTTCAAATTAGTGCACTGATCTGAGGCATTTTCTTTAAAGCCAAAAGAAGTGACAACCTGATCAAATTTCAAATATCATTACTTGGATGCCTGTTTCAGTTTATTAATTGACTTTTTAAGTCTGCAAACCAAATGTTCCTTACCTGCTTCAACAAAACCATCAGGCTGAACTATATAAACATCCTTGGCGAGATCTACATTCAGAAAAGTTATCTTCACATCCATTTGGTGAAGTTCTAAATCAAAGTGAGCTACCAAAGCTATAACAACTCGAAATGCATCTTTTGTAGAGATCGGTGAGAAAGTCTCCTTATAATCAATGCCTTCTCTTTGACTATAACCTTTTACTATTAGTCTAGCTTTGTACCTCTCAACTCTACCATCTGGACTATGCTTAGTTTTTTAAAACTCATTTGTATCCAATGAGTTTACAACCAACTGACAATTTCACGAGATCCCAAACAACATTATGAGACATAGAAGATAATTTATCATGCATAACATTCAGCCAATCGAAAGCATGAGAGCTAGAGATTGCCTCTTTAAAAGTGATAGGATCGTCGTCGTCATGGAGATCAAACTCGTGCTCCTCAAGATACACTACATAGTCATCTAGTATAGAAGGCCTACGTATTCTCTGAGATCGTCTTAATGAGACTACTCCAGGAATATCATCTGGTTCCTGTTCATCAGCTGGTGGTGCCATTGCATCATCTTCTCCTCGAAGAGTCTGATTGTAACACCCCAATTTTTGGTTAATTACGTTTTTGTCCTTATTGTGCTGTTTCTATTTTCTGTATGTTATAAAATTAATTTGACTGTTTCGTAACTGTATTTGATTGTTTCGTGTGATTTGCTTTCCGAGTCGAAAATAATAATTTTTAGTAGGAAAAATCTTGTTTGATTATTTGGAGCTGAGCGATCTTACTAAACCCAATCCGAATAATACATATATCAATCATTTAATTTTTAGGATTTTTCTGTGTAATAAAAATATTTATCATGCAGAAAAGTCCGTGGGACCCACTTTTATTTTGTGGGACCCACGTTTAGTTTGTGGGACCTACTTTTGTTTTGTGGGACCCACTTTTAGGAAAAATTTACCAACGTAAAAGGCTTGTAAAATTCTAAACCAAAAGGTTAAAAATCTACAAAAATGATTAGACTTAGTAGATTAGTTAGTTTAAAACCTAACTTAATTGAATAATTAGTCTAAAACTTAATTAAGTTAATCTAAAGGGGTTTGAGTGATAATTAAATGGACTAAAACCTAATTAATTTTTTTACCATATTATAGTCTAGTATAATTAAGAAGGAGATTAGTGTTTCTAAATAAATAGATGATTAACTAAATAATAAAGGAACTTAGCTAATTTTTAATTAAACATAACTAGGAGGATTTAAGCGTAAATAAGTTATTAAAAATCAATCAAAATTGATTGATTCTCCTATAACATTTTCGGCCTTATGCATGAATTATGCACTCAAAATTCAACAAGGAAGCAACCAAGAAGTTGCTAAATGCTTAGTCATCCACCATCCAAATAATAATGTTAGCAAATTGTCAACAAAGGAGACAAAGCTCCATAATTTGTGTCCTATGGCTATTATTAAGCCAAATTTGTCAAACAAAAAAAAATGGATAGCTTTTTGCTTGAAGTCCTACGGCATATCATCCAAAATTTCCTAACATTCTATATCATTCACTCTTTTCTCTTACCCAAAGAACTCAAGAAAATTTCCTAAGTTTCCATTTTCTCTACCATTCGAAACACCACTTCTAACCCTTCCACTCATTTAAAATTTTATCTAACATCATTTCTTAAACCTAAACCATATTCTAAGAACATCTCTACAGTTGTGAGTTTTTGCTAAATCATCCATTTGGAGCTTGGAAAATCACTTTGAAGTTTCTTTCCTATAAGGTGAAAATTCTTGTTTCTTGTTTCTAATTTTATTTTAAATGTTCTAAGCCATGATTGATCCATGGTTTATCTTTTTCAACCATAATTTATGACTTTATAATTGGTTTAAGCTTGTTAGGATTTTGTTTGAAGCTACACAAAAATTTCTAAGGAGGAGTCAATAGATCTTGTCTTCCTTATAGGTAAGAGGAGATTTAATCATCAACCATGGTGGTGAGAAAATGGATGTATTTGTGGTGAAGAATCCATAAGGATTCATTCACTTGGTTGTTTATTGTCTTTTCTATTTGTGATTGTTTATGTGTGCATGTTATTTGCTTTTCTATTTGTGATTTATTATGTATACCAAAGATGTTATAGCTTTGATTATTTGGTATGTGTTTTATTATTGCTTTGATATATGGTATGTGTTTATAAATATAGGTATATGTTCATGGATCTATGATAATTGTTGTTGGATGTGCAAATATGTTGAGATTTGAAAAAGTGTTCCAAAGAACACAAGGTGTAGAGCTTATGATTTTTACTATGAAAAGAGAACCAATATGTTCTCAACTATTTTCTAAAATGATAACCTATTTGATCTAATTAAGTGAAAGGATTCTTCAATGATTTAATGAATGAAAAATAATTTTAAACATGGTTTGTATAAAAATGGTGATTTTCGGCCAAAATTTAATTTGAAGGTTTAATTGATCCAAAATTTATTTTCTAAGTGTAAACTAGTTTATTAACCTAAAAAGAATTTATTTACAATGGATTTTCAAGAACCAAATAAGTAAACAAATTTTTATTAGAAGTCTAGTGTATGAAAGAAATAAATTTTTGACACTTGAAAATACTTACCTTTGAGTTTTAAAGTATGTTAGTAATTTTTAAAGTGTATTTTATGGTTATAATTAAATAAAGGAATTTTTAAAAGGAAAACGTAGAAAATATTACTTAGTGGATTTTCTAAATGAAATGTTATCAAAATTGATTAAGAATGAGTAAGTATTGAAGAACGTTTCAAAATGGCATTTAGAAAGCAAGGAAATATTTTACGTAGTTAAAGAATAAAATTAATCAGTAGAAGAATTTATTAAAATCAATTTTTGGGAAAAACGTCGAGAAATTATTACTTAGAGTAATTTTTGTAAGAAAAATGGAATATAATGTTCAAATAATATTTTTAGTTTGGAAAGTTTCAAAAATTTAATTTGGAACGTCAAGAAATATTTTATACAGTGAAAAATAGTAGAAATAGCTTACGCGTATTTAAAATGATGATTTTTAAAGTACGTGATTGAGAAAATGATTTAAAAATATTACGCGATTGAGAAAACGTTGAAAAATATTTACGCGATTGAAAAACATTTGTAAAATGTGACGTAATTGTGAAAATAAGATAAAATATTTACGCGACTTATGGAAACAGTAAGTTTTTACTGTCGGACCAAAGTGGTGGACTCGGACATGTTGGGAAATAGTACTGTCAAGTGGAGACATACTATTTTTGAAATTATTGATACTAAGGGTATTTTTGTAATTATGGTGACAATGAGGATATTTATGTAATTATGATTCATGGTGATACTGAGGGTATTTTTGTAATTTATGGATCATTACATACATAGAGTGGTATGTCAATTTGGTTGAAATTGACGATTGATGATGAGATGAATTACACCGTGTTACGCGGTGTGATAAGTAGTGTGTTCATGTGGAGAACTTGGAGCGTTAGTGTGCGACAGTGATTCCACATGTGATACGGTTAGTAGCTCCTCCAGGCAAGTAATCATACACTAGCGATCTCGACAAATACTATTCTTAATCGGGATCTATCGTGGGGTATGCCTGTCTTATCTTGACGTACTGCGACGTATTTGACTATATACTATTCACACGACGTATTTGATGTGTGCCTTTCACACGACGTATTTGATCAAGCGTGCTATTTACACGACGTGTTTGGATGTAATAGCCGGTTGAGGCAACCTAATGTGCGGACATGTCACCTGGATCATTCTCTCGATGTTTGTGTTTAGCTCCATGGAGTAGGAACGAGTCTGAGTACATGGCATATTTAATCTGCATTACTGTGTGAATAGTTATAATTGGAAATTTTGCATGTGTGATAATATGAATTGTTATATTAACTGTTATATTTGTTTGTATTGTCGTTTTCTTACTCTATCTTTGGTAATGATGTAGATTGTCTCACCTCTTTATATATATTTTACGTATTATTATTATGTTCGTAAAGTCGTTGAGGAAGTAGAAGAGAAGAGAGCAATTGTTGGATTGTCAATACAACGAGGAGCGGCAGAACCGAGTGACCGATTCGAGGAAGGTGAACCTCGAGATCATCCATATCATATGGATTGATTGCGGCGTGGTATGATGTTACTGTGCAGTATTTACGTCTTAGATAATCTTCCGAGGAGGATTCTTCTGAGGATCGAACTTCTAGTGTTATGCTTGGGCTAGTTTATGGTTTGTTTTAAACCGAACGGCAGTTCTTGTTTTTAATTAACGAGTTTGTAATATGTAAATTATTTGTACCTATTAAAAGCAAAATCATATGTATAATTATGGTGTGTATGTAATAGTTTGTTTTATTTTATGTTCTATTTATTTTATTTTACAATATAATGTTAAAAAAATATTTTTACAACCTATATTATTATATATTACGTAATAATTTATAACTTGGGTAAATGTTATTATTATTGTTCGAAAATGTGACATCCCTATTAGGGTGTGACACTGATCATCATAATGATTGACTGGAACCATGATATTTGTAGGAAGTGAAACAACCGGTACAAGAATTACGGTCTGATCTTCTTTAAGAGTGACTGGTTATGGTGAATGGCTCCCACTATCCAAATCATCCTAAAAAAATATTGCTCGGTCAAATCGATGACTCACATGAAGTGAGAAGGATAATAAAATCTACAACCTCTAGAACCCACGCAGTAGCCAATGAAGAAGTTGTTAACAGTCTTAAGATCAAACTTCTTCTGCTGATGATTATAAGGTCTAACTTCTGCCTTACAACCCCATATATGAAAGTGTTTCAAACTCGGTTTCCTTCCAATCATCAGCTCATAGGGAGTTTTTGGTACAGACTTGCTGGGTACTTGATTAAGAATGTACACAGCAGTCTTCAAAGCATCTCCCTAAAGAAAAACTGGCAATGATGAATGGCTCAACATGCATCTCACCATATCCATAAGAGTACAGTTACATCTCTCTGCAACTCCATTATACTCAGGAGTACCAGGCATAGTACATTGAGCTTCAATTTCACATTCATTGAAAAATCTGGCAAACGGTCTTAGATTTCTTCCAGTTTCATCATATCTGTTGTAATACTCACCTCCTTTGTCAAACCTCATACATTTGATCTTCTTTCATGTCTTCAATTCAACAGCAGCTTTGAAGGATCTGAAGGCATCCAAAGAACCAGATTTTTTCTGGAGAAGATCTATCCAACCGAATATGGAGAAATCATCTATGAAGGTAAGAAAATACCTATATCCACCCATGGCAGTAGGTGTAGTGGGTCCACACATGTTTGTGTGAATCAACTATAGTACATCATCACACTTGTTTGCTCATTTATTCCTAGTTTTGGTAGTGAACTTGCCTTTAACACAATCAACGCATGTATCAAAATCAAAGAAGTCAAGGTTATGAAGAATATTTTTCCTAATCAGTCTTTCAATTCGAGGCCTAGAGATGTGCCCCAAACGTCTATGCCATAACATAGAAGAACTCTCATCAGTCCTACTACGCTTACTTCTAACAACAGAGTTAACAGACATATCATTCAAATTCAACATATATAGCCCATCACACAAAACTCCTGAACCAACGACAACAGAATTAAAACAAACAACAACTTTTCTATTACCAAATTCAAAAGTGTAGCCACATTTATCCAAAGTTGAAACTGAAATCAAATTCCTTCTCATAGAAGGTACATAAGCAGCATCTTTCAATAATAAAGTATGTCCAGAAGGTAAGTACAAGGTAACTACTTCTATTTCTTCCACTGGTACTCTAGCTCCATCTCCCACAATGATCTTGGATTCAACATTACTTGGCATCCTCAAGCTTGTGAACCCCTGTAAAGAATTCACAACGTGAATAGTTGCACCTGAGTTAAACCACCAAGAATTGGAAGCAACATCAATCACATTTGATTTAAAACAAGTTAGAACTAGAAGTGTACCTTGCTTCTCAAGTTTCTTATTGAGAATGTAACAATTATTCACTTTATGGCCATACTTCTTGTAATACTTGCAGTTTCCCTTGAAGAAATTCTTCTTATGCTCTAAGTGTTGAGATACATTCTCTCCTTTCTTCTTATCATGTTTAAATTTGCCTTTGTAACCTTCTTTTTCTCATTTTTAGTACTAGAAGTAGAAACAACAAACTGAACACTGTGTGATTTTCCTTTCCTTATAGATTCCTCTTCTTGAGAGACAATAACAATTATTTCATCAATTGTCTACTCATCTTTTTGAGTGTTATAAGAGGTCTTTAGAACATCAAATTGAGAAGGGAGTGTCGTGACCGGAATCGCGGCGGGATAACGACTTAATTTACAAAAATTAAGGGAGTCGCCACCAATTTTATTTTTATTAGAAAAAATTAGAAAAAAAAATGGTTTGCATTCAAAAACTCGAGTTCGGGAGTTTAATTATGCATAGGGAAGGGTGGAGACTAAACCCCACAACACCCCTAATACATCCGCCATAAGACGGTTACCTTAAATTAGTTGCGCAAATTTTTATGACTCTTAAAAATATTTATTTTACCAATTTATTAAAAGATAAATTAACAAATAAATAAATTACGAAAAATTAATTTTGGCTTGACAAAATTGCGATTCTGCTCCTACGTACCCTCGGATGCAATGAGAAATTCAAAGTCATGTCGTTCTTTAGAAAACGATTGTGAGTTGTTTATTTTTAATTTTGAAAATATTTTTGTTTTGAAAATTCATTTGATTTTTTTATTATTTTAGAAAAGAAAAAATCGTCAAGCTGTCGCAACTCAGCTAATCCAATTTTATTTTTCTTAATAAGACTCAAACATTTGATTCCCTTTTTAGAAAACGAACCATCAAGCTGTCACAACTCAGATGATTTTAGAAGCCACAGGATTAACAAGCTGTCCCAACTCAGTTAATCTCGTTTTATAAAAAAAAAATTCATTAAAAAAAAAGTAGTACAAGGTCACTATTTAAAACAAATATTAATAAGATAATAAACATATCAATAAATAAAAAAAAATCAACAAAGAAAAACAATATATTATTTTTTTTAATAAAAAACAAATGTCAACATTTTTATCTCTATATCAACAACTAAAAAAAAAACATCAAGTATAGAAAAGAACACACTAAAAATGAAGTTAGCCCAACACAAAGAATTATAAAACTTAAAAAAAAAAACAGAGTTATCCAGTCCAACTAAAAGCCCAAAAGAAAGAAAGCAAATATCCAAAAAAAAAAGCATCAGAATTATTATAGTTTTCCTTTTTTTTAAAAAAAAAAAAGTCAAAAAAAAAAGAGACATCTAGTCTCTAGAGTAGAATCACGAAACCAAGAACAAGAAAAAAAATGGTAGGGGGGGTTTCAAATAGAGCTCGGAACGGAAAAGGGGCAGAGATCAAGGCAAAGGCACGACAACACATGACTTTTCACGCAGGCGGTGGCTACGGTGGAGGGAGGAAGAAAGGTGGGTCAGATTCTAGTGGTTCGTGAAACGGGTCGACAGAGGGCTTGATGGTGGCTGGAGGTCGCGGCTGGTCACGAGTTTAGGGGTTGGCCTTACGGTGGCTTCGTGGTGGGAGGATGGGGGCTAGGAGTCTCGGTTCCAGGTGAGGGACAGCAGTGGTGTGGTGGTGCGAATGGGGTGGTTTGGTGGAGGTGGATGTTTTCTGGTTTGAAGAATTTGGTAGCACGCGGCTAGGAAGGATTTTCTGGTTCCAGGAAGGAGTGGTTTCACAGTGGACACGGTGGTACCGTGGTGGTTGGTTGAGGCTTAGGAGTGGACGGTGAAGAGAGGTGGTTGGAGGTTGCGGTGGTTGGCTCGTGGTGGCTTCGGATCGGCGGGGGCTTGGGGTTGGGTTCCTATTTTCTTTTCTTGGTTGTGGGTGATTCTGGTTGTTTGAGAGATTTGGTGGGATGGGAAAACCGTATGATTGGGTCTTGGTGGAGAATGGGGCAATGGGCGTTCTGTGGGGGTTTCACGGTGGCTTGGGGTTGGGCTCTGTTTGGGTTCGTGGCTGTGATGGTGGATGGTGAGTTCTAGTATGGTTGATAGGAAAATGGACAAGAGAGTCAAAGAAGAAGAAGGTCCAAAGGATTCGCAGGCTTATGAGCTGAAATCAATGGAATGAAAAAAGTCTTTTTTTTTTTGCCTTCAAGAACCAGAGATTTGAAGATGGTTGATGAAGAACAAATCAATCTCCGTAAAAATGGTTTAATCTTTCCAAAAAAAATTCTTCTCTTTACTACACTCTCTCTGCTTCCCCTCTGGTTTCTTTCAACAAAATTCCGAAGAAAAACCAACCCACTCAAATTCTCCTATTCTCTCTTATATAGACTAATTCTTTGTGGATGCAGACAAATCCAGCTTGGGGGGACAATAGTTGTATCCAAGGTGGTGCAATGGAGCTGCAGGGGTGATGAAAATGGGAAGCACAACAGCCTTGTCTGCTATTGCTGAGTGTATGCAGAGAAAATGCCAAGGAGTAGTGGGATGGTTTGCTCTGTGTGTGTACGTGAAAATAGGTGGAACAGTTACTGTGTATTGTGTCTGGTGGAAAACAGGAAAAAGAAAAAGAAAAGGACAAGAAGGTGAAAATGAGCTCATACTCAAAATGGAAGAAAAGCAAAGGGGAGAGAGCTGGAGGGCTGCAATGGATTGCAATCTCTTTATCTTTTATTTTATATGTTATTTATTTATTTATTTATTTTGAATCATAATATTATTGGGCTAAAATGAAATTTTGGGCCAAACAAAAATTCTGGGTCAAACAAGAAAAGAAATGAGCTAAACAGACTCTTTGGGCCAAACAAAAAAAAACAAGAAAATGGGTTAAACAAAATTTGGGCTGAACAAGAAATGGGCTAAGCAAAAAGAAGCACTCCTCATGTTATTAATATTTCCTTTCTTAATTATGTATTAAGATGTTTTAATGATCTGGAAAAAATTGAGTGTTCATAGGGAGTGACTCCAGAACTTGGCAGGTCAGATAACTCTCATCGAGATCAACCTTGAGAAACTTCAGTTTATTAAAATAGTGCACTAACTTCATGATGTGCTCATGAACTCTACCAACACCATCATATTTAGTCTTCTCAATCAAAGAAAGATATCGACCCTTCTGAGCTTTATCAAAAGTCGTGATTTTCTCACTAACAGATTTCAAAAATTCCTTAGCCTTCTCGCTGTTTAGAATGCTCTGTCTAATTGACTTCTCCATAGTGTATTTCATCACCTTAAGACACACTCTCTTTGAATGCTCTCATTTTTCACGAGAAGCCTTTTCAGCAGCAGTGAACTCAATAGTAAGAGCAGCAGGCTCTTCTTCTCTCAAAGTCAAGTCCATATTAGTGATAGCCAAATAGAGATCCAAAAATTCTTTCTAATCCTCAAAGTTAGTCCCATTCAAAGTCTTGACAGAAGTCAATTGCATAGGTAAAGAGGTTGGCATGAAAACAACAAAAGGAAACATTTAATATGCACGATGTTATCATGTAACAAGAGAATTAAATGGTTCCATATGCACAACCAAACAAGCCTTTTAGAAAAATTTCTTACTTATCATGATCCCGTCTAAGGGTCCCTACCCATAATAAATAAGGAATATAATAATACAATGCACTAATCTTATATCACCAAAATTTCTAATACTAATAAGGTACTTGAAAGATAATTGACAAAAACATAAATCTAACAGTATATTATACAATAACAAATTATATTAATAACAACACACCGATAGAAGATGTAATTACTATTAATGCAATAAAAAATTATGATTAAAAAAATTTAATCATTTAACTCACAAAATTTACATAATTATACTCACGATATGTGAGTTTACAATTATACAAATTATTAATAATTATACTTAATAGAATATAATAAACTTAATTATGTATAATACACCACTCACTTTTTGTTTATTTTTTGCACAGGCGTATAATTATTATACAAGATATCCATACTCGTGATAATTTTCTTTAAAAAAAATTAAACTAATTTCTGTACAAGAAATGAAATAATATAATTTTTTAGAAAAAAAATGCAAGTGTCAAGGTTCTGCGTAAAGCCAATAGATTTCCACCTTAGGCTAGCGAAATCCAAGATAAAGAGAGCATAACCAATTTCTTTTTCTGGAACCGAGCGTGACAGCCAAAAGAAAAACATAATTAAAAGAATTTAGATTTTCTTATCACAAATAATATATACATCACTTTTTATATTTTTTTAATATAATTTATCATATTTATTTTTTTTTATTATTTTTTTTACTTAATTACATTCATCTAAGATAAATATGAATATGAGATAAAAAATAATTTAAAAAAATTATTTTCCTAATCAAAAGCAATGGCGCAGAGAAAATAATCAGAACAAGGATCATGCATTGCAAAATCAGGATTATTGAATAATTAGGGAGTATGAGCATTTTCTCAGCAATACAACAGAACCATAAAAAAGCAAAGGAAAAAGGCATGAAATTTCAATTTCACGTCATACTTGGCCCTGCTAACAAACATTATCAGAGATCACGTAAATTCTAGCCCAATAAAACAAAAAACTTACCCCAATACATGCGAATACAGAGTCGTAATCAGTTTTTACCCGATTGAAGCAATTTTTCAAACAATCATCTTAGAAAAACGGAGAATCAGAAAGAAAATAAAAAATTATTTATAAAATAGTCATAATATGTATTTATCTGACTCTAATATCAATTGATAAATTTATTTCAATTTAATAAAATTTAGATCAATTATAGATATTACAATATTATAGCATATTAAATATATTGTATTTAAGAAATTGATTAAAAATGTGTATTTGATATGATTCTACAATCTATTGTTATTCAGTGAAAAAATTAAGAGAATTCACGTGTGTGAGAAAAATAATCTCAATTTTAATAAGTTTTCTATGCGTACTAAAAATTACCTAATGAAAAAGTAGTTTATAACTTATTAGTTGAGAGTAAAGACTATTTAACAGACTAATAAAATGAATAACTCAAATTTATTATGGGTTACTCATACCAAAATTTAAATATATTATTATAAGTATTATATTATAAATATAATTTTATAATTAATATATTAATAATTTAAATAATATTTTAATTATTAATTAATACTAATCTATATAATATATATATTTGAATTAAAATTTAACAAACACTTTACTTAAAAATGTAGGACTGAATAATTTAGACTAAAACAATAACATGTTCTTATAATTTTATTATTTTTTATACATTTTTGTTTGGGTTAATTTTCCACATTGATAAATGATTCTTTTACACGTATGGGTCCGCAAGAGGTCCAACACTTGTTAGGAGGCAATCTTCATCACAGCCAAATTCTTACTATCATGAATAATGCAACTTGTACCACGTCACCACCGACATCTTCTCATGTTAGGGTAAGGGAAAAAGATGATCTCATATTTTATTTACAAGTGTGGATATTGTATATATTTTATTTAAAGATATGTGATTGAAAGAAAGAAAATGATAAAAATAAAAATATAATAAATATATTAAATAAAATATAAAAAAAATATATATATATTATTTATTTATAATAATATCAAAATTATATAAATAAGTAATAGAATAAAAATATAAGAATATAAAAATAAAAAATAAAGTAGTATTAACTGTATTAAAATAATAAAAATTATGCGTGTTGATGTGTATATAATATTATTATATTATCATCAATATTTTGAAAGGCTAATTAAAAGATAAATTTTTTTAAAGTGAATTTATTTATAAAAATTGATATATAATTATTTATTTATTTTATAAATAATTTTTTTAAAATAATTTTTTTGATAAAAAAATTTAATGATAATAAATCAAAATTCCTAATCTAATCCCTGTCCTATTATTATACAATACTAGCCTCGATAAAGAAAAGTAAAAAAAACTACCACATCCAGGAGACTAGGCAATTTCTCCCTTTATTATTATTATTATTATTATTATTACATGTTGCATGCATTCTTTTTTATTTATCTTTAAAGATTATTGTACAAAAATTAAGAAAGTCAATAAATAAAAATAATTATATTTGATTAAATTATTTATTATTGCGATATTCAAAACATTATTATTATTATTATTATTATTACTATATTAATATTTGTTCAGTTATTATTATTATTGATAAGTTAAAATAATAATTAATATTTCATTAATTTTATAAAATGACAAATAAATATAAATAAAAAAGCTTTTCTAAAAAGATTGATAAAATAGAACGAGTGAGTAGCACCTATCTCTGTATGAATGAGAATATATGATACTAAGATTTTAACAGTTGATTTAACACGTGATGTCTTTCGTCCAGACCAAAAGCCCAAACCCATTAACCCAGTGGTTCAAGCCGTGAAGATGAGACACTGAGTATTACAGTGCTGTTGCTTCTACACTACACAGTTAAACACAGTTGTTCAATCCAAGAGTGACAGTGACACAATGAAAATGGGATCAAGATCTCTTCCTTTTATAAAAAAAGAAAAAAGAAAGAGTCTTTTTTTTAATCTAATTTTTAAAAATATAGTATTTTATAATAAAATAAAAATTATAAATATGATTTGATAAAAAAGAATTTAGGTTAAGAAAAGAATTCCCTCCTTTTTCATTCTACAAGGAAGGGATCCTGATCCAACAAAATGGCAGTTCCATGCTCTCTTCCCTCAACATCCAGAACCCCAAGAATCCCCCAACACACAGATTCCATGATTCCCATATCACCCAACCCAAAACCCAGCTCAGATTCAACCTCCTCACCAAACCCTCCCCTCTCCGCACCTTCCTTCCCACCAAACCCAAACCCACACCCACACTCACCCATCGCCACTTCACACTCCAATGCCTCTTCACGGGCATCGTCGAAGAAATGGGCACAGTCAAACAATTGGGTGTTGCCCCACACGGCGGTTTCGACATGAAAATTGAAGCAAAAACCGTCCTCGACGGTGTTAACCTCGGCGACAGCATTGCCGTCAATGGCACGTGCCTCACGGTGACCGAATTCGACGCCAAAGTTTCCGACTTTACCGTCGGTTTGTCCCCGGAGACGCTGAGGAAGACTTCTCTGATCGAATTGGAACCCGGGTCGCTGGTGAATCTGGAGCGGGCGGTGACGCCCACGAGCCGAATGGGTGGGCACTTCGTGCAGGGTCACGTGGACGGCACGGGGGAGATTGTGTCTAAAATTCCTGAAGGGGATTCTCTGTGGGTGAAGGTGAAGGCTGCGAAGGAGTTGTTGAAATATGTGGTACCGAAAGGGTTTATAGCTGTGGATGGGACTAGTTTGACTGTGGTGGACGTGTTTGATGATGAAGGGTGTTTTAATTTCATGTTGGTGGCTTATACACAGCAGAAGGTGTTGATTCCTTTGAAGAAGGTTGGGCAGAAGGTGAATCTGGAGGTGGATATTCTTGGCAAGTATGTGGAGAGGCTTCTCAGTAGTGGTTTTGTTGACTCCATTAGAAATTCTTGATGCATTGTAAGGTACACCACTTTGGTTTTATTCTTTTGTTATGATCTTCTCTTGTAATGTGAATGTACCTTGTGGTGGATTGTCTTCTTTTCCTTGTTGAAAAACCAAAAAAATTTGAATACATTGGTGGGTTTTGTGTGTTGTTCTGCAAATCTGAGGTGATAAGGACATAAATTCTTAGGTGTTATCGAAATAAGAGAAACTCCGTAGTCTATATCATTGAATGCTAAGGTGACAAGGAGATAAATTCTTAGGTGCTCCTGAAGCAAGAGAAATTCCTAGTCTATATGTATATCATTGAATGTGTACCACTTCAGCTATGTGGGTTCTTCCATTTTAATTACATTTTTAATGTTTTTGTTGAGGTTGTATACGTTCTCAATGGTAAAGACCAAAAAAAATCTGTTGATGTGGGAGCACCTAAGAGTTTCTCGGTGATAATAGATATTTGCAGTAGTTCTTAATAAGGTAGCTCCAGTATTTGTGCTGGAAGGAAATGGAATTGTCTTGTTATTTGTCATATAATTTTCTTGGCTTGGACTGGTCCTAAGTTGGCTATAAGTTAGGAGCTCATAGACAGGCATCGAACTGGAATTAAATGTCCTGTAACATTTCTGTTTATTATGGATTTGAAATCATGGTGTGTTTCTATATTCTTATCTGTTTGTTTGTTTTAATAAATTTTGTAAAAGTAAAACTGATCCCAGAATGAGTAGAATGGTAATACAAGCCTCAGTATTCAGTAGTGAAGAGTGAAAATATATCAAGTGACTTTGTAGTCAAGCTTTAAAAGGATGAGCTTATACTTGATCTATTATAAACTATAATTAGAGTATTTCAAGTACAGCTTGAATTGATATATAATTATGAGTACTGATTCTGGTTTTCGTCGTTGTGACTCATTTTTCAAAAATTTAACCAGCACGACAATGTCTTGCCATTCATACATACACATTGTTATGGATGCCACGAGTCGAACATCAATAAGATTCAATGATCCTACTTGTTCTGTTGAAGATTATAGTAATCTGTGATCACTGAGATTACTTTGAGCTTGAAGAGACTGATTGGTCCAATACCTTGGCATTGTAAGGTATACAATTGTGGTTGCTTTTACTGTGGTCTTTGCATATAATATAACTAGACACTTGGTGGATAACCTCGCCTTACTCTTTGATAAGATAAAATTTCGGATGCAATTGTAGACTTTTTGTATTAATTGTTGATTATGAGATGCTGAGATATGTGCAAGTTATTTGTGGGGCATCTTCAACTTCTATAGTAATCATGTTCTTGTATAATTTTCTTGGCAGTACTTGCCTTTATGTTGGTAAGAGCTTTTAGGCAATTAGGCTAGCATAAAATTGGATGCTGTGTAAATTTTGTGGTAATTGTGGGATTGAGTCAAGCGGTGTATAAAGACTTGAGTCTCTTGAAATTTGGTGTGTTTCTGTGCACATATCTTCTGCCTGTGCAATAAAATTTGTAGAACAATTGATCCAGGAATGAACATGATATAATTATAACATGTGCAAGTCTGACTACTTAAGAGTGAACACACATTGAGTGACTTACAACAGCTATTAGCAACTTCAATTGGTGGATCTTAGGTACAGCAAACAATAAATGGCTTGAATTGATATGTGATTGTGAATATTCATTCTGCTTAATCTCTGTGCATTAAATTGTCTAAAAAATTTTAATTAGCACTGCAGATGAGCCTTGTATTGGCTCTAGTAGCCACAAGTGAAATGTCAATGAGATTGAAAGATAATAATACTTGATCTATTGAAGATTATTGGAATCTACTATCAGTGAGATAACTTTCATCTAGATGGGTTTTTTTTTTTTAATCTCATTTCAACACCATTCTTTTTAATTATAAAACTTCTGGAAGAACCCTTACATTTGGGTGATAAACTTACCCTGGGACAATGAGATTGCACCTTGTTCTTTTATTTGAACCCTTCCCCTTTATTAGGTTCAGATCACGCTTATTTTAAGAGGTTGTGAGTGAGCAGATATTGGAAGTAGGTTTCCCGTTTACTTTCTTCCTTCCTTCCTACTAAAAACTGTGCAATCCTGATCTGCTGTAGGCCAACCATAATGATAAATGTCATTGACATTTATCTTTCACATGGTGCCCTGGCATATTATGTTTTTCTTCTATCTATATTCTAAACAAACTTTTCATTTTCCTATTGACTGTGGCTTGGCTAATCTGCAAACCAGAAGGTTGTTTTCCTTGAAGCTTCTTTTTCATTATGTTTAATCGTGTCGTTTTATCACCTATCTATGAAACAACAACTGTGTAACTATGCATAAATACACGAGGTACTTGAATAGCAAGTTCTATTATGAAGAGTTGCAAATATCCAAACCGGATTTATATCTCACATCTTTCCTGGCATAGCCATATCATCCTTAAAACTGTGTCAACTGGTTGTAGCTAAAGGGTAAGGCTTAATTAATCCCTTACAAGACTGGTCAGTTGAGCCGATTTGGGAGCTTAGACGCTTAATTACAGACTTAAGATCATCTTTGTCATGTTTTACCATTTGGCCTGTGAACAAAATTCTAAGGTCTAGTAATTTTGTAGTTCATAATGCTTGAAAATGGGTGTCATTAGCTTGTATCATTTGTAAACAATGTCAAATGAAAGGCCCAATTGAGAATGAATGTTGAATTATTGTCATTGTGTTTGGGGTCCGAAATCCTTGGGATATTGGGCTGACGAAGACAACTCCATGTTTGTCATGTACCTAAATGCTTTGTCTTTTGATACATGTTCATGGTCCCTTCTGCCTTTTCTGCTTAAGAGCGTATATTTGAATACTTCCCCAATCGCTTGGAATTCCTGGTGGCGAATCCAAATTACAATAGGTCCTCACCAACACTTAGTGAAGCTTAACACGTTAACCGAACATAGGACAAACCCCAGGACCATTTGCTGGTGCATTCAGGTCATGGTGAAGGGGATGGCACACGCATTGATCCCCTCTTGAATGGATGATCTTCCCCTTATGTGCAACACTCACCTCAGTTTTCCTATTTTTAATAGCATGGATTGCTCAAAGTAAGGAAATTAATTCAAACTAGAAAATTGCCTCATATAATGTTTGTGAACACTCGATTTTGTCTGTGTCATCAAAGAAATTTTAAAAAAATAAAATAAAATAAAATTAAAAAATTAAGGTGTCTAGATCATTAAGTTTTACATTGAAGAAGTCATGTTTCTTCTCCTTTCCTTCTTTTTATATTAAGGGGTGATTCTCAATGGTTTTGACATCTAAAAAATTATACCACTGAACTTAATACTAAGTATAAGAGTTAGAGAAAATTATACTCTTTGCCTTAATACTAAGTATAAGAGTTAGATGATTTTAGTAAAAAATTTTTTCTTGAAGTGAGTTATTTTACAAGGTTTGATATGAAGAGAACGTGTGGGATCCTGTACATCAACTTCTTTGAGCATATCATTTTTTTATACGCCTTGAAGGTAAATTTGCTTATTTTTTCTTGTATTATTTTCTTTCATTATATATATGTGTATTTCATTTGGAAAATGATGTCTTACACCTTTAAAAGAGGTGTAGGCACTGTATACACTCTTTTTAAGGGTATGTGATTGAGAGAGAGAAAGTGATAAGAAAAAGTAAGTATAATGAATGGTATTAGATGATGTATGAAAATGGGTGTATGCATTGTTTGTGGTAAGAATATCAGAGTTGATTTTATTTTAGCTTATTTATTTATTAGTTTGGTTTATTCATTTATTAATTTTTTGTGTAAGCTTTTTTTTTGTTTTAAAATTAATTCAATAGTAAATTAGGATTAACTGAATTGTGACAGCT
This sequence comes from Ormosia emarginata, assembly GCA_029884605.1. Classification (NCBI taxonomy): domain Eukaryota; kingdom Viridiplantae; phylum Streptophyta; class Magnoliopsida; order Fabales; family Fabaceae; genus Ormosia; species Ormosia emarginata. Next base: position 24,740,691 of record JAQQTP010000089.1, on the reverse strand, counting down.
TGTTGATCCTGTAATCTTTGTAATCATCTAAGTTGTGACAACTTGATGATTCAAATTTTTTTTAAAGTTAAAAAAAAATCAACCCACTATCATTAAACATTTCTTTTTAAAGAATAAAATATGATTAACTGAGTTGTGACAGCTTATTAATCTTATAAATTTTGTAATCATTTGAGTTGTGACAGCTTGATGGTTTAATTTTTTTTAAATTAAAAATAACCAACCCACGAGAATTTTATAAAGAATTACGTGACTTTGAATTCTTGATTGTAACAGAGGATACGTAAGAGTAGAATTTTTATTTTGTTAAATCAAATTTTAAATTATCACAAATTATTTATTTTTTTATTTTTTTATAAAAAAGGGTAAAACAAATATATTATGAGATTATTAAGTTTTGTATAACTAATTTAGGATAACTGTTTTAGGACGAATATGTTAGGAGAACTGTAGGGTTAAGTCTCTACTTTTTTTTATTCATAATCGACTCTCGAATCTAATATATTTTCAAATATCATTTTTTAAAAGGATTTTTTAATTTTTTTAATTTAAATAAAATTAATGACGATTCTTAACATTTATTTGTTTGTCGCTCTCATCGTGATTACGTTCGCGACAATGTTAACTGAGAAAGAAAAGAAAAATCTTCATATGCAAGGAAAATGTGATGATCATGTGGGTGGGAGCATTGAAACTGGACTGATACACCGCTAACATTAAAAATCAAAAGACGTTTTTGGGGTTGTTGGGTGGACGAAAATTTGTAGAAAAGTTTGTGTGTATTCATGGTCATGGAGGAAGAACCCATCTTTAGATCTATATATAGGGTCCACACAACCAACAAAAATGCAAGTATTCAATGGTTGATATGCACCATGGAGGAAGAAATTTTCTCCCTCCGTGAGCATAAAAGAATTTCTCAAATTTGTAACATAAACTATAGTCAATAGGTCATCAGTCTAATTTGGATTTGGTGAGAATCCTTAAAATAGAATAGAATGCCTTTGTAATAATAAAATTGCTGTTTACTGGCCGTCTCAATAGTAGCAGAAAGAAATTACATTAGTCTTGCTGTACGTAATAAGTTAACGGTTGACAAACAAGCGTGCATGACACGTCGCAAACACCGGGGTGTTTGTTGATCATTACGTCAGAGATAACCATAGCCTCAGGAACGAGAACAAAGCTGTTTAAACTTTTGCTGCAGAATAAGATAGTAGAAGTCCAGCCATACCATAACAAAAATGCCCTTAACACAACCTAATATTTGAGTTAGGATTACGCATGCTTTCTTTCATGATATTTGACTTGGAAATGAGTGGTTTAACGGAGAGAATAATTCCTTTTTGGGTGCTAAGCTACTGTGCCAGCACTTTATTCAAGCCTTCTTCTGAAGGGTTAATTATAATCCATTTAAATAATGACTTTAAGAGATTATTTAATTTTAAATTGTAGTTAATGTGATATATTAATTTTAAGTGTAAGTTTCCTACTTTCAACTTTCAATTTTCAAGTCGCTTTATATTTTAACTTATGCTGTAGCCTACTTTCATGCATGCGTGGGGTCACTGGCTTCTAATAAATAATAAATCATCGGTAATGTTATATATATATGCTCCAAAAATCAGTGAATTTTATATTATCTCTACGCAAGCGATGACAATGGAGATTTCCACATGACAAAGGCTTTTGGTATGGTATTTTTTTTTTATTTTTTTCGGAAAGTAGTTTTTTCCCCATACTAGTAGGTGTGAAAAATTTTGACGCTCGACAAGGGATACGTTTCACATACTTCACAAGGTCTTCCACATTATGAGAACCGTTGATTAAATATTAAAAAAATAGAACGGTTAAGATTTTATAAGAGTTACTCCTGCAGCAGGTTACCTCAATCCACAACCACCAGGTTCTCTACTACCTCAGCCACCACCGAAAAGACCTTAGGCACGAACTTGGAGCCAGATCGCCACCCTTGCTAGCCAATAATGAACTTGGAGCCTCGCAGCCAACCAGACTTGCACCTCACCACACATGGCCACTACCAACTGCGACCTGACCAACTAGAGAGATTGCAGTAGAGCTCCGGTGCTGGTTCGTGGAGATTAAGTCACACATACCATAGATATGGTCTTGACGGATCTACACGAGGGGGTCGTTGGTCGCGATGGAGCTGGTCGCGGAGATGTAGTCACACAGACCATAGATCTGGTCTGGACTAATCTACACGAGGGGGTCGTTGTTCGCGAGTTGATTTTCCAATTATGGGAGATTAGTTCGACGAACGGATCTACGACGAGAGGTTTGGGTGGAGGCAAAAAGGGGAGGGTCGACAAGGTTCAGGCTTCAGGAGAGGATGGATGGTTTTTCGAGAAAAAAGAGAAGAAAAGTGGTTTTCCATGAAAGTGTGGAGTGGTTTTCTAGAAAGAGGAAAAAATCAGATACACTGATAAAAAGTGTTGAGTACTTGTGTGGAGTATGAGAAACTCTTTTGCTCATTAAACTGTTAGAGTATGTTTGAAACGTCAAAAAATGAGAAATGATTTGATTTGTAAATTAAATTTAATTAAATCTTGTGTTTGGAATATTAAAAAATAAGAAATGATTTTATTTTTAAAATCTCATGAATTGTATTCCTTGTTTTTAGAAATTTTATCAAATCTAATATGATTTGTTATGATTTGATTTAATTTAAAATAAATAGATTATTTTATTCTTAATAACTACATCTCATAAGAAGTTAAAATGTAAAATAATAAAATCAAATCAAATTAATTTTTATTTTAATAATTTTCAAACACAAAATTTAATTTTTAAATTAATTCAAATCTTATTTTTTAAAAAATTCTAAACATAAATTGAATTTTTAAATTAATTTAAATAAAATAAAATAAAATTATTTTTCATTTTTTTCCGTTACAAACACAACCTTAAATTAGTGTAATAGGGTTTACGAACATGCACCACCGAAGCACCAGCTACGGCCGAACTGAAAATTAATTTGTGACAATGGTGATGCTTCGTTGGTTTCTTCAACACCACCCACGTGTCGCTTGTTAATTGATTGGTTCTTTAAAAAAATCGGCCAATGGACTAACTTGCTCGAAAAAATCAACGCCCACGAATGATAAAAACCTCTAAATATTGTATTCCTTTTACCAAATCCCCCCTCCGCCACCACGTCACCAATCAAGATTTAGATTCAGATTCCAGAAGAAATTTATATTCTAATATTTTTTTAGTGTCTGTTTGGCTAATTGAGTATGAAGTTAAAATTTGAAATTAGAATTATTTTTTTTTAATTTCAATTTTTATATTTAAAATATTAATTAAAATTAGAATTATAATTTTATAAATTAATTTCATGAAATTAAAAAATAATTAAATTAATTTTTTTTTAATTTTTAACTTATATCTTAAGAATTATCAATTTCATAATTTAAAAATTAAACTTTTTTTTCTTTTCATATTTATTTATAATAATTATATTTATTGAGATTCTATATTTATATAAAAAATTATTTTTATATTTATATAAAAATTATTATAATAAATATTTTTTTAAAAAAATCATGAAAATTTTTTTTTAAAAAATCATGAAATTTTTTTTGATTAAAAAAAATGACTATATATTATAAAAATATTATTGTATGAATATTTTATTAATTTTAATTTTTAAATAATTTTTTAATATTTTAGATAATATCTTTAAACAATAAAATTATAATTGAATTTACAATTATAATTTTTATCTTAATTTTTCGACAACCCTAAACATGTAAATTTAAAACTCTATACCGATTCTAATTATGAAAAATTAGAGTTAAATTAAAATTACATATTTCAATTCCAATTTTACTATCAAAACGGATCCTTATACAACATGATTTGTTTGTTCAATTATTCTTTTAATATCTATATTTATGACTAATTTTTTATTTTATAAAGAAATATATAGTTTATATGTTAAATTAATTTCTTATTTTAAAAAACTTATAATTATCAGCTCAAATTATAATTATATTTAGACAGAAGAATTTGAAAAAAAAAATAGAGTGGAGAAAAATATTTTATTTTAATTAAACATTCTTCTTATATGAAAATTTTAAATTTAAAAAATAAAATGATAAATTATTATATAATATTTTAATTATCTTTGATTCATTTTAAGTATTTTACAATTATTAAGAAATTTACATTAATTAATAATTAATTATCACAATTAATTAACTATTTATTATACTTAATAATATAATTAACCTAATACATTTAACTTAAATGTATTAGATTTATGTATATTCTTTTATTTTAAAAGATATTCATTCCGTTCACTTTTATATGTCTATTTAAAAATCAAAGAGTATTTATTAATCTTTTTTTAATTTATCCTTATCTTTTATTATCTCTATTAAAGTCAATAAATATTTATTATTAATTTTTAGAATTTCATAAAATTAATTACTCTAATCAATAAACTGAGCAGTGGAAAGAGAACTTGATATTAATGAAAATAGAGTGAAAGAGATAAAATATTAATTAAGTGAGATAAATTATAATTTAATCATGTTAAATTATATTTTTTTATTTAATATATTTAACAATTTTTTAATTTGTGCAGATTAACCTTGATAAATAGATAAAAATAAATAGAAAAAAACAATTTGGTCAATTCAAGATTTCACAAAAAAAAGGAAAAATAATTTTTTTTATGAGTTTAAGTTGTATGTATTGTTAGGGTAAATTTTTTTATATCATCAAATAATCGTACTATTACATGTGTAATTTTTAAAATAATTATTAAGAGAATCATTTATTTTTAAGAACATAACAAAACATAATTTGACAACATTATAACAAACTTTTATACTAACTGTATATTTAAATTAATTTTTTTATTTAAAAAACTATTTTTTTGACATGAAGAAAAAAGAATATTAGGAAAAAGTAAAAACGTAATTTGAATGAAGAAAACTTAGAAATGCATGCTATATTTGCCGCGTAATTATTGGATTATTACACAATTATTACCACCAAAGGGCACAAAGCATTAATCACTTCCCATTCTCTGAAGGAAAGGCGTCCCCCTCCCTCTATATAAGCCGTCAAACCCGCCCAAAAAACGCGCTCTCCAATTTTCTCTCCTTTTCTTTTTCCTCTTCAATTTTCCTGAGAAAACTCACAAAACCTACCTAGATTTTCTAGACAGCCAAACACTCCCAAGATGAAGATATCTGGCCTCCTCTTAGCCTCCGTCGCCGCCGCGTCGGCAACCGCCGTCTCCGTTTCATCTTCCACGCATATTTCTCTCCAGGTATTTTGCTTCAATCCCAATCTCTCCGAGAATTTCACCTTGTTTTGGTTGAGATTCCGTTTCAAAACATAGGGATCTCAGACTTTTCACCTGAAAGTTCAAATCTTTACGCTTGATGCGGTTTTGTTCTGTGAAATTGATGTGTGTATTTTGAATTTTGCAGGACGGTGTGGCTCTGAGAGGCCATGGGGGCTCTTCTTCTTCGGCAGCGAGTTCGGCTTCGACGGAGAAATTCGCTCCGAGATTCGATGGGTTGCGGTTCATTGAAACGCTGATTACTGCTCACAGATGAACCAGGAGTCAGAGCTTCCTGCTCCTCTGTTGTACCTTTTATTTTTTTGCCCCTTCATCTTTTTGATCTTGTGCTGTCTAGAAAATTGAAGCAGAAAATTTTAACTATGGGAAATATTTCAACTTTTTTTCTTCAATGTTTTTCCCGTAGTGTTATTAGGATGAGAAATGGAGAGAAATTCTGTAATTTTACGGGGTTGTTATGATGTTTTCCTGGTACTTTTTGCTGGCCTAACTAGTGAGTTGTGACTCCTTCTGAGTAATTTTCAAAGGAAATAAGGAAAAAAGAAATCTTTTTTTTTTTTTTTTACTTTCTTATCAATGTCTATGTCTCTGTGTTATTTATTTATTTATTTTTCATTTTAGTGTTTGGTTCCTCTTTGAGGAAAAGCATGTTGGAGGCCCGTCGCAGGCAGCAGCTTGTGTTGGCCTAAAGAGAGTGCCTGTTGTTAATATCAGGTTTGGTACCCAAGAATGGGTTCTGTCTCTATTTTATGAGTCAGAATTTGTAAAATTAATTTTATGTATTGAAGATACTCTTACCATCAAAAACGAAAGAAGAAATAAATTAAATAGAAAGAAAATTGAGGTGATTTTCTGTTTTTCTGCTTAAGTTCATACTTGTAAGTAGCCAGTGCGTAGAGATTGCAAAATGGATCAACTGGCCTTGACCTTGTTGATTGACCTGATTTTATTGACTGGTTAGAAGTATCAATTCATTCTGATTTATGATGAGTTCGTGGGTTAAATTTTTTTTAGAAAAAGAAAGAAAATAATGGGTTGATAAGCTAGATAAATTAATTTAACATTTTTCAAATAATAGATTAGACAAGTAAATCTACTTTACATTGAAAAGTAAATGAGTTTTGCAAATAAATATTCGGATTAAAATAATAAATTTTAGATAAACATAAAGTATTTAATGTATTAAAAATTAAAAAAATAATTTTTATTTAAATATGTATTTTTAACAAAATCTAAAATAAAATAATGAGCTAGGGTTAACAAAAAGAACTTGACAAGTCAACTTGCTCTGATCCACAACAATTATTAGGTTAAATGGGACGAGTTAAATAATTGGCCTCAAGAAAATGAATTGTAACATATAATTAAATTAATTCTGATATTTTTATTATAAATAAAGTATATTTTTTATATATTTTATCTAATATTATTTATTATATTATTTTTTATCATTTTCTTTTTCTCTGTCACAATTATATAAAATAAAATAAAAAATAATTTTAATTCAAAAATAATGTAAGATAATTATTTTTGTAATTTAATTTATCATTTTTAGCGAGTTGAACATGTTGATATGTCCAGTCATTTTTGTTTTGTCATCTCTATGCTATACGAATATGTAAGTTTTGTCCAAGGTGATTGACGGACGTATCTGCTGCAAAGTTTTTTTAAGTAAAAATTTAGACATATAAGATGCCGTGTAAAGGGATGATCAAGTTGTTCATGGAATTAGGTAATTCCTATTAATGAACAGCATTATTGCTTATGCAAGAAATTATGCAATTTAGAAGTTAACAGAGGCAAAGCGGTATACCCTCGTTGGGCTGGGGCATATGGAATATTCGATCTGGCCTAATATGTGCAACTTGTCATCAGACAATCTGATGGTATTTGCCACCCTGCCCAGCGAGTTAGACAAGTGGCCAACTGCGTGGTATCCTGTTTTTGGGGTTTTTTTTTTTTGTCTGATTATTAACCATGAATAAGACCTACCTCTGTTATTTTGCATCCTTTCAACAACAGGAATTCTGATGGCAACACTTTCATTTGAGGCCAGACAATCCTTATTTGTCAATTATTGCTGTCCTAACTTGGGGATGCACTGTGAGCTTTTCAATAGTGAGATTTAGGTGATGCTTGTTAAACTAAGTGCGGGATAGTTATAAAAATTTAATTATTTTAATAATTAATTATTTTAATAATTAAGTTGTAAAATTTTGATTATTTAATAATTAATTATATTTAGATATATTAGTTAAAATATAATTTTAAGTTAATTTGTTTTATTTAGATAATATAAAAAATAATTATTTTTATGCATTAAATTATTTAAATAAGTATAGAATAATTAAAAAAGTGATTTAATTGATTAAAAAATTATTTAATTGAAGACAAAATGATATTTATATATCAAAGTATAAGGAATAATCTATAATCTATAGTCTAAAATCATAAGCTAAAATTTCAACATTAAGAAAAAAAATTATTAGAATGTATTGAATTTCATGTAAAAGTTAAAATTGATTTTATCAAACATGATTGAACACAGTTACAATAGCTTTTTTTTTTTAAAAAAAAAGCTATTGGTTTAACTTATAAGTTGAACCAAACATGCTCTAAGTAATAAATACGATCAAAAATATAGAAGAGAGTAAATTTATTCAACTCTTATATTATTAACACAAATAGTATATACATCTTTTTTTATATTTTTTTCAATACCATTTATTTTATATATATATATATATATATAATTTATTTTCTCTCACTTTATTAATGTTCTTAAAATAAGTGTTAATTGTTTTTATATCTCTTTTAAAGATATAGGATGATTCATTTTTAAATTTATTAGAATTTTGGTAATAAGCGCCTTAATATGATTTTTTTATAAAAAAATAATATTTAATATTTAAAATAAAAAAAATTTTTTATATGTAAAATTTTTATTTTAAATTCTTTAACAAATGTTCAAAAAATCCAAATTATTATAGTTCTGATTTTCTCTCGTTATTGATGTATGATGGGAAATTGGTCAAATTACTTTCGACTCACTTTCACCACTAGCACTCAGACCAAGTACACAGCTTGACCTTATCACATGAACTGTGGGTTCATTCCCTCACAACCACAAGGCATGATGCGTGAAGATACCGAAAAAATGACGTTTCGAAAAACTCTCTATCTTAACTTTCAAGGCGATTGCGATTTTGTACTATAATTTGTTAGAGGTAATACTGTATCCTTTTTTTAATAATATCACTTTTTTTTTTTTACATAATTTGTGATAAATATTAATAATTAAAAAATATCACATAAATTATATACAAAATTTAACATAGTTTAACTAATATATTTATATTTATGAATGAAAAAAATCAAATCTATTATTAAAATAAATTTAGTTTACAATTTTTTCGAGATAATTTTTCTCAAACTCTCATTTTCATTCTCGTAACATTATTAATTTTCAAATACAAATATTTATGATTCATCATTTCTAGTTTGTTATTGTAAATAAATCTTTTATAAATCTTATACATATATCACAAATTTTTAATATATTTTTCAAATCTTTTAACAAATCTTTAACATATCTTCATATGTTTCTTTATATTTTCACAAATCTTCATAAAATTTTTATATCTTTACAAAATAAAAAATTAGTGATAATAATCTTTAATGAAATTTGAGTTAAACCTAATAATCTCTACCTTGATCTAAATTTTATCGTCAACTCTAACAAAATAATCTTCAATCTTCAACATTCAAATCTATCGTTATCAATAGAACACGCCGCTTGACCTTCATCTCAAGAAGACTTTTGATAACACTTGCCATAATTCATAACGCTCAATCTTCTAAATCTTCAAATCAAATATTCGTACTTATACCTCATTATATGGAATACGCGGCTTAACCTTCATGTCAAAAAGACTTTTGACACATTTGCCGCCATCATAACGACACGCCAGCTGACCTCCATTGTTAGGCAAACTTTCGACATAAGAGTCCAAAAGAACCATACCATTGCCTAAATCCTCGAACCATCGACTTTGATATCATTTGTTAAGAAAAAACTACATCCTCTTTTCAATCTTTTGTGGGAATACCACATCTCTTTCTACACAACTTGCAATACATATTAGTAATTGAAAAAAACGTCGCACAAATCACTTACAAAGTTTAACATTGTTCGACTAATATGCCTATATTCATGGATGAGAATAGTCAAATCTACTATCAAAATAAATCTAACATGTAGGCCTTATAAGATAATCTCTCTCAGATTCTCATTCTCACTCTCATAGCACTACTAATTTCTAAATACAAGTATTTATAATCCATCATTCCAAGTTTCTTATTATAAACAAATCTTTCACAAATCTTATATATATATCACAAGAGAAATTTTTGCCCAAACCTAGAGTACCCAAGTTGAGTGTACTAGATTAATCAACACTTAACATTTTTATAAAGTTTTATATTTTTAATTGTATGACACAAAATTTTATGAAAATATTAAGTACTGATTGTCTTGATATACTCAATTGAGTGTTCTATATTTATGTAAGAATCTCTCATATCACAAACTTCTAACATATTTTTTAAATTTTTTAACAAATATTAAACATATTTTTATATATTTATTTATATCTTTTATATTTTTATAAATCTTCATAAATTTTTTATATATTCACAAAATAAGAAACTAATAATAATAATCTTTAATAAAAATTGGTTCAAACCTAACATAATTTTGTGTTTCTTTTGATGAGGGAATTTCCTGAATCCCCTTCCATACTTTTTGCTATTTACAACCTTGTGTTAATCACTATTATTATTGATGCTTTAGGTGCTTCTGTCCAATTAGAATAAAGCATATGATTAAACAAGCATAGGTTGGGAACACGATGGTGCTTCACATTCTCCGAAGGATGACGTCTATTTTAGACTTTACATAAAGGTTGGAATCACACACTAAATTGTCATGGCTGGCAGGTGAAACTTCCATAAATGATCAAACAAACAAGTTGGTTAACATTTGGACAAAGTAAAAAAAAAGAAAGAACTGGTAGACAAAGGTGCTTCGATGGCCAATTTTATGATCTTGGAAACAAATGGCCACGTGAAGCAAGTACACATGACGATGGTATGGGTAGCAATTATTCAGCTCCATTAAATTAAGAGTCATACTATTTGTACATTATTTTTTTATACTTTTTTTAGATAATAAAATAAGATAAATAAACTTTTCAAAACACATTATTTCCCTTTTTTTTATCCTAATAAAGTAGGTATAAATAAAAGGTGTACAAAAATAATGTACAATTATCATTTCACTTAAATTGATTATAAGATAAATAATGTGGTGCCCGTTTGAAGAACCAATCACAAGTTGGTTTGCCAATTGAGTAGTCAAGGATCAATATAAATGTTTTAAAATTTTGACTAACAAAATCATAATTTTCTAGGCATATTTCCTAATTTACAAGTTCAAATTGGGATCTACAACTTATGTGTATCACTTAACGGCCTTAAATTGACAAGTTATATTAAAATGTGTACTAAAATGAAGAAAATAAATAAATAAATTTTTTTATGGTCATAATTTTTATATGTTCACTCTTACACTATTTAAAAAAAATTTATTAAATATTTTTTTAAATCTACCGTTAGATTGAAAATTTTTATTATATAGATTATATTTATAAAATTTTGTATTAATTTAAAATTATTTAGTACTTGATTAATATATGTCAAGATTAATGTAGTATATATTTTTGAAATATATAAAAATAAGAATAATTTGATTTTATTTTTATTGATGATCAACTTTTACAAGATTTAATGCAAGTAATCAAAGTAATAAATGGTTATAATTCAACGGTTAGATTGTAAAAATCATATTCTATAAATAGTTATTAGGTAGTATAAAAATATTAAGTCTTACACTAGTATGAATTTACTGTTGGATTGAAAAGTCTTATCATATATATCATATTTATAAAATTTTATATTAATATAAATTTATTTAGTACTTCATTATACATGTCAAGATTAATATAATATACACTTTTGAAATATATAAAAATAAGAACAATTTGATTTTATTCTTATTGATATTCAATTTTTACAAGATTTAACGCAAATAATCAAGGTAATAAACAGTTATAATTCAATGATTAGATTGATAAAAGTCATATTCTATAAATAGTTAGTGTATGTTTGGATTAAAATTAGTAAACTTAAGTTTAAGTCAATTTGAGTTTGTAAACTTAAGTTTAGTTAAAAATGAGTTTGTAATAACGTAATTTATGTTTGAAAAGTTTTATATCAAAAGTAAGTTGAGACAATAACTTTAATACAAAAGCAAGATTTTCTTACTTTTCAACCAACTTACGTTTGGTTAAAAATTGTGTTAAAGCAAATGAGAATTCAAAAAATCTAAACATCATTTCACGTCCTTCAAAGTCTTAAAACGTTAGTTTGTTGGTGCAAACGGATTTCTTATGTAAGAATATCAAGTCTTACATTAATGTAAATTCATCCCATCTTTATAAATAAATATATCTATGTATTCTTGTTGTACAACCTACGATTTCGATAGAAAATTAAAGAAAAAAACAAAAAGGAATCTTAGATAATATATTATATAATAGCTGCAATTATCTCTGTCAGGCGACGAACATTTTGAATTATGTCAAACCCCATGTCATCGGTCATCACCATGATTTACCACTCACCAGGTAGCTCTCTGCAATTTGTTTCTTCTTGTTCCCCCCCCCCCCCCCCCCCCTATTGTTAAGCTTTTGCTCAATTGTTTAATTCATTTTGCTGAGCTTTAGCCAATTATCGAATTAAATCTTCTTATAACTTTCTTCTTCCATAGCTATAGTTTTGAGACGAGATTTAATATGATGTTTTGGTCAAAATAGAAGACATGATAGTGTGATGAATATTCCAGACCACTAAATTTTCTAAGTGGCAACCCCACTCTTATTTGAATTTGCATTCTTGAAGCTCTTGTATGCTACATCACCAATATCATCACCTCCGAAAAGATGATGTTATTCATATGCCAATCAATTGTTGATTTAATATGTTAAAGAGATATAACCAATCTTTTTTTTCCCTATTATTAACCTTGGCCTAAGCTTTTAGGAGAGTTGGTCATTGACATGTTATCAAAGTCTCTATAAGCTTTTAGAAGAGTTAGTCAATAATACAATAATATTTCCCTAAAATTCCTAGTGAGCCATTTGTAATTATGGTATGATACTCACCATTACATAATACATAGTAAAGAAAATGTTCCAGGAATGTTAGAGAGGTTGCCACTCAAGCCAGCTAGAGGCCAGGCAAGAAAACACAGTTTGTACTTTATAGCAACCAAGAGAAAGGGAAAAACAAAAAGATACACTGTAATAATATACTTTTCTTGGCAATCTTGATCTGAAAATATGAACTCCAGCATCACATGAAAGCTGCATCCTCACTCAAAATGCTTGGAATGACAGTTTTAGAAAATTGATTCAATTAATACAAGAGGTTTCTCACATTTTCAGCCTTCAGAACAAATGGAACAAGAAGCCCAGGAAACCAGCAGTAGTGGTCATTAGCAACATAGAGCGAGGAGCAGCCACATGAACACTGTTAGAAGTGTCAGAACTATTGGCTGGCTTTACTTGACTACAATCAAGGCCTTCCTTCCCTTCTTTGCACTGATTAGCAAATAGGCCAGGGGGGTATTTCCCATAGATGTTTATGTAGCTAAACATAACCGAAGCGCAATCAGTTGCCATGTCATTAATCTCATCGGCAAAAGGGCAAGCAAATTGCTTGAAAGCCTCACAGCAAACCTTGGGTGGGTATTGGGGTCCCTTGCATTGGCTTGTAAGGATTGTGTAGTTCTGGTTCTCAAAGTCAACTCCACAAGCTGCAGAATTTGGGGCAGAAAAGTTTCACTGGTTAGCTTAATCATAAAAAAACCAGAGAGGTTTGATACTTACAATTTTATAAAGGAAATGGTGAAAATAACAAACATATCAACTTCCTATCGAAAAACAAACATATCAATTGAAAATGAAAATAGAAAATAAACCAAATACCCCCTAAAGTTTTTCATTTTTCCATTCCCACATTGAAAAAGAGTAAGGGATCATCAAATAAGTTTGCCTGACTAATGGGTTCAGAGTGCACATGTTATCTTTGTTATCTTTGTTCTACTTGGATATCACCCATATATAGTTTGTGCATCATAAAAGAAAATGTATAAGCATATACAAGTTAAACCAAATAAACGAAGAGATTTTTTTTTTAAGGGAAAAAAGAAAGATAAAAAGAGGAATGTTTTGGTTGTCGCCAGAACAAAATTAATATTGAAGCATGTAACTTCCTCTTTCAAGCCATTGATTCTTTTTTCTGAGAAGAACCTAACTAGTTATGACGACCCGTTTAGAGAAATAATCTCATTATTCCTTAATAGAGAATTATAATGCACAAATTTGTTTGCACTTGGCAAGAGCAGTATAACCAGATTCAAAAGAATCGCTTTGATTTCAGGTACCTTGTTACATTATGATTGTCCACATTTGAATTGAAAGGAAAGCCATTGAAGATACATAAAAACCAAGGAGATTTCAAACACTTATATGAGCTAAAAGCCTAAAACTGAAAGTAACAAAAAAGGCAGAGGAAGACGAAACAAAATGTAACCTTTCTTAGCCTGTAGGAGGGCACGGCCGGTGGATACCCCAGACTCAAATATGTCATCTGTGTCAACACAAATTCAACCACATTAATTAAGCTAAACTTAAACAAATATGAATATCTACCCATCATTGAACGTGACACATTCCATGATAGGATAAGGTTGAAACTTGAATGAAAATAATGTACCAGAAAGGAAAGGGGAAGCGGAGGCCAAAGTGGCCAGGAGGAAGAGATAGAGAATAGAAGAGAAGAAGGCATTTGAACCCATTTTCTCTTTCACTCTCACCCCTTTGGTTATTTTTTATTTTTCTTTTTTCCTTTGATGGGTGTGCTCCTTTTTCTTTTCTTTCTTGGTTTGGAGAGAGGTGCAGAGAGGGAAGAGGGAGACATTGCAGGAATTGTGGTGGGAATGAAGCGTGTTGTCAGGCTGGCAAACTTCTAATGGCTCTCCGCGCATTCCCTTGCCTTTGGTAGTTATTACTTATTGGTCAAGTTTTGTTGTTCCCCCCACTTAGATACTGTTATATAATTATAGTATGCCATGTGCAGCAAATTAAAGGACAAAAAATTTTACATATGTATCATAATCATATGTAAATGCAGTAGAGGGTTGTTTTCTTGGACTTGAATTATGAGAGCTAGGCCGTGGAAGTAATTTGTATATATTACAATTGAAGATACTAAATATATAAGAAAATATTAATTTACTTGAGACCCAACAATAATAAAATATAAAACATTTTTTAAAATATGATCTAACTTTTGAATGTGACAAGTTTTCTTTTTCCTATTTGTTTAAAAAAAACATTTTTGGAATGAGAAAATATGAAATATGTCATGTAGATTTAAAAACTATCTACTAAAAGTGAAGAGATTCTTAAATAGATAGTCCATATATTAAATTTGTGCTGAACCAATAGAAATATTCATTTAGTTTTGTTTATTTACATAAAATTATTTAATATATCATATTTTTCTAAGATTTTTTTAATATAGAAGTATGTAACTTTTTTTTTTCAATCGTTCTACTTGCTTGTTAAGAGTTCCAAACATTACCGTCCAAAATAATATTTGAAACTTGAATTAATTTTTTTTAATACAATAAAAACCAGCTCAACACATCTTTCTCTACAACCTTCAAATCCTCAACAATTTCCGCAATCATGGCTGGGAGGGGGGAAGTGGTGCCCCAACCCTGCCCATTCCTGTAATGAGATAATCCCTTCACTACTGTGTTCCCCCTTGTAACTCTTGTTGGAATGTGAGAAGTTGCATGAATTAGAGAAGTTGCTGCTGTCTATAACCGTGTGGGCTTTGAGGCAGAAGAACACTTGCATATGAAGGCCATAGTGGTGTACGATGTAGTCTGGTACAACAAGGTTACATGGGTCAATGTCCCATGTCAAAACTTCGGAGAGGTCATTGTGGTGTGGCCCAATATTTTTTAGGTCAATGTGGGTTGGGCTTGTATGGAGATCTGGTTTACCTAGTTCTAATCTCGTCCTTAATCCACTGCTGACACCATGATGGCTTTCTTCGTGTGGTCTACATTGTTGATGTTGTGTCCTTTCGAAACCATCAATAGATTTGTAGCCAATAGGATTTGCTGATGTTATTTGTCTATAGTAGTTGTATTATGTAACTGATCAGGGCCTGGCCCACGTGCTTCTGGTGTTTGGTAATGAGAAGCTTTAGATCCAAAAGAAAATGTCACAAACAGTATAGAGCTCATTCTATGTTTTTTATTTTTTTTGCAATCTTTTTTATTTTAGTAATGACAGTTGCATGAAATTATTCCTCCTTCAAAAATAGGTATAGCTATGCTGTTTTTCTTGTTCAGGTAAGGTTATGACAACGGTCATCACGACATAAATTTGATTATTAGATTTTTTTTATAACAATGTCAGTAATGAAATTTAAATCTATAAGACTATAACCTCATACAAACTACCTAACCCTTCACTACTAGCTATTTGATTATTAGTTCAAGATAAAGATCAGACTTTCAGGGTAATATATCAATACTTATTTGTATTATTTTTACATTTTAAGATTTCAGTTTTGCTAATGACTAATGCTACACAATAAAAAAAAAATCTAGATTTTTGACAAAATACAAGAGTGATTATTTGATGGAATAAAGTGATAGCAATCATATATTCATTAAAAAATCAACAAGCATATCATATCATCCTGATAAAAAAACTCTGGCGAATATTCTGTTTTTTTAACATCTTTCTACGCTAATACCAAAATTTAATTTCCTTATTTTCACTTGTCAATTTCTATATCAAATTTGGATTTCATTTATTTGTGTCACAGAACTGCCTTGTTAACGAAAAACGCATTCACTTTGATAAAGGTTGACTTTTTTCATTTCTTATTAGTGTGATTACCCTAGAGGCTCTGCATGCTGCTACAGTTTCAGTTTTGCAGTTCCAATTCTCTTGATTTTTACTTTTTACAGTCTAAGGTGACAATTGGGGATTTTTTTTTTTAAAATCTTATACCTACTTTTGTATCCTCAACCTTACCTCAAACTCTAGTTGGAGGAATTTTGTGAGATTGGCTTTTATGTGAATAACAGTTCGCACCGTGACAGATGTAGATGCTACATGGGAATCACTGGTGCTAGGGGCCTAGTGCTTGTTGAGTGTTGGGCTTCTTGGTGTTGGCCTTGCTGCATGAGCATGATCCATCCCGTAATTAATAATTAATAATAGAATATATAAATTTATACACATTATTTCACATTTACATAATTTTTATCATATAATTATAGTCAATTTTTTTTATATATATACATCTGTACTCTGATTCTATCACATATCACAAATGTGAAATGATGTGTTTAGTGTGTAAGAAACATTTTACTTAATAATAAACTCAAATGCGTTAATCTGAATGTGGATAAAACTTCCTCTATTAAAAAAAATGTTAACAATACATTACTTCTACACACATTTTTCTCATATATATCTATGTGACAAAATTAAAATTTGAATATACAAAAAAATGAAATGAACTCAGCTTTAAACAAAAGATAAAAACTATACCCATATGAAATAAAGTGTATAAATGTGTGAGTTGCATTATTGCTCCATTAATTGCAACCCAATATGGAATTAGAAGCATCCCAGGTGTCAAGAAAGACACAGCATAGAATGCTCTACCCAAAACCATATTAATGTGTACTACTAAATTTTTCGTATAAACTGTGTTAATGCTATTTTAGTTCTATTATTATTTTCTTTTTCTTCTTTATTTCTCCCCCTCAAATGGTCCGTGCTTTTGAAGGTAGATTTTTATTAAACTAATTTATATATTTCTATATTATTTGCAAATTTTTATAAGTTTATATATTTTAAAAGTCTATAATTGAGTTTTTAGAAATTTAATCTTTTTAATTAGATCTCAATCGTTAGATTGTAATTATTAGTTTTTAACAATAGGTTAAATTTAATGATCTTATTAAAAACTTTTGTAACTATAGAAACCTAAAAGTTTGTAATTAGGTACTTATAATTTAAAAAAGTTACTAAATGGACCCTTAATATTAAAGCACCATTATAAATTTCTATCCACGTTTAGGGATTCAATTAAAAAATTTAAAATTTTAAAGATTCAATTACAAATTTTAAAATGTAAAAATATAATTAAAAATATTCAAATAATATTAGACGTATAAATTAATTTAACCAAGATTATTCTACCTTCATGCATGATTCTAGAAGGCCTCCTATATACATGATTTCAAAAGCCATCTTCAATAATTGAGATATCAACTCAGTGCTTCAGCTAGAGGAGCAAATATATTGTGAAATTACGGATATGCCTCTAAATATCATATCTTGGCATAAAATCTTAACACATCAGATTTATGAACTTTTAAAAAAAGTTATTTATGAGCTTTTTATTTATTTGTTACTCACTTTATCCATTCTTTTTTAATATAAAAATTTTCACTACATTTTACTTATATTTAAATTCACAACAATCTCACCTGCAAGTGTCATCATCACAAAGGGTCATTTTCTCCCGAGCTGAAGCATTTTTTTTGTTGTTGAGTAATTAACAGTGTCACAAAGAACACATTTCACAAGTCAGCTTTTTTCAAGAGTACGTTTCTCCATGATGTTACCACTTTTTACAGCTTGTAAAATGTCAGGGAGATATATATGCATTTAATGGACTAAATAAGAGTCACACGTAACGTAATAATGGACCTGAAGCTAAATCTTAAACCTTAAAATTTAATAGATTTTTTTTTATGATATTTATTTTATATTACACTAATGGACTTGACATTAAATATTAAAATTTTTTTTTTAAGATTATCTCTATTTATTTTTTTATTTATATAACACTCTCTTTATATATTCTTTTTTAATATGATACTTTTTTTTTCTTGTATCTCATTTATATTTAAATTTTCAACAAATATTTTTTTCCAAATATCAACTTTGTCCATATCAGCTTAGTAGAATTTTTCCAATGACTTTCCCGATACTCACTTTTCCATGTCAACTTGGTAGATATTTTTTTTTCTCTGTCCGAGTCCGTAGCGTTAGATAATAGGAGTGGAAAAAAAAAAGAATATTATTCATACACACATTATCTCATTCCTCTAAAATTTTTATCATTTGGTTACAAATGATCTTATATTATTTTTTTCACATTTACACACACCTGTACTTGACTTGAGATGATGTCCACTCAAAACATCTTTCAAAACACAAATTCTTATATCATCCCGGACGAAGATTTTTCTTCTCCTAAGAAAGATCTTAGCCATTGAATTTATAATGGGATCCATAAAATTAATAGAGTCTACCTAAATCTAAAGGTTGTGATGTATTATGGAGAAGCACATGAACACTGTTAGAAGAGTCAGAACTTATTGGCTGGCTTTACTTTACTGCAGTCAAGACCTTCCTCCCCTTCTCTGCACCTATTAAAAAATAGGCCAGGGGGGTATTCGATGTTTATGTAGCTAAACATAACCAAAGCGCAATCAGTTGTCATGTCATTAATCTCATCGGCAAAAGGGCAAGCAAATTGCTTGAAAGCCTCACAGCAAACCTTGGCTGGGTATTGGGGTGCCTTGCATTTGCTTGTGAGGATTGTGTAGTTCTGGTTCTCAAAGTCAACTCCACAAGCTGCAGAATTTGGGACAGAAAAGTTTGACTGGTTAGCTTAATCATAAAAAACCAGAGGAGAGGTTTGACACTTACAATTTTGTAAAGGAAATGGTGAAAGTAACAAATATATCAACTTCCTATCAAAAAATAAAAACAGAAAACAAATTAAATACCTCGTAAGGTTTTTCATTTTTCCATTCCCACATCGAAAGAGAGTAAGGGATAATCAAATAAGTTTGCCTGACTAATGGGTTCATAGTGCACATGTTATCTTTGTTATATTTGTTCTGATATGAACATTCTCATTGTCAATCCTTCTACTTGGATATCACACATATTTAGTTTGTGCATCATATAAAGAAAATGTGTAAGCATATTCAAGATAAACCAAATAAACGAAAGGATTTTTTTTCAAGGGAAAAAAGAAAGATAAAAAATGGAATGTTTTGGCTGTCACCAGAACAAAATTAATATTGAAGTATTTAGCTTCTTCTTTCAAGCCATTTATTCTTTTTTCTGAGAAGAACCTAACTAGTTATGACATCCATTTAGAGAAATAATCTCATTCTTCCATAATATAGAATTATAATGCACAAATTTGTTTGCACTTGGCAAGAGCAATATTACCAGATTCTAAAGAATCACTTTGATTTCAGGTACTTCGTTAAGTTATGATTGTCCACGTTTGAAGTAAAAGGAAAGGAATAGAATATGCATAACAACTACAGAAATTTCAGGGTACCTATATAAGATAAAACTAAAAGTAACAAAAAGGGCAGAGGAAGACAGAACAAAATGTTACCTTTCGTAGCCTGTAGGAGGGCACGGCCGGTAGATACCTCAGACTCAAATATGTGATCTGTGTCAACACAAATTCAACCACATTAATTAAGCTAAACTTAAATAAATATGAATATATACCCATCATTGAATGTGACACATTCCATGATAGGAAAAGGTTGCAACTTGAATGAAAATAAAGTACCAGAAAGGAATGGGGAAGCAGAGGCCAATGTGGCTAGGAGGAAGAGATAGAGAATGGAAGAGAATAAGGCATTTGAACCCATTTTCTCTTTCACTCTCACCCCTTTGTTTTTTAATTTTTCTTTTTTCCTTGGATAGTTGTGCTTCTTTTCTTTTATTTCTTGGTTTGGAGAGAGGAATAAAGAGGTGAAGGGAGGGAAGAGGGGGGAAATTCTTATATATAATCGGAAGAAGAAAAATTCCTCTTCTATATATATCTTGTACCATTAAAATTATGATGTGATATGTATTATTAGTAAGTCTCTCAAGAAATTAATGGTGGTGATGTTTAGTGGAAGAAGAAAATCTTTCTTCCGGGAGGATGAAAGAATTTCTCGCGAAGAGAGAGCCGTTGCTGGAATTGTGGTGGGAATGAAGCGTGTGGTTTGTGAGGCTGGCAAACTTCCAATGGCTCTCCGCACGTTCGCCTTTGGTAGTTAATGGTCAAGTTTTGTTGTTCCCTGCACTCAGATTAACGTAATTATAATATGCCGTGTGCAGCAAATTAAAGGAGAAAAAGTTTTGCGTATGTATCATCATCATCATCATCATCATCATCATATGTAATATGCAGTGTAGGGTTGTTTTCTTGGACTTGAATCATGAGAGCTAGGCCGTGGATGTAATTTGTATATATTAAGAATTGAAGATACTAAAATATAAGAAAATATTAATTTACTTGAGACTAAATTATTTTTTAAAGTAACTCTGATATTCTTACACATTTTTTTCACATTATTTTTTATATTCTTTTTAATATTATTCATCATACATATTTTTTTATTATTTTTTTTTATTAAATCACACAACCTTAAAAATAATGTAATAATATATATAGTCTTATTATCTTTTTCTTTTTAAAGTATGATATGACTTTTGAATGTGATGACTTTTTTTTCTTATTTATTTAAAAACATTTTTTCAATGAGAAAATATGAGGTATGTCATGTAGATGAGAAAATCATTTATTATTTTAAGAATTTCACATCGTCTATCTTAATATTTCAGATGTAATTTATATATCTATTAAGTTATTTCACTTAATGTATTTTAGGTTAGAATTTTACATTGTATTAGAGTGAAGATCTTATTTTTGTCGCTTACTTTGTTAGACTTGTTTTCACCTAATTCGTTAAACTCGTCTATTCCATCCACGTATATATAGAGATAGAGTGAATGCAGTTTATATATATATTAAGTCATTTCACTTGATATCAATTGTTTTTAAGTTAAAATCGCACGTATTAAAAGTAAAAAAAGATTCTTAGGTTGATAGTATATATATTGAATTTGTGCTAGCCAATAGAAACATTTATTTAGTCTTTTTTTAAATTTTTTTTATAAGACTAAAATTTGAATATGTACAGAAATTAATTTATATTTCATATTTATTTAAGATATTTTTTAATATAAAAGTATGTAACATTTTTATTTCACTCGTTCTACTTGCTTGTTCAAAGTTCCAAACATTACAGTCCAAAATAATATTTGAAACTTAAATATTTTTAATACAATAAAAAACAGCTCAACACATCTTTCTCTAAAACCTTCAAATCCTCAACATTTTCCGGAACCATGGCTGGGAGGGGGAAGTGGTGCCCCAACCCTGCCATTCTTGTCATGAGATAATCGCTTCACTACTGTGTTCCCCAGTGTAACTCTTGTTGGAAGGTGAGAAGCTGCGTGAATTAGAGAAGGTGCTACTGTCTATGTGGGTTGGGCTTTGAGGCAGAAGAACATTTGCATATGAAGGCCCTAGTGGTGTATGAAGTAGTCTGGTACAACAAGGTTACATGGGTGATGGGTCAATGTCCCATGTCAAAACCTGTGAGAGGTCATGGTGGTTTGGCCCGATTATTTTTTGGGTCAATGTGGGTTGGGCTTATATGGAGCAAGCGATTTATTTTAATGGTTGGAAACTGGGGAAGAAATATCTGCAAAGTTAACTGGGAATGGTGGAGTGTGATTGTGCTTCAAAGTTAAAACATCCATCCAAAGAAAAAAAATAAAGACTTTGTTTCATTTAAAAATGATTACTGCTGCTAGAGTGATGGCCCAAAAAAGACATTGCTAGAGTCACACGTTTTATGTCACAAACAGTATAGAGCTAGTTTTTTTTTTTTTTAATCTTTTGATTTTAATAATGACAGTTGCATGGAATTATTCCTCCTTAAAAAATAGTTGTAACTAGGCTGATTTTCTTATTCAGGTAAGGTTACAACAATGGTCGTCAAGACATAAATTTGATTATCAAGTATTTTTTTTTTTTTTTACAATAGTGATACTAAAATTTAAACTTATAATCTCATATAAACTACTTACATGTTAGTTGAATCAGCAATTTTTTTTTTTATTTCAACTGTTGCACACATCATGCAACGTGTTTAGATGCCTAAAAGGAAAAATTCAATAGCTTTTAATTGGAGAAAAAAGCTGTTGGAGCAAAAGCTGTTGGATGAGTATTTTTCATAAAAACTATTGAATTATTTTTTATTTTGAGATGTAAATATTATTTTACCTTTAATTAAATAATTTTTTTAATTAATTAAATAATTTTTTAATTAATTAAATAATTTTTTTAATTATTTTATACATATTTTAGTAATTTAAAGCATAAAAATAAAATTTTTATATCATCTAAACAAAAGAGATTAACTTAAAATTATTTTTCAGTTAATATATCCAAATATAATTAATTATTGAAATAATCAAACTTTCACAACTTAATTTTTAAAATAATCAATTATTGAAATAATCAAATTTTTATAATTATACTTAACACACTCTTAATACCTAACTACTAGATGCATGTTTGATTTAGATAAATCTCCCTGCAAATGAGAAAAAAGCGCATTTCTCAAGACATTTTTTTTCAACGGAAAAATCTCCTCGATCAGTCTAATGGTTGTTCGAAGGTGTTGAGAATCTAAAACAAACGAAACATAGCTCATTTTTAGTTGCTTATTTGATTATCAATTTACTTATTTTGTTAGAAA
This sequence comes from Ormosia emarginata, assembly GCA_029884605.1. NCBI lineage: Eukaryota > Viridiplantae > Streptophyta > Magnoliopsida > Fabales > Fabaceae > Ormosia > Ormosia emarginata. Next base: position 24,717,475 of record JAQQTP010000089.1, on the reverse strand, counting down.
ATCAGAGTAAGATATACTTTAAGTGTCTTTAATATTTTAATATTTTATATATGTGAATAGAAGTATACTTAGATCCATAAAGAAAAATCAATAAAATAATAAAGCATATGAATAGTATTTTTACAGTAGGACTCATTTGTCAATATTATTTGTACCGACAAAATAAATCAAGAAATGTAAATCAAATTTAATGTGAAAAAATTTCTTGTACACTGAGAGAAAAAATCACAGGTCAAACTCCGAAAATATTTCACTATATCAAGAATAATTATAATATTCTTTCTACACTCTCATATACAAAAAGTATAAACTATAATATTTCTCAGTGAAACCCTCTCATACTACAATTGTAGTATTATAGAGACTAAAAAGTATACCAAAAAATTCTCTATGTATGCACACACACTATACTATTAAAAAATTTTCACACACTCTATTTTTGCTCTCACTCTTAGGAGCTCATATTGCTTTTTGCTTCTAATTGATGCTTCGGATTAAGCAATGGTTTTTTATTTATAGAGAACCTTACAAGCCTTACATTTAATGCTTTGGCCTTCCAATTGCCACCCACCAATAAGCATCGAAAGTGCTCATGTGCATGAGACAAAAAGTCCTCTCACAAATGTTGACAAATGCAAGTCACATTCAATAATTTTCCACATTGACTTGCATTTACAAGAATCTTCAATCTCTGCAAATATTGACCAAGTTCAAATAATGTTTGAACTTATCAACTGACAATGATTTTATTAATTGTGCATAAAGCTATAAGTCCTCCCACATATATTGACAAATGCAAGCCACACTCAACAATTCTCCACCTTCATTTGCATTTACAAGAATTTTCAATCTTTGCAAATATTGACCAAGTTCAAACATATATGTAGGATTCTCAACTGTGATTATCTTCTAAACTATAATTGTGTTATTGTCATTAATACTTTTTCTGACAAAGTGAAGTCTAACATCAATGTATTTTATCCTTTCATGATAAACTGAATTCTTAGCCAAATGAATGATACTTTGACTATTACAATGTACGATAAGTACTTATTGATCCAACCCAAAATTACTCAAAAGACCTTGTACCGATATGCTCTCCTTCATAGTCTCGGTCAATGTCATATACTTAATTTTAGTAGTTAACAATGCTACTATGGATTCCAATGTCGCCTTCTAACTAATAGTACAATCAAAGACTATAAAGATATATTATGTTAATGAGCTCCATTTGTCCAAATCACCTGCATAATCAGAATCTACATAGCCTACGACCCCACAAGTTTGCTGACCATCGAACACTAAACAGACAATTGTAAAACCTCTTAAGTATCGCATGATCTATTTCACAGCTTTCCAGTTCACCTTTCCCCGTTTGCTCATGAATTTGTTCACCACACTTATTGCATGTGAAAGATCTGGTCTAATGCATACCATGGCATACATAAAACTGCTAACTGCACTAGAATAAGGTATATGACTCATATGCTCCACCTCCTCCTCAGTTTTTGAACATTCCTTTAAAGATATCTTGAAATGCGTAGCAAAGGGAGTACTATGTGGTTTTGACTTATCCATAGTAAACTGTTGTATCACTCTCACAATGTAACTTTGTTATGACAAGCATAATCTGCCACGATGCCTCTCCCCATGAATCTCTATTCCAAATCTTCTTTGTTGCACCCAAGTTTTTCATCTCAATCTTTTTTCCCAATTGAGTTTTCAATATAATAATTTTAGTCTTATTATGAGCTACAATTAGCATGTCGTCTACATGCAACAACAAAAAAATCTGGAACCATCTGGAAGCTCCTTAGAGTAAATGCAATTATGATATTAATTTCTATTGTATCCATTACCAATCATAAATGTATCAAACTTTTTGTACCACTACCTTGGGGACTACTTCAAGCCGTACAATGACTTCCTTAATAGCTAAACATGATCTTTCTTTTCAGGAACTACGAACCCCTCTAATTGACTCATAGTAGATCTGTCCATCTAGTTCACCATGCAAGAACGTCGTCTTCACATCAAATTGTTTCATCTCCAAGTCAAATATACTTATAGTAGCTAATGGGATTCAAATAGAGTTATGCTTCACCACAAGAAAGAATACGTCATGGAAGTCAATGCCCTTCTTCTGAGTATAACACTTTGTTACCAATCTCGCCTTGAACCTTGGAGGCTCAATACCTGGGATTCCCTCTTTCCTTTTGAAGACTTGTTTGCAACCAACTATTCTTTTTCCCTCTAAAAGTTGTACTAGCTCTCATGTATGATTTTTCTAAAAAGATTCAATCTTCTCATTCATTGTCATTAGTCATTCATTCGACTCCTTGCTGTCTACTGCATCATGGTAGGTAGATGATTTATCTTCTACTGCACCATCCGCTATAACCAAGGCAAAGGCTATATGATCTGCATCTGACAAGTCAAGTGCACAAGCAACAAAATTCAGATATCTTTGAGGTTTCTGAATTTGTCACCGTTCTTTGCTAGTAATAATTTTGTATGGCTCTACTTCTATGATTTCTTCACCAACACTTCGATTTCCAGGTTCATCTTGTTGTTCTACTTCAAGTTGAGCAGTGCCTGAAATACTTAGCTGATTCATATTTTTTTCTTGATTCATATTTTTTTCTTGCTTCATCTTCCTAGTGTTAATCTCCAGCTCCACCTATTTCTCAGTACCATGATCTATCTTTATTTGATTTATTTCAGATTCTCGCTTTTGATTTACTATTGTCGCTTCGTCAAATGTGACATCTCTGTTAACAATGACTTTGGGTAAACTGTTAGCCATGGCAGCCATCACCTAAGAGAGAGGTGAATTGGGTGATCACAAATTTTTAAAACAACATTAAGAAATCAAACATTTTGATATACTCAATTAACACTTGCAGCGGAATAAGTCTAACAAAGACACAACTATTGTAGATTACTCAAATACAACTTGGGTTATGAGATAAATTAAGCAACTAGGCTAGATATCAAGTTCTTAAAATCAAAACATCAAGAGGACAAGATATGCAATAAAAAAATATGTTGCACTACATATTGAAATTAAATGGTGTAGGGAATAGAGAATCAAACTCAAGAATTTATCTTGGTTCAACCACCAACCACTTGTGGTCAACATCCAGTCCTCAAGCTTAACTTGAGACTTTCTTCACTATCTCCTAAATTTCACGGGTGTTAAGAAAATCTTTGTACAAATAAGAACACTTATCACACTTTGGAATACCTCATCCTTATGCTAGAGCCTCTAACTCTTCAAGTTTCATAGGTTCTTGAAAAACCTTTATATTCAAGAGCACTCATAACACTTTTGGGATACCTCACCCTTTGCGTTTGAGCCTCACTACAAGGGATACCTCACCATTTTCTCTCTTGAAGGATAACTCACCTCTTACAATGATTTTAAGATGAAGAGAAATATTAAAAATTCTTACAAGAGTAGATATACAACTTGAAGAATAAACGAATATAAGGATTTTGCAATAAAGAGCTCAAAATATGATTTTGATGATTCAATGATCAAACTAAGTGTTCTAGAGTCTCTAAAGATGTAAATGCTTCAATATACACTTATTTATAGAGCTCAAGTGATAAAATAGTCATTGGTAGTGTTTAAAAATATTTTTTTTTATGAAAACTAGTCGTTTATAGCCGTTGGGAGCGTTTCTGGTGCGTCAATAATTGGTTATTTACGTGTCCTAATTGGTTATTGAACTCTAGTTTCAAAAACTGACTTTAAATGGTTATAACTTCTTCATTTCTCATCCGTTTTAAGTAAATGACCACTCATTGGAAAGATCTTTGAGTCTATTTTCAGAACAAAACTCAAAGTATTTTGAAAGTTATGATCAAAAGAGTAACCAAAAGTCAGTTTTTCAAATCCCAAACTTAACTATTTTTCATAGTTTTTAACTACCGCCATGACTAACTTTTGAAAACATGTTTGTTGGGCATTTTAGCATGTAAGAACCATTTGTAAAGATTTAAAAACATATTTGAGTTCTTTTATTGTAAAACCTCTATCTTTACATAGGAGAAAGCCTAAAAAGAAAATATATCAATTTTAGTCCTTAGGCTTCTTAATGTGATCTAAACTTTAAAAAATTTATTCTCTTCAAATCTTGTAAATGCTTGAAACATCTTATCATTCTTATTCTTCTTAAGTTGAGCATAACTGTGATCTTTTACTTTTTTATTACAATGCTCACTCTTGGTACTTAGATTATCTTACAAAGCATTATTCACTTAAAATAAATATAGTTAGTCCAAATTCATGATTCAATATCTTCATTTGCATGATTCATAAATGTATAACTTTAGTTAGTCTAACATGCATATAAAAATTTCATAGACACATCCAAATAAGACATTTATCAATTACTAATAGATATGCTCTATATAGGATGCAACAAAGAACACTTTGTACATTTTTATTTAAATAGAGTCAAATATAATATTAATTCATTATAACTCATATAAAGCATTATTAGATATATTATATAAAGAATGCTACACATATCTCATTGAATGATTATTAAGTAAAATATGAGTAAATAAAGTACATAATCATACAAGATACAATATAATTTATTAAGCACATCTATATATCATAAACATCATTTTTTTTATCTTTTATTTGTCATGATCAAAACTTAACATATTAAACCATTAGGACAAACTTATTTCTACATGAACTTGCCTTTTTTGTACACAATAATTTGTAGCTCTTCACCCTTCGGGCATACCCTAGAAATATACATTTTCTTGCCATTTCCTCAAGTTTATCATCACTCACATAGGCATATGCAAGACAACCAAATATCTTTAAATTAGAATAGTTTGCATGTCGATCAGACTATACCTCTTATAGAATCTTTAGATAAATTGCGGTTTATAGAAATCTATTTACTAGGTATATAGTTATATTAATCGCCTTAGCTCAAAATGATTTGAGAAGTTTAACATTAATCTATATGCAACATGCACACTCCAGAAGTGTTCTATTCATTCATTTTGCAACTCTGTTTTGCTGTGGTGTTTCAGGTATAGTATAGTGTCTTACTATACATGCGTTCCTGCATAACTATTCAAATTCTATACTGCAGAATTCTCCGCCATTGTTGGTTCTTAGTTGCTTAACTGACTGCCTGATTCGTTTTTCGATCATGGTCTTCCACTACTTGAATTTGTCGAATACCTCATCCTTTTGCTTCAGGAAATAAACCCTGAACTTCTTGGAATAGTCATTTATCATAGTAAGAAAATAACGAGCTTTACTCAATGAGTTAATAAGGGTTAGACCCTAAACATCCGAGTGAACATACTCCAGAATGCCCTTGCTGATGTGTTTTGAAAACTTGAACTTCACTCGTTTCAACTTTCCAAATGCACAACTTTCACAGAAATCGAGTTTGCAATCCTTTACGTCTTTCAACAGTCATTTTTCAGTAAGTATTATCATTCCTTTCTAACTCATATGACCAATTCACATGTGCCACAACCATGTAGTGTCATATTCTGATTTTTCAGAGGATAGAACAACATCAGTCTCATTAACTACACTCCCTAGTAATAGATAGATCCCGCCATACAGATTTACTTTCATCACCGTCATTGAGCCTTTGGTTATCTTTAATAGACCACCATTTCCAGAGAACTTGTACCCTTAGTTATCTAGGGCACTCAAAGAAATTAGGTTCATACCCAATTTTGGTACATGCCACGCCTAAAATGTCCTTGTAGTACCATCGTCCAATTTGATTCGTACATTTCCTTCACCTTCAACAACAATTATCCTGTTATCTCCCAATTTGACCTTTCCTTCCTGCTTTTGATAGGAAGAGAAAAAACTCATATTGGGTGTCATATGAAAAGATGCAACATAATCTAGGATCCACTCGTTGCCTAAGTCACTAGTGAAAACTGTTAGGATAGACTCAACATCACTATCTTCAGAACTTGCAACCGTTACGTTAGCAGAAATTTTTGATTTCTCATTCCTCTCTAGGCAGTTTCTTCGGACATGTCTTGTCTGATGATAATGAAAACACTTTAGGGACTTGTGATTCTTGGACTTTGATCTTTTATTGCTTTTGCTTCCCAGTCCTCTTTCTTGATTACGCACTCTCGTCACGAATAACTCATCTGCAAGATTATCAATATTGGATCTTGATGCCAATTTATGATGCTCCTTAGTCATCAACATCTCCTTGATGATTTTGACAATGATGGTGGATCTATCATACAACATGGTATCACAAAAATTATCATAGGGCAGAGGTAGTAAAGTCAATAAGATCATAACTTGATCAATATCTTCGACTTTAATTCCAGCTGCTTATACTGATCATCCGATTGAATTCATTTATATGGTCTCGAATTGGTTTCTCTCTCAAATGTTTGAATGTGTACAATCGCTTCCTCTGGTAAAGTTGGTTTGACAAGGTCTTTATAGAGTACTTTTCTTCCAAAGCTTTTCAAAGTTCATCCGCAGTCTTCTCGTTCATTACTTCTCGTAGCACATTATTTATCAAGCTCAGTTATATTGTATTACATGCTTTGACCATTATCTCCTCCTTTTTTATTAGGAGGCAATGTTTCTGACAACTTGCTTTAGCCCTTCAACGTTTTTGACAGACCTTACTGGTCTAGCAATGCCTATAGCTTCAACTTTTAAATACTAAAGTAGTTGGACCCATCAAACTTCTCCACATCAAATTTTGCTACCGACATTTTCGATTTGAAAATTTGATCAAGTGGGTCTAATACCACTTGTTAAGAAATCAGAGTAGGATACACCCCCAATTGTCTTGAATACTTTATGAATGTGAGCGGTGCGTACTCAGATCCATGAAGAAAATCAATAAAATACTAAAGCATGTGAATAGTACTTTTACCTTGTCAGTGCTATTTGCACCAGCAAAATAAATCAAGAAGTGCACACTAAATTTAACGTGAAAAACTCCTTTGAACACTGAGGAAAAAAATCACAGGTCAAACTCCAAAAATATTTCATTATAAAAATAATAATTACAATATTTTTTCTATACTCTCACACACAAAAGGTACAAATTATAGTATTTCTCAGTGAAATTCTCTCTTACTACAATTGAAGTATTACAAAAATTAGAAAATATACTAAAAAATTTTTAATATATGCACACACACTACATTTTTAAAATTTTTTCACACTCAATTTTTACTTTCACTCTCAAAAGCTCGTATTGCTTCTTGCTTCTGCATAATGTTTCAAATGAAGTAATGATTCTCTAACCCTTACAACCCTTGTATTTAATGCTTTGGCTTTCGGACTACCACCTATCAACAAGCACCAAAAGTGCTCCTATGCCCGAGGCAATAAGTCTTTTCACAAATGTTGACAAATGCAAGCTATACTCAACATATTTTTCTTATTTTTACATTTTAAGATTTCAGTTTTGTTAGTGAATAATGCTATAGTCAGAAAAAAAAAATTCAAATTTTAACAGAATACAAGAATGATTGTTGGATAGAATAAAGTAATAGAAATCATTTGTCTATTCAAAATTCAACAAGCATGCCATACCGTTCTAACAAGAAATTTTTTACAAAAATTGTGATTCTCTGGCATTTTTCTTTACTAATACCAAAATTTAATTTCCTCATTTTCACATGTCAATTTCTGTATCAAATTTGGATTTCATTTACTTGTGTCCCGAAGCTACCTTGTTAACGAAAAACCCATTCACTTTAATAAATGTTGACTTTTTTCAATTCTGATTGGTGTGATTAGTAGTTCAATTTTGCAGTTCCAATTCTCTTGGTTTTTACAGTCTAAGGTGACAATTAAAAAAAAAACCTTATACCTAATTTTATATCCTAAACCTTAACTCAAACTCTAGTTGAAGGAATTTTGTGAGGTTGGCTTTTATGTGAATTACATATCGCACCGTGACTGATGCAGATGCTACATGGGAATCACTGGTGCTGGGGGCTTAGTGCTTGTTGAGTATTGGGCTTCTTGGTGTTGGCCTTGCTGGGTGACATGATCCATCCCATAACATAATAATAGAGTATATATTCTTACACATTTATATACACATTATTTTATATTTATGAATAATTTTTTTAAAGTGAGGATAATTATAAAGTGAGTAAATAAATTTACATTTATTATTGAGTCTATTTATCAATAGTTAATGTGAACTTATTTACTTACTTTAATTTTTTTATCCCTTATTTATATATTTTTTATTATATAATTATAGTTGATTCTTCTTTTTCATATTTTTGTATATCTATATTCTAATTCTATCCCATATCACAATTGTAAGGTGATATATTTAGTGTGCAATTAATATTTTCATTAATAATAAATTCAAATGCATTAAACTGAATATTAATAAAGCCTATCCTTTAAGAAAAATAATAGTAATGCATTACTTTCACATATATTTTTTTCACGTATATTTATGAGACACAATCAAAGTTTAAATGCAAAAAAATAAAATAATTTTAATTATAATTAAATAATAAAAATTTAAATTTTGTTATATTTTTTAATTTTTTAATAATTTTTTAATAGTAAATAAAAAAATATTAAATAAAAAATTAATACATATAATATTTTAAAAATATAAAAATATTTAATATTTTTTATTTAATAATTAAAAAGATTAATATAAGAATTAAGTAAAAAAATTTATGATTATTCTAAAATCTCTGCACCTAATGGAGTGACGTGTATAATAGTGTGAAATACATTATTCTTCATTAATTGCAACCCAATACGGAATCCGAGCATCCCAGCTGTCAAGAAAGACACTGAATTCAGGAGAATTTTAATATTGACTATTTGTAAAGTGATACATAGATTTGTTATGATTTTTGAATTATTAATTTATTATTAAAATAAATTAATAATTCAAATTAAAAGATAGATTTTAATTAATAATATTTAAATTTATATAAAAATTTAGTTAAATTAATTTTTTTATAAATAATTATATATATATAAATAATTTATAAATTTTAATTAATAATTTTTTTATACATCTAAATTTATATATAAATATTATTAAATTAAAAAAAATAATTTATTAATAGACTTAAATTTGTTGAATCTATATTAACAAGTTCCATATATTCAATGCTCTGCCCAAAATTGCATTAATCAGTACTATTAAAATTTTCGTATTTGTACTAAAAAAAATCGTATAAACTATGTTAATGCTATTTTTATCCTTTTCTTTTCTTTTTCTTATCTCAAATGTTCCGTGCTTATGAAGGGATTTATTTCATTTTTGTTTATTTATTTTAAAAAATTATTTTGTCTTAATTTATTTTTTATTTAAGAATTTTAAAGATATATTAATTATTTTTTAATTTTATTTTATTTTTTATTGTCTTTATTAAATTTAATATTTATATATATTAATTAATTTTAATAATTTATTATACATATTTAATAGACTGAAAAAGAATAATTTAATCATGTTAATTTATATTTTATTTAATTTAAATTATTTAATAATATCTTTAATTCTTGTAAAAAATTGTAAAAGACAAATAAAAGAAAACGGAGGAAGTAGATTTTTTATTAAACTAATTTATATGTTTCTATATTATTTGTAAATTTTTATCCGTTCATATATTTTAAAAGTTCATAATTGAGTTTTTAGAATTTTAAATTTTATTAATTAGATCTCCGTCGTTAGATTATATTTATAAGTCTCTAACAACTGGTTAAATTTAATGATCTTATTAAAAATTTCTATAACTAGGAGACCTAAAAAATTTTAATTAGGCACTTATAATTTTTTAAAAAAATACTAAATGGACCCTTAATGTTAAAAGCACCATTGTAAATTTCTATCCGTGTTTTAGAGACTCAATTAAAATTTTTTAAAATATAAAGATTTAATTAAAAATATTCAAATAATATTAGACATATAAATTAATTTACCCAGGATTCTTCTAACTTCATGCATGATTCTAGAAGGCCTCCCATATACATGATTTCAAAAGTAATATTCAATAATTGAAGTATCAACTTAGTATTTCAGTCAGAAGAGTTCAGAAGGAGATCAGTTTCAATGTATAATGAAATTATGTAAATGTGACAAATATCACATCTTAATGTAAATTTTTAATGCATTAAATTTATAGGTTTATAATGGACCTAATACCAAATCTGAACACAACTTTAAAATTTAGTAGATATTTTTTGTGGTTCTCACTTTATATCACGATAATGGACACCAAATATTAACAAAATACCTTAAGACTATATCTAAGCATTTTTTTCGTTTATATGATACTCATTTTATATATTCTTTTTTAATATAATACTTCTTTATTTATATCTAATTCATATTTGAATTTTCGAAAAATACTTTTTCCAATATAAACTTTGTCCATATCAACTTAGTAGATTTTTTCCAATGACTTTTCCAATACTCACTTTTCCGTGTCAACTTGTTAGATATTTTTTTCCTCTGTCCGGGTCTGTAGAGCGTAAGATATTAGGAGTGGGAAAAAATAATTTTACTCACACAAATTACCTCATATTTTTAAAGTTTTTATCATTTAATAATAAATAATAAAACCTAATTTTTTACACACTTACAAATATTTATACTTGACTACATATTATTTCATATTTTTAAAATTTTTATTATTTAATTATAAATAATAAAATACCATTTTTTACACACTTATACTTAACTTAAGTTGATATGCATCCGCATGTATATAAAACATTTTTCAAAAAAGAGTTTGTAGTGTATGACAAAGACCCATTGAATAATAAGGACCAATGTTTTCTGATCTCTCTGGTCTTTCCAATTTATCGTTATCCTTCTTATGGACTTATGCATTATTACCTCGAGAAATTCTTAGGTGGACTGTGGATTTCTATTATGGACCTCACATTTTTATTAACTCTTTGAATTTTTTAACTTCACATCATCTGGACTGTCAAAAAAAAAAAACTTCACGTCATCTGGTGTAACAACCATACAGCTGTAAACCCAATATGTACTTTATGAAGTGAATAACAGGTACCTTTTCCAGGTCTATTTTTCTTCAAACTAGTTCATGACTTTGACCGGAGGATTTAAAACTAGGAGCAAGTATGGGAGAATGCTCATTATTTGATCCATATCAATAAATTTTAATTTTTTATTATTAAAAAGCCTATAGAATCAAATTATGGAACATATGCTATATATGTAGTTGTTACCCTCTAAAGAAATTAAATGGCATTGGGCAAATTTATGGTCTTTGTTCTATTATTATATCTTAATGGGAGGGAGAATACAATAATAACCGCTGCCACTCCAAAGTCTTCCTATTTTATTGTGTTGCCAACAGCAGATAACGAGAAGGCATATATTTATATAGCTTTAAGATGAATGAAAATATGAGTGATGTTGCATCCATCATTGCTGTCATCCCTATCCACCGTAAAGGGAATTAGAATCTCATTATTTGTGGGTTTTGTTTTTTTCTAACTTTGTCAACATGAGGAGGCAAGAGTTTGAAACAAGAATCATTCCCACAATCACATAAAACATATTGATATATTTATTCACAAGATGTTGATATCTTGGATCTTATACTTTGCGTTGGATCGGACCGTTCGATGGGACACTCGGGTGTTATAATGTTGGCCCAAAACTCTTTTAACTTTCATTTCTTATTGGACATTTTAATTATTTTTTAAGATTAATCCAATAGCCTATATTTATCTGCGTTATTACATGTCCACAAGAAATACTCAAAAAATATATAATAATTTTCCTTAAATTACAAGTAAGTTTCTGAATTAAATACCCTACGTTTCGTCTGGTAAAAGTTTATTTCATGAAAAAAGGAAAAGACAAACAAGGGACAGAAATGCAGCTACCAGCTAGCCCTTGCTGTTGTTGTATTTTTATTATAATAAAATAATATATTGCAAAGTTTATTTTTGTTTGACCTTATCTTTTTCCATCAAGCTACCATTTTATATTCTTTCTTAGCACTCGCTTTATTTAAAATGTGGTGTACATTGGTAAGCCATTACATGTTACGCCCTTTGCTTTGGTTATCATTATTTTCTTACCGTTTGGTTGTTTCTATCAAAAGTTGCACGTTAGACTTTGGTCGCTTTTCCCTTCTTTTATGGAAGTAAGTTACAGAATGTTCCAACAATTTCTCATTCTTTTATCTAACTATTTTAATGGTTAATGACTTTTTTAACAGCTATTTTTTTTTACAATCTTTATAAATATTAAGACTTGAATTTTTGCAAAATACAATAAAAAATATTTCTCTTATATTTTTGTTTTGTTCGCATGAATTATATTACGAGTGATTCTTGTACACTTGTTATTTTAAGTACAGAACTAATAAGAAGTAGTTATTGTATCCCGTGAAGTATTAGCTATGAGACTATCTGCATCGAGTTATTAATTTGTAATGACGAAATACTCTTAAACTCAGTACATTTGCATGTCTCAGTTAATATTTGATAAGTTATTTGCACGTCTAAGGGAAATGAGGGGTTCTTGAGCTCTCTGTTTGTGAGAAACCCATGACACAGATGCTGGTGTAGTCGCTGGCGCGGAGGCGCAACTATGGGTGCTGGTCGCCAATGATGTGAGGACGGTGGCAACGTAGACGGCGATCTGGTGGTTCGCAGTGGTTGGGATGACAAGGGGGTTCCTGGTTCACACTGATTGCTGGTTTGATTCCGGATTGGTGGTGTTTGGAGGTCCACAACGATTCTTAGTGGCTAGTCACTCGAGTGCGTGGCAGCTTTAGGTTTGGCAGTGGTAGCGTTGCCTGCTGAAGTTTGGATGGCTGGGGTTCAAGCCGCGGTATTTTGGGTGGCTGAGACAGTGGTCACGGGTTGATGTGGGTTTCCTGCGAAGACGGGGATGATAGTGGTCCACGACTGGTCTGGGTGGTGGTAATGGCAGTCATGGGTTGAGGCCAGTGGTGGTGTCTTTGGGTGATGACTACTATGTTTGGGGGGTTGCAAAGTGATGCCAAAGTTCTCAACTTTTTGTATATGCGGTGGCTTTCTATTAATACAAAGTTTTTTGGTGTCTTTGAGATTTAAATTGTATGAAGATGAAGGTAAACAAAGTCCGTTGTTGTCCAGCTGTTAGGATGCCCAGCTTTCACCCCTGAGACCCGGCGTTGTTTCCCGTATGAAAACTGGTCGTGGACTGACTCGTGGTGGAACGAAACAAAGACGTTCCATTTTTCGTCTGCTATTCAAAATTTCCTTTGAGTCCGTCTCCACCATGCTATTCAATTAGGGCATCCTTCTTATTGATACCCAATTTTGTCTATAAAATTTTTGTTACTTAATCAATGTATTAATACTCAATTTTGTTTGGGTCATTCAAACCTTTTTTGATTCATAATAAAATAAAAGAAAGAACCAAAAAAAAGAAAGAGATAAAAAAAGAAAACAAAAATTCTAAAACTTGGAAAGATGAATGAAAATCCAAAAGATAAAAAGAAAAAATGAAAAAAGGAAAAAGAAGAAATTTGAAAAACTAAGATGTCTTCATTGTATCACTAAGTCTCACATTAGAGAAGTCATGCTCCTTCTCTCTCCTCTCCTCCTATATAAAGGGGCGATTCTCAATTATTTTGGCATCTAAAAAAATTACACTTTTGGACTTAATACTAAGTATAAGAGTTAGATGAAATTATACTATTGGGCTTAATATTAAGTATAAGAGCTCAGAGACTTTATTAAAAAAATTTCTTGAAGTGAGTTGCTTTTCAAGGTTTGATTTGAAGAGAACGTGTGAGACCCTATGCACCAACTTCTTTGAGCATATCATTTTTTATACGCCTTAGAGGTAAGTTTACTCATTTTTTCTTGTATTATTATCTTTCATTATATACATATGTTATTCATTTTAGTTTATTCATTTATTAGTTTGGTTTATTTATTTATTAATTTTTTTGTAAACTTTTTTGTTTTAAAATTAATTTAATAATAAATTGAGATTAATTGAGTTGTGACAGCTTGTTAATTCTGTAACTTTTAGAATTATCTAAGTTGTGACACCTTGATAATTTGAACCTTTTTCTAAAACATAAAAAAAATCAAATGAGTTTTCAAAATAAAAATCTTTTCAAAATTAAAAACAACCAACTCACAATTATTTTCTAAAAAATTACGTGACTTTGAGTTCTTCATTGCACCCGATGATAAGTAAAAGCAGAATCTCTATTCTATCAAGTCAAAAATAAATTTTCATAATGTTTTGTTTCTTTTCCTTTTTTATAGTTACATTGTTTTTTTTAAAAGGGTAAAATAAATACATTTGAGATTATTAAAATTTGTACAACTAACTTAAGGTACTATTCTTAGAATGAGCAGTGTAAGGTGCTAACACCTTCCCTACCTGTAATCAACTCCCAAATCCAAACTCAATTTTGAAAAGACCAGTTTTCTTAATTAAAAGGATTTTTCTATTGTTTTTCCAATTTAAATAAACATTAGTGGAGACTCTATTAATTTTTTTAAAAAAATTTATTTTCGGTCGTCCCGTCGCGATTTCGGTTGCGATAGTTGGTGACTCCACTAGGGGCATTAGAGAGTCAAGCCTGTTATTATTAATTGTGCAAATTATTAATAATATCTATTTATTTATTTACCTTTTTTTTGTCTTTGTTTTTATTTTCTTATTTGTTTGTAAATAGATTTTATATAGTGCTTTTACGTAAATATTTGTTAGCATTATTATTATTTTTTTAACATGATTTGCTTGTATATATTTTTAATATTTTGTGCTTAATTGTTGACACCCCAGGGTAGAAAATTATTGGCTAGCTGTTGTATATATATTTTATTTGACTGTTATTTTTGTAGGATAAGGTTAATTCTTAGGATTATGGAGGTTTGTATGCTCCCTACGCCTACTGCACCTACACGTTTATCACACACATTCGAGTGGGGCCCTAGACCGAGTCTGAGTGAAGCTTAAGTCAGGTAGAGATTGCGTAGTGGTAATCATTTTGGATGTACATTATGTTTAGTTATCGCAAAAACCTCATCTAGAATGTGTTTTTTTCATGAATGTCCCGCACCTAGTGGTTTACCCACTGTTTGTGGTCAACATTCTGAAATAAGACTTAGCTCTAGAGACTTTTAGAATAGTAAAGTCACCCAATGAAAGTTCTCACAAATCAAGGGCTCATAGATCCTTAGGATAGAATTCCTCAAATTTAAGGTAATTCCTTAGGACACAAAGGGAGAGTACTTCTTCTTTATCTATCTCTTTCTCATGTTATTCATCCATGCATTTTTTTTCTTATGGCTTGCATTTTCCTGATACTCATAGCATTCTTAAAAATAAAAAAATAATAAAAATAAAAAGATATATCATCTTGCATTTTCATAGCTTGTATTTTCATTCATTCTTGTATTTTTTTAAAAAAAAATTAGAAAAAAAGGGATATATCATCTTGCATTTTCATGACATTCCTAACATTTTAAAAAAACAAAAAATACCGAAAAATTGTTCTATATAAATAGTAAATACTTCGCATACATACATGTTGTCGGTTTTGGTTAGTCAATACTGACAATTGCATATTCATATCATGTTTTTCCGAGCAAAAAAGTAGACACTTTAGTAGGAAAACAACTTTCGCGACACTGTTGCAGGACTCGTTCTC
Source organism: Ormosia emarginata (assembly GCA_029884605.1). Classification (NCBI taxonomy): domain Eukaryota; kingdom Viridiplantae; phylum Streptophyta; class Magnoliopsida; order Fabales; family Fabaceae; genus Ormosia; species Ormosia emarginata. Next base: position 24,701,782 of record JAQQTP010000089.1, on the reverse strand, counting down.
AGGCCAGAATCATGGATGAAATAGAACAAACTCAAGAGTTGAAAGATGAGGTCAACCAGCTCAGAGAACAAGTATCCAAGATGATAAAGATGCTACAATCCATGGAAAGTAGAAAGAGTATAAATGGGAATCCCTTAGTGACGAACAAAGGACGCCTGACCACACCTCTTCACCCGCTTGGTTTCTCTCCAACCCCTCTGCAATATCAAGGCTTTAATCCTCAAGGAGTTATGATGTCGCTCACCGTTTACCCAAACAACACCACCTAACCCTTAGTCACCAGTTCTCAGGGAACCCAAGTACCACCATTCCCACCATATGGCCTTCTTCCCGGCTATGTACCACCATTGGCCACAAATCCCCTTGATAATAGTATGCCAGTAGTAACACCAACTCCAAACCCGCCAAATACTACCTAAACCAAAGTTGCCCAGTGAAATGTTAGTGAAACCCTATTAACACAACACTAATTCTCTTTTATTATCCCACCATATAGTTTTCCTTCTGGCTTTGTACCATCATAGGTTTCCAACCCCCTTAACAGCAACATCCCTGCTTCTAATTCATTAAGCATAACCCAACCACATGCCAGTGGAATCCCGTCGGTGCAATATTTTGTCCCCACTTTCATGCCACAATACCCATTAAGTTCTTCTACTAAAAATCCTTAGTCTAATTCTTGAAGAGAGACTACGAGCCATAGAAGGAACAAGTAGCTATGGTCTTCTGGATGCCTCAGAACTCTGCCTTGTCCTGGATATGGTGATTCCTTTGAAGTTTAAAGTCCCAGATTTTGACAAATATAAGGGAACCACTTGTCCAAAGAACCATTTGACCATGTATGTCCGCAAGATGGCTTCACATACTCATGATAGCAAGCTATTAATTCATTTCTTCTAAGACAGTTTAACTGGGGCAGCTTCGAATTAGTACACGTATCTTGAATGTGCCCATATACAGAGTTTCAAGGATCTAGCTGATGCATTCTTAAGGCAATACAAGTATAACCTCAACATGGCTCTCGACAGATTGTAGTTGCAAAATATGGCGAAAATAGATGTAGAAAGTTTTAAAGAGTATGCTCAGAAATGGAGAGAAATAGTCACTTAGGTGAAGCCCCCGCTGTCAGAAAAGAAAATGGTGGCTATGTTCATTAGCACCCTTCAGTCACTCTTTTATGATCGAATGATTGGGAGCGTGTCTTCAAACTTCTTAGGCGGTTTATTATCATCGGAGAAAGAGTTGAAAGCAAGATAAGAAGTGAAAAGATTATTGATAGTTCAGGCGGGACAACTAATGCAAAGAGGTTCCCTATGGTAAAGAAAAAGAAAGGAGAAACCCGTGCTGTGACGTTTGATCAGAAGAAATTTACTTAAGGGCAACCTAACCAAACGTCTGTGAACCCTCAACTATCCTTTCAAACCCCTTTTGCACCTTACCACCCATATTTTCCCACTACTTCTCCAGCTCTATATCCATAACCTTATCACCCGTATGTTGCCACTGCTTCACAAGTTCCTTATTCTCAACCCCAACACCCAATAATGCCTTACCGTATGCCATCCTCCATTCAATACCAAACACCCCTTACCTTGCCGCCTCAACCAGCTCAACCATAGATCCAAAACACAAACACAAACCAAAGAAGACCATCAAAAAACCAAGAAAAGAAGTTTGTCCTTTTTGACCTAATCCCCATGACCTATGCCGAGTTACTACCCCAGCTCATCTGTAACTCTCTCTTGGCTCCTTACCCGATGAAGCCAGTGGAACCCCCATACCCTAAAGGATTTGACCCAAATGCCAAATGCGATTACCATATGGGGGTCGTAGGCCATTCTACAGAGAATTGCAAAGCACTAAAGTTTAGAGTGTAAGACCTAATTGATGTCAAGTGGTTGAATTTCAAAGAAAATACTCCTAGTGTGGGTCACAATCCTTTACCAAATCATGGAAATCATAGAGTCAATGTTATAGAGAAATGCTCTGCCCAACGACTTCTAAAATGAGCGGCAGCTGTCAAAACTCCCATGAGAGTTATTAAAGAACTCTGTAAATTTGGGATGATACAAGCTCATATTGAAAGGAAAAAGGGGTAATGATGATGAAATAATATATAATCTCCATGGGAATATGAGGCATTCTATTAAAGAATATGGTGAATTCAGGTAAATCCTCTAGAATCTAATGGACATACAACAGGTACAAATAGGTCATTTGTGTGATGAGGGTGACATAAACATGGTCGATGAGTATGTCATTCCCCAACCTCCAGAAGGTCAGGAAGCCATAAATTCTTAGGTCTCTTCCATTACACATCTGGTTATTGTTGTGTGATTTTCGCAAGTGCACAGATTGCACAAGTAGTAAATAAATATCGTTCCCACGAGGATCGGTTAATTACTAACTCTTACGGCTATTTTGATTGTTTAAGCGTATAAAAGTAATGGTAAAAGTTATACTGAAATTAATACGAAGAATTAAGCAACAAAGTAAGCAATTAAAACTAGAAAAGATGAGATTCACAAGGATTTAAAGCTCTAGGACTCGAAATCCACTACACTACCCCCTACAATAAATTGTGATTATATCTCTGTCAATGTTAAATTATGTTCTTGAAGGCGAATTGTCCTTAATTATTTAAAGCCTAATTTCTTGGCACTAAAAACATGCTAAAACTTCACTAATCTTATTCTCATGGTAATTAATCCAAGTTTTAACCCATTAAGATTCATGACAATCGTTTGACCCTTGAAGGACTTAACCCTATGTCTAGGCATTAATTCCTAAGTTCAATTCTTGGATTATCAAGCAATTAGATTTTATCTTTCGATACTTCATCTAAAGCCTAAAATCATATAAATATGACGCGCAACATACCATAAGCATTAAGCATACCAAGAATGAATCAAGAACAATAACTTCATTAACAGATAATCGAATCAATAATTCATAATAGGAAAATAGAGAGTTTCATCCTAATCCTAGAAAATAGTTTAACCACTCATGGCCATTACAGCACAAACAAGATCAAAGAGGAAAGATACAACCATAATTCCAAAGCAAATGAAGAAGATGAAGTAGAGAACTCAATGGTTGATCTTGTTCTTAGTCTTGTCTTGATCTAGCCTTCTATCCTCTTTCCTCTCAAGTTTCTCTTAGTTTCTTTGCTCAAAGGGTCTTCAAAATGACCCCCAATGGAGTTGTCTATGTTCTGGAGGCTCCCAATGCCTCTAAATATTCAATCTGATGAGTTTTGGATGTTTTCTCACGCAAAAAAGACAGACACGGTCGTGCCTCCCTTATGCACGACCGTGCCTATTAGACAAAGTCACCAAATCTGTCAGAAAACACGTCTGATTTGTCAAAACATGTTTTAGAAGTTTTGCAGTGAGACACAACCGTGCCTCATTTAGGCATGACCGTGCCTTCAACTCAGAGACGGGCGTGTGAGGGTCCAGGATGTGAAATTCCAATTTTGGGGAGGCACGGTCGTGTCTCTTGGAATTTCACAAAGAAGCTTTCATGAAAGTTGTAGATTTTTTTCTTAGCTTTCCAAGGACACCTAATTCACCTCGTTTCTACCTCTGTAACTCAAATTATGCTCATTTTATTGTACAAAGGTCAAAAACTCTGCGAATCTCAGCCATATAAATTCCGAGCTCAATTCCATTGCAAATGATCCATCCAAAACTTCATAAAATCATGTCAAAACATCTATTTTGGACCTAAAAACATAGAGAAAAATCAATCATGAGATAACAAGGATAATTAGATTAAATGTGACATAAATTCTAATGTAAATCAATCAAAGCACACATAAATCCACACCAAGTGAAACACAAAATGTGTGTATTTTATCCACACATCAAATTCTCCCACACTAGAATTTTGCTTTTCCTCAAGCAAAGAATATGAATCAAAGTCAAAATAAAACTCAACATCAAGAAATATGAATGAAGGGACAATCCACAGATTAAAAAATCAGTTAAGCTCGGCAACCAAATCCAATCAAACAAGAAAATTCAGTATTTAATACAATTAAAAGCTTGAGTCTAGCCTGTACATTTTCTCTCTACAAGACAATTGAGGTCACTCATCTTTTTATCTCTCAAGTGTTTAAGGGTAAAGAGATTACTCAGATTTCTTTCAACAAATGCATGACCATAGGCTTGATTATCAATCTTATATTCACTTTCAAGTTCACATACATAACAAGGATCAAAAAAGACTTACATTGGGTTGAAATGGGGCTAAGGGTGAAATAAATGGTAGGAAAAATATGAATAAAGGTAGAGAATGATTATGGGTAAAGCTATACAGAGTAGAATCAGGTTGAAAATATGATCAACAGAGCATAATGCACATGGATGTAACCAATTCTCACTTTCAACCCAATATACTCATTATTCAATCACTAATAATCTCTCCTCTATCTTTTTTTTTCCTCTTATTTTTATACTATTTTTTTTATTTCTTTCAACCCTTGAAGATAAAAGTAACCTTTCAATACTTTTTCAATTAACACATTAGAAGCTCCAAAGAATCCAACCTGAATTATCAACTGGGTATTCAAAGAAATCAATTTCAGGCTCAAATGGGGCAACTAATGGATTGCTTTACAATGCAACTCTGGAAGTCAAGAAAGAATCAAACCTAATTGGCTTCATCATGTCCAAGAATGTATGTGAACCATTAAAGTCTCAACAAGATATCAAAGCAAGTTCTAGCATACAAAAATCAAGAGAAAACTCACTCCAGAAAAAAAAAAGGATTCAGTTTATGATAAATCCAATCAATAAAGGCTTAAAACTTACTTTCTAGCTTAAGTCAGTAAAGAGAATAAATGCAAACAGACTTGGTTCATTTCCCAAATAAAATGCTAAAATATTCAACATTCAATTGAAAAAACATTACCTTGCTCAAAAATAGTTCAAAAATAGTAGTGGATTTCCCTCTCAAACAAATTCCTATCACCTCAGAAATAATCAAGAAATTAAAACACAATTCCCGCAAGATTCAATGCAATAACAAGTGTTCAATGATCCCCCCCACACTTGAAAGAAATATTGCCCTCAATGTTTAAATAACAAAAGTAACAGAACAAAGGAAGATGAAACTTCCCTGAAAGTGTGAACTCAAGATTATGAAGGTGGTGGGGATGGGAGGGAGAAAGAGGCGAGGTCAAACATCTGGTCTACATGAGCGGCGAAATAGGATCTAAAACTGTACAAGAAAAACAAAGAAAAAACTGAAAAGCAAAATGTAAGAATTAAATGCGAAAATAAGGAAACTAAATGAAAGAAAAGAAAAAAAATTAGGCGGCCGACAACTATATACATACCCCTACAAAGGCTCCGAACTCAGGGAGGCACTTAAACCGGCTCAAGATTAGCTAACTACAAAATAAAAACAAAAGAATGCTAATCAATAAAATAAATAATAAAAATCTAAAAACAAAATAAAAAATAAAATAGAAAAGAAAAAGATTTTTTTTAAAATTTTTTTGAATGGGACACGATCGTGTCTATGGGAGACATGACTGTGTCTTTTTCCAGGGATCACACAAAAGCTTCCTTGAAGTTAGACACGGCCATGTCTAACTCCTTTAAGGCTTCTGGAAGTTGAAAAACAAAGTAATGACCAGAAAAACTAAGTGTAAAGACTAGGAATGCAAAAATGAACCAAAAGGAAAGTATGAAAAGGGGCAGAAACACAGGTTGCCTCATGTGAAGCAATAATTTAAGGTCTGTAGCTTGACCCTGGTTTCGTTTCTATGCTCAGGTGATGTCAATGAAGTGGTACTCAATCCCCACTCCTTCTCCAAGGTGTTTCACTCTTTGGTCATTTATCATGAATGACTTATGACCTTCTTTTTTCACCTCAAGCACACCGTAGGATAAGACTCAAACAATTTCATATGGTCCTGACCATTTTGACCATAACTTACTAGGACAAAAACGTAGAAGCAAGTTATCAACAAGAACTTTATCCCCAAGTTTAAATTCATTCTTCTTGATGCATTTGTCATTCTACTTCTTTAGTTCTTTCTTGTAGAGCTTGGCCTTCTCAAAATTTATGGCAGCTTTAGGCAAGGTCTTTTTTAGCACAACATCAGTTATTGATTCCTGCACACTTAAAAGTACAACACTATCCACAACATCAATATCATCAATGCGATTACATGAATCAAAGGAATTAGAATTATTTTCAGAATTAAACACATCAAATACTACTTCCTCATTATTCAATCGCAAAGTCAATTTCCCTTCGTGGACATCAATGATTGCCCTTCTAGTGGCGAGGAATGGTCACCCAAGTATGATCGGCATATTTGCTTCTATATCAAGCACCACAAAATCCACTGACATATAAAACTTACCAACTTTCAAGGGGACATTATCTAGCATGCTAACAGGACTTTTGATTGACCTATCAGCCAGTTGAAGAGAGATAGTGGTCGGTTTGAGCTCCCCAATATTAAGTTTCTTGCAAAGGGAAAGAGGCATCAAACTCACACTTGTCCTAAGGTCACATAAAGCCTTATTAATTTGCATGTCCCTAATTGAGCATGGAATAGAAAAGCTGCTCGGATCCTTAAGCTTAAGAGGAAGCTTGTTCTGAATGAGTGCACTACATTCTTCAGTCAAAGCAATAGTTTTATATTCCTCAAGTTTCCTTTTATTAAAGAGGATCTCTTTCAAGAATTTTGCATAGGTGGGCATTTGAGAGAGCACTTCCGTAAAAGGAATGTTTATATACAGCTTTTTAAGAACCTCCAAGAACTTTGCAAATTGCTCATCAAGATTTGCCCTTTGAAATTTTTGAGGGAATGGCAAAGGTGGAACATATGCTGGTAGAGGAACATACTTTTTAATGTTATCTTCTTTTTTCTTGGTCTCGCTCTTCTCTTGCTTCTCTTCCTTTCTAGGGTTTCCTCATCTTCAGGCTTGTCTTCCTTTGTGGGGCTTTTAACTTGTTTGTCACTTCTCAAGAAAATTGCATTCGCTTGCTCCTTTGGGTTAGTCTCCGGTTGACTTGGGATTCTCCCTTGAACCATATTGAACAAGCTTGCTTGTTGGACTATCTGAGTTTCAAGCATCTTAGAATGAGTCGCCATTTGATCAATGCGAGTATGAATATGCTTGATGGACTCCCTATGTTGCTGTACTTGATCTTGTATAGAATTATTATGCTCCTTTTGAGTGACTATGAAGTTCTCCATGAAAGTTTCCAAATTAGACTTTGAACCCTGAGAAGATTGCTGAGGTTGTTGGAATCTAGGTGGTGGTCTATTGTTGGAAGGAGCTTCTCTATTCTGCTGGTTACCGTAGAAGTTTGGGTGGTTTCTCTATCCTAGATTGTACGTGTTAGAGAAGGGGTTACCTTGAGCCTTGAAATTGTTATTCTGCAAAAAATTCATTTGCTCCACAGACGGGTCTTGAGAATAGGTCTCCACTGAGTTACATTCTGAAGTCAAATGCCCTCCTCCACATGTGTCACAAGTCGTAGAAGGGGTGGCAATAACATTGACATTCAACTTCTCAAGTGACTTGGTCAAAGCATCGAACTTGGCATTCAACATGGTAATGGCATCAAGTTCTATCATTCCAGTCTGCTTCTTCGAAGAAGATCTCTCACTTGGCCACAAATAAATGTTTGAGGCCACTTCATTGATCAAACCTCTTACTTCTGTTGGAGTCTTGGCCATCAAAGCACCGCCAGCTGCGGCATCAAGAGCTGCTTTTGTAGAGAAAGACAACCCTACATAGAACGTCTGGATGACAACAAAATCCTATAGGTCATGATGTGGACACTGACAAATAAGATTATTATATCTCTCTCATGTTTCATAAAGTGATTCATCTTCTTTTTTAGATAAGGTAGTGATGTCTTAGCGGAGCTTGATTGTCTTTCCAATCTGATAATACTTGTCCAAGAAGGCCTGTTCCATCAAGTTCCAGGTGGTGAGTGAATTAAGGGCCTCTGAATGAATCCATTTCTTAGCTTTCCCCCTAAGAGAAAAAGGAAAAATTCTGATCCGTATAGCATTCGTTGAGACCCCATTGGTCTTGATAGTGTCACACAATTCCAAGAACTCACCCAAGTGCTGATTTGGGTCTTCAGATGGTGACCCGCTGAAATGCAACTGTTGGACCATCTGGATTAATGATGTCTTTAATTCAAAGTTGTTGGCCTCTACCCGTTGCCTAACAATGGAAGACTGACGAGCGTTAGCGCTGGGAGCTCCATAATCCCTCAGACTTTGCTCTGGATTGGCATCTTGATTAGCGTTATCTGTCATGTTGTCTCTCTCAAAACCCTGTGTTCTTCTTTCTCTTCTGATATTTCGAAGCGTCCTCTCGATCTCAAGATCAACTAGGATAACAAAATCTTCTTGACTCTTTGTCCTACGCATAAGAGAAAAACAACACCTGAAAATTCAAAGAAAGAAAAAAATGAGAGAAATTTAAAATAAAAATAAAACAAGATAGGGAAAATAAAAAAATAAAATAAAATAAAAAATGCTTAAATCAACTAAATTTGCCACTAGTGTTAATATCAACATGATCCCTGGCAATGGCGCCAAAAACTTGTTATGTGATTTTCGCAAGCGCACGGATCGTACAAGGAGTAAATAAATATTGTTCCCACGAGGATCGATTAATTACTAACTCTTACAGCTATTTTGATTGTTTAAGCGTATAAAAGCAATGGTGAAAGTTATACTGAAATTAATACGAAGAATTAAGCAACAAAGTAAGCAATTAAAACTAGAAAAGATGAGATTCACAAGGATTTAAAGCTCTAGGACTTGGAATCCACTACACTACCCCCTACAATAAATTGTGATTATTTCTCTGTCAATATTAAATTATGTTCTTGAAGGCGAATTGTCCTTAATTATTTAAAGCCCAATTTCTTGGCACTAAAAACGTGCTAAAACTTCACTAATCTCATTCTCATGGCAATTAATCCAAGTTCTAACCCATTAAGATTCATGACAATCGTTTGACCCTCAAAGGACTTAACCCTATGTCTAGGCATTAATTCCTAAGTTCAATTCTTGGATTATCAAGCAATTAGATTTCATCTTTCGATCCTTCATCTAAAGCCTAAAATCATGTAAATATGGCGCGCAACATACCACAAGCATTAAGCATACCAAGAATGAATCAAGAACAATAACTTCATTAACAGAGAATCGAATCAACAATTCATAATAGGGAAATAGAGAGTTTCATCCTAATCCTAGAAAATAGTTTAACCACTCATGGCCATTACAACACAAACAAGATCAAAGAGGAAAGATACAACCATAATTCCAAAGCAAATAAAGAAGATGAAGTAGAGAACTCAATGGTTGATCTTGTTCTTGGTCTTGTCTTGATCTAGCCTTCTATCCTCTTTCCTCTCAAGTTTCTCCTGGTTTATTTGCTCAAAGGGTCTCCAAAATGAGCCCCAATGGAGTTGTCTATGTTCTGGAGGCTCCCAATGCCTCTAAATATTCAATCTAATGAGTTTTGGATGTTATCTCTCACAAAAAAGACAGGCACGATCGTGCCTCCCTTAGGAGCAGCCGTGCCTATTAGACAAAGTCACCAAATTTGTCAGAAAACGTGTCCAATTTGTCAAAACATGTTTCAGAAGTTTTACAATGAGACACAGCCGTGCCTAATTTAGGCATGGTCGTGCCTCTAACTCAGAGACGGGCGTGTGAGGGTCCAGGATGCTAAATTCCAATTTTGGGGAGGCACGACTGTGTCTCTTGGAATTTCACAAAGAAGCCTTCATGAAAGTTGTAGATCTTTTTCTTAACTTTTCATGGACACCTAATTCACCTCGTTTCGACCTCTGTAACTCAAGTTATGCTCATTTTATTGCACAAAGGTCAAAAACTCTGTGAATCTCAGCCATATAAATTCCGAGCACAATTCCATTGCAAATGATCCATCCAAAACTTCATAAAATTATGTCAAAACATCTATTTTGGACCTAAAAACATAGAGAAAAACCAATCATTGTTACCAAGTGGCTTTAATACTCAAGAGGGGGGGTGAATTGAGTATGTAAAACAAGTTCGCAATTCTTTCGCAAAACACTTGACTATTGATTTTCGTTGAAGCTATTGACTAATTGAAATGAATGAATTGATAAGAACAATGTATATTGCTTAATAACCAACCAAGAGAGAAGTAATCAAGTAAGAGTACAAGCAATGCACAAATATAAAGAGAAGGGTTTAGAGAAAACAAACTCAATCGTTTATCCTGGTTCGATCACCAATCCACTTGTGATCTACGTCCATCCCAAGCAACAACTTGAGATTTTCCACTATATCTTCAAGCTTCAATAGGTGCTTGAATACCTTTACAAACTTGAGCCCTCAACTCCTTGGGATGCCTCACCCTTGAGCTTGAGTCTCTTCAAACAAAGGGATGCCTCACCTTTACAAATTGAGGATGCCTCACCCTCTACCTTATACAGCAATTTAGATTGAATTTGAGAAGCTCTCATTAGAGTAGATGATACAAATTGAAGTTCTAATAATGCTCACAAAGATATCTCAAAGATTGGACAAAAACAGAGCAAGAAAGATTTCAGAGTTTGATTCTCGTATGATGTGTTGCTATGATGTTTTTAGGTTCAAGAACAACCCTTAATGATGCCCCAGCCATTGTATTTAAAGCCCATTCATTAAAAGAGCCATTGGGGGTGGTTAAAGCCAAGCATTAAATGCATTCAATATAGCCGTTGGGCATGTTAGAACCTTGGTAATCGATTACAAGCCTTTGGTAATCGATTACATGGAAAATACAACGTGTTCTTGGCTTTCGGGCTTGTGGTAATCGATTACATGACCAGTAATCGATTACACGCCCTCTGACTTCATGGTAATCGATTACAATATTGATGTAATCGATTACATAGCCCTTTTGGTCGTGTTCTTGGCTTTCTGGGAACATGGTAATTGATTACATGACTTGGTGTAATCGATTACACGTTCTTTGACTTTCTGGTAATCGATTACAATATTGATGTAATCGATTACAAGGCTTCTGTTTAGCTTGTAATCGATTACTAAACTCTGGTAATCGATTACACTATACCTTAAACTCATTTTTCAAGCCTTAAAACTGTTTTATATCATTCCTAAGCTTTAGAAAATATGGATTAAACAAAATGTAGCATTGTTTGGCATGATCCAGGATAAAAGAAGTTCTCTTTTTAGGAATTTATCTTTGAAACCCATATTGATTAAAATCATTTTTGAAAAATCATTTGAGATATCTTTGAAGCATTTAACATTGATGTACTTATGCCTATATCTAAGCCTCTTGATTTCTTCCTTTGATACTTGGCTTTCTCATTTGCTCTTTGGTCTTCATCTTTGACTTTGTTATCATCAAAAACCATTTGACATGCTTCGAGACACATGCATTCACATTCTCCCCTTTTTGATGATGACAATCTGAATCAATGGAATAAAGAGAAACAATTGCATATATATATGTATATCGAGATTTAAGCGCAATCTTCCCCGTAATGCATGCATAATATAGGGTTAGTGATGTAATCATGTGAAAGCTTTAAATTAAACTCCCCGTACTTATGCAATTCACTAATCTCTCCCGTTGGCATTATCAAAAACACTTTTAAGCGGAAATTTGGACAAACATTTCCTCTGTTTGTCATGATTTCCCAAAAAAATTTAGATAGTAGAAATGCAATCAGTCCCAAATCACCCAGAGACAATCAAACCAACAGATCAATCAAGCATATCCAAATGGAACCAAGTAAATCAATATCCAAATGCATATTATAATCAAGCATATTAATTATATAAGCAATAAACGAACTGATTTTATAAACAATGTTTCAAACATGTACATCGAAATAACGAGAACAAATAAAAACACTATCATGGCGAGAGGTCCATGATCACTATCAATGGCCTCGCTATCGCTCTCTACATCGGCGAAACATCTCCAATGTCAACATCATCGTCACGGTGTCAAGGTCGTCCTCGGAGCCAAGAAGTTCCTCATTTTCGGCGAAGCAACGCGGTGGAGCGGCGAGAGGGATCAACAAATTATAGTGGAGCAGCGGGAAGAGCGAGAGGAGGGTGGATGGTGCGGTATGTACGGTGCCCTCCAAATGCGACCGAATGGCGCAAGCTCCCGATCGGAGTAGTCCATCCTAAGCTCGAGGTGGTCCACCTTCCACGCTCAATGCGGTCCACCTGGTATCCACTTGTGGTGGCCAAACTTCGCATCTCTTGCGGTAGAAGCTCTAATGTGACCGGAGCGGAGGTGGAACCGGTGCAGTGCTGCTGGTCCTCATCATCATCATCATCATCCCACCATGAGGGATGTGCCCGTAGCTCCCATGAGCCGATAATGCCATCTCCCATCGACCTTGTACACCGAAGCTTTTTCGAGTGTGCAATCCAATAGATTGAGGTCCCTTGGAGCCGGTATCCTTGGACTCCTCGGCCCGGGGAGATGCGACGGTGCTCCAGGATGGCGGTGACCAACATTGCGTAGGGGAGGGCGAGTTTTCTTTTTCTTTACATCCAAAGCATGTGCTTGAATGATGTAATTGGCCCGATTGATTGGCCTATCGGTGGTCATGGCCCACAAGACCACCACGTCATCACGTAGTATCTGGGAATAATTCCTCCTCTCGGGAATCAGGCCTCGAACAACCAAGTAATGGAGTACCCTGTTCTCCATTGTTAGGCCAGTCGCCATAACTCTCTTGTTGTTCCTGGGAAGCACGTAGCCGGAGCGAATCAGGGACATCAACGCACTCTTATACTCAAACTCGTCACCCCAGGCATTTTCGTTGCCATAGAAGCTGGTCCCAGCATAGGTTAGCTTGGTCAACCTACACCATTCTTCCCGAGTGATCTTAATCTGAGTTTTCTTCACTTCAGAGATCAAGCAATGGTCTTCATACCTCAGGTTGGCATAGAACACACGTACCAGGTTGGGATAGATGGCTTTCTGAATGCTTAAAAATCCAAGCAATCCTAGCCTCTCAAGCAGCTGGAAGCACTGTAGAGGCTCACTCGTGCAGAAGGAGTGAGGAAGATAGCGCGGAGAGATGAGCTTCCTTAACTGGAAGTTCTTCCTGAAGAGCTCCGCCTTCTTGGTGGTGGAGAAATGTCTGCTGAGATCCAACCCCGAAATGTTGCGTGGGGGAGCACTGGAGGACTCACCAACAGTGGTCTCTGTCCTTGCACGTTTAGTGCGTTGGCTTGGTTCAGCCATGGATGAATGGAAGGGTGTGAGTGGTGTTTGGAGGGTTGTGGCTCGTGGGGGACGAAGGGGAGAAGAACGAGAGAGTGTGGGTGAAGGTGTGGGTGGAAATGTGGTTGATTTGGAAGTGATTTGATGGTTGGGTTATGGTGGGGGAGTGATTTCGGGTGAGAGGGAGGAGATTTTGGGAGATTTGGTGGAGAAATGAATGAGAAGGAGAGATTTGAGAGTGGAGAGCTTCGTGAGAGTAGAGGAGAAGAAAAGGTTAAAAAAAATTCGAATGGTTGCCTTTCGCGCGTCGAAGCCTTTTAAACCCCTCTCATGTCGATTACATAGGTTGTGTAATCGATTACATACTTTCTGTTTTTACCCGTAATCGATTACAATTTCGGTGTAATCGATTACCGATCTTCTTGTAATCGATTACATATATGTGTAATCGATTACCTGAGTTCTGGAAATGATGTAATCGATTACCAGGTTGTGTGTAATCGATTATTGGTCACAGAACCTTTGTAATCGATTACAAGGGTCTTGTAATCGATTACCAAACTACCAAAACTCAGTTTTTGCGTTTCAATCAGCTGAGGATCAATTTTAAGACAATCAAGTTGATTCATAAGCATGCTAAATCAATTTCAAACATCATTTAGGCATGCAATTCATATAGATTTTGATTTAAACACTTAATCATACAAGATTGTTACTTTTACCAAGAATTATCCCATTTTGGATGGATTGGTCAGTTTTTGCATTTCTTGGAGATCTTTGACATGAGGAAGTACCTGCAAAACAACGTAGGGGAAATCTCCGACGCTCAAGTCAGTATGGAATTGAAAAACAATATTTATGCAACAAATAACCATGATTATGCAGAAAAGGGCTTGATTATGCAGAAAAAGTTTCTTTATGCAGCAAAATGATGGATTATGCAGCAATTTAGCTTATACATGATTGATCTAATATGCCAAGTTCATTTCTTATATAATAGAAGGCTTCTTTTGCTAAAGGTTTAGTGAAAATGTCTGCTAGTTGCTTAGTGGTTTCCACAAATTCAAGCACGTAATCACCTTTTGAACATGATCTCTTATGAAATGATGTCTTATTTCAATGTGCTTTGTTCTTGAGTGTAAAATGGGATTCTTAGATAGATTGATTGCACTAGTGTTATCACATCTTATGGGGATGTGATCCACTCAAGACCATAGTCTAGAAGTTGTTGCTTCATCCAAAGGATTTGAGCACAACAACTCCCAGTACAACATATTCACTTCAAATGTTGACAATGCCACACTATTTTGCTTCTTGCTATGCCAAGAAACTAGTGAGCTTCCAAGCAAGTGGCATGTCCCACTAGTACTCTTCTTATCCATTTTGCACCCAGCAAAATCAGAATCGAATAACCAACCAAACAACATGAAGCACCCTTAGGGTACCATAATCCCATTTGTGAAGTGCCTATTAGATATTTCATAATACGTTTTACAAAGACTTAGGTGTGATTCTTTAGGATTTGCTTGAAATCTAGCACACATGCATACACTAAACATGATATCCGGTCTACTTGCGGTAAGATAAAGGAGTGAGCCAATTATACCTCTATACTTAGTGATTTCTACCGATTTACCTCCTTCATCCTTGTCCAAGTAACAGGAAGTTCCCATTGGTGTAGCCATTTGCTTTGCTCCTTCCATTCCAAACTTCTTGAGCAACTCCTTGCAATATTTTGATTGACTTATGAAAGTCCCATTTCTTGTTTGCTTGATTTGAAGTCCAAGGAAGAAGTTGAGCTCACCCATCATGGACATCTCAAACTCAGTTTGCATGATATTGGCAAATTCTTTACAAAGAGAGTCATTAGTAGCACCAAATATAATATCATCAACATATATTTGAACAAGTAAAATGTCATGCTTTTTATGTTTGATGAAAAGAGTTGTGTCAATCTTTCCCCTAGAGAAACTATTTTCCAAAAGAAACTTGCTCAACCTTTCATACCAAGCTCTAGGAGCTTGTTTTAAGCCATACAAGGCCTTTTTAAGTTTAAAAACGTGGTTGGGCAACTCAAAGTTTTCAAAACCGGGAGGTTGATCAACATATACTTCTTCTTGTATGAAACCATTTAAAAAGGCACTTTTGACATCCATTTGAAAGAGTTTGAAATCCATGATGCAAGCATATGCAAGTAACATTCTAATGGCTTCTAGTCTAGCTACGGGAGCATACGTTTCTTCATAATCTATACCTTCTTCTTGATTATAACCCTTAGCTACAAGCCTAGCCTTGTTTCTTATTATTAAGCCCGTTTCATCAAGTTTGTTCCTAAAAACCCATTTGGTGCCAATTATTGGATGATCATTGGGCCTTGGGACTAATTCCCAAACTTGATTCCTTTCAAATTGATTTAATTCATCTTGCATGGCCAAGATCCAATGTTCATCATTAATGGCCTCATTTATGTTTTTAGGTTCAACTTGAGAAACAAAAACCATATGATTACATGCATCTCTAAGAGAGTTACGAGTGATTACCCCTTTTGATACATCACCTATCACTTTGTCAAGAGGATGATATCTTAATGTTTTCCATTCCTTGGGAAGATCCATGATTTGAGAGTCCTCTTGTCTTGGGGAATCATATGGGCTTTCTTCTTGCTTCTTGACTTCTTCTTCTTGATTTCCAAGGTGAATTCTTGCAAGGTTTTCTGCAACATCATCAACAAGCTCATTTCTTGGCTCGTTTGGGTTAGTCTCATCAAATGCAACATGTATGGACTCTTCTATGGTCATTGTTCGTTTGTTATAAACCCTAAAGGCCTTACTATGTATAGAATAACCAAGAAAGATTCCCTCATCAGATTTTGCATCAAACTTCCCCAAGTTATCCTTTCCATTATTTAGAACAAAACATTTACATCCAAAGACATGAAAATGTGAGACATTTGGTTTCCTTCCTTTGTATAGTTCATAGGGGGTTTTCTTTAAAATTGGCCTTATTAGAGCCCTATTCATAACATAACAAGCGGTGTTAACGCATCCGCCCAAAAATACTTAGGAAGGTTGGCCTCATTGAGCATAGTTCTTGCCATTTCTTCTAAAGATCAATTTTTTCTTTCTACAACACCATTTTGTTGTGGTGTTCTAGGGGCTGAAAAATTATGCTCAATGCCATGTTCATCACAAAACGTTTCAAATTCATGGTTTTCAAATTCACCACCATGATCACTTCTTATGGATGCAATACAAAACCTTTTTCGTTTTGGATAACTTTAGCAAGCTTTTTGAATGATTGAAAAGCATCATTTTTGTGAGATAAAAACAATGTCCATGTAAACCTAGAAAAATCGTCCACAATCACTAAGGCATAGTAATTCCCACCAAAGCTCATAGTTCTAGAGGGACCAAAAAGATCCATGTGCAAAAGTTGTAGAGGTCTTGAAGTTGAAACCACATTTTTAGCTTTAAAAGAGACCTTTACTTGTTTTCCCTTTTGACATGCATCACAAAGTTTGTCTTTTTCAAATTTGAGCTTTGGAAGACCAATTACTAGTTCTTTAGAAACTAATTTGTTTAAGTGATCCATGTGAATGTGAGCAATTCTTCTATGCCATAACCATGAATCATTTTCTCTAGTCATAAAGTAATTAACATCATTTGAGGAAATGTCATCAAGGCTAATCATATATATGTTATTGACCCTATGACCAACAAACCTAACATGTTTATCATCCTTACTCTCAATTATGCAACAATTTGAATCAAATATAACTCTATTGCCTTTATCACATAATTGACTAATACTAAGCAAATTATGTTTAAGTCCTTCAACAAGTAAAACATTATCAATAGATGATGAAGGAGTCTTACCAACTTTGCCAATTCCAAGAATCTTCCTTTGTTGTTGTCACCATATGTGACATGACCATGTTTCTTGAGAGTAAGGGAGGAGAACTTGGACCCATCACCGGTCATGTGCTTGGAGCAACCACTATCAAGATACCAATTTGAGCTCTTGGTCTTCAAGCACACCTACACACATTCAAGTTTTAACTTTTGGTACCCAAATTGTCTTGGGTCCTTGTGTGTTAGAGTTAGGCATGGTGCCTTTAGGAACCCAAACCCTTTTTATTCCAACTTTAGTATTTATATTCTTTCTAACATTGCAAGTGGATGCACTATGCCCTTTCCTACCACAATGAAAACATTTGATAAAGGGGGTACTTGAAGTTTTAGATGGAACAAAGAAATTATTGTAGGATTTTTTATGATTATTTGGATTGTATCCCAATCTGGCTTTTTGAAAAACACACCTTTGTTTGCTTAGTAGCATGTTCAAATTATCTCTTCCTATAGTAAATTTTGCAAGAGTGTTTTTCAAGTCCTCAATTTCTTTTTCAAAGGCTTTACATGATAAACAAGGTAATGATATGGATGCATTATCATGTGAGGAACAAGTCATGCATGATGAATTAGCATCTATGAGTCCTAAGGTCTCATTTTCAATTTTAAGTTCATTTATCTCCTTAGTTAAAGTAGAAACTTTGTTTGTCAATAGGGAGATTGTTTTATTTGAAGATAAAATCATTTTAGTGAGTCTCAAGGATTCATCATGCAATTCTTGAAAGGCATCTTGCAATTCATCATAAGTAGGTGGAGGTTCTAGGTTAGAAGAGGTTACCTCGGTGTCGCTTTCTCCACCTTCTTCTCCTTGAGCCATGAGGCAAAGATGGGCTTCTTCATTTTTCGAGTCGTCGGAAGAACTTAAGTCATTGTCCTCCCAAGCTATGTATGCTCTTCTTCCTTTCTTTTCCTTGGAGGGTCTTTTCTCAAACTTCTCCATCTTCTTGAGATATGTAGGACACTCCATTTTCATATGCCCCGGTTTTCCGCATTCGTAGCATTTTGGAGGAGTAGAGGATCCTTCTCCTTTGTGATATGCTTTCTTTTGAGGAAAGGGTGGTCTTCTTTGAAGTCCCTTTTCTTTAGGAATCTTCCGAATTTTCTCACAAGGAGACTAAGATTCTCCTCACTTAGTTCAATATTTTCAGCATCCTCTTCACCATCTTCATCATCATCTTCAAGTATGGAAGAGGTGGCTTTGAGTGCAATTCCCTTTTTCTTCTTATCTTGCTCCTCATTTTGACTTAATCGGTTTAGTTCCAACTCATGCTCTTGAAGCTTTCCAAAGAGAGTGGCCAAAGTCATTACGGCAAGATTCCTTGATTCCGATATTGCCGTCACCTTGGGTTGCCAATTTCTGCTCAAACATCTCAAAACTTTGTTAATAAGATCTTCATTGGCAAAAGTTTTTCCCAATGAAGCAAGATGATTAATTATATGAGTAAAACGTTTTTACATTTCTTGAATGCTTTCCCCTTGGTTCATTCTAAACAATTCATATTCGTGAGTGAGTGTGTTAATCCTAGATCTTTTTACCTCACTTGTACCTTCATGAGTTACTTGCAATGTATCCCACATTTCTTGAGCGGTCTTACAATTTGACACCCTAAAGAACTCATCATATCCTAAAGAGGTAGTAATGATATTCTTGGCTCTCAAGTTGTATTGAACCTTTTTCTTGTCATCATCGGTCCATTCATTTCTTGGTGTATTTGTTCTAACACCATCAACTAGACGCGTGTGGAGATAAAAGGACCATTTTCAACAGCATCCCACACATCAATATCAATAGCTTCAATAAAAATCTTCATTCTTTCTTTCCAATATGCATAACCGTCCCCATTGAAAAAGGGAGGCCTATTTATAGAAGAACTTTCATTAGAAAAACCATTTGAAGCCATCTTTACTCTTGAAGCGGCTAAGCTCTTTATACAAGAGTCTAGCTCGATACCACTTGTTACCAAGTGGCTTCAATACTCAAGAGGGGGTGAATTGAGTATGTAAAACAAGTTCGCAATTCTTTTCGCAAAACACTTGACTATTGATTTTCGTTGAAGCTATTGACTAATTGAAATGAATGAATTGATAAGAACAATGTATATTGCTTAATAACCAACCAAGAGAGAA
This sequence comes from Ormosia emarginata, assembly GCA_029884605.1. Taxonomy (NCBI): domain Eukaryota; kingdom Viridiplantae; phylum Streptophyta; class Magnoliopsida; order Fabales; family Fabaceae; genus Ormosia; species Ormosia emarginata. The sequence continues at coordinate 24,682,491 of JAQQTP010000089.1, read as the reverse complement.
GTAATCAAGTAAGAGTACAAGCAATGCACAAATATAAAGAGAAGGGTTTAGAGAAAACAAACTCAATCGTTTATCCTGGTTCGATCACCAATCCACTTGTGATCTACGTCCAATCCCAAGCAACAACTTAAGATTTTCCACTATATCTTCAAGCTTCAATAGGTGCTTGAATACCTTTACAAACTTGAGCCCTCAACTCCTTGGGATGCCTCACCCTTGAGCTTGAGTCTCTTCAAACAAAGGGATGCCTCACCTTTACAAATTGAGGGATGCCTCACCTCTATCTTATACAGCAATTTAGATTGAATTTGAGAAGCTCTCACTAGAGTAGATGATACAAATTGAAGTTCTAATAATGCTCACAAAGATATCTCAAAGATTGGACAAAAACAGAGCAAGAAAGATTTCAGTTTGATTCTCGTATGATGTGTTGCTATGATGTTTTTAGGTTCAAGAACAACCCTTAATGATGCCCCACCATTGTATTTAAAGCTCATTCATTAAAAGAGCCGTTGGGGGTGGTTAAAGCCAAGCATTAAATGCATTCAATATAGCCAGTTGGGCATGTCGGGAACCTTGGTAATCGATTACAAGCCTTTGGTAATCGATTACATGGAAAATACAACGTGTTCTTGGCTTTACTGGTTGTGGTAATCGATTACATGACACTGTAATCGATTACACGCCTCTCTGACTTCATGGTAATCGATTACAATATTGATGTAATCGATTACATATACCCTTTGGTCGTGTTCTTGGCTTTCTGGGAACATGGTAATCGATTACATGACTTGGTGTAATCGATTACACGTTCTCGATTTTTTCGTAATCGATTACAATATTGATGTAATCGATTACAAGGCTTGTTTAGCTTGTAATCGATTACTAAACTCTAGTAATCGATTACACTATACCTTAAACTCATTTTTCAAGCCTTAAAACTGTTTTATATCATTCCTAAGCTTTAGAAAACATGGATTAAACAAAATGTAGCATTGTTTGGCATGATCCAGGATAAAAGAAGTTCTCTTTTTAGGAATTTATCTTTGAAACCCATATTGATTAAAATCATTTTTGAAAAACCATTTGAGATATCTTTGAAGCATTTAACATTGATGTACTTATGCCTATATCTAAGCCTCTTGATTTCTTCCTTTGATACTTGGCTTTCTCATTTGCTCTTTGGTCTTCATCTTTGACTTTGTTATCATCAAAAACCATTTGACATGCTTCGAGATACATGCATTCACAATCATGAGATAACAAGGATAATTAGATTAAATGTGACATAAATTCCAATGTAAATCAATCAAAGCACACATAAATCCACACCAAATCAAACACAAGATGTGTGTATTTTATCCACACATCAATTATCAAGTCGTTGGTTATCTATTACATTGCAAATACGCCTTCGCCACTTCAATATAGCCCGAAGCCCATCATCATTCAAGTTCCTAGCCTTTTTTCATTCAAAGACATAAGAGCAGTGCCGTGGAATTATGATGTGCAAGTCCTTTGGGGTAATCCTACAAATGATCAGCCAAAAGTTTCATCTTGTTCGATCTCTATTGTCACTAATATATTAGGGATTAGAGGGATGACACGAAGTGGTCGCGTTTACACTACGGAGGAACTACGGAAGGGGTAAAAAGAATAAGAAAAGAGAAACTATAAAGGGAAGAACAGGATAGGATAGACTTCCATGGAGAATGATGTAAAAGAAAAAGAAAGGTTGACAAAACCAACAGAATATAAAAGAGAGGTATATAATGAAGAAGCTTGTGAGTTCCTGATGTTCATAAAGCAAAGTGAGTATAGAATGGTGGATTAGTTGAATCGTACCCCTACAAGGATATCACTCTTGTCCTTATTAATGAATTCCAAGCCGCACAGAAAAGTGTTGATAAAGATACTAAATCAAGCTCATGTTTCTCATGACATCACAGTTGACAAGTTAGGTGGAATCATTGGCAATATTACTGCTGATAATTATGTCACTTTCACTGATGATGAGATACCCGCTGAAAGAATGTGGCACAATAAGGCGCTGTATATTTCTGTCAAATGCCAATAATATATAATGGCTAAAGTGCTCATTGACAATGATTCCTCCTTGAATGTAATGCCAAAATCAACCCTCTCCAAGTTGCATTTTGATTAGACTTACATAAAACTAAGTACAATGATTATGAAAGCTTTTGATGGGACCCGAAGAAAAGTGATGGGAGAAATAGAGATCCCAATACAGGTTGGACCTACTACTTTTCACATACTCTTTCAAGTGTTGGACATTACACCAACTTATAGTTGCCTCTTGGGACGACCCTGGATTTATTCTGCTAGGACAGTGTCATCCACTTTGCACCAGAAAGTGAAATTCATGGTTGACAATAGGCTAGTGATTGTTTCGGGTGAGGAAGACCTGTTGGTGAGTAAGCCCTCATCAACTCCTTAAATTGAAGCTGCAGAAGAAGCTCTTGAAACAGTATTTCAGACATTCAAGGTTGTCAATGCTATTCATGTGAATGAGGGAACTCAAATACCAAAACCACATTCATCTAGTGCATCAATAATGATGGCTAAGGTTATACTTGAAAGAGGATATCAAAGTAGAAATAGACTGGGAATGAACAAACAAGGCATTATGAAGTTTTCACGTCCTTATGAAAACAAAGACAGGTTCGGGTTAGGATATAAACCCATTAAAGTTGACAAGAGAAAGGTCATAGAAGAGAAAAGAGATAAGAGGTTGGCTCAGTTGGAAAATCGGGAGCCTAAAGCTGAGGGGATTGCCATTTGTGACATCCGACAAAGTTTTTGAAGTACAGGATTGATGTTTCTGAATCAAGTTACCACTATCATTGATGATCAACCCATCAACAATGGTGTCAATCTGGTGTACCCTTGTTTCCCATATACAAAGCTCAACAATTGGGAGATCGTCGATTTTCTCATGACCTTTGAAACTGATTCAAAGTAATTCTGTAATGTTAATCCTATAGCTCTGCCCAAGGCTTTAGGAAAATATGTTATAAAAGCATGCTCACATGTTTCTATTTCAATATTTACTATCAATAAATGCATTTTCAAATTGTCTCATTTTTTTAGTTTCTGCTCAACCATTACATTAACCTTTATTCATTATCTTTTTTTACTTGTGTTGACATCAATAAATGCAAATCTAAAAGTGACTCTCTTGAAAATGACAGTGCTATGACTTTATTGTATGATTTTGACCATCCCATTGATCATGTTAATGAGAATAATGATGACAATTAGGAACTCTCTTCTGAGCTAATAAGATTAATAGAACAAGAGGCCAAAGAAATTCAACCCCATAAAGAGTCAATTGAAGTGATTAATTTAGGGACGAAGGATGATAAAAAAGAAGTTAAAATTGACATTTCCATGAAAGAAGATGACCGAAACAAGTTGGTTAAGCTCTTCTTTGATTATCGCAACATTTTCACATGGTTGTACCAAGATATGCCTGGGCTAGATGTTAGCATAGTTGAACATAAATTACCATTAAGACCAAAATATCCTCCCGTCAAGCAAAAATTGAGGCAGATGAAACCAGAGATGTCACTAAAAATTAGAGAGGAGGTCAAAAGGCACTTTGATGTAGGTTTTCTCACTGTCGCAAAGTACCCTCAATGGGTCACCAACATCGTCCATGTCCCGAAGAAAGATGGGAAAGTACGAATGTGCATTGACTATAGAGATTTGAATAGGGTCAGTCCTAAAGACAACTTTCATTTGCCTTACATTGATGTTTTGGTAGACAACACTGCTCAACATTCATTTTTCTTCTTCATGGATGACTTTTCGGGATACAATCAGATCAAGATGGCACTTGAAGACATGGAGAAGACCACATTCATCACTTTATGAGGGACTTTTTATTACAAAATGATGTCATTTGGATTAAAAAATGCAAGAGCAACTTATCAAAGGGCGATGGTGACGTTGTTTCATGACATGATGCATAAAGAAATATAAGTTTACGTGGACAACATGATTGCAAAGTCTAGAATAGAAGAAGACTACATTGTTAATTTACAAAAGCTCTTTGAACAATTGAGAAAGTTTATGCTCAGACTAAATCATGCTAAATGCACTTTTGATGTAAAATCAGGCAAGCTTTTGGGGTTTGTAGTTAGCCAGAAAGGGATAAAAGTTGACCCAGATAAAGTTCAAGTAATCATAGAGATGCAATTCCTCGCATTGAAAAAGAAGTTTGTGGATTTTTGGAGAGGTTGAACTATATTGTTATATTTATATCCCAGTTAACTGTGACATGTGAGCTAATTTTCAAGTTATTGCGTAAAAATTAGATAGTAGAATGGAACGAAGATTGTTTGATAGCATTTGAGAAGATTAAGCAATATCTACAAAACCCCCCAGTTTTGGTATCTCCAGTGCCAGGAAGGCCCCTCATCATGTACTTAACTGTGTTGGATGAATCCATGGGTTGTGTACTGGGACAATACGATGAAATTGGTAGAAAGGAACATGTCATCTATTACTTGAGCAAGAAGTTTACCAACTATGAGGTAAAATACTCATTGTTAGAGCATATGTGTTGTGCCTTGGCATGAGCGGCTCATCGTTTGAGGTAGTATATGTTGTGTTACACCACTTGGTTAGTGTCCAAAATGGACCTAATCAAGTACATCTTTGAAAAGCCTGCTCTCATTGAGAGGATTGCCCGATGGTAGGTTTTGTTATCAGAATATGACATTGTCTATATCTCCCAAAAAGCAATAAAAGGCAGCGCTCTTGCAGAATTCTTGGCTAGTCAACCTATGGAGGATTATAGGTCTATACAGTGTGAAGTCCCTGATGAAGATATAATGTTTTTATTTGGAGAAGAAGAATCCTCAGAAAAGGAAAAATGGACTTTGTTGTTCGATGGAGTTTCTAATTCACTAGGGCATGTAATTAGAGTCATACTAATTTTCTCTAAAAACAATTTCATTCTAATCACTGCTAGATTGTGCTTTAACTGTACAAACAACATAGTTGAGTATAAAGCATGTGCCATGGGAATCCAAACAACGATAGAATCAAAGGCTAAAGTTCTTGAGGTATATGGGGACTCCGCCTTGGTCATCCATCAACTAAGGGGAGAATAGGAAACTCGAGATGTCAAGTTAATCCCTTATCATGCTTACATCAAGGAATTGATTGAACAACTTGATGAAGTCACATTTCATCATGTCCCTCGGGAAGATAATTAGTTGGCCAATGCTTTAGCTATATTGTCGTCAATGTTCAAAGTAAGCCATGATAAGAACTTGCCACTTATAAAAATAGAAAGCCGTGACTAACCAACATATTGTCAAATGGTAGAAGTGAAGTCAGATGGGAAACCATGGTATCGTGACATCAAATGCTTTATCAAGAACAGAGAATACCCTCCAGATGCTTCATAAAATGACAAAAGGACCCTTAAGAGACTCACAATGAGTTTCTTTCTAAATGGGGAAGTGCTCTACAAGAAGAACCATGACTTGGTGCTGCTAAGATGCATTGATGCAACGGAGGCAGAAAAAATCATTAGAGATGTTCATGAAGGTTCTTTTGGAACTCATGCAAATGGGCATGCAATAGCAAGAAAGATACTAAGAGTTGGGTACTATTGGTTGACAATGAAAATCGATTGCTTCAATTATGTGAAGAAGTGCCACAAATGTCAGACATATGCTAACAAGGTTCATGCGCCACCAGCACCTTTGAATGTCTTAACAACACCTTGGCCATTCTCGATGTGGGGGATGGATGTTATAGGGCCCATTGAACTGAAGACCTCAAATAGACATCGTTTTATTCTTATTGCAATTGATTACTTCACAAAATGGGTCGAAGATACTTCTTATACTAGTGTGCAGGAATGTAGTGATCATGTTTGTCAAAAGGGAGGTGATTTATCATTACAGTTTGCCAAGAAAAATAATCACCGATAATGCCACTAATTTGAATAATAAGATGATGAAAAAGATGTGTGAGAGTTTCAAAATTGAGCACTACAATTCTCACCTTATCTCCCCAAGATGATGGGGCAGTTGAGGCAGCAAACAAGAACATCAAGAAGATTGTTCAGAAGATGGTTGTAATATACAGAGATTGACATGAAACGCTACCATTTGCACTGCATGGCTATCGCACGTCTGTTCGTACTTCAACTGGGGCAACCATTTTCTCTTTGGTTTATGAAATGGAACCGGTACTCCCTATTGAAGTGGAAATCTTATCATTAAGAATGCTGATGGAGGTAGAATTAGAAGAAGCTGAATAGGTCCAAACTCAACTTGATCAATTGAACCTCATTGAAGGAAAAAGATTAACTACATTGTGTCATGACCAGCTTTACCAGAAGAGAATGATAAAAGCCTATGCGAAAAAGATGCGTCCTCGACAGTTTCAAGAAGGGGACCTAGTACTCAAGAAGATCCTTCCCATTCAAAAGGATTATCGACAAAAATGGATTCCAAACTATGAAGGACCCTATGTTGAAAAAGGCCTTCTCTGATTCTCACAAACATAGATGGTGAAGATTTATCACTTTTTGTAAATTCAAATGCAGTCAAAATGTATTATACTTAAAAAAAAGAGAGAGAGAAAAAGAAAGTGGCTCGCTAGATTGAAACCTGAAAAAGTGACCTAGGCAAAATTAGAGTGACCCGCTAGGTTGAAAACTTGAAAAGAGCGAGCTAGGCAAAAGTTATGATAAAAAATGGTACTTAACACATCAGAAGAAATGGAGTTACCTCAAGCCACAAACTGGGGCAGTTTGAATGTGAAGTCTTGTCGTGAAACGCTCCCAATGCGTGAAAACTGGATCAAATCATATTCTTAGAAATAGACAAAGGGATGTTTAAGGTCTTATACATGGGAAATAAGCACTAATCATCCTAGAGAGCATCATTGGAAGAGCTCGAAAACTCCACTCCAACATTTCTTTTGTAAACTTTTCAATTCTAATTCCTTTCGTACTGTTTTTCTTATACTATTCCTTTCTATAATGATGATCCTTTTTCATTGCAACCTATTGTTAATTCAATATGCATTTCTCATGATAGATTTATATTGCAATGTGAAACATGTGACAATATTGTAAAAACATTTAGATTTGCTTTGACAATCTAGAAAGGTTATGCGAAACACGACGAATTTTTTATGAGAGTATTGATGAGAAAATGAAGAATAACTAAACAAATCATAAAGCAAATCAACAGATTTCGTTACTGTTCAACCTTGATCCTGCTGTGGGAAGAAGTCTTTATGGGTTGTGGAACCAAGAGCGATCCAGCTAAAGCTCTGTCGTGTCAATTTCATTTACCCAATTTGTTCATGAGAATCTCTATAACAGGACATCTATTACATCATGCATCATTTCAGGCATTACATGCACTGTCCTTAAGCATAACATTCATTGCATCATGCATCATCTCAAGCATCATATGCATTTACAAAGTCAACACCATTGTCTTTAATTTTCGGGTCCCTGCACCATCGCTTTTAGCTTCCACGACAAGCATTTTCCTTTCTTGGGTCCCCATACCCGTTGCTTTTAACTTCAACAGCAAGCCAAGGCCTTATGCCTATTGCCTTTTCCTTTTCGGGTCCCTGCACCCATCACTTCCACGACAAGCCAGGGCCTTATGCCCATTGCCTTTTTCATTCTTGGGTCCCCGTACCCATTGCTTTTAACTTTCACGGCAAGTTAGGGTTTTATGTCAATTGCCTTTAATTTTCGGGTCCCTGCACCCATCACTTCCATGGTATGCCAGGGCCTTATGCCCATTGCCTTTAGTTTTTCGGGTTCCTACACTTATTGCCTTTAAGTTCCCTGTCAAACTTCGGTAGATACCCGACTCCGCAGGCTTTTTTCCTTTCCAACTTTATTTTTTTTTGTCAAGCTTCGATGGATACCTGACTCCATAAGCTTTTTCCTTTCTAGCTTTAAGTTTCCTGTCAAGCTTCGATGGATACACGACTCCGCAAGCTTTTTTACCTTTTCTGCTTTAAGTTTTTTTTTTGTCAAGCTTCAGCGGATACCTGACTCCGCAAGCTTTTTCCCTTTCTAGCTTTAAGTTTTTTGTCAAGCTTCGATGGATACCCAACTCCGCAAGCTTTTGCCTTTCCAGCTTTAAGTATCCTGTCAAGCTTCGATGGATACCCGACTCCACAAGTTTTTTTACCTCTTCTGCTTTAAGTTTTTTTGTCAAGTTTTGGCGGATACCCGAATCCACAAGCTTTTTCCCTTTCCAGCTTTAAGTTTTTTGTCAAGCTTCGGTGGATACCCGACTCCACAAGCTTTTTCCTTTCCAGCTTTAAGTTTCCTGTCAAGCTTCGATGGATACCCGACTCCGCAAGCTTTTTTACCTTTTCTGCTTTAAGTTTTTTTGTCAAGCTTCAGCGGATACCCGACTCTGCAAGCTTTTTCCTTTCTAGCTTTAAGTTTCCTATCAAGCTTTCACAGATACCTGACTCCGCAAGCTTTTTTATCTTTTTTGCTTTCAGTTTTTTTGTCAAGCTTCGGCGGATACCTAACTCCGCAAGCTTTTTCCCTTTCCAGCTTTAAGTTTTTTGTCAAGCTTCGGTGGATACATGACTCCGTAAGCTTTTTCCTTTCCAGCTTTAAGTTTTTTATCAAGCTTCGGCAGATATCCGACTCTGCAAGCTTTTTCTCTTTCCCGTTTTAAATTTTTGTCAAGTTTTAGCGGATACCTGACTCTACAAGCCATTTACCTTTCGGGGTGCTTGTACCCCACGTTCTTACCTTGTTTTAATGTTTATTGCACTTTGCATCAATCTGCATATTCTATACAAAAAAATAAGAAAAAAGAAGAAAAAAAAGGAGAGGAAAATGAATATTTTCATGGACAAAATTGAATCAATTCATTTGCTTCTCATTTAATTTAAATGTAAAGCAAAGTGAGGCAACTATTGATACCCAATTTTGTCTATAAAATTTTTGTTACTTAATCAAGGTATTATTGCCCAATTTTGTTTGGGTTATTCAAACCTTTTAATTCATAATAAAACAAAAGAAATAACAAAAAAGAGAGAGAGATAAAAAATAAAACAAAAATTCTAAAACTTGAAAAGATGAATGAAAATCCAAAAGATAAAAACAAAAAAATGAAAAAAGAAAAAAGAAGAAATTTGAAAAACTAAGGTGTCTTCATTGTATCACTAAGTCCCACATTGGAGAAGTCATGCTCATTCTCCATCCCCTCCTCCTATATAAAGGGGTGATTCTTAATTGTTTTGGCATCTAAAAAAATTACACTCTTGGGCTTAATACTAAGTATAAAAGCTAAAAAAAATCATACTTTTGGGCTTAATACTAAGTATAAGAGATCAATGACTTTAGTAAATTTTTTTTCTTGAAGTGAATTACTTTCCAAGGTTTGATTTGAAGAGAACGTGTGGGGCCCTGTGTACTAACTTCTTTGAGCATATCATTTTTTATATGCCATGGAGGTAAGTTTGCTTGTTTTTTCTTGTATTATTATCTTTCATAATATACATATGTTATTCATTTTAGCTTATTCATTTGTTAGTTTGATTTATTTATTTATTAATTTTTTTGTAAACTTTTTGTTTTAAAATTAATTTAATAATAAATTGGGATTAGTTGAGTTGTGACAGCTTGTTAATCCTGTAACTTTTACAATCATCTAAGTTGTGACTGCTTGATGATTCAAACTTTTTTCTAAAACATAAAAAAAAATCAAATGAGTTTTCAAAATAAAAATCTTTTCAAAATTAAAAACAACTATCTCACAATTATTTTCTAAAGAACTACGTGACTTTGAGCTTCTCATTGCACCCGAGGATACGTAAGAGTAGAATCTCTATTCTGTCAAGCCAAAAATTAATTTTCATAATGTTTTGTTTCTTTTCCTCTTTTATAGTTACATTGTTTTTTTTAAAAAAAAGGGTAAAATAAATACATTTGAGATTATTAAAATTTGTACAACTAACTTAAGGTATCATTCTTAGAACAGACAGTGTAGGGTGCTAACACCTTCTCTACCTGTAATCGACTCCCGAATTCAAACTCATTTTTTAAAAGACCAGTTTTCTTAATTAAAAGGGTTTTTCTAATGTTTTTCTAATTTAAATAAACATTGGTGACGACTCCATTGATTTTTAAAAAAATCTATTTTCGGTCGTCCCATCGTGATTTCGGTTGCAACACTTCTTATCTCTGCCTCTTTGATTTTAATTACAACAACAACAACATGGTCACTCTTTCGTTTTCAACTCCTAATTTCTCCATCGCTTTCCTCGCCAAGAAATTGCTCCTCCAACAAAAAACGGTGAAGGTGACAACTTTTTGCAATGTTTCAAGTTGCACTAGAATTAGATGCGTGCTGGATACACCCCATGGAAGTAACACCTTATCTCTTAACATTGAATTCATGTAGTGTAGATATGTGTGTATGTACTTGGCTGAGAAAACAATGAAGTCTGATTACTTATTGGGCATTTTCCTATGTATGCATGTTTATTATGTGAACAATTGGACAATATTGATGAAATGAAATATTGTGTTATCTACATGAGGAATTTAGTAGAAAGTTTTACTCTCTATATGTGGGGGTTTTAATGAGGAAATGATATTATAGTAGTAGTTTGATTGTGTTAATTTATGACTTGGTATAAATATCTTAAAGTGTGGGGATGTCTATCTAAAATTCTTTTACCTGAAACAAGGAAGAGACAATGTGGTGCTTCTAATTGTGTGAAATAGATTTTAGAAAGTTTTTTTTTCTGTTATTAGACGTAGAGTGTACATAACAAGTGAGATTTTTTCGAAGCTCAACCTAGAATATGTGTAACGGGTAGTACCTTTGAGTTGGACGGTATGCCCTCGTTGCTGGTCTTTGTTTTTATGTTGAAGTTGTTTTAAATTCAAATCATGATTTAATGAGATTAAATGTGAGTCAAAAGACTACTGAGTCTAGAATATGATATGATAGCCTGAGATCTAGTAGTGATGCATCACAATTTGAATATGCTCAAATATTGGTAGCATTTATGTACTTGATTTTGCATGTGTTATAAATTAATTGAGTAAATATACACATAATCCTTATAATAATTTTTGTAGAGTTTGAAAATTAAAATAGAGTATTGAGTGCTTCATATAATGTCTTACATTGTATCTCATATATCTTTGTTGTCTTTGAGTTATTATTAACTTGATTATGTGACATGCATAGTTAATTATATATGTATAGACTGTGATAACCATGATCTAGATGTACATGATCAAGTATTTGATGATGCTTGCATGAATGAATTCAATGTCCCTATTGCACTATGAGATTAGTTGAGATTGATGAGACTATAGATCAAGAGCCTTGGTGTTGAATTTAAGGTGTGAACATGATGACCATAATGCTAAATAAATCATTGATTCAAATAAGATTAAATCCACAAGTGAGTTTATTTTTAGCCTCAATGGAGGTGATGTCAGTTGGAAGTCATCCAAGCAGGCCTGTATAGCCAGATCTACAATAGAGACCAAGTTTGTTGTTATTAACTTGGTAGGATCTGAGGCTAAATGGCTAAGAAATCTCTTAGCAAATATTCCTTTATAGAAGAAACCTGAAGACATAAATTCTTCAAAGTCTGTGATTGGTAAAATGGCAAATAGTAAGAGCAAACAAAATAGGTTTAATAAAAAATAGTGGCATATATGTATATGTCACAATTCTATGAAGCATATGCTAAAAGATGGAATGAAATCAATTAATTATGTGAAGTTATAAGGAAATTTGACTAATCCTCTGACAAAATCTTTGTGTAGAAAATGAATAAATAAAACATTGAGAGGAATGTAACTTAAGTCACTTTGAAAATTAATAGTAATGGTAACCCAACCTTAGTGATTGAAGATGCCATGAATAAGGTTCATATGGGTAATAACAAGTCACTAGTTAATTCTACTAGCACTATTAATTTTTCTCCATTCCAATGATGTCTCTAATGATGTGAGAAGTGCTAGACTGCATTGAATGAGATGATAAGTTAAAAACTTTTAATGAATTTCATATCCCTTATGGGTGGTGTATTAAATGCAATATACACTTGATGAAATCACTTATATGAGTGTGGAGTTGGGCTATTCCCATGAGATTGTGACATAATCTCTAGAGCACTCATGAACTACTAGGCATGTGCATGACATATTAATGCAAAATTGTGTTAAACAACTTTGGATGAGAAGTCAGTATAAGTGATAAGATCACTGATTCACAAAAGGAATGAGGTTCATATAGGTACTAATCTCACTAGTATTCTTGTGAGTCATTTCTTAATTTTGAAATATGTGGGGGATTGTTGTATTTTTATTATAATAAAATAATATATTTCAAAGTTTTTTTTTGTTTGACCTTATCTTTCTCCATCAAGCTACCATTTTATACTCTTTCTTAGTACTTGCTTTCTTTAAAATGTGGTGTACATTGGTAAGCCATTACGCGTTACTCCCTTTGCTTTGGTTAACGTTGTTTTCTTACCGTTTGTCAATACGTTGCTTTGGTTGTTTCTATCAAAAGTTGCATGTTGGAGTTTGGTGATTTTCCCCTTCTTTTATGGATGTAAGTTGCAAAACGTTGCAACATTTTCTCATTCTTTTATCTAATTGTTTTACTGGTTAGTGACTTTTCCAACGGACATTTTTTTATATAACCTTTATAAATATTAAGGCTTGGGTTTTTACAAAATACAATAAAAAAATACTTCTCTTATATTCTTGTTTTGTTCCCGTAAGGTATCATACGAGTGATTCTTGTGCCTTTACTATTTCAAGTACAAAGTTAGCAAAAAGTGACTATTGTATCATAAAGAGTACTAGTTATGAGACTATTTACATCGAGTTATTAACTTGTGATAATAAAATATTCTTAAACTCAGTGCATTTGTACGCTTCAGTCAATATCTGATTAGTTATTTATTTATTTTTTTTAATTTTAGTTATTCATCTATTTTATTTTCTATTATTTTGACAACAGTTGTTTGGTAAGAACTTAGAAGGACTGGCAATACAAAACAAGTGAGAGCCTTTCACTTCTGTTTTGTGAAATCCCACATTTTGCTATCCATCTCAACTCAGAAGGGTAGAATTGAAACAAATAGATTAGTTCAGATGTAGACAATATGACTCAAATTTTTTTCTTTTAATTCTATAAATTGATTTATTCATATTGATATACAAATTAAGAAAAACACAATTTGATAAGCTCACTATACCTTTGGCTACATATGATATAGAACTTTTCGAAAGTCTGAATAGGTATTCTCCCTTCCTAATTCATAGCCTACTAAAGAGACGCTGAATTTAACTGCAAAAGAAAAGGAGAAATAGAAATGCATATGATACGTGCATATGATATTTGAATAGTCAAATTCTTCTCGATGCTCCAATCACCGACAAGTTCAAACACTATTCATTAAACATCAACTTTTTCATACGAGGAAAACAACATTTGGGTAAACAAGTATTCTTATGGCTAGGGTCAACTTTTTCAAAGTAAATAATTTGTTGTTGGCCACAATCAGCTACTTGGAACCTATTAATAGGATGGCTAGTAGCTACTAATTAGGTAATTAGATTAATCTTCTCGTAATAATTAAACATACAAATCTAGGGTTTTTGTACTTTGTATTATTGAAAAAATAGTATATATATAAATTTTAATTCAATTGAAAAAAATAGTATATTAGTATATCATTATCACTTATCTATCTATTATATTATAAAAAGTAAAAATGCGAAAATAAAAAAAATAACACATGTCAGTACAAGAAATTTTGTGACTAAAAATAAATAAAAAAGTAATTAAGATAATGTTAACAAAATCAAAATCTTTAATTTAACTTCAGTTGAAATAAAAAAAAAGGTAGAATAGTGCTAATTGACCCTCAACTCATCGTGTATTCCACTTTTGATGAATTAATTACTTAATTCGGAATTGGGAAAATGTTTTCACTTTGCACTTGCAATGCCATTGTCAACCCCACGTTTGGTAGAGGAGAGTGCTAATTTACTTACTTTATTTTCGTGCACCATGGACGGCTATTGACCTTTTTATTTAGAGAGTTTACTTTGCCTTGAATCAAATTAAAGTACCATGCATGAACCTAACAAGAACGATAACGTGGATGATGAAACGGAACTTATCCACGAAAAATTGCATTATTATTAGAAAAATTGGAAAAATTGACACCAGTCGATTTGTGGTTGGATTGATCATCCTGAATTGCATTATTATTATTATTATTATTATTATTATTATTATTATTATTATTATTATTATTTGGCCTCCATTCATTATTTTTTATTTGTTTTATTTTTATGACTAATGATGCATTTATTAATCTCTGTTTGTTCTGTTTTGCATGATGGAAGCCTTCTATCAGCCCTGCCCGTTCACAATTTATTAATCTCCGGTTGGATTACTTTCTTTATTATTATCATAATAAAAGCTGCTCATTTTTTGCAGCATTCTTTATTTTTAATTTCTTTTTTTAATTTATTGCAGCAAGAAAACCGGAGCTGTCGAAGTCATCATAAACTATTTAAGAAATCTGTTCCTTATAACTAGGGGTTGACTTGAGAGGTAAGGTTCCAAATTCCCAACAATTAATGCTTTGTTAGGAATCTTATATCTATTATTATTAATATAGAAAATACAATGTAGTCTCACATCTTTATTTTTTACTTCAAAAGTCTCATACCGGCCACATCAGTTAAATTTTGTTCCATACACTAATAAAATTTGTTCTGAAGTAATTCTTAGATAGACGCGCAATATTAGTAGCTTGGTGTGTGAGTGGGTGGAGTACTGCGCACACCGACGCTCAGTTAGACCGCTGCGCAATAGGGATAGCTTATATCTCGGAGGAAGTGCCTACCTTTGGCGCTTGGCCTAAGTATTTATAGGAGCATATGCAGAATCCTGAGGACTCGTCTTGGATGCGGGTGAATCGGATTGATATCTTAGTGAAGATTATCCTTCCTTTATTATAGGATATATCCCTATAATCTGGTATTAATATAAGGAAGGTATCTAATCATCCGAGATATCTATAAATCCTATAATATCGTGAGTTGACGATTGGCGATACGCGTATCTGGGATTCATCCTCATCATGGATTAGTCGGTGTGGACTCCTGCTCATGTGTCTTGCCCGCGGTCCGAAGAGTGTCGTGGGTCTTCCTTCACGACGGCGGCCGGAGGGAACCCGAAGACGCGTATGCGGGTTGATCCCATGGATCGGGATCCGGATCTCGGTCCCGGAATTAATTGCTCTTGGATGAGACGGACCCAGTCAAGTTTAAGATGGATCAACCACCACATGGTGACGTAACGATTTACCTAGGGCAGTGTTAGGCCTCAGTTATTACGACGTCCTTGTTTTACTTGGTTATGAGCAAAAACTATTGCTTTCCGGACGAGTGCTTTGAAGGCGTGCTCGATGGGAATCCCGAATGTGATCTTTGGTGACTTCACTTGCAATTCTCTGGAAACCGATGCGTGGACTTTATTAGAATATAACGATTCTTGGGAAATAACGATTCTTTTTTCAAAGAAAACGTTAATTTCGTGGGGATTTCCTTAATCGCTCCCTATCTTTGTGGCCAATCGTAGATCTCGAACATTTATTTTGGTGACTTCATGGGATCAGTTCACCTGCACGTGACCAATCGTGGTCCTTCATTCACGCTATAAGTACTTTGGACGCTTCTTCATGGGCTTGCATTCTCTTCTTCACCATCGCGTAGAGATGATTTTCTCCCATGGGTTGAGTGTAGCTCTTTCTTCTTTCTCCTTTGTTGTGAAGAGAGCTTCATCGTCTACAGAAACCATTCTCTTATTTTTCCCAAAGTCCTTGAAGAGATTTGATCTTCCCCTCGCGTTTTTTCTTCCCGACAGAGGCCTTTCTATCTTGGCGTAAAACCGGGTTGCTATGCATTTGGGGAGGCGGAAGCCTTTCTATCCCGGCGTACACGGGGAAGTCTGACCCTACGTGTTGTTAGGATGGAATCATGCTTCCGTCCTCCGTTGCATGGGGACCCGGTGGAGCACACTGTTCTTCTCTCCGTCTTCTCGGCGGTTTGCTGGCAGGCATCCGGCCGGTCTTTTTCGTAGTAACGGCTGGAGATGCAAGGATGCCTGGCCAAAGGAGTGAGGACTCCCTTGGGGCAACCTGGGGTGGTCTGCTTTCCTTGGCTCGCTACGCAGGAAGCAGCGGGTATCCGCTTCCGCCGCTGTCCGTTGAGAAGGTGGGAGAAGGACGGGTGAACAGAGGGTTTCTATTCCGGAGTGGCTTCAGTCTGTTCCGGGGTGGAAAACCCGCTGTGGCTGCTCCATGACTTGAGGCAACTCGGAATGGCTGACACCGGCGGAGGATTCTTCAGCTAGAGAGGTCGGGCCCCCTTCCAACGAGCGCAAGAAGATCTCGGTCTTTAATTGCATCGCGGATAGGTCGTGCAAAGAGCATTGGCGTTCTTTCCGTGGTCACGATCCCGGTTGGTCAATGTTCTGCAAAACCAATCCACTTTTTCAAGAGACCGTGGTTTGGAGATATGGACGGGGTACCAGGCCAGGTGGCCGAAGATACTTGCCCCTTTTCCGGGACTTCCTTATGCTTTCCTTGTCTCAAGATTTTGCTTTTCTTCTTATTCAGTTGTATGACGATGTATGGAATGAAAATGACTCAATATATGTTTTCCTTTTTCTGAATTTGTTCTATATTTCTGCTTGACTTTTTGTCCCAAGCGATTCTGCCGGGGTGAGTCCAACGCTTATCCCGGCAAAAACCAAATAAAGACATTGCCGGGGTTGTTTCGATTCCGACCCTTAGTAACGGCTATAAACATACCTCGGAATTAACACGTCGTGTGTAGTAGTTAATTAATCCTGGAATCCGTGGTACCAACCCGGGTTCTCATTCAACATTCGTACGACGCTTTAGATTACTGTGTAACCGTCCTTTCAGCTGCTACTACAGCTGTGTGGGCTACGTGTCGCGTTTTTGTTGGAGGGACGTGCCTAGAGCTCCGCGAGCCATGATGGGCGTCTTTTGAATTTTGCCTTGGAGGGGACGGGAATGCCCCCTAACCGTTCATCCGTTGATAGACCATTTATAAATAAGGGTCAGAGATTTGTCTTCTTTACTCTATCGTTTTCAAACACCGCTGCAACTTTACTGAAGGCTTTGGCTCCCTGTCGCTTCTCCATTGTTCTAGCACAGCTTCTCTGCTTTCTGCTTTTACCCAGTAAGTTGCTTCCTTTCTAATTTCTTGTCGTTTGCGCTTTTCAGAAAGTAGAGTAGCTAGGTGTTTCTAGTTTTTGCTTATTTTCAAGTTGGGCTTAGCAGTTTAGGTAGATACGGTCACCTCCATGAGGCGCCAACTTCGCCCCGCCCGCGCGTGGAGGAGTTCCCCGAATGCTTTATTTCTGGTGGGACGGGAGGTCGGTAGGGGAGGTTAGGGTTACCCCGCTCTCCCCCCGTGTCTCGAATCTATGAAACTATTGATTCGACGTTTTTGCCGACTTCTTTGGATGTTCTCGGGGTTTCCATGGCCAAAGGAAAGAAAGCTAGGGTTCAGCCCCCACTTCACGATGCCGTGATCCGGCGGTAGACGAGTTGGTTCGAGTGCGGCGGGGTCCCGGTTGGTATGCACTTGGGTGGTGGATGACGTATGGGAACGTCAATCCGGGTTTTCGAGAGAGGTCGTGCTCCGAGAGTCCTCTTTGCCTTGGAGTTAACCGTGAACAAGGCTCGAGACGACGAGTTCGAAGTTGTACTCCGTCGGGTTGGAACGAGAGGGTGTGTTCTGCCGGGAAGAGGGCTCACATTTCATGTTCTGTACGAGCCGCTTTTCCTTAAGTTAGGGCCGAGGATGCCGTTCTCGACTTCCGGATGGACATACTCCGCACTCTTCAAGTGGCCCTTCACGAGATCCATCCTAACGGTTGGGGCTACATCATTTCGTTCGAGAGGTTTTGTCGGTTGATGGGCCTCAAATGCTCGGCGAAGACCTTTTTTATTTTTATACAAGAATAAACACCCGAGGGGTCGGTGAGGCGAGGCGAGCCGGCTTGTCATTCGATCCCGGCTCGGTCGTAAGTCTTTTGTTGTTTTCGAAGAAAGCTTCAAAGGGTTTAAGACCTCGTTTTTCAAGATAAAAGCCGAGGAGGATGCCATCCTTTCTTCCTCAAGCCGGATGGGGAGCCAAATTTCCTCTGTATTGGACGCGTCGGTGCTGGGACGTGCCTCTCAACATGATTGAGAAAGAAGAGGGGGATCTCGACCCCGAGGAACTTAGGACCGCGAAATTCATAACCCGATATGCTGAGAAGCATGGGAACATCAACATTAGAGATGTCCTTCAAGTCCCTGGTGATGATCTTCTTTACACTTTGTTAGGTAGGGATTAGGGCGTTTAGTGTGTCCCTAGGAGTCTTCATATATCAATGTTTCGAGATGTACTGACTGTATTTGTTTTTGTTTCTTTTCAGTTAGCAATATGACGTCGGGATCTTCCATGGTTGCATTGCGGTCTTCAAGGAACCGGAGGAAAGGGAAGAAAACCGCGGCTTCTTCCTCCACAGCCATTCCGGACTCATCCGATCGGGGTGTGGCCGCGATCGAAGAGCAAGACGAGCCGGGGTCCCCTGCCCCCATTCTTAGGTCCCGGAAAAGGCAAGCTGTCGAAGGGCCTTCTGAGCATGATGGCCTGGTCGTCGGAGGGCGGCGATAGGAAATGGCAGACTTCTTGACGGTCATCACGGGGGTTCGAGGCCGGGCCCTTCATAGATGGTCGACTTCGAGTGGCGAGGTGAGGCGGCATATTGCCGAACGGTCTCTGCGCCAAACCTTAGCCGCGCTCCGAGAGACAAAGCTCTCGGGCGGCGGTGAGATCCGTGTGATTGAGGTCACTATCGAGAATGCGATCGCCGAGGGCGTCGGCCGAGGACCCGAGGAAAGAAAAAAGGAGACCGAGAAGCGAGGTTGGCCGCGTCCCTAAAAGCCGGTGAAGACAATAGAGTGAGGGCGTCGTCGAACCGGAGAACAAAGTCACCGAGGCCGGAAAAGGCGTTGGCGGACTCTGAAGGCGCTAGGGAAGGCCGAGAAGCTTGAAGCCGACCGAAGCGTTGGCGCTACGAGGGCCGAGGTGGCGGAGCTTGAGAAGGAGGTGGAGGAACTGGACGGAGTGGTGAAACGTTGGGGAGGAGCAGGTTCCAAAATGCCGTGAAGCGCAGATCCAAGCACCTCAACCCCGGGTCGACCTTATCTTGGAGGGTGTGTCCTCGGACAAGATGTTTCATAACGGCCAGCTTGTAGTCGAGGCTTTAGCCGGAAGGCTCTGGTGGCACCCGGAGGTTATTCGGTCCCTAAGAGGAAGAAGTCGGTGTTTGAACTCGCCCCTGTTTTTTTTTTTTTTGCCCCTGCGTGGGGTTTTACTGTTTGCAAGGACAATTACCCCGTGTTTGGGCTTTTATATTTAATTGCTTTGTTTGGTTATTCATTTTTGTTTTTCATGGTCCGACCTGGGTCCAACGCCCATTTTGGTAGTTGTTATGCCGGACTTAGAAAAATGTGCTGTGAAAACCATGGTCCGGGATCCTTCACTCATGTCATTAATTGAGTGGTATTCCCAGGGACTTAGGTAGGAAAGAGGCCTTGGTCTTTAATCTAACGCTTATAATAATGAAACGTAAAGAGATTTTAGACTTAGGCGAAATGAAACCTTAATCCGTATTCCAGTGCTTGTTACGGGAAGCGTTTGGAATTTGAACATAGGTAAGAGTGGCGCCTGGTTAGGGCATTTTTCGCAAAGGCCCTTTTGTCCAGGGCGCTAGCATTGCTTTCAACCTCGCCCGGGGTAAGTATCCTATTAATCGTACAGATTTTAGGAACCCTTCTTGGCTTAGGTGTGAGGAAGGAGTGTGTACATATGATCCGTACTGTCTCCTATCGACTTTTTAGAGCAACGCGTTAAATCGAACCAGGTTTCCGTGAATAGTAACTTTATTACTGAACTTGGGAGAACAGAAGTCTGTAGATAGCGTACTTATTTAAAACAAGAATGGATCGAAGATAATTCTTCTGAAGGGCTGAGCCGCTATGGGCTTTTAGCTATAGTATTTCCTTAGTTTGTCCGTATTCCAGTAGTTCTTGACCTGGGGTCCCAGATAACGTTTCCAGTGTGTGGGCTCCTTTACCCGTCTTGGTGACGACACGATGGGGCCTTCCCGCCAGGGGCCGCTTTTCCCGGGAGGCATTTTTCCCTCCTATGCTCGGCTCTTACGAGGACTAGGTCGTCGGTGGAATTTTCTCGGGACCACTTTCTTGTTGTATCCGGCCGCCGTCTTCGCTCGAGGCGACATCCCGTATGTGGGCTACGCTTCTCCTTTCTTCCAGCAAGTCCAGTGTCCTCTCGATTAGGGCTGGGGTTCTTTGTCGGATGAAAAATGTTGGTATCGCCGCCTCGGTTCCCCTATTTCCACCGGGATCATGGCTTCGCGCCCATAAGTCGGCTTGAAAGGGGTTTCTCCCGTCGTGGAATGGGGGTGGTCCCAGTATGCCCAAAGAATATGGTCAAGTTGCTCGACCCGGTTCCCTTTGGCTTCGTCTAACCTTTTTTTTAAGCCCCGCATGATGATTCTATTGGCGGCCTCTGCTGTCCGTTCGTCCCGGGGTTCTCGACGAGCTGCGGTGTTTTATTTTCGACCGGCCAAGCTAGTAGCTCCTCAAAGGCTTTGTCTTTGAACCGGGTTCCGTTGTCTGTGACTACGCATTCTCGTATGCGCCGAACCCGGTGATGATGTGGCGCCAAGTAAACTTCGACCGGGCCGAGGTGATGGTGATCGTGGGGTTCGGCCTCGATCCATTTGGTAAAATAGTCTACTGCTACCACCAAATATTTAAATCGCACGGGGCCCGGGGGAATGGACCTAGGATGTCCATACCCCACCCGGTAAAGGGGCCATGGAACCGACGTCGTGACGTTCTTCGAGGGGGCTTGAAAATGATCTGCGCATGACGTTGACATTTGTCGCAAGTTCGTACATGTGTGCATGAGAGTCGGCTTCCATCGTTGGCCAATAGAATCCCCGCCCTTAATACTTTTGGGCTAGGGCTTTGGCACCTAAGTGGTGACCGCAGCTTCCTTCATGTCATGTACTTGACTGGGCGTACTCGCTTCTTTGGGGGTCAAGCACTTTAGAAGGGGAAGAGAAACCACGCCGGTATAGTCGACCGTTGTAAATGGTGTACCGACCGACGTCTTTACTAACTTGGAAGCCTCCTTTGGGTCCGTTGCGCTTTCCGTGGTGCGAGATAGCCCAAGATAGGAGTGATCCAAGATGGTTGATGATCCTCCACTGGGATATGCTATGATCCGTGATGGAGGGTTGGGAAAGAGTTTCTTGAATTACAGACCTGGTTGTTCTTTGGGGCTTTTTGTGTCTTTGGCTGCTTAGATAAGAGATCGGCTCTGGAGTTCGTTCCTTGGGATGTGCTCTATCCGACTTCTTCAAAATATTTTAAAATTTCTTGGACCTTGCTCAAGTATCTCTCAGGAGGGGCTCTTTAGCTTGATAGTCACCTCGGATTTGAGAGGTTACTAGTGGGAGTCACTTGCGAGTTTGATCCGTGTTGCCTCCAAATCCTTTGCCATTAGCAGTCCGGCGATACAGGCCTCGTACTCGGCCTGATTGTTTGAAGTTGAGAACTCAAACTTCAGGGAGTGCTCCAAAGTCAAACCTTCTGAATTTTCGACTATCACCCCGGCCCCGCTTCCTTTGGGGTTCGACGATCCGTCAACAAAGATGGTCCAAAAGGCTTTCTTTGGGTTGCCGTTATCTGTTGTGAGTTCTGCCAGGAAGTCGGACAACGCCTAGGCTTTTATTGCAAGTCGTGGTTCGTATGTAATTCCAAATTCTGAGAGTTCAATCGACCACGCAATCATTCGCCCGGCCAGGTCCGGTTTGTGTAGTACCTGTCGGATAGGTTGGTCGGTTCTTACTACCACGGTGGCACCGAAAGTATTGCCGAAGTCTTCTTGCAATAATGATGAGCGCGAAGGCGACTTTCTCGACCTTTTGGTACCGGAGCTCGTGGCCCCGGAGGACCTTGCTCACGAAATAGACAGCTTCGTCCTCGTCGGTTTCCCCGATCAAACGAGCTTACGGCTTCATCGTGGACGGACGGTACAAGTAAAGTGTCTCTCCGCTGTCCTACCTTGTCAAGATAGGGGGAGGACAAGAGGTTTTTCAAAGATGTGAAGGCGTCCTCGCACTCTTGAGTCCATTCAAAACTTCTTCCTTCTTGAGCAATTTGAAGAGGGGAGAGACTTGTAAAGCGGCTTTGGCTAAGAACCTTGTGAGGGCCGCTATGCGCCCCGTAAGCTGTTGTACCTCTTTGACGTTGCGGGGACTCCTCATTTTGAGTACGGCCTGGCATTTATCCGGATTGGCCTCAATTCCTCTATGCGTTAGCATGAATCCCAAGAACTTACCGGCCTGGACCCCGAAAGCGCATTTTTCCGGGTTTAACCTCATATTGTATTTCTGGATTTGCGCAAATACTTCTTCGAGATCCGCCGTGTGAGAGCCGGTGTGTGGGGTCTTGACTATCATGTCGTCTATATAGACTTCTAGCATTTTTCCCACTTGGTTTTCGAAAACCTTGTTCATCATCCTCTGGTAGATGGCTCCTGTGTTCTTTAGGCCGAAAGGCATGACCTTGTAGCAGTAGCTCGCCCTATCAGTGATGAAAGCGGTTTTATCTTCATCCCCAGCGTACATGGGAATCTGGTTGTATCCGGAATATGCATCCATAAATGATAACCATCTGAACCCGGAGGATCCGTCTACTAACCTGTCCACATTGGGGAGTGGATATGGGTCCTTGGGGCAAGCTTTATTCGGTCGGTATAGTCTACGCACATCCTCCATTTTTCGTTGGACTTCTTTACCAGACCACGTTGGAAAGCCATGTGGTGTAGGAGATTTCTCGATGAAGTTGCCATTTAGCGGTTCCTTAACCTGGTCTTCGACGACTTGTGTCTCTCGGGACCGACCTTTCTCTTTTTTGCGCGACCGGCTTGGCGCCTTCTTTGATCGACAATGGTGGTGGCAAATAAAGCCGGGATCGAGTCCAGCATGTCGGAGGAAGTCCAGGCGAAAAGGTCCTTGTTTTTCAACAAGAGTTCGAAAGCTGTTGCTTTTCTCCTTCATCCGCACGAGCTCCGACTTTGGTTACCTCGCCCAGGATCGTTCCCGAGTTGAAGGGATTCCAGTTCGCCTTCGGTTGTGGTCGGGTATCCCGGATTTCTTCTCTGACGTCCAATTCGGTCATCAGAATGTTGACCTGGTCAATAGTCGGGGTAGATATAGGGCGGTTTGATGTCCGGGGTATTTTGCAAATCTTCAAACTCTCATTATAACATTTTTTGGCTGAAACCTAGTCGCCTTTAATAGTGACGACATCATTGTTCTTGTTGAGGAACTTCATCACGAGGTGAGTGGTGGATATTACCGCCCGAGAGCGTTGAGAGACGGACGGCCCAGATAATGTTATAGGCCGAGGGCGTCCACGACCGTGAATTTTACCTTCACGGTCCGAAGAGTGTAGATGACCCCGTGGTTAGATGGGTTTCGTAATATCCTACTGGAGTGATCTTCTCACCGGTGAAGCTGTCAATTCTCCAACATGGGGGTCAAGTCGGATTGCGGGAGTTCTAATTTTTGGTAAAGGTCTAAGAACATAATATCGGCCGAACTCCCTTGATCGACGAAAATTCGACGGACTTCGGCGTTGGAGATTACCCCGAGAGATGACGAGTGGGTCATCATGATCCGGGATTATTCCGCCGTAGTCTTCGTCCCGAGAAGGTGATGAGAGGCGCTTTCTTATTTTCGGCCCGTGTTCTTGATCCCGAGTGGGCCACGCTAAAAACCGCCATTCGAGGGCTTTCTTTCGAGCTCCGTTGGAGGATCCTCCGCCGCGAAACCACCCCAATGGTATGGATCGTCTTGTTGGGCTCGGCGCGGTGATCATCGTTGCGGCGGGGGAGTGTTCCTATCCCCGCCCGTCGGTCGCCGTTATTACGCCGAGGTGGAGTCCGGATCTTCTCCTGGGCTTCTCGTCTTTCTTCTCGCGGAGGGACGGACTCCGTCTTTGTCGTCTCTCGCTTTGTCATCTCCTTTGCTGTTTTGGGCACGGAGGATATACTGCTGCAGGCGCCCGGCCTTGATTAGAAATTCAATGGCGTCACGCAGCTGATGGCAATCCTCTGTATCGTGGCCATAGGCTTTGTGCCACGTGCAGTGTTTGGAGTGATCTTTCTGCCTCTGCCTCTTGATAGGGGGTGGTCTCGGGACGTTCTGAAACTCCGTGTTCATTACTTCCCTCAAGATCGTTTCCCGGGTTGTGTTCAAAGGAGTATAGTCCGCATAGTTTCTTCGGGGTGGGCTACCCTTTGGAGGTCGTGACCTTGAGGAATTCTGGCCGGGCTTTTGGTGAGAAGGTTCGCTTTTGTTGTCCCACCTCCTGTGGTCTTCTGTTGCCTCTTCCAGATAGACGTACTTCTCGGAACGTTTCGGAAGTCGGTCGATTGTCCGCTTCTTTTTGCCGGGGACTTGAAGAAGTCGAGCCTATCGGAGACCGCTTCTGGCGTAGTGCAAGGCTATTCTGTCCTCAAAGTTTTCTACGTTGGCGCAGGCAGCCATAAAACATCTGACGTAATCCCGGAGGCTTTCATCCTTTCCCTGGCGGACCTTGGCCAAGGATTCGATGGATTTAGGCTGTTCCTTGCTCGTGGTGTACTGCAACAGAAAACGCTGCTTGAGGTCGGACCAATCCACGATGGTCCCTCGTGGTTGGCTGGTGAACCATTTGAGGGCCCCCTTTTTGAGGGAGAGAGGGAAAGCTCGGCACAACAATTCCATGGATCCGCCGTAGAAGCATAGGGATTGCTCATAGGCATTGATGTGCTCTTGAGGGTCCGTGGTTCCGTCATAAATTTCGAGGTTTGGAGGAAACTTGAAGTTTCTCGGAACCCGAATTCCATGATGAGCTTGTTGGAGAAAGGTTGTTCTATGGTTCCTTGGTTCCGGTTGTTATCTCCATTATGAGGAATTTTCTCATCGTCATGGGCCCTCGTCCCGTTATTTTCCATGTCGGTTCGTCTCGTCACGTCGGCGAGGCTCGGTTGACCTCCATGCATGGCGCGCGCGCATGTCTTCGAGTCTCCTAAACCGGTCGTTGAGTAGATCCATATGTTGTTGCAACATATCCCGGAGTTGGCGTTGAGAAGCCCGAGATTGGTGCGTGTGTTCGGAGTGTGACGCACGATCGTCGAACTCGTTGCTCGGGTTTCCCGCGTTGGTGTACGAGGTGCGTTCTTGAAGGCTCCGGCGCCCTTCCGGGCCGGGAATTCGAGTCTATCACGACAGAATCTGCGTGATGGGTTAGGAGATTCCTCGAGAAAAGAGGTGGAGTGCCCATCACGTCGGCTTCCCGGTCGGGCGTTTGGTTTCTTACGGCAGAGGCTTGAGCCACAAGCGGAGGTAATGGCGGGGTGGATGCTGCATGTCAGGATCTTGTCTTTGGTTGACTGAGACTTGAGCAGCGTCTCTTCTGGAGTTTTGCCTCGTATTCACCATGATTGGGTGGGATTAGAATTTTATCTTCCCCACAGTCGGCGCCAATGTTCTGAAGTAAATTCAGTGGGGTACCTGAGATAGGCACGATGCGGTGGATACCTCCGTAGCTCGGCAGCGGCAACGGTGGTGTGAGTGGGTGGGTACCTGCAAAAGGCACTCCGACGCTCAAGTTAGACCGTGCACAATAGGGATAGCTTATATCTCAGAGGAAGTGCCTACCTTTGGCGCTTGGCCTAGTATTTATAGGAGCATATGCAGAATCCTAGAGGGACTCGTCTTGGATGCGGGTGAATCTGGATTGATATCTTAGTGAAGATTATCCTTCCTTTATTGTAGGATATATCCCTATAATCTGGGATTAATATAAGGAAGGTATCTAATCATCTGAGATATCTATAAATCTTATAATATCGTGAGTTGACGATTGGCAGTTACGCGTATCTAGGGATTTATCCTCATCATGGATTAGTCAGCTGTGGACTCCTGCTCATGTGTCTTGGCCTGCGGTCCGAAGAGTGTCGTGGGTCTTCCTTCACGACGGCTGGAGGGAACCCGGTGACGCGTATGCCGGGTTGATCCCATGGATCGGGATCCCGGATCTCGGTCCAGAACAAAATTAAAATCTTAAAACCCAAATTTTGAACACAATTCAGAGGTCATATCGAAACTAGTTTATAAAAAACAGAAGTAGGAA
This sequence comes from Ormosia emarginata, assembly GCA_029884605.1. Taxonomy (NCBI): domain Eukaryota; kingdom Viridiplantae; phylum Streptophyta; class Magnoliopsida; order Fabales; family Fabaceae; genus Ormosia; species Ormosia emarginata. The sequence continues at coordinate 24,656,082 of JAQQTP010000089.1, read as the reverse complement.
AAGAACCAATGTAGTCAATTTAGACGTGCATATGTATCACTATTTATTGAAACTAATGTCAATGGTGATATGAAAGAAGACACAACTTCTAATTAATGTTTTAACAATCAGTTCAACCATTAGACTCACGAGTGGTTCATGATTTAACCGATGATTGAACCACTAATATATATATATATATATATATATATATATATATATATAATTGCCCATAAAGTCAATTTAAAGCTTGAAGTTTTAAAAAAAAATACAACAAATCACAAAGCATAGAAGGAGAAGGCAACAAGCAAACTTGTACCAGAAGCCTAAACGAAGGCTTGTAGAACTACAAATGTAGGTCATTGGAATTTGAACCGTCCTAACTCAATTGATATCCAGTCACTCATAAGCTTGGTTCATTTTCACAGATGATCAAGTTAGGGGGATGTTGACTGTCCTAATTCAATTGACATTTGACCATAAGCTAGACTTATTTTTGCAAGGTTCGACCGGCCTATACTCGAATGGGTAACGACTCGACAAACAAACATAACAATCTCATGGCATAATGACCAGACATAACGTCTTGTGTCATAATAATCAAACATAATAGTTTTGCGTCATAATGGCTATACATAATATCTTTGCGCCATAATGATAAGACATAACGTTCAGAGTCTTAAATGGGTTGAACGGAAGGTATCCGTAGAGTCAATTCTCTGAATCTCTATATAAACCAGCCTAGGTCAGACATATTCACTTTTATCTACATATACCTTCATCATGGTGTTGACTCTAAGATTGATAGCTCGGAGTGCCGTGGCAGGTATTCCACCCCGTCTTCCTCGGGTAACTGCCGGAAGACCGACCTGGGGTTCTCTGGCGTTCCCCCTAGGGTAGAGGACAAAACATAATCAAAACATAGGTTGCAAACTGTAACCAGAAGCAGATGTTAGAGACGCTCCGACGTGGTGCAGAATGTCGGAGATGCACGAGTAGGACGCTAGATCGGAGATGCGCAGTAGGATGATGAAGGAAACGCATGAACAAGATGTCGAAGATGCAGATTTGGCCGACTGAAGACGTGAGAGAACAAATCTAGCCTAAAGATTTAGTTTTTTTTTATTTTGCCTTTTCCTCATTTATCTAAAAAATATTTTAAAAAAAGCAAAAAAAAGGCCCCGCTATTATCAATTTCACTTCCTTCCTCTAGAATGCACCAGTATTAGCCATTCTAGAATTCTAATTTAAGGATATGAATGTGAGATTTATTAAATTAAATCTTAAATTTAATTCTAAACTGAAGTAGTCCCACATTTCCTACCTATTTTTCTATTAAGGGATAATGGGGTGATCCACTATTTGGATAATGGGGTTAGTTTTTTCTGATGGAGAAAAATTAACCTTTATAAATACAACCTAAGAGTCCTTAGTCTAAGCAATTTTTTGAAAAATCAGTACTCATTCCATCTACGATCAAACTCCTATAGACTAGAAGCATTCTGGGATTTTGTGTGTGTGCGCCTGTTAATCTCTGCCTGGCCATTTAGATGCATGTACAATTGTATGCTTATTTGTGTTACATGTTGCCTGCCATTACATGATTCAAGTTTGAATATGCTGATTTTTAGAGATGTTATATTATGATCATAAAATAAAAATTTGTATGCCATGTTTTTGTTATCACCATGCCTTTGTTTTCTGCCATTAACAAAATTATATTTCTCTACAACAAAAAAATACATGATATGTAATTTTCATATTTATTCTAGAAAATTTATTTGTAAGCCCATGGAACTTTCCTATTGTAACCATATTTCCAGAATAGAGGAATCCAGGATGAATCACCTGTCAACAACAATAATGGAGGAAAAGTCCTTTTATAGGTTATTGTTGAAAAAAATTGGTGGCTAACTGCTACTGGTGTGGGGTATCTTGATCATGGGGTTGACGAAGAAGGAGGCAGAACTCTGTCCTTACGTGACTGTTGCTAGGCCATGGTTGTTGGTTATATGCTATAGATGTAGATGCATATGCAGTGGCATTATGGTTTGCAGGGATGAAGAAGACGTGTTTGTTGGTTGTGCGGCACCTGAAGAGTTTTAGGAATAAAGCCACAAATCGTGACCTTGACTCTCTTTCTCGCTGGATTTCTCATATAAAGTAAAGTTGAGAAGAAAATAGGAAGAATAATGATTTGTAGAAACATCAGTGTAGCTGCTCATGGGTTGCAAGGAAGAAGAAGTTACTTTAGGGTTCAATTTACCCTTATATGGTTTTTGGGCTTTAAGCTAGTATTGTATTGTAATTAAAAAAAATATTGTGTTTTTTTTTTCACTAACGTTGTAGGTACAAGCTATATTCAGAATTGGGTGTTTTGTTTCATTTGGGCTGCAAGCCCAAATTCTCTATTAAAGGATAATGGGGTGATCCACTATTTGGATAGTGGGGCGATATATTATTTGGATAGTGGGGTTGCTTTTTTCTGATGAAGAAAAATTAACCTTTATAAATACAATTTAAGAGTCCCTAGTCTAAGTAGTTTTTTGAGAAATTAGTACTCATTCCATCTATGATTAAACTCCTTTAGACTAGAAGCATTTTGGGATTTTGTGTATGTGTGCTATTATACGTGTGCTACTGTGCAGCTTCTGAAATTGTGCAAACAAGGTTATGGCTGGAGGTTAGTAAAAGGAATCATATCTATTTTGTTCAATGAATATTATATGATGATTATGTGCATGCACAGACTTGATCTAGCAACAAGTTAATCTAATTAAAGTTTTTACATTTAGTATCAAAGCCAGATAATCTCTGCCTAGCCATTTAGAAACATATACAATTTTATGCTTATTTGTGTTTCACGTTGCCTGCCATTACATGATTCAAGTTTGAACATGCTGATTTTCAAAGATGTTATATTCTGATCATAGAATGAAAATCTGTATGCCATGTTTTTTTTATCATCATGTCTTTGTTTTCTGCCATTAACAAAATTATATTTCTCTACAAAAAAAATACATGATATGATATTTTTAGATTTATTCTAGAAAATTTATTTATAAGCCCATGGAACATTCCTATCGCAACTATATTTCCAAATTAGAGGAATCCAGGATGAATCACCTGTCAACAACAATAATGGAGGAAAAGTCCTCTTCTGGGTTGTCGTTGAGAAAAATCAGTGGCTAACTGCTACTGGTGTAGGGTATCTCTATCATGAGGTTGACAAAGATGAAGGCAGAACTTTGTCCCTGCGTGACTGTTGCTAGGCCATAGTTGTTGGTTACATGCCATGGATGCAGATGCATATGCAGCGGCATTATGGTTTACAGGGATGAAGGAGACATATTTGTTGGTTGTGCGGCACCTGAAGAGTTTTAGGAATGAAGCCACAAATCGTGGCCTTGACTCTCTTTCTCACTGGATTTCTCACTTAAAGTAAAGTTAAGAAGAAAAGAGGAAGAAGAATGATTTGCAGAAACATGCAGTGCAGCGACTCATGGGTTACAAGGAAGAAGAAGATGCTTTAGGGTTCAATTTACCCTTATATGGTTTTTGGGCTTTAAGCTCGTATTGTATTGTAATTAAAAAAGAAATAGTGTTTTTCTTCACTAACGTTGCAGGTACAAGCTACATCCAGAATTGGGTGTTTTGTTTCATTCGGGCTGTAAGCCCAAATTCTCTATTAAGGGATAATAGGGTGATCCACTATTTGGATAGTGGGGTTATTTTTTTTTATGAAGAAAAATTAACCTTTATAAATACAACCTAAGAGTTTCTAGTTTAAGTTGTTTTTTGAGAAATCAGTACCTATTCCTTCTATGATTTAACTCCTTTAGACTAGAAGCATTCTTGGATTTTGTGTGTGTATGCTGTTGTATGTGTGCTATTGTGCAGCTTCTGAAATTGTGCAAACAAGGCTATGGCTGGAGGTTAGTAAAAGGAATCATATTTATTTTGTTCAATGAATATTATATGATGATTATGTGCATGCACAGGCGTGATCTAGCAACATGTTAATCTAATTAAAGTTTTTACATTTGGTATCAAAGCCTGTTAATCTCTACCTAGCCATTTAGAAACATGTACAATTGTATGCTTATTTGTGTTTCATGTTGCCTGCCATTACATGATTTAAGTTTGAACATGCTGATTTTCAAAGATGTTATATTCTGATCATAAAATGAAAATTTGTATGCCATGTTTTTGCCATCACCATGCCTTTGTTTTCTGCCACTAACAAAATTATATTTCACTATAAAAAAATACATGATATGAAATTTTTAGATTTATTCTAGAAAATTTATTTGTAAGCCCATAGAACTTTTCTATCACAACCATATTTCCATAATAGAGGAATCCAGGATGAATCACCTGTCAATAACAATAATGGAGGAAAAGTCATCTTCTGGGTTGTTGTTAAGAAAAATTGTTGGCTAACTGCTCTGGTGTGGGGTATCTCGATCATGGGGTTGACGAAGATGGAGGAAGAACTTTGTCCCCGCGTGACTATTGCTAGGCCATGGTTGTTGGTTACATGCCATGGATGCAGATGCATATGCAGTGACATTATGGTTTGCAGGGATGAGAGAGACATGTTTATTGGTTGTGCGGCGCCTGAAGAGTTTTAGAAATGAAGCCACAAATTGTGGCCTTGACTCTCTTCCTCACTGGATTTCTCACATAAAGTAAAGTTGAGAAGAATAAAGGAAGAAGAATGATTTGCAGAAACATGCAGTGCAGCGACTCATGGGTTCCAAGGAAGAAGAAGATGTTTTAGGGTTTAATTTACCCTTATATGGTTTTTGGGCTTTAAGCTTGTATTGTAATGTAATTAAAAAGAAATAGTATTTTTTTCACTAACGTTGCAGATACAAGCTATATCCAGAATTGGGTGTTTTGTTTCATTTGGGCTGCAAGCCCAAATTCTCTATTAAGGGATAATGGGGTGATCCATTATTTGGATAATGGGGTTGATTTTTTCTGATGAAGAAAAATTAACCTCTATAAATACAACCTAAGAGTCTCTAGTCTAAGCAATTTTTTTATAAATCAGTACACATTCCTTCGATGATTTAACTCCTTTAGACTATAAGCATTCTTAGATTTTTTGTGTGTGTGCTGTTGTATGTGTGCTATTGTGCAGCTTCTGAAATTATGCAAACAAGGCTATGGCTGGAGGTTAGTAAAATGAATCATATCTATTTTGTTCAATGAATATTATATGATGATTATGTGCATGCACAGGCCTGATCTAGCAACATGTTAATCTAATTAAAGTTTTTACATTTGGTATCAGAGCCTGTTAATCTCTGTATAGCCATTTTGAAACGTGTACAATTGTATGCTTATTTGTGTTTCACGTTGCCTGCCATTACATGATTTAAGTTTGAACATGTTGATTTTCAAATATGTTATATTCTGATCATAAAATGAAAATTTGTATGCCATGTTTTTGTTATCACCATGCCTTTGTTTTCTGCCACTAACAAAATTATATTTCACTACAAAAAAAATACATGATATGAAATTTTTAGATTTATTCTAGAAAATTTATTTGTAAGCCCATAGAACTTTCCTATCACAACCATATTTCCATAATAGAGGAATCCAGGATGAATCACCTGTCAACAAAAATAATGGAGGAAAAGTCCTCTTCTAGGTTGCTGTTGAGAAAAATCGTTGGCTAATTACTCTGGTGTGAGGTATCTCGATCATGGGGTTGACGAAGATGGAGGAAGAACTTTGTCCCTATGTGACTATTGCTAGGCCATGGTTGTTGGTTACATGTCATGGATGCAAATGCATATGCAGTGGCATTATGGTTTGCAGGGATGAAGGAGACGTGTTTGTTAGTTGTGTAGCGCTTAAAGAGTTTTTGGAATGAAGTCACAAATCATGGCCTTGACTCTCTTCCTCACCGGATTTCTCACATAAAGTAAAGTTTAGAAGAATTGAGGAAGAAAAATGATTTGCAGAAACATACAGTGCAGTTGCTTATGGGTTGCAAGGAAGAAGAAGATGCTTCAGGGTTCAATTTACACTTATATGGTTTTTGGGCTTTAAGCCCGTATTGTATTGTAATTAAAAAAATTGTGTTTTTTTTTTCACTAACGTTGCCGGTACAAGCTACATCCAGAATTGGGTGTTTTGTTTAATTTGGGTTGCAAGCCCAAATTCTCTATTAAGAAATAATGGGGTGATCCACTAGTTGGATACTAGGGTTCATTTTTTTTTATGGAGAAAAATTAACCTCTATAAATACAACATAAAAGTTTCTAGTCTAAGTAATTTTTTAAGAAATCAGTACCCATTACATCTATGATTAAACTCCTATAGACTAGAAGTATTCTGGGATTTTGTGTGTGTGTGATGTTATATGTGTGCTACTGTGCAGCTTCTGAAATTGTGCAAACAAGGTTGTGGCTGGAGGTTAGTAAAATGAATCATATCTATTTTTTTCAATAAATACTATATGATGATTATGCGCATGCACATACTTGATCCAGCAACATGTTAATCTATTTAAAGTTTTTACATTTGGCATCAGAGCCTGTTAATCTCTGCCTAGCCATTTAGATGCATGTATAATTGTATGCTTATTTGTGTTTCACATTGCCTGCCATTACATGATTCAAGCTTGAACATGCTGATTTTTAGAGATGTTATATTATGATCATAAAATGAAAATTTGTATGCCATGTTTTTGTTATCACCATGCCTTTGTTTTCTGCCATTAACAAAATTATATTTCTCTACAAAAAAAAAAACATGATATGAAATTTTTAAATTTATTCTAGAAATTTTGTTTGTAAGCCCATGGAACTTTCTTATCACAACTATATTTTCAGAATAGAGGAATCCATGATGCATCACCTATCAACAACAATAATGGAGGAAAAGTCCTCTTATGGGTTGTTATTGAGAAAAATCGGTGGCTAACTATTACTGGTGTGGGGTATCTCGATCATGCGATTGATGAAGATGGAGGCAGAACTCTGTCCTTGCGTGACTGTTGCTAGGCCATGGTTGTTGGTTACATGCCATGGGTGCAGATGCATATGCAACGACATTATGGTTTGTATGGATGAAGGAGATGTGTTTGTTAGTTGTGCGGCGCCTGAAGAGTCTTAGGAATGAAGCCACAATTCGTGGCTTTGACTTTCTTCCTCACTGGATTTCTCACATAAAGTAAAGTCGAGAAGAAAAGAGGAAGAAAAATGATTTGCAGAAGCATGCAATGCAGCTGCTCATGGGTTGCAAGGAAAAAGAAGATGCTTTAGGGTTCAATTTACCCTTATATGGTTTTTGAGCTTTAAGCTCGTATTGTATTGTAATTAAAAAAAATATTATGTTTTTTTTTCACTAGCGTTGCAAGTACAAGCTACATCCAGAATTGGGTGTTTTGTTTCATTTGGGCTGCTAGCCTAAATTCTCTATTAAGGGATAATGGGGTGATTAACTATTTAGATAGTGGGTTAGTTTTTTCTGATGGAGAAAAATTAACCTCTATAAATACATCATAAGAGTCTCTAGTCTAAGCAATTTTTTGAGAAATCAATACCCATTCCATCTATGATTAAACTCCTTTAGACTAGAAGTATTCTGGGATTTTGTGTGTGTGTGCTGTTGTACGTGTGCTACTGTGCAGCTTCTGAAATTGTGCAAACAAGGCTATGGCTGGAGGTTAGTAAAAGGAATCCTATCTATTTTGTTCAATGAATATTATATGATGATTATGTGCATGCACATACCTGATCTAGCAACATGTTAATCTAATTAAAGTTTTTACATTTGGTATCAGAGCCTGTTAATCTCTGCTTAGCCATTTGGAAACATGTAACAATTGTATGCTTATTTGTGTTACACATTGCCTGCCATTACATGATTCAAGTTTGAACATGTTGATTTTCATAGATGTTATATTCTTATCATTAAATAAAAATTTGTATGTCATGTTTTTGTTATCACCATGCATTTGTTTTTTGCCATTAACAAAATTATATTTCTCTACAAAAAAAAAAATACATTATATGAAATTTTCAGATTTATTCTAGAAATTTTGTTTGTAAGCCCATGGAACTTTCCTATCGCAACCATATTTTCATAATAGAGGAATCCATGATGAATCACCTGTCAATAACAATAATGGAGGAAAAGTCCTTTTATGGGTTGTTATTGAGAAAAATCAGTGGCTAACTACTACTGGTGTGGGGTATCTCGATCATGGGGTTGACGAAGATGGAGGCAAAACTCTGTCCTTGTGTGACTGTTGCTAGGCCATGGTTGTTGGTTACATGCCATAGAGGCAAATGCATATGCAACGACATTATGGTTTGCAGGGATGAAGGAGACGTGTTTGTTGGTTGCGCGGTGCCTGAAGAGTTTTAGGAATGAAGCCACAAATCGTGGCCTTGACTCTCTTCCTCCCCGGATTTCTCACATAAAGTAAAGTTAAGAAGAATAGAGGAAGAAGAATGATTTGCAGAATCATGCAATGCAGCTGCTCATAGGTTACAAGGAAGAAGAAGATGCTTTAGGGTTCAATTTACCCTTATATGGTTTTTGGGCTTTAAGCTCGTATTGTATTGTAATTAAAAAAATATTGTGTTTTTTTTGTCACTAACGTTGCAGGTACAAGCTATATCCAGAATTGGGTATTTTGTTTCATTTGGGCTGCAAGCCCAAATTCTCTATTAAGAGATAATGGGGTGATCCACTATTTGGACAATGGGGTGACCCACTAGTTGGATAGTGGAGTTGATTTTTTCTTATGTAGAAAAATTAACCTCTATAAATACAACATAAAAGTCCCTAGTCTAAGCAATTTTTTGAGAAATCAGTACACATTTCATTTATGATTAAACTCCTTTAGACTAGAAGCATTCTTGGATTTTTTGTGTGTGTGTTGTTGTACGTATGCTATTGTGCAACTTTTGAAATTGTGCAAACAAGGTTGTGGCTGGAGGTTAGTAAAAGAAATCATATCTATTTTGTTCAATGAATATTATTTGATGATTATGCGCATGCACATACCTGATCTAGCAACATGTTAATCTAATTAAAATTTTTACATTTGGTATCAGAGCCTGTTAATCTATGCCTAGCCTTTTAGAAGTATGTACAATTATATGCTTATTTGTGTTTCACGTTGCTTGCCATTACTTGATTTAAGTTTGAACATGCTAATTTTCAGAGATGATATATTCTGATCATAAAATGAAAATTTGTATGTCATGTTTTTGTTATCACCATGCCTTTGTTTTCTGCCATTAACAAAATTATATTTCTCTCCAAAAAAAAATACATGATATGAAATTTTCAGATTTATTCTAGAAATTTTATTTGTAAGCCCATGAAACTTTCCTATCGCAACCATATTTCCAGAATAGAGGAATCTATGATGAATCACCTGTCAACAACAATAATGGAGAAAAAGTCCTCTTCTGGGTTATTACAGAGAAAAATCGGTGGTTAACTACTACTGGTATTGGGTGTCTCGATCATAGGGTTGACGAAGATGGAGGCAGAACGCTGTCCTTACGTGACTGTTGTTAGGCCATCATTGTTAGTTACATGCCATGGATGCAAATGCATATGCAGCGGCATTATGGTTTGCAGGGATGAAGAAGACGTGTTTGTTGGTTGTGCGGCACCTGAAGAGTTTTAGGAATAAAGCCACAAATCGTGGCCTTGACTCTCTTCCTCACCGGATTTCTCACATAAAGTAAAGTTGAGAAAAATAGCAAAAAAAATGATTTGTTGAAACATACAGTGCAGCTACTGACGGGTTGTAAGGAAGAAGAAGATGCTTTAGGGTTCAATTTACCCTTATGTGGTTTTTGGGCTTTAAGCCCATATTGTTTTCTAATTAAAAAAAATATTGTGTTTTTTTCACTAACGTTGCAGGTACAAGCTACATCCAGAATTGGGTGTTTTGTTTCATTTAGGTTGCTAGCCCAAATTCTCTACACATGCAGGAACAAAAATTCCACGTTTTGCATGATGCAAGAATTGAACCTTGGCCTTCTGGGTAAAATTCCAACGTTTTACCACTACGCCGAATGTTGTCTTAAAAAATTATATGACGCGTTTTATATTTTTATGTTGTTGCCCATGTTTTGTATATGATTTTTGTATGATATTTAATTTATTCCATTGCATATCATATTTGTGACAAGTTCATTATATATTAAGGAGCAGCCACAACATCCTTAGTTATAATTTTACTTAAAGATAATCACATATGGTTAAATATGATATATTGTAATTAATTATGATTAGTATAGTAAATTTGCCCACAGAGATTTATTATAATTTTCATACTTAATTAGGATGAAATAATTAAATTAATTTTATCTCTTAGGTAGACCACATGTATTAGGAGATGATGGTAATTTATTAGTTTCATTATAAGGAATTTTTTAAATGAATCTATTTTTTGTTAAAATCTTAGCCCACTAGTAGATTTTGATGACATATTGATTCAAGTATGTATAACTTACATTAGTAAGTTTAATATTTGCCTTGAATTATTATATGATATAAGCATGTTGTTTTTATTTATTTGCAGCAATTCATTCCTTAGTTATCTTTGATGACAAAAATGAAGTTCCTATTTTGACTAGTGATAACTATAAGAATTGGAAGGAGATAATTCTTTTTCATTTAGGGTGCATGGACCTTGACTATACTCTTCGTAGGGATGAACCTGCTGAACTCACTGATACTAGTACTCCGGAAGAAGTTACATTGTACGAACGATGGGAAAGATCTAACCTTCTTTCAATTCTGTTCATTAAGGCACGTATTTTTACTAGCATTTGTGGTTCAATTTCTAACTGTCAAAATGTCAAGGATTTCATGAAAGCTATTGATGAGCAGTTTGAGTCTTCTGATAAGGCATTGGCTAGCATTCTAATGGCAAAGTTGTCTGCCATGAAGCTCATTGGAGTCAAAGGTGTGCGAAAACACATCATGGAAATGAGGGACATAGCAGCTTAACTTAAGTCTCTTGAAGTTGAGATTTCTGATTCCTTTTTGGTGCACTTGATTCTGAACTTGCTCCCACCACAATATAGTCCTTTCAAAATTTTGTACAACACATATAAGGACAAATGATCAATTAATAAACTTATGACCATGTGTGTTTAAGAGGAAGGGAGGCTTGCTCAAGAGATTGGTGAAGGAGCACTTACAATGACTCAAGATCAGAGTAAAGGGAAGAAGAAAAAGGACAAGGGAAAGAAATGCATACATGCAATTGCCAAGATTAAGAAGGAGTCTAGGTGTTTCTTCTGTAAAAAGAAAGGGTACATGAAGAAGGACTGCTACAAGTATAAGGCTTGACTTGGAGAGAAAGGTAATGTTTTCTATTATATATGTTATGAATCTAATATGGTTAACATTTGTCATAACACATGGTGGATTGACTCTGGTTCTACAATTTATATTTCTAATACCATGCTGGGCTTCGTAAGCCAGAGGGTGCCGACAGAAAGTGAATGATTCATCTACTTTAGAAATAGGATGCGTTCGCATGTGGCAACTGTTGGCATGTGTAGACTTATTTTAGAATGCAATTTTATTTTAGAATTGAATAATGTCTTTTATATTCCTGTATATTCCTAGGTTTTCTCATAATTTAATTTTAGTTTCAAGACTTATACCTTTGGGTTATTCAATAAATTTTAACGCATCCGGATTTGATTTATCGTTTAAGTATACTATTGTTGGAAATTGTGTGTTGAATGATGATTTGTTCAAAATTAATTTATCTAACATGATTCCATATAATTTAATGGCTACACAACAAAATGTCAATATTAAAAGTTGTGTTATGAATGAAAAATTCTCGATGTTATGGCATAGAAGATTAGGACACATCTTCATAGAAAGAATTAAGAGGTTGGTGAATGATGGAGTACTTGAGACTCTTGACTTTGCTGATTTCGACACTTGTGTGAATTGCATAAAGGGAAAGCAAACTAACACGATAAAGAAAAATGCTAAGAGGAGTTCAGAAATATTAGAAATCATACGTACATACATTTGTTGTCCTGACATGGACTCACACGGTAAAAAATACTTCATCTCTTTCATAGATGATTACTCATAATTCATGTATTTTTACTTACTTTATATATATATATATATATATATATATATATATATATATGTTTCTTTATAAATGCACCTTATGATAGGCAAGTAGCACCTTATTTGTAAATGCGTTTTTTTCTTTATAAATGTATTTTGAAAATTAAAATATGAATTTTGAATGAATATTGGGATAAAATAAGTTTTATATTATAAAAAAGATAAAGTAAAAAATTTTTAAATAAAAGAATCTATAAACTTACGGTTTCGAAGTTTTGAACTAAAATGAGATATTAAGCTATACTGTATTTCCTTTATAGGTACATTGAAAGATATCTGTCTTTAACAATATCAACCAAATGTGATACACGAGTTAAGGGGCATATGTACCTCACTCTTCTTGTTGATCGTCTTGACATACCAATTATTGTTCTACAGTCTTGCACTTGTACTAAAGCCCTATTTCAACCATCATTCACTATTTCCTTTTATGACAACATTAATTAGGTCACAAATATACGTAAAATACTGGTTTCATTAATTAGAGAGTAAAATAAAACACGTCTGCATAATGCATAACCGCTTTTTCGCTCAATTTGCTCTTTCTTTAACTTTTCGTCAACCTTTAGTTAACTTGACCCACACTAATGAAGATCCAACTATTAAGTGCGAAGATATAATATAGCAAATGTTCACATTATGGACATCCTTCAGCTTTGGCTGAAAGGAAGAGTTAAATTGTAATAAACTAATAACAATGCCAAAATATTGTGGGACTAGTAAATATAAATACATGATGACCTTTTTCACCTTGGATAAGCTATGGAAGCCATCATAGTACTCTTTATTCAGACATAATTACATGAGCAATTGGCATACTTTAGAATCGGCACAACGTGAATGTGTATTGAATTCTGTTGAATTTTCTGCACTGTATTTCAGGTTTTTGACCCCACAAAACTTATGTTGCTAAGATAAATTTCAGATTTTGACTGCTGAGCTAAGGAACTTCAGGCCATGACTCTTCAAAGAACAAAGAAATCAGGCTTCGGCCAGCCAAATTTATGTTAACAAAACTAATCAAAAGGTAAAATAAAATAACGGGAATTATATGCTGCATGTAATTGGTATTGGTGTCCTAAATGATGTGATATGTAAAACTTATAAGGCCATGCGATGGACCCATTAATTGTTGCTATTAATGGCTATCAATTATTCTGTCTGATTTCTAATATTTGTTGTTCAAGATTTTTATATATAAATTAAAAAAGTTATTAAATATTTTTAATCTTAAGAAAATATAATTATAGTTGTATAAATTATTTTTTTCTTTATTAATGTTCTCTATCATTCTACTTAGTAGAAATATCAAGAAATAATAATAAAATTGAAAAAAAAATAATTAATGTCTTCTTAATTTTTTAAATTAACAAATAAAATGAAATAAAATTTTTTCTTTAAAACAACAATTATTTTAAAATAGAGAGAGTATTTTGTAGTTATTATCAGTTGGGGACACATTTTTTACTTGTAGAGAAATGCATCCTACTAAGTTGATAAATAAAGAGGATCAGAGCAACCCAAATGTCAAATGAAAAACTAGTTTAAGGTAGGATAATTAAAGCCACATTTGGTAACATCAAATAGAATGAGTGTTTTATTTATTTATTTATTTATTTGCATACATAAGAGATACAAGTAAGCACTTGGAAGGAAAGTAGAATGACGAAAGATCAATCATATGATATTAACATCACATATAAGTCTTAGATTTTGGCTTGGGTCAATGGAGTTACAGACTAATTGACAACAAAATGAGTGCTTAATAGAAGAGTGATCATGTTTTTACAATTGTTATATTATTGTTTAAATATATGAGTATAAACATTTGAGATTTAGGTTCTGATATTGTTGTAGGGGTGTCAAAATAAGCTTGTTGAGTCAAATAATTTGATAAATTGTGTGGGCTGAATTGAGAAAATTTAAACATGAATACATTTTGGTTTAACTTGAATCAACCTAACTTTGGCCTAACTCGACGCTAGCTAGCCCATGGTGAGCATGACCAATCTGTTAGTCCGATATTTAATTATTTTATTAATTATTTATATGAAATGTAAACGATTTTACTGTTACTTTTTCTAATATAAATTAATTTTTGTATTACAAAAGTTGTTTTATTTTATATTTATTGGTATTTGAAGTATGCAAAAGAAAAATATATTGATAACCACATAACAATAAAATTTCTAAGTGTTAAAAATATGAAGATATTTTTTTATATATATAAAAATAATAATTCTAGTCAACGAGTCATCCGCCCAACCCGCAACTCGCATAGGGCCGATCTGAGCTAGGAATTACTTACTGCTAGCCTGCAACAATTTTGACCTAACTCAAAATTGACTTGACTCGTAGTTGGCTTGGCCATCCCGTTTTGATGCCTCTAAAGTTTGATTGGTTTATCACATTCACATGTTTTTTACGTTCACATGATAAGTTGCATAAATACGAGTACAAATACTTACACCATTATAGATACAAATATAGATTATGACAATTTTTTTAAAACTTAGAGTATATGGGAGGATATATTATGTAAAAATATAAAAACATAAACAATAAGATAATTAACAAGGGTTATTGGTGTAATGATAAGCAATCTACATTCTTAGGGAAGGGCTAAAGTTCAAATTTTGGAGAAGACAATTGTTGAGTGGACCTCTTACTTGCAATAATGTCTTATGAGTTAGTCTCATAACAATGCTTAAAAGGATATCCTGGTCGAAGACCAATAATAAAATAATACAATTCTCAAAATATTATAACACCAAATTTTTAACAAAACACCATATATAAAGTAAGCAAAAATACTTAAAGAGGGCTAAACATTTAAAGGAATTAAGTATATTTTGTTTCATTTAGTAGCAAACCAAACAACTTAGTAACAAGACTTAATGTTTTGCATGGATTGACTTGTACTTGAGTGATATTAATTAATTGCAAAGCTTGATCAAGATATATCTTTTTTTTTTTGGCACACTTGACCAAGATGTGCCTAAACGTATTTAAATACCTATATCAAATACATATCCAATAACAACCATTTAAGAGTACATGCCATATAATAGGTTTGTTTATAATAAGAGCCATTAGTAACCTTTATACACAATCATGCTATTTTTTTAAAAAGAAAATGGTAATAAAGATAGGTTATTTTAATACTATAACAACCATTTAAGAGTAGCAATATAATAGGTTTGTTTATAATAAGAGGCATTAATAACCTTTATACACAAGCATGCCATTTTTTTTCTAAGAAAACATTTTTAATAAAGATAGGTTATTTTAGTATTACCAGTTTTTAAGAAAATAATAATAAAAACAGGTTATTTTAATATTATCAATTAGGACACTAGAAAGATTTCTAAGTTCTCAAAAGAGAATCATATTACAACTCACAAAAGAAGAATTGAGGTGGTAAATAATCTTGACTTTTGAAATGAGAAAACGAATTCAAATATCAAAAAAATAATTTTTATAAGAAGATAACATAATTTTTGTACTCCTGCAATTAAATGAAAATTAATTTTATACACAGTTTAAATGAGTCAAACCTATATAAATATCTCATGATCTTAAAAAAAATATATAATATTATACCACTAAATGGAATTCCCGATTAAGAGAGGATTAAAACCCTTGCACTGATAAAGCACATAACCTTATCGGAAAATTCTTAAATTGGAGTGTTAGCCACTAGCACATCCACTGAACAATAAAATAATATGAAAATCTTCGCATAAATATTAACTCAAAAAAGAAAATAACGAAATTTAAGATTTTTCCTTGATCTCGAGTCAGCAACTCCTTGTCACAACCACCAGCAGAGCGTGAGAGAGGAAACAATTTTGTCTATACTAGTTTATTCCCGATTTTCTCACATTAAAATTGGTTTATTTACTTTGTAATAATTTTAAAGATTAATAGTAACTAACTTAATATAAGATAATAATCATTTTTAAGTTAGTAGTAATTCATTTAACCTTAACAATGAACTTAAAAAAAAACGTTTTCATTTACTTTATATACATCTTAAAATCTTGTAGTAAGTAAATTAATACGAAATAATAATTAGTTTTAGATTAGATAG
Organism: Ormosia emarginata; assembly: GCA_029884605.1. Lineage (NCBI taxonomy): Eukaryota > Viridiplantae > Streptophyta > Magnoliopsida > Fabales > Fabaceae > Ormosia > Ormosia emarginata. Next base: position 24,639,848 of record JAQQTP010000089.1, on the reverse strand, counting down.
TAATTAATTCAGACTTTCCAAATGAACTTCCTGAAAAAATTATCTTTCATTTACTTTGTAAAAATCTTTTATCCTACTTGTAAGAATCTTTATATAATACTAGAATAACACTCATATAATGAATGAGATTATAAATAAATATTTAAAAATAATATATGATAATTATATTATTATTATTATTATAAAAAAATATATTTATTTTCATAAGTGATCATGGATATTGTAAAAATTTTACATTAAAATTTAAATATTTATTTTATTTTTTAGAACATCAAATATCAAGTTTATATATAAAATTTTAAGAATATTTTAAAAATTTCAAAAAAAACTATTGAAAGATTATTTAAAAATTTCTTGAAATAATTTATATTTTATTTTAATGTTTCTTTAATAAGATAATATTAAAATTTAAATTTAAATAATATTAGTGACACAACTTAAAACTATCACTAGACAACTTTTTATAAATTAAGACTCTTTTTTATATATTATATTAATTATATTGATAGTAATTATTATTAGGTTAGATAATAACTCATTCAAAATCTCTAAATGAACTTTTAAAAAAATTATTTATTTTATAAATATCTTAATATCAAGTAATAACTAATTTAATATCAAATAGTAATTATATTTAGATTAAGTAGTAACTAATTATTTTGTAGAGGAGAGTGTAAAAAATAGTGTATAAAAAAAATTAAGATAAACATTTTTCATCCTAGTTATAGGAAACAAAACCAATAAAAAAATAAAATAAAAATGGTTTTATTTATTTAAAATACATAAAAACAAACTCCACAAAACTCCAAAAAACAACCACTCTTCCCCAATGATCACTAAGTCCAAGTGGGTGTATAGATAAATAAATATAAAAGTGAGAACTGTGAATATAATCAATCGGTGATAGATTTTGGATCGTTTTTTTTTGTGTAATCAAGTAAAAAAAAAATATAAAAATATTTATTAGCAGAATTCAATTATAATTTGTAAGTTTTTTTATAATTTTTATATTTATTTTTCTCTTTAATCACGTGAAAAGAAAAATGAAATAAAAAAATCTAAATCTAATTGGTGATACATAACTCAATGTGTGTGTTAATTAGTTAATATTATTTTCAATTTTAATCACTTAAAAATAATAACTTGTATAATACAAATTGAGTGATATGATATAATAGAGAAATTTACTCAATTGGTGTAGAGCAAAAAAAAAAATTACCTAATTGATGTAAATAAAAAAAATTATTAAATTGGTGTAAAATGAATAATAATTATAACTCTCAACTATCACTTGTTATAATTATTATTTATTTTGCATCAATTTGATATTTTTTTTTATTTGTACCAATTAAGTAATTTTTTTTACTTTACACCAATTTGGTAAATTATATTATTATTTTTTAAATAATATTTACATAACTTTAAATTTAAATCTTTTATGAACTATCCAAACTTTTTATCATTAATCTATTCATTCATAATGAGTCAAAAAGAACACCGTCTTATAAAATCTCTTGCATAGAATAATTTTTTTTTAAAAGGAACATAAACGAAAAATTTCAGATAACGAATTTATAAGTCACGTTTTTCTCTCTTTTATTGAGGTAAGCATGTGCCTGTACTTCTAATGAAAAAAAAAAATTATGGTTTTATATTTTTTAAAAAAATATAGATATTATACATATTTTTTAAAAAATATGTGATTGAAAAAAAAAAAAAAATAAATAAATATAATAAATAATATTATATAAAATATAAAAAAAAATATACATATTAGTTGTGATAAAAATATAAGAGTTAAAAAAAAATAACCGCTCGAATAATGTGTGTTATGTGGCACCACGTCAGGGAAGGTTATCCATCTCGGTGGGGAAAAGAATTAAAGAACGGTTGAAGTTTCTTTGTTTTTTTTTCCTTTTTGGCAAAAAATTTCTCTTATTTTGTTACGTAATTTTGTTAATAAGTGTATTGATTAAAGAGTGTCTAATGTATTACACTGAATTTGTTTAATTAGTTAAAAATATTAAATATTTTTACATGTTTAATTGATATATTAAAGAGTTTAATATTTATTTAATGCTTTTTGTTTGTAATTGCTTAGTCTTATCAAAATGCCTTTACTATAAAATCCCATTGTCTGCGGTCTCTTTTTCCCTCGTACTCTATTTTCTTGTTCTTCTTTTGCTCCTCTTCCATTCTGCGTACGTTTTCTGTCTCTGCTCTTCAACCCCCCCAATCTTCCATCTATTCTATTGAGCTTCCAACATTCTCAGAGACCTTGCAATTGTAATTGCACCCTTCAAACACTTCTCTACTCATCTGTAAGTATTCAAATACCTCTCTCTCTCTCTCTCCTTGGGGTACTGTCACAGAGAGACACAGGGTTAGAGGACATGGGGCATGCAGTTTGATTGTGATTTTCCTTCAATTACCTTCCTTTTTGTGTGCTTAGCCTCTTGTGTTCATCTGGGTGTTGAAATTTTCAATCAAAAAGTTACTTTTTTTTTTTTAAAAAAAAAAGGAAACTTTTTGTAATTGTCAGGAACAGCTTGGTCTTCAATGGATACTTTTAAGTTTCCACAGGGAAACAATCAGTGCTTTGTGTTGGGATCCTGATTTCCTAAGTTTCCAATAGATGACAATACTTTTGCCTCACTAGTTTGTTAAATTTTCCTTGCTGACTGGTTCATATTCAAAATCATGGAATTTCTGACCCTTTTTTATTTCCTTTCTATGTTTCTGGGTATTTCCCCATATTGCTTTTTCTCTGGTTAAGTTTGTCCAGCATATGATACTGTGAAAGTTTAAAGATTATTGCTTTCTAATCAAAATATATGAGATTTTGCCACCGTTGTTTCTCTCATGATCTTAATTAATTTTCTCAACTCACAAGTTTTATTTGCTGCTTAAATGTTTTGTGTTTCTGTCCTCAATAAACAGATGAAGACCTGGGACGACACTTTGGTCTTTGTTTTCAGTATAAGCCACCATATTCCATAGATTCTCTGTTTTTTCTCCCAACAGATCTAGAAGAAATCTAATTTTTATTTCCTGAAAACTGATTTTGTGAATGGTGCTAGATATCATAAACTATTTTCTTCTCTCTCTTATGCATGGTCAGATTGATGCATGACATCTATGAGATTGTTGATGAGTTTCTCTGACATTCCAAGTTGCCTTCTGCTTAGAGAGTTGGAATGAAATTGACTTATTCGTTTACATTGGAAGAGAACCTCTTCTCATCCCCTCATAATTCTTTTTTATATAGTAGACTAATTTAATTTTTGGTTATTATAAATAAAATGCATTGGCTAGGCGTTTTCTCTTGTTAGCTTCTTCCTTGGAAATATTTTTGTTATTTAAACTAAGCGGTTAGATGATATTTGTCAGCAAATTATTATTTTAATCTGTCAAATAAAGGTCAATTTTGTTAGGTAACCTACACATTTAATGCCTGTAACTGTAGTAGTCCTTTTTCTTGCAATTATTGAGTAAAAGTGATTGTAGTCTTTACCAGAAACCCTTTTTTTTTCTTTTTTCTAAATAGAAAAAAAGAGATTAAACTGTGCAGTTATTTTTCTAACTACTATGAAGAAATAAAACATTAGAGTAATGATACGTGCACAAACATTATACTCACAATTCCTTCACACACTCCCATACAAGTTATTGGATAACATCCAGGTGCTACTGGTCTATATAAGTCCATCAATGGACCGTCTGAAGGGCTTGTGAGTACAAGGTCTATGCAAGTATCATTACTCAAAACATTATTGTTCGGTGGCTGGAGAGTTGAATGGGCTAGTAGTTTGATGAGAATGAAGCACATAATCTGTGTTTAAACAACCGGAAAATTGGTTTGGTGAGCTCACATTTCATCTACCAGAAAACTGGTTGTGCTCTCTTAATCACTTTAAGAAAATAAGTAATTTTTTATTATTATTGTAAAAATGCAGGAGAGGTTCTGGCTTCCAACAACAGAATTAATGGAGTTAATAGATAGAGATGCTAAAGGACATTTCACACTATGAATATCTAGTGGTGTTGTATGAAGTTTTTATAATAAAACATCACTTGAAATTAATATGCTCATTTCTAGATCTGTACACAATTTCAAATTTGGCATTTGACATATTTTCCTGAACTACATTGAAATATAATTTTATCTCTTTCAAAATAAGTATGATAAAAAGATTAATTTTGGTACATTGAGGAGTGGTTATCGTGACTTGAACTTATGATCTCTATCCAAACTCCCACCCCACTCCAACCCAACCACCTGAGCTATGCCTAGGTAGCATTATATCAAGATCTTTTAGTTTAACTTTCAAGGTCAATTAACATCCTATATAGAAGGTAGTTTCCAAATTTCTGTGAGTGTCATTGGCACTCTGATATTATCATGTAAACCTTTAGATTTGATCCTAAGAGTTTGGATTTTTTTTTAAATTGTAAACACTACTTATTTTTATAGAAAGTTATAATCAAAATGGCTAATCAAGTAACCATAAATGTCTTAATCTGTAGTTGGTTGAAGGACACTCTGTGCTTTTTTTGGTTGGTTGAGATATCATTTTATTCATTTTTGGCATCTTTTCGATTTGCTTGACCCACACCAATCAACTTCAAGAGTCTGTGATTGTGTGTTAGATGCCTGGAAGGCTTCATTTTTGGCAACTTTTCGATTTACATGACCCACAGCAATCAACTTCAAGAGTCTCTGATTGTATGTTAGATGCCTGGAAGGCTTACACTCGATATATACACGGTGCATGGTACATAGAATGACTTAAATTGCTTTGCCAAACCTTCTGGTCCCAGCCAGAAGCAAAATAATTATACCATTGTTGTGGAGGTTGACATTTTTATGAATTTGAATACTCATTTTTAAACCCTTCATCTTCACAATACTTCATTTATGAAGGATGAACTAATCTTATATCAGACACTCAGAATTCTTACATTGTGTGCTTGTGCGTTTCAGGTTCAGGCACCTGCAAGAGAACATATTGTAAAACAAAAGAAAAAATGGCCTTAGATCAGTACTTGGAGGAGGCTGTGCCCCAAATTGATTCCTTTGAAGATAAACCATCTTTAGAAAAGTGGAAATCTTCCAGTGATGCCATTGCAGATTCTGATAGAAATGCCTCTGGTGGCTTTGACTGCAACATCTGCCTGGAGTGTGTGCAAGATCCAGTGGTCACTCTTTGTGGTCATCTCTATTGCTGGCCCTGCATTTACAAATGGCTTCATTTCCATAATATCTCTTCAGAAAACGAAGAGCAGTAGAAGCCAAAATGTCCAGTATGCAAATCAGAAGTTTCTCAATCCTCCCTAGTTCCTCTATATGGCCGTGGCCAAACCACAATACCTTCTGAAGGAAAGGTTCATCAAGTAGGGGTTGTCATACCACGAAGACCCCTTGGTCCTAGATCTTATAATTCTACAACTGTTTCCCATCCTACTTCTCAAAGTTATCATCCTCATCATACTCAACAATTAAACTCAATTCCCAGCAGTTACACTTCTCCAATGCTTAGCAGAAATGGTTCACTAGATACAGCATTTGGAGTCTTTGGTGAGATGATATACGCAAGGGTCTTTGGTAATCAGATGACGAACATATATACATATCCTAATTCGTATCATCTTTCAGGGAACAGTAACCCAAGGATCAGAAGGCATTTAATGCAAGCTGATAAATCACTCAGTAGAATCTGTATTTTCCTCCTTTGCTGCCTAGTTTTGTGCCTTCTCTTATTCTGAATGCTATTTCATTTTCATCTTGTGTAATACTTCCCTGTATAGAATTCAATCAGTAGTCAGTTCGCAGATTCAGTCAGATGAATCATATGCTAGAGAAGTTGCAAATTAATGCTGAGCTATGTCTAATTACCAGTCTCGGTTTGAGCTATATGAAATAGATATTTGTTTAAGTTTAATTGGTGTTTTAGTTTTAGCCTTTCGGCTTATTACAAACTATCCTATTCCTTTTAGAAGTTACATATCTCGAGCAGGGATTATTTCTCAATTAAACAGTTTTTTTTCATAAAGAAGTTATTTTAACAGTATTATAACATATTTAGTAAAATAAGTTTCAATTTTTATACAAAATTAATGTATTATAAATTTTTTTTTATAATGTTAAAATTTTAGTTTATAATTTTATATTATAAATTATTTTTTATATTTTGATATGTAAATATTATTTTGTCTTCATTCAAATAATTTTTTTAATCATTTTATATTTATTTTAATAATTTAATACATAAAATTAATTTTTTATATTATTTAAATGAAATAAATTAACTTAAAATTATTTTTTAATTAATATATTAAAATATAAAATTAATTTTATTATAATCAATTATTAAAAAAAATTATACAATAAATAATTATTAAAAAAATCAATTTTTTACAATTATTCTAAAGATGCACTTCACTCTTTTAATAACAAAAGGAGGAGGAGAAATAAGAGGAACGTTCTATATCTTCTTGTCAATGAGGATTGATAGGATCAAATAGTGTTGACAAAAGGTTTTGGGTTTGATTTCTCCTAGTAGACTTTTATTGGTAGATTAACTAAAAATATCACTACAAGCCTTCGCTGAGGCATGTTGCATGTTGTAATCTTAACCTCTCCTTCCCTTATTGCTTTGTTTATTAAAAAAGGCTCAGTATCTCGCTTGTATATAATGGCTTTTCTTATGGATAAGGGCAGGCGTATGATGCGTGTTAAAGGCTACCCTCGGAAGCTATGCCTTATCCATTGCTTAGGATTAGAATTTGTGTCAAAGCTGCCCTCGGGTTAAGTATGTTTCGGAACGCTATGCCTTTTTTATCCATTTTTGTTTATTATTGGGATGGTATAAGTCGCTGTGGTGCATGCAATAAAGAACTCCTATATTTTTATATCACTTTATAATATTATTTTTTATACTTAATTAATAATATATAAATTTGTGATTAATTATGTATATTGATTGATTAATGAATAAATTTAATATTTCATTTAAACTCTAAATTTATTCATTAATTAATCAATACACGTGATTAATAATAAATTTATATATCATTAATTAAGTATAGAAAATAATATTAAAAAATAATATAAATGATTAAAAATAATATAAGATGATTATTTCCCTATATTAAAATGCGTCTACTTCAATTCAAAAGTGATGCTGTGGTCCATTTCTAAAATTGGGTTGATGACTTTTGTTGTTGTTTTTATTTTATTTTTGTGGGGGAGGGGGTGTGAACGAGAGGAAATTGAGAAAACTGCAACCTAGAAAACATTGTATGAGCCGAATCATCAAGTAATCGCAAATATACTGCCTTTCGGCCTTTCCCATCTCATTCCCGTACAAATGTCTGCCATGTGAAGGAAATTGAACATCAGCATTGCAAATTAGGAACATAGTCTCCTTGACATATCCAAAAGGGAAAAGATACTTAAGCACAAATTATGGGAGGTATCTGAACAATTTGTCATTCATAGTAGTTATAGTAAGTCCAAGATGTTATCTAATGGCTTGTTTGAGAGCATGTTAGACCTGTGTGAGTGTAAGTCTGTGCAATTATCATTAACCTATCCAAAAACCTTTATTCTAAAAGGTGACCAAGCCTTGCCTAATGCATGGAGTTCGTCCTGTATTTCAATTGTAAATTGGTTGATGATTTGAAAATGTTAACGTAAATTATCACATCCCTAAAGATGATTTTTTCTGAAACCCTCTTGCATTACATTATTCCTATAATCTTATTCAATTTCATGACAAAGAGAGTGACTATTTTGGTATATGGAGTGGGGACTGGGGGCATAGCTTCTGCAGATCATAGAAGGTTGCTTTGTGCGACTTTTATTAAAAATGAAAGTGACTTCTGGTCCTAATCCTTCAAGTCGTTGAAGCCTAATTGCTAAGTTACAGAGAGAGCATTCCTTATCCTTCCAACTCAGACTGCCAGAAAATGATTTCCCACATAAACTCTGTCCAAAAATGGTATAGAACTTGAAAGGGAAACATGGCCTTATCTAACTTCTGTTTTGAACCTGCCATCACCATTCATCAACTTCTGTGAAGCCACATAGGTTCATTTGCTCAACTTTTAAACGCCACTTCTGCTTCTTTTATTAATCCTACCTTTATTTTTTTTTTTTTTGGGTTCTCACATATTTTAATCCTACTTAGTTTGAACCAAACTAATACTCTCTCTTTTCTTTCTTTCCCCTTTCCACTTATCCTGCTTTTCTCTCTTTATTTTTGTGAGCGGGAGCTTATCATGTAGACCTAAGGTCTCAACTAAGGAATATCCAGAGTGGTTAAAAGATGTAAGGAAACATGAGGTAAAGATCATAGCAAGTTAGATCTCGCAATATTATCAAGACCTACTAATCCAATAAGGTGTTGTTCTCAATATTATTTGGCTTTGGTCATTGAGTGGAGAAGTTAGCTCCCGGAATCGTTGGTTACAAGGAACCTGATTGAGTAGAATCAGCACACATGTTTCCTTCACTGAAGGTGAGGAAGAACATGATCCAGTTCAAGTTCCTCCATCTGAGAATTTCTCTCATGAGGTTACTATTTTCCTAATAATGTTTAATTGGAACACCATCTGACTTTGGAAAATAAAGAGAAAAATAACATTTATTTATACCAAACCCGACTTCTCAATATCTGGCTGGATGAATTGCTTTGGCATGTTTCATGTAAAGAAACTAGCATCCAGAGTTCGTATTTATATTAAACACGTGTTTTGAACTCATGAACTGCCCCATAAAAATAAAAATAAAAATAAAAATAAAAATTTTATTCATAATTCAGAAATAAATTGACACATTAAAACATGCTACTAGTGATTAAATTAAATCATTTTAAATATGGATCAAATTGAAGCAAAATTGTGCTAGGATAGAAAACAGTATCTAAAAGGATAAAGATGATGCAAACTGCAAGATGCAACAGTGTTTACAAAATTAAAATAGAGAGACGAGGAGGTTCATCCATTTTTTTTTGTGGGGGGGGGGGGGTCATGTAATTCAGTAGCTGGCCTCTCCCTTGAGCAGCATTTCATGCTGCTTCTCTCCATTTGGAACTTCATCAGCAACCTTCTGATGATAATCTCCTTTCATCATATTTAAGGCTTTTGTTTCTGGGATTTCACCATGCACATAACTTAATAATCTATCATAGGCAGCAGCTGAGAAATGACCTCGTTCTGTACATATCCCCAGAATCTCCAATGCCGAGTCCAAATCTCCCTTGTCTTTCAAGTGGTCAATACAGGCAGCCAAAGTAAATGTGTAAGGCTTCCATCCTGGACGACCTGCCAAGATTGCTTTCTTCATTGTTTGAACTGATTTATCCATATCATTGCACTTGCAATAACCAAGAGCCAAATGATCCCATATACTTCCGTCTAATTCATTGTTTCTTTCTAAAAGCCTCCCAATATATGCTTCAGCCTTCTCCAACAGACCGTTCTTACAACAAGCACTCATCATCACATTTGGAATTTTGATGTCAAAGTAAGTATTTCCATTTTCCCATTCCTCTAGAATCCTCTCAGCTCCATCAATGTCATCCAGCTTCACTAATGCAGTTAACATACATATGTAACTTGAGTTCCGGGAATGATCTAATATTTTGCACATATTCCAAATGCGATACACATCATCCTTTTTTCCAATAGCAGCATACATAGTTATAAGAGATTCATAGGCATTCCTCCTCTTCTTGCCTTCAATTAATTGCTCTGATTTCTTCAACATTGCCAAAGACTTCTCAAAAAATGGCCAGCTTTCAGATAACCATTTGCTGCAACATAGTATGTTAACCAATCGACAGTTGCCAGGGGGTCAGCTTCCATCTGCACTAGTAACTTCTCCATCCCATCTGTATCTTTAGTGGTCACATAAGCATTCAACCGAGTAGTAAGTGTAAAACTGTTGTACATGTTCTTCTCTTTCATGGTGCAGGATAACAGCCAACTCATTTTGACAAAAATATTTCTGATTGTTTAATAATTTCCTTTACAACATGATAGAATAAGTACAAGGGGAGCAGAGACAATGTATGTTATAATAGTAGGCAATTTTGTTAACTAATATATATTAGTACTAGTACTATTTTATTTTTTTTATTTCACACTTAATAATCAAAAAGTTTAATTTTAATCCACAAGTACAAGCATACAGCATAAAAGTTGGCTGAAGGATACCCTTACCGACTTACTGTACAAGTATTTAAATCAAATCCATGGTACTGCACACGATATCCTATCACTTTGAGGTTACCCATTCTAAAACATGAAATTGGTGCTTATAAGAGCATAATGAAATTAGATTAATCTTGTCATGTAATAGTATGGGACTATGGGTCTTGGCTACTATCAAATGAATATCATAATATCACTCAAATATTCACAAATGCCACGTTTACTATTCCAAATTTTTTAAAAAAATTGAAAATTATAATATTCAATAACATAATCAATTTTTTTAAAAATTAATTAGACAAAATCAATTTCATATTTGATTTTTTTGGTCATTGACCAAGATTCTCCAAAATTAATTCTTGGATACTATCACAACTAAAAAACTCTCAACAATTATCTTTTTTAAGGTTTGAATTTTAAAAGCTCTCCTAGCAATTGATTTTACATAATAAATTACTAAAAATATATGAGATGATTGGTTTAAAACTTTAGATTATATAATATTTAAGATTAATTTGATAAAAATATAACAACTCCAAAATAATTTAACTAGTGCTTATAATCAAAATGTGCTTTAAAAAAAAGTTTTTCAAAAAAAGTTATTTTTTAGTATAAAAAATCATCCATAAATTATAATCAATTTTGCCTTTTTTTTTTTCCAAACATGTCAACAAGTACTTAAAACAGGTTTTTTTTAATAAAAAAAAACTGTTATGTGAAAAATTTAATCTTTTTTACAAATGCGAGAGAAAGAGAGAAGCACCTGAAGGGCGTGGCTGAAGCGACCATACGTTCTGAGTTGCTTGATGAAAAACTTGAGGTCGGATTGCTTGATGTCTCGGCCCTCATCGACCCATTGATCGAGTATACGAGCCATGGGGATGGCGGGGTCTCCGGCTCTGGAAATTCGAAGGAAGAGAGAGTCGCGTGGTTGAGTTGAAGTACTATGAAACAGAGCCCCATAAACACGAGGGCTGTTGTAAAGATTCAGTTTTGAGCGAATGACCTTCAACATTTGTTACTGCAAAGTAAAACCCCCACTAAAACCCAGACTAGGGTAAGGCTTTCTTTGGATATTAGATATTGAAGGGAAAGAAATGAGATGAAATGGTACAGATTGGAATGGAACAAATGTTTTATACTATTATTTAGATAATTTATGATATTACGGGGATAAGTTTTCATGTAATTGTTTAGAATGACAATAGTATAAAACAATTTATTTCATCTCATACTCCTAATTTAAAAGAAAAAAAAAAGTAAGATATGAAATAAAATAAGATAAAATTAGTTTTATCTTATATTATTTTATTCTATTCTTATTATTAAAATCTAAATAATAAAAAAATACGTCATTTTATTTAATTTATTTCATTTCATCTTTATCTATCAATTTAAATTGTTATATTATTTAGGAGTGTCGAATGGATGAAATGGTTTGATTTTGGATTGGATCATAAATGGATTTCCAAAATAAACTATTATCCATTAGATCCATTACAAAACACTTAATATTATCCATCCATTACGACCTAATTTAATTCATAGATATTCAATCCAACCATTAATCAATTTTAATAGATTGGATGGATGGATATCCAATCATTCATTAAAAAAAAAATTATCTCTAAAATTTATCTTTAAAAAATATTTTAGTGAAAGTGAAAAAATAATTAAAAGGTGAAAATAAATATCCATTTGATTGGTTTTTAATTGGATATCCAAGTTATTATCTCCAATTATTTTATTTGGATTCTTATTCCATAACTAAATTTAATCTAAGATCCAATCCATAATATACATTATTCTAATTGGATGGTTTATTGAATTTAATATGGATAGATTCATCTTTAAAATTAATTTAAATTTTTTATCACTTATCGTTATTTATCTATCAAAAATATTTTAATTATTTTTAATTCACTCACAAACTTATATTTTATCTTACAAAAATATTATAATTACATATAATCTAATTTAATATCTCTCTTAAATAAATTTATGATATAAATATAATATACATATTTTAAATATACGAATAACATTATTCAATTTAAATAAAACATGGATCCACACACACGACGAGGGAGAAGCTACTCTTCTAGAGTTGGGGTCCTTCCTTATTTATTGGGAAAATGACTTGTCCAATAAGTTGCACATATCATCAGCTTCGACTAATTATGCTTAAATTGATTTAATTAATAATTTATTTATAATTAATTTAATTATAAATATGGAATTATTTGTTAAATACTTAAATTAATTTGGCAAATGGTTATTAAGACACACAAACAAAAATGTCTAACTTGTTGCCACTTGTCAAACCAAACAGAATGATTATTTTTTATTATGAACAAAATGGATTCGAGTAAGTTATGATTTGATCTAGTTAATGTTTTTAAGAATCAAATTAGAGATTAAATTAGTGAGACTTTTGGGTCATAGTTTGGATTGGTTTAATATGTTAAATATGTGATTATACTGTGATTGAACTATAATTAAATCAAATATTTTTTAAATTGAAGACATGATTGATTTATGGTCTAACCAATTCAACCAACTAATTCGGTCTAATTTTTAAAACACTCATTTGGCCTAAAGTTTTGAAAATTGGACTGCTCATTGAACTTATGAAGGATTTAATTCACGATTCAATGATTTAATTATCAAACTGTGGTTGGACTAGAATAATAATAATAATAATAGTAATTACCATGGTATTAAAATAATAAAGTGTTAAATAAATACAAAATATATAATTAGTATAATTTTTAAAATATACTACTCTCGTTTTAAAATAACTGTCAATTTAAAAGTTTTACCTTGTTTTCATTTATCTCTCACTTTAGAGTATCAAGCATAGTTGTAGGATTGGACTGGATCGGTCGGTAGACCCGCAAAACTCGCAACTTAGGCTCTAAGCCAATTTGGTCAACATGTTGAACTAGTTTCCTCGATCACTAAGTCAAACTCAGATTGACCCGGTGACCCACCAAACTTGGTTGAATCAAGTTAACCTTTTTTTTTATTGAAACTCAACAAAAATGTAATTTTTAAGATTTAAATATTATACTTGAAGGTCTTTTTCATAAAGTATATTTTACTATTCGACTATATAAGCCCATTGAATATTATTCTCAATTTATTATGCAATTAATATGTTATTATTACTATTTGTTTGGAAGTATTTTTTCATATAGTTTTTTTAAATTTTGTTTAATATAATATATTTTATATCAAATAACTCTTCATATAATATTTTTTTAAAAAAATATTTTCTCCATTATCCAAGTTTTCCTGTTCGACCGTTTGATCCCCGATTGAACCGTTGACCCAGTGATTCGGTCTTCTGACCAAGTCAATATCTAGTTCAGATTATACAACTATGATATTAAGGATATATTAATTTGCTTTTTCAATTTTACCCTTACCCCTAACTATCCTTATTAAATATGTCAATGACTACATGTATTTATTAATTTCATTTTCCTAAAATATCTCAACTAACCAAATCTTATCAATTTCCTTCATATTAAATTCATTTTTCCGTAAAATATCTCAACAAAAATTATTAATACTCCAACCTATTTGTTAATAGAAAAAGAAATAAAATTAACGTAGTGGGTAAAAATATAAATGAGGTTATAATTTTAATAAAATGGTAATTTTGTCAAATTAGCTTATTTTTTATTATTATCAAGATTATTTAGTAGCTTCTTTAATCAATGTATAAAGCTTAAATTGATAAATTTTTTTTGGTACATAAAAAAGTTTAAGGTGAAGAGAAGTTCTTCACATTCTAAAGAGCAAATCACGAACCTCAATAAAGATTTACAATAAAATTACAAATCATCTATTAACGGAAGAATCCTATATTCAAACCAAGTTATGATATTTTTATAGGCAGAAAATCGATCAAATGTGTCAATTCTATTGACAAATTGACAATTAATTTGAACTAGATAGAGTATTATTAATAAAATAAATAAATTATTATAATAACTTAAATAAATTTTATATTAGATTAGATAAATATAGTTAAATATATTTACATTTATATTATATAAAATTTGAAATGTTTATATTATACTATAATATATACTACAAAAAAAGTTGACAGTTTGCCTTCATCTAGTTTGGTTTGTTATCACGTAACTACTTTGTGATTTTTTTCTAACTGCTTTTTACCGTGTAAACAATGTCAAATCACTAGAAACAAGTCTTTTAGCACTCAGAGACATTTCAACTTGTAAATCCTTAACCTTTGCGAGAAGAACACATTTTGGTTTGAACTTTTAAGGAGGAATGAGGTGAATCACTTTGTTGTCATGGATCGAACAAGATCAGAACAATGAACAAGTGGGGTGAGTAATGCTAGTCCCACAAAATTTTGTATGAATTTATCTGAAAACCTAAACGAATTACTTGACATTGTATGAATTTGCAATTGCAAGCTTCATGATAGCCTATAATACTATCTTTATTTATAGCAACCAGACTGAACAATCAATTAATGCCAGGATTTGGTCCTGTTGCGGCACAGAAACTCTAGGAAGCATTGCTTCAAGTGTGCAGACTACAGAGTCTACTCATTTGGTATATAATTTGTATTCTGGGTGCTGAAACTTCCACTTGAGAAAGTGACCTTTCGAGTGTAACCGAAGCCCTCCATGAGAGAAAGAACCATGAACACAAAAAATAGGAAGCATATCAATATTTTGCTTTGTTGCAAGTAATGCGCCATCTATTGTGCATTATGTTTCAATAGTGGAATACATGTAGTGGCCATTTATGGTGACGTTTTAAATGCTCCTAAATTTGTTTGGGCCATGGATGCTCCGTAAGTTTATACAGTTGATATTGAGTAAAATTTAATCAATGACTTCTATTTTTCACTTGAAACTTAAATTACAGGTAGTTTGACTTTTTATTTATTCCTCTTCCATTTTTTCTGTCTGCCTCACTTTCTCTCTCCTCCATGCATTGCCATAGCCACCTCGCCCCAAACCACCGAGAGCAGTCCTACCTACAACCACTGGTGCAGCTGTTTTCGACTCTAGGCACGGGAAAGGTTGAGCTAAGGCGTGAATGGAGGCACAATGGAGTGGCCAGCAGCGAGATGCTTTGGTCGAGCGGCAGTGTAGATCGCCGGCAGCTGCAGAGAGGAAAGAAGCTTGACAAGAAGTTGCTTCAAAGGTTGGAGACAACTCTATATGCTGTTCAAGCTGTGCTTGGTGATGCAGAGCATAAACAGATCAAAGACCCAGCAAGGAACAAGTGGCTCGATAATCTCAAAGATGCTGTCTATTTGGCTGATGACTTATTGGATGAAGTTTCTACTAAAGTCGTGACTCAAAAGGATGCACATGCAGGTAACTTCTGGTATCGTTTTCTCAGTTTGCAAGATAGAGAAATGGTAACTAAGATGGAAGACATCATTGATACACTAGAATCAATGTAAAACAGAGAGATATTCTTGGTCTAAAAGTGATTGCAAGGGACAACATGTCATGGAGAAAAGGTAGATGCGAAAGTAAACAGCCCAAGGAAGGTTGGAGAGAGAAAATGAAACTGTGAACTTACATCATTTTTTTTAAAAAAAATGAAATAAAAGAAGAAATGAAACTCATATTAAATTAAAAAAATAGCTTGAAGTAAATGGTTTACCTATTATCATAGATAAAATTACTTGAAATATTGATGTTCAAAATCTAATCTTGTTAGCTGCATTGTAAATGCCTCCTGCCCTTTACTCATTAGAAATAAAACCCAACAATGTTGACCAGAATGAAATGAGGACCAACTGGAACTGAGATTTGTTCAACTAGCATGCAAATGATTATTCAGTATCAGCGGTGTTTGTGTATCCAATAGTTAATGCGGTTCTGGAACTTCATTCTGAAGACTCGGCCATTCATTTGATTTGGAGTAAAAATCATTGAATTCAGCAGTCTGCCGCATTTTATTTTTTTACTACTTTGCTTATTTGTGTTTGGTTTACTTGTAACCTTTTTTCATTTCTTTTTTCTTTTCACTGTCAACAACATTGCGGTCAAAGGTCAAAATCTTCATAATCAGAAAATTCTATGATACCTTGGATGTATAGTATCACTTTTCAATTGACAATATTGATAATTGTTATATTATTGTCAAACAAATATTGATGCAGAGTCCAATAGTTGAAAAGTAAAAAGAAAAATAATATGTACCCAAACAAAAAATATATGAAAGCTATCATAGAAACCACTTTCGTATTAGTGTTTAATGGTAAAACGAACTAATTTGGAAAAATTAAAAGAATACAAAATCCAACTTTTCATTATCTGGCTGGATGAATTGCTTTGACATGTTTCATGTAAAGAAAATAGCATCTAGAGTTAGTATTTGAATTAAAAACATTTTTTGAATTCACGAACACACTGCCCCCAGCAAAAATAAAAATTCTATTAGCGAATTTATAAAGAAACTGACACATTAAAGCATGCTACTCATGATTAAATTTAAATCATTTAAACATGGATCAAATTCTGAAGGAAAATTGCGCTTGGATAGAATACTTCATCTAAAAGGATAAAGATGATGCAAACTGCTAACATATAACAGTATTTACAAATTAAAATAGACATCAAGAGCTTCAATGTTTTTTTTGGGGGGATTCATGTAATTCAGTAGCTGACCTCTCCCTGAAGCAACATTTCACGCTGCTTCTCTCCATCTGGAACTTCATCAGTCTTCAGATGATAATCTTCTTTCATCAGATTTAAGGCTTTTGTTTCTGGGATTTCACCACGCACATAACTTAATAATTTATCATAGGTAGCAGCAGAGAAATGACCTCGTTCCATACATATCCTAAGAATCTCCAATGCCAACTCCGAATCTCCCTTCTCTTTCCCGTGCTCAATACACGCAGCCAATGTAAACGGGTAAGGCTTCCATCCTGGTCGACCTGCCAAGATTGCTTTCTTCATTGTCTGAACTGCATTATCCATATCATTACTCTTGTAATAGCCACGTGCCAAACGATCCCATATACTTCCATCTAATTCATTGTCTTTTTCTAAAAGCCTCCCTATATATGCTTCAGCCTTTTCCAACAGACCATTCTTACAATAAGCACTCATCATCACATTTGGAATTCTGATGTCGAAACATGTATTTCCAGATTCCCATTCCTCTAGAATCTTCTCAGCTCCATCAATGTCATGATGATCTAAAAACGATCTAAACATGCTAATAATTTAAACAATACGTTCAGATCAATATAGCGGAAGCAAAACGGATCAAGAAAACCAACCTCCCGCCATTGCTATTTGATTTTCTCTTCCTCTGATTTTCGAGCTTTCCGTCAAACGGGTTTCTGCCTTGGCTTTCCAATCCTCACTCACTCAAACTCGATGGTGTTGTTTTGAATAGAGGAGTAGGCTTGGTGACCTAAAACAGAGAGCAAAGTTAATTTAAGGAGTTCGCCCATCACAACTCAACAAACGTGGAGCAAAATCCGAGAGCGTGGGAGCCCGATATTTCGCACTTAAACGTTACTTGAAGCTTAATGGGATAATGGGTTGACTGGAAACAAAAATGGACCATATTTTGATATTGTTTTCCCACTTTAAAAACAGAGCAAGTCTGTTACGGATTTTACGGGAAAACTATCATTCTCCCACTTGGTCCATTTAACCCATCATCAATCATAACAAGAAAACAAAATATATGAATCATGGCGATAAGTCCTCTAATAGCGAGTATTATCTTCCATGTATTACAATATATCAAGTCTCTCAATACTAGCCCTTAACTTAATGAATAAACCATATGTTTATTCTAGGTCAAAATTAAATGATATTTCTCAAAATAAACAATTATGTGCACAAAATATATGAGAAAACATCAACTGAATAAGAGTTTCATCGAAAATAATAAATGTACGTACAATGAAAATCACATCATGGAACCAAGTCCCATTCGTACTACATGATCCTTAAAATCTTTGGTGGCATGCCTTTAGTCAAAGGATCGGCAATCATCAACTCAGTGCTAACGTGTTCAATGATCACTTTCTTTTCTTTAACACGTTCTCTTATGGCTAAATACTTTATGTCGATGTGCTTACTTCGACTTCCACTCTTGTTGTTCTTAGCCATAAATACCGCAGCAGAGTTGTCACAGTACAACTTCAATGGCCTAGAAATAGAGTCCACAACTCTAAGCCCAAATATAAAACTCTTCAACCATACACCATGCGAGGTAGCCTCAAAACAAGAAACGAACTCGGCCTCCATAGTGGAAGTAGCAAATAAGGTCCGCTTTGCACTTCTCCAAGATACTGACTTCACTAGCTAGCATAAAAACATAACCAGATGTTGATTTCCTGGTATCAATGCGCCAAAAGATAGTCGAATCGGAGTAGCCAATCACTTCAGGATCATCGGTCAGTACGTACATAAGCATGTAGTTCTTTGTCCCTTGAAGATATCTCATCACCTTCTTTGCAGACTTTCCAATGGTCAACACCTGGATTACTCGATACTTCCTAAAACTCCAACAAGATATGCAATGTCGTCCTGGTACAAACTGAGCATACATAAGGCTTCCAACAACTTGAAGCATATGGAATATTTTTCATGTGTTCCCGCTCAAAATCATTTTTCGGGCACTGACTCAAATCGAGTTTGTCACCCTTCACAATGGGAGCTATACTCGGTGAACAATCTTTCATGTTAAACCTCTCTAAAACTTTGTTGATATAGGTCTCTTGAGACAAACCCAAAATGCCCCGAGATCTTTCTCTATGGATCTTAATGCCAATGACATAAGATGCCTCTCCCATATCCTTCATATCAAAGTTCTTCGAGAGAAATTGTTTCACCTCATATAGCATACCCTTATCATTAGTCGCAAGCAAAATATCATCCACATATAACACAAGAAAACAAATCTTACTCCCACTGACCTTCTGGTATATACATTGATCCATGATGTTCTCTTCAAAACCAAATGAAGTGATAACCTCATGAAATTTTAAATACTTGGCGGAGGCTTGTTTCAATCCATAGATGGATTTATTAAGCTTGCAAACTAAGTGCTCACCATCACTAGAGGAGAATCCTTCGGGTTGTTTCATGTAAACCTCTTCCTCTAGATCACCATTGAGGAACGCCGTTTTCACATCCATTTGATGTAACTCAAAGTCAAAATGAGCTACTAATGCCATAATTACTCGGAGAGAATCTTTCTTGGATACAGGAGAAAAAGTCTCCGTGTAGTCGATTCCTTCTCTTTGAGTGAACCCTTTGGCTACAAGTCTTGCCTTATATCTCTCAATGTTGCCTTGTGAGTCTTTCTTCGTTTTAAAGACCCATTTACATCCAATGGCTTTTACACCATCAGGCAACTCAACGAGATCCCAGACTTGGTTAGATGCCATAGAACTCATCTCATCTTTCATGGCATTGAACCATAAATTCGATTCCTTAGAACTCATGGCTTGTGAAAACATTTCGGGATCATTTTCGGCTCCAATGTTATAGTCCGACTCTTGCAGATACACTACATAATCACTAGGAATTGCTGATTTTCTAACTCTAGTAGATCTTCGTAATGTTGCCTCGTTATCTTCTTGAGGAACTTGTTGTTCAACCGGTTGTTCAACAGGTTGTTCTTCATCAACAATTTGATCTACAATATCATTTTCAACAGCTTGTGGAACTTCAATTATCGGTTGTCTAACACCCATTTGTACTTGAGGGGCGTGAACGATAATCAATCTGTCACTTGATCCAGAGGTTTGGCCTTCATAGTGATCCTTATCAGAAGCAATGTCCTGAAACTGATCGCTCCCACTGATCAAGTCATTCTCAAGAAATTTGGCATTTCTTGATTCCACAATCCTAGTACTATGTGATGGACAATAGAATCTATACCCTTTGGACTTTTCAGCATATCCAATGAAATACCCACTAATAGTCCTTGGGTCTAGTTTCTTCTCTTGTGGGTTATAAATTCTTACTTCAGACGGGCATCCCCAAACGCGTATATGTCGCAAACTTGGTTTCCAACCTTTGAATAACTCAAAAGGCGTCTTAGAGACACCTTGGTTGGAACTCGGTTTAATATATACACAAATGCCTTTAGCGCTTCAATCCACAAGAATTGAGGAAGTTTTGTGTTACTCCTCATACTTCTCACCATGTCCATTAAGGTTCGGTTTCTTCTTTCTTTCCACACCATTCGATCCGGAGAACCAGGCATAGTGTACTGGGCAACAATCCCATGTTCTTGAAGAAACTTCGCAAATGGACCAGGTGCTTGTCCATTCTCTGTGTATCTGCCATAGTACTCTCCACCTCTATCGGATCTCACGATCTTAATTTGTTTTCCACATTGTTTCTCCACTTCAGCCTTAAAAACTTTAAAAGCATCCAAAGCTTCATCCTTAGAACGAAGCAAGTAGAGATACATATATCGTGAATAATCATCTATAAAAGTGATAAAGTATTTCGGACTATCTCGCGTCCATGTCTGGACAACACAATATCTGTGTATATGATTTCCAATAGGTTCGAGCTCCTCTTTGCACCCTTTTTAGACTTGTTAGTTTGCTTACCCTTAATGCAATTCACACAAGTCTCGAAATCAGCAAAATCTAAAGTACTAAGTACTCCTTCATTTACTAATCGCTTAATTCTATCAATAGAGATATGTCCCAATCTCCTAGTGCCACAACATAGAGGATTCCTCATTCACAACACAACGTTTTAACCCGATAACATGCATAGAATTGTAAGCAAAGATCATTTTGTAATTTAATACAATAAAGACCATCAAGTAATTCACCAAAACCAACAATTTCTCGATTTATTTAACAAAGTAAAACCAGAATCCGAAAAATTAAACGAAAAACCCAAAGGTGCAAGTCTTGAAACAAAATTAAATTCTTAGAAAAACTAGGAACATAAAAGGTCTTTTCCAAACGTAAAATAAAGTTCTTTGCTTAAAACTAAACTGCATGTCCCAATGGCTTCCACATGTGAACTCATCTTCCCGCTTTGAATAGATGTATTGTTCACTTCCCACTGGCTTCCTTAGGTTTTCCATACCCTGCAAGGTATTAGAAACATGGATTGTAGAACCAAAATCAATCCACCATGTGTTATGATTAACACGAACCATATTAGATTCATAACAAACAAATGTAAATAGAGTACCTTTCTTGTCGAGCCACTTCTTAAACTTTATGCGGTCTTTCTTCATGTGCCCTTTCTTCTTGCAGGAAGAAACACTTTGACTTCTTTCTTTATGGTAGTGAGGAGGAATGTTGCCCTTATTTTTGGCATGATCCTTCTTTTTCTTTCCATGAACAGTCAAGTTCACCTTCTCGCCTCTTCCATCATCAACCTTTCCTCTTCTTGGACACACATAGTCAATAGTTCATTAATTGACCACTTATCCTTATGTGTGTTATAAGAAATTTTGAAAGGCCATATTGATGTGGCAAAGAGCACAAAATGTAGTGTACTAGGAAAGAATCCGACATGGTAACCTCCAAGGCTTTTAGTTGAGCCGCTATATCCCTCATGCGCATGATGTGATCACGCACTCCTCTTATCCCAATGAGCTTCATGGATGAGAACTGTATTATTAGAGTCTGGCAAGGGCCTTGTCAGATGTAACAAATTGTTCATCAATAGCTTTCAAAAGATCCTTGACTTTAGTATCTTCGAGCAGAACCACGGATACTGTGATATTTTAGTCTTTATGAACATTACGGAAAGACGGTTAGATCTCTCCCATTTTTCATAAAGGTCAACGGCATCTGGAAGGTGGTTTCATACCCTAGGTGGTTCATCCTTCCTAATAGCATAATCAATGTCCATCCAAACTAAATGGAGAAGAATTCTCTCCTTCCAAACTTTATAGTTGTCACCCCTTAATTCGGGAATATCACACTTAATATCAGAAATATTCGCAGGTTGAATAACTGCAAAGTTCAAACATACATGCTTATTATTCATAATTTGAGACAAAATAAATATCATGTTTTACCAATGTAAATCATGTCTTAATATATGAATCTAGAGACATAAAACTTGCCTGTGGGCTAAAGTCCTACTCAATTAGACTCATAATGTAACCTTATGACAAAACTATCAAATTATGTTCTTTTTCTTAATTCCTGTGGGCATATTAAGAAATATAATATGATATTTCATCCTAATTAATCATACAAATATAACAAAATTCCTGTGGGTAGATCTTATTATATCACATATGATTAATTACAAGTAATGTTTTAATGTGATTTTTAAACTTAATATATAATCCTAATTAATTAAAGATCTTTATGGCTATTCCCTAATTAATTAAAATTATATGAATCACTTAACATTAATTAATTCTTAACAAAGAGCTAATTATTTGCATAACATAATACAAATAAATTGAATAACAATGCATAAATATTATTTAGCATAAATTTGCATGTACAATAATCATAAATTCATACATACAAATCTCAAGAAATAAATAATATATACATACAATTATTCAATAAAAGAAACTATATAAGCTCTTTAATAATTAATTCTAATGTGCATAAATTATTTAATTTAATATTGCATGTTTAAGTAAATACTAAAATTAAACATACAAAATAAACAGACAATTTATACACATTAAAATTTATTAAATAATTCATGTGCTAAAATAATATAATTTCAAAATCATGTCCAATTTTAATTTAGCACGAAACTAATTATATATACAAATCGTAGCCAATTAACTATCAAAAAGCTGATAGCATGGTGGTAACTTCCTTGCCATTAACCCATCAGGTCATGGGTTCTGATCGTCAAACGCACTTAACAACCAATTTTTGTTTTTTAACATACAAAATTTCAAAAGAATTCGAAAACAATGCATTCTCGAGTATCGAACCGGTCCCGAATTTGTTTCTCGGTTTACGCAATCTACATGCATGAACCATTTCGGTGTTGAGTGACAAAGACATACGTCGTCAAAACAATATAACAATCTCAAAACGACATAAGTATCGTGTTTCGATCGTCTTCAACCTTGAGCGGGTCATTCTCGACCCGGTTCTATGCATTATGCGAACCCGCATATAAAATCCGACGGTTTTCGACCATTTTTTACGTCAAAAACATTTTAAATCACAGAAAGCTTAGAAAAACAATTTAAATGAGATTTATGATTTTGTTTTCGAATTAAAATGTCTAAAACAGAACACCCATGTTCTGAAAAAATCAAATGCAAGACAGAGCATATAAACCTTTCTCTGATACCAAAATGATGATCTAAAAACGATCTAAACATGCTAATAATTTAAACAACACGTTCAGATCAATATAGCGGAAGCAAAACGGATCAAGAAAACCAACCTCCCGCCATTGCTATTTGATTTTCTCTTCCTCTGATTTTCGAGCTTTCCGTCAAACGGGTTTCTGCCTTGGCTTTCCAATCCCTCACTCACTCAAACTCGATGGTGTTGTTTTGAATAGAGGAGTAGGCTTGGTGACCCAAAACAGAGAGCAACAGTTAATTTAAGGAGTTCTGCCCATCACAGAACTCAACAAACGTGGAGCAAAATCCGGGAGCGTGGGAGCCCAGATATTTCGCACTTAAACGTTACTGAAGCTTAATGGGATAATGGGTTGACTGGAAACAAAAATGGACCATATTTTGATATTGTTTTCCCACTTTAAAAACAGAGCAAGTCTGTTACGGATTTTACGGGAAAACTATCATGTCATTCAGCTTCGCTAATGCTGTTAGCATACTGATGTAACTTGAGTTGCGGGGGTTATTTAAATTTTTGCACATATTCCAAATGCTATACACATCATCCTTTCTCCCAATAGCAGCATACATACTTAGAAGAGATTCATAGGCAGCCCTCCTCGTCTTGCCTTTAATTAATTGCTCTGATTTCTTCAACATTGCATATGACTTCTCAAATTGGCCAGCTTTAATATAACCATTTGCTACAGTGGAGTATGTTAACCAGTCCATAGTTGCCAGGGGATCAGCTTCCATCTGCACTAGTAACTTCTCCATCCCATCTATATCTTTAGTGGTCACATAAGCATTCAGCCGAGTAGTAAGTGTAAAACTGTTGTACATGTTCTTCTCTTTCATTTCTTGCATCAGACTATCCAATTTCTCATATTCACCTACCCGAGCATAGACTTTTAACAAAACATTATAACTCAATACTAAGTCTGTAAACTGCTTGGAAGCGCTCTCTTTTATTTTCTGCATGGTAGACTCCGCTTTCTCCAGAGAGTTATGTTGTGCATAGCAATTCAAAAGAGCACCATAGACCTTGAAATCTCTTGAAGTGTCAGAAATGCTATTAAAATATTTCTCTGCTTGATCTAGGCCGTGGACTTTTGCTATCAAGTCGAGACGTACGGCAATGTCTCCAGATAATAAATGAAGGTTCCTTTCATTGCTCATCCATTCTGAAACCTGACACAAACAAAACAATGATCCAATAATTATCGGTAGTAAAGACTATCATACCATACCAACCGAAATGTTCTAGACTAAGCACAACTTGAGCACACAAATTAGAATATGATAGACAACAAAGCAAACTGAAAAGTGTAGTTATAATAGAGTAATTTTAGACCTTTAATTAGTGCTATTAGTACTACTTTTTTTTTTCTTTTTTTAATTTCACAGTTAAAATCAAATAGTTTAATTTTGATCTATTGTAAGTCTAAAACCTTTTTATACTATCATCCAATCATTTATTTTTTTTAATCCATAATCAAAAGCAAGCACTTAACCTATTCATCAAATTCAAATTCATCTCCCTTTTTTTTTAATGTTCAAATATTCATAAACGATACGTTTTACTATTCCTCAAACTAAGATTGAATTTGGACTCAATTTCTATATTTCCCAAATTATGAGAAAATAAAAAGAAAAAGAAAAGCAATGGAAGTTAGATTTGGGAGCAGAAAAGGAAAGAGTTAAAAGAGAGAATGGGACCTGAAGGGCATGGTTGAAACGGCGATACGCTCTGAGTTGCTTGACGAAAAACTGGAGCTCGGAATGCTTGACCTCTCTGCCTTCATCAATCCATTGATCGAGAATACGAGTCATGGGAATGGTGGATTCCCCAGCCCTTGAAATTCGAAGGAAGAGGGAATCGCTTGGAGCTGAAGAACTATGAAACAAAGCCCTATAAACCAAAGGGCTGTTGTAAAGGTTCCATTTTGAGCGAATAAGCTTCATCATTTGTTGCTGCAAAGTAAAACCCAGGCTAGCGTAAGGGTTTGCACTTCACCTCACAGTTCAAAGTTCTTTTAACAGGTTGAAGAAATTGAAGCCACTGTTGGACAGAGTGGAGCCCAGGCACAAATGGATTTAAGTTTTTTTATTTTATTTTTTTTAAAGTATAACTATATTGAAGTGTTAATGAATTAAAAATAAAAAGTATTAATTAAAAGGAATAAGTATTTATTATTTTAAAAATTTAAAAATATTTAATAGTAACTTTTTTAAATAATTAATAATGAATAATAAATATTATTTTTAATCTTTAACAAATGTTTTAAGGCACACGTTAATAAAATTATTTTTTATATCATTTTGTTTTGTATTAATAATTAGGATTTTGTTAAAAAAAATTATATCATTTTGTTTTGTATTAAAAATTAAGATTTTGTTAAAGAATGTCTTAAGGACACTTGTTAAAGATCTAAAAAAAAAAATCTTGAAAAATAAATTATTCAATATATTGAGAATTAAAAAAATTATAATTTTCATGTCAAAAAATTTATTTAAAATTTTCTAACAAGTGTTCTTAAAAAATTCTAATAATTATAATAATTATTAATTAATTAATCTTGAAATATTATTTATTTGAAATTACTAATATTTTATTGAAAGTGATCAAATTTCAATTACTAAAATAATTTATAACATGTAATTTAAAAGCATAAGACCTTTTGTCACTTTGACTTTCATCATCAAATAAAATCAGATCATCGTTAAAAGGTTAGGGGTTTTCTAGTAACAGTAATTTTAGCACATGCTAGTTTTCACATATGCATTTGGCTACTCAAGTGTTCATAAAGATACATGTTACATTTTTCTCTACATAATTTTTTTTTGGGGACATTGGTCATTAGTGTGTGGGGCCCAATTTAAGCCAAAATCTAATTCAATTCATATTTAATAATGTATAATATTTAAATTTATATATTATATTTATCTATCAAATTAATTCAATTATTATTAAATTTTGGTCAAATCTAGTTTGAGTCTAAAAAAATAACTCGATCAACATTGTACAACGAGGACCCAGTATAGCAAAGTTAATGGCCCACAAATGCATCATTTTTTTTTGTAAAAAAATTTCTTTTTTTTGAAACGTATTTCCTTCTCTCTTTTTTTCAGTCATTGTGAAACGTATTTCTATGTTACGCTATTATCTTGTTTTGGTAGATTGGACTTCAATCTAAAGCCCATTTGGGAACACCAAGGTCCGACAGTCAAAACAAGGAACATAGGAATTTTTTTATTAATATTTGCTCAAAAAAAGAAAAGGAATGTTTGGAATGTTCGCATTAACACATCAAATAAAATTACCAACCAAAAGTACCCAAAAACAAATTAGTGCGTTTTACGGTGGACACTGTCAGTTTGGGTTCGTTGATGGTCCTATAATATTACCGGTAGCTGGCGGTTCTTAATATTTACGAAACTTGTCTTGCCATTGAGGTTCAGTATTCTTTAATATTGTAGCCGAGTCCTCTCCTCTATCAATCAGATCTGGTGGCTCAGAGACTCTGGAGAGGGCAGATTTTCTGAAATTCATCTATCAACCTTTGGAGAGGGCAAATTTTGTGCATCTCCGACAAACACCAAAACGAACTAGGAAGTGGTGGGTTTGACAGTTTTGTAATTGTCAAGTACCAAGGTTATTTCAATATCAAAAGCAGCAAAAAATTAAAAAGCTGGTTATTGGTGTGTTCTTGTACGAAGAGGTTCTTGTGCACATCATCCAAAATCAAATGCTATCAATATTCCACCGCTAGATTATGTTGAATCTGCTTTCTTATATAGTGGCATGTAAATTATTTTGCCTCATTGAATTTTCGTTCCCTCATATCAAGTCTACTTTGATATCGAAAGCATTGAAGGAGGAAAGAAACTTTAACAAAATTTTAGACAAATTAAAGAGGTCAAATAGTACCCTGATTATTAAGAATAAACTTTTTTAGAACTAATCAGAGTTGCACAAGTTGACGCTACTAAAGTGTAATTTCAGATGCAGTCTATTTGTGAGTGCATGTTGATATGGCTTAACTCACCGATTCTCGCCAAAAACCTCAATCGCCGATGAAGTCCACCCCATCACACGATGGAAAAGGTTAACAGATAACAAAAAATAAAATCCACAAGACACATGTAAAATCATTTTTCACCTCCCTACCCATTACACAGGTTGCCTTTCTTTCATCGACACCATCCATTTGATTTTCAGCTCATCTAATGGCTTATAACGAATGGTCCAGACCCAAACTACACAAATCCATGGGTTCATCGTAAATGCAGCAAAAAAAAAAAATACTATCCCAAATGTATAACTGCACAAACTTAATAAATAAACTTTTTTATATTAACGATAAAATAATTACATTCAAATTTGATTATCTAATTATAATGAAAGCATTGAGTTTATATCCATATATAACAAAATATTAACACTTGTATCATTTTAAATCAGACTACAGTCATGTTATAGTTTTTTCAAAAGTACTTTTTTTTTTTTAAATTATAAAATCCTTTTTCTAGGTGAGTTTGGTAAGATAAAAAAAAATGAAAATATATAATAGAGTATTGAAAATGAGACACGTTTAGATTTAGTGTGTGTTTAATTTAACAGTAAAAATTTTAATTATTTTAATAATTAATTATTATATAATTAATTTTATGTTTATATATATTAATTAAAAAATTAATTTTAAAATAATATATTTCATTTAAATAATATAAAAATTATTTTTATATATTAAATTATTTAAATAAATATAAAATAATTAAAAATTAATTTAATTAAAGAAAAAGTAATATTTATATCTTAAATTTTTTAAAATAATTTATAATTTACACTTTAAACTTATAAAAAAATTTCTTATATTACATTTAATTTTATATAAAAACCGAAATAGAGTTACCTAATCATACATAAATAATAAAAAAAACTTTTTTTAAAAAAAAATGAAGGATAAAATCCTATAGAAACATGTTCTTACTTTTGCCAATTATCTTCCTCAATGCTATTTTCACGACTTTGATTTTAAGCAGGGGATTGTCTAGTGGATTATCACAAATAATCTGAAGAAATTGACGGCTAATCTTGCATATGTGGGCCAAAACAAGGGTCCCCCAAATTAGGATAGATTCTTGGTTGCTTCTATAGGATTGGATTCATCCTAGCGTTGGTGTACTACATCTTCAATATGTGATGTAGAACTCGCTGCATAATGCGTTCAAAATGAATCATATGTAAGTGATAAGCCCATGATCACCAAGATCGTGGTCCTGTAAAGTCTATACTCTCATGTAAGGCTCTCAAGTACACAAAAAGTAATTAGGAAGCTGCCTCCGAATTCCTCAACCATATATTTTATACAAATTTCAAACACTGCCCGCAAAGAAAGAAACAAGAAGCAAGAGATGAAAATTAAAAATATATTACATAAATTGAGTCAAGTCAACAGAAACAGCAAGATCTTTAACTTAGCTCCTCACAAACAACGTTAAATAGCAATCCAGAGGAAATACATATATAGTGATATAAATTAAAATTTTTAGATTAAAAAAAAAAAAAAACGCAGACACTCCAAAATTATATCCCAGAAAAGGACAAAAACAACCCAAAAGGGAGAAAGAGGAAAAAAATAAAAAGATAGACTCAGATGATATTTTACATTGAAACCAAACCTATGAAGAGAATACAAATGATACAAAAAAAAAACAAAAAAAACAAAATAAAACAAAACAAAAACAAAAATCAATCAACTGAGTCTGAGATGAGCCATGTAATGGATTACAATCAGCGTTTAATATGCTTGACTTTGTTCCACCCTTTCTTGCATGAATCTCCCACAATCTTCACCCCCTTCTTGACCAAAATCTTGAGATCCTTGGCCCTCTCCTTCATCTGCTGTTCAAACCCAGCCATACCAGAAATAGTTAAACTTAAAACTCTTTGGAGACAGAAGAAGGTTGAGAGAGAGGGAGGCAACTCGGTACCCTAGAAGGTGGTAGGCACAGAAGAAGAGAAACCACTTAAAACCCGTAGGCCTAGTGGGATCCAACGCATCACAGGACACGTGGCGTTGATTAGTGGGTGCCACCGGCTTAAACTTTGATCTGAGTCGTCCTTTGATGCCCACGTTGATTGCGGGATAAGCATAAAGTCCACGTCCCAGTATTTGATTGGTCATTACTGTGTGGGGGCCACGTGACTGCCTAGTTTGTAGTTGTAGTAACACTAACACAACCTTAAAGCAATGTCAGTCTAGCTGGCTTTCTATTGGGCTCAGGCTAGCTCACAAGGTGGGGACCACTATGGGCCCAAGTCACTGGGTCTGATGAGCATTGCATGTGCTGACTCAGTATGATATTGGCTTTCACCTTATAAGGAATTGAATGTATTGGTAAACAAATTGTATTTTTAGGAAAGAATAAAGGTTTAAGATCTTGAAAAAAACAAGTTCAAGATATGAAGATGTTACTTATAAAGAGGATCTAACTCTATCTCTCTGTGTTTAAGGAATTAATTTCACAGTAGAAATGCCTTAGAAAAAATATACGGTATTGATTTCCATGTCTATTTTTAATGTTGATTAAAAAAAAGTCTATTTTTTCAATAAATACCACACATATATATAACAAAACTATAGAACAATGAAACGGATGGAGAGAGCAAACAAATGAAGAAAGAAAAGAAATTTAAAAAAAAAATCGTTGTCATGTGACACTGAAATTATGATACCATAATCATGCTTTTTTATTTTATTTGAAGTGACGAAAATGAGATGAGAGTTTGATGTGAAAATAAATGTAGTCTTTAAAGTGTTTCATTTTCTAAATTAGGTTTAGGTGCAAACAATCTTCATTCACATATTAATAAAAGAAAAAAAAAAGGCAGCATTACGAAAGAAAAGCTTTTAGTAAAGCCAGCTATTGCCACAAGGCCACAAGTGATGCGTAAAGAGGGTGTCTAGACTCCAGATTGATTCACTAGCTGGAATGTGAGGGAAGAAACGAATTTGTGTTTTGTGAAATTCATAAAGTATTTAGAGGAATGTTAGTAATATATATTTTTTAAAATATTTATTTTATATACTTAAAAAAAAAATTATTAAAAAATATATTAATAATATATACTTTTAAATTAATAATAAAATAAATATCTAAAAGAATATATTCTTAACAATGTTAACATTTTTGAAATACCTAATAAATAAGTACACATATATTAAAGTTTGGTAAAGTTGAATAAAGCAGAGAATTTTTTGTACCTACCAAGGATTCCTTTCAATTTGAATTTAAACAATGGAAAGAAGGATTACATCTCAAACAGAAATTAAAAAAAAAGTTTAATTTTATAATTTGTATAGAATATGTTCCAGCTTTATATATGTGCTATCCACCCAACTCGAGGAGAATTATTAGGAAAAAAATGAAAAGATGGTATTTAGCAAACCAGAAACGTTAATCATCCAAATCATTAATCAAGTTAACGAGTAATTAAGTGGTTAATTAACAATTCTACTTCGATAAATATCATCTATTGCAATTTTTTTCTGAAAATCTTCCGCAATTTAAAGATCTTTGTTAAGTTACTGGGCCCACGTTCATGTTTGTCCACCCTTGTTTTTAATTGAGATGGGCCAACTGATTTTATATTTATGGTTAAATTTAATAAAGAAAAAAAAAAAAAACCAAAGGGTCACGTATAAAATTTCTTCCGAACCTGTGGAGTGGACCCAATTTGGTGGTAAAGGGGACCCGGACATAAGGCAGAGAAAGGACGATGACAGAAACACAATCTTCAACCGAGAAATAATTGTGTTTCCTTAAAAAAGAAATGCCATAAGCATAATTATTAAAAGAATTAGTACAAAAATTTATTAGATTATATACACCTCAAATACTAAGCAAGTTTTAGCTCGGTAGCTGATATGCTTTTATAATGTCATAGGTTAGGTTCAAACCCAAAGAAAAGAAAAATGTTCACTAAATACTATTTTTTTACCACTTTATATTTTACTTGATTTAGTAGAAAAAAAGAGAGTTATATTGAGAAATGTATTTCTCTTATTTTATTATTAAAAAAAAGAAATTATATAAAAAAATATAATGAAAATGGTGTATAAAAATTGAGCCTCCATTAAAAAACACCTAGGGGAGGAACAATTTCAATCACACCTAATATGAGTAGCTGCATGAAAAGGTTAACTTAGATAGCATAATTCTAAAAATAGCTAGCTAAGCAAGAACAAAGTATATAGCCAAGTGGCACCTATTCAATTGCCATAGGATATGTGTAGGAAACTTCAATTGCCTTTCGGTTCTCTAATTTTTCTTTTTCTTCAGTTTTGGTTGAACCATATTTTAATGTATACTTGATAAAGGATGACGGGTTTTGTGCTGGTGTCTTCTAGGTTAACCTAAAAGGTATTGTGGAATCAAAATAGGGAAGTAATAATTCATATCGACGTGTAAGACTCTTCTTAACTTATATTCCATATCCAACCAAGGAAGAGAAAAACAAATCTAAAAGGTGCATCAGCCATGAACAGTGATATAGATATATAAACATGTAACTTCTGTAAGAATTTTAGTAAAAAGCTAGAGGAACAAACGAGAAGCCATGGGAGGAAATAGCTTGATAAAAATTGAAGCAGTGGCGTTGATTGTGCTTGTGTGCACAACTCAACGAAGTTCACAAATATCTGTTTGAAAGGTGTTGTAAGATTAATTTGCAAGGGGGACAACAGTTATGTTAATGTTTGATTTCTTTATTATTATTATTTTTTTCATTTTCAAATGGTGAATACAATTTCACTGAAATTTTCTGTTCTTCAATGAAACAAATGTCCCTTCTTCTCTAATATATGCAAAGTTTACCCAGCACACTTTCCCCCATAACCGGCATGTTCTCAAGCCATTTCCATCCATGACTATCCAGATTTCTCTTAGATACATCTCTTCTCTTATTCAAAATCATTCACATAAGAGGATAACAGAAACCCTTAAAAGATGGTAAAATACAGATAGTATGTCAACAATTTTGCTCAATTATTTCTACAAATAAAAATTAATAATAATAAGTTATTACTAAGGTCAAAGCATTGTACAAGGAATGTATAGCAATGGAGGAATTCAAATTTCCAGTCCAGCAATACGAGCATCCAAGGACACTCCCAATGATGAACAGTTGTAGAAAGTTCTCACCAGAGAAGTGAATTGCACTGAATATGACTGAGCTTATGGCAACAGCTTGCTGCCATTCCATGGTGGAGGAAAGTGATGTCAACAGAAATCCCCTATAAACAACTTCCTCCAAAAATGGAGTGACAATGCAGTAAACAAGCACACAAGATACTCTTGAGATATCACTATTTAGGAGGATCTCCTTCAGTATGGGGTTGTTAACAGGCTGCAAAGCATATGGTAAAAGAAATTAATCGACAACACCAAAAATACAACTATACACTGAATCATGAGGGTTGGTGGTATATTCAATAAACAAAATTTCAGGAGGGGGGGGGGGGCATTTGTTCATCCCCAAGATCAAATCTGGTTGGGTTGCAGTATAGCCATCCTTTTCACCACTTGGGCCATTGCTGAAGTGGCTGCCGGAGGAATTGATAGTTCCATGGTTTGCAATTATAATGCTTTTATTTTCTTTTTGGAAATGAGATATTCTTTAAGGTGTATATTAAGGATCAGGAGAATCCGATGATGACAAATCCACAGCTCACACAATGAAAAATACTAAACTTTGATACCAGATAGTGCTGGATATTTTCCAAAACTGAATCAAATCACTCGGGTAATTTTATACTAAGTACATTGGGAATGCACAACAATCTTAGAGATTTATTAATGGGTGCGCAGCAACTTATCTAACTTGTTGAGTGTTGAACTAAAAATTATTATACCCATTTTTCAGCCATATAGCTCATTCAGTGCATTATCAAACTTCTAAGTCAGATGTCAAACTCAATAATTTATTTTTCTTACATTCTATTTTCAAAATTCCCCTTCCTCTCTTCTTTCTTTAAGTTTCCCCCTGTTTCTTTTAGTTCTTCCAAAAAAAAGTAGTTTGCATAAAGCAGCAATCATATTCTTGTTTGTTTCTGTCATCAGGCTGTATGATTTAAAACTGGATAACACATTATTCTGGCATGTATATTGTCTCTAAGCTTCCCCAAATTAAAAAATGTGCATGGAAAATTTACCGTGTTTGAAGAAACACTCATATTAAAGAAATAAAATAAACATAGAAAAAGAAAGCAACTTAAGTTATATGGGGTATCTTCCTTGATCGGATAGGACATTTTATTAGAAGACAAGGTTTCTTAATCATACCTATATATATACTAATGCATAAAACTTAATGCTTGTACAGAAAGATGCTTATAAAGAAAACACATAATCATACCAGTTTCTGATTCACTAGCTACAGCAGTATTGGAATTGAACATATTATGAAGTTTGAAAAAACATGCTTCCAATCCATTACCAGGTAGCACAAGCTCAAGAAGTGATAATAGGAGGAGAGTTGCCACAAATGTGGAATTGTGGGTGAAATATAGTTTATGATGTGAACTTCTACAGAAATGAAATGAAATAACAGAATATAATCACCAACCTTAGAGCCAAATAATCTGTCAGCAAGTTGTGATGTCAGGAAAATCAGAAGAACAAGAAACCCAAATCCCAGTGCTGAAGCCAGAAACCAGTTCCTATTGTTATTTTTCAAGAAACTTGCACACTTATATTGTGGCTTAGCAGTAGACTTCAACAAAACTAGAGCCCCATTAAGCTCAAGAGTTTGAATAATGAGAAGTGATAAGACCTGCAACAGTAAATGAAAAGAAAGAAGTGTTAAAATATCTGTTTAAAACACCATGAACCTAAATTTCAGCAGAATGGAAATTCAGACCGTGAGCTAAATGTAAAGATGAAGGACCATTTGTAGTAGTAAATCATAGAGAAACACAAGTTCCAATTGATGCACTATTGCACTGCCTTAACTTAAAAAATTCTAGTGCACACTGAACAAAAAAGAACCCCATCAATTCTAAAAAATTGAAAGCTATTCCCAAGGCCGAAGCACAAAAAGAAGTGAGACAGATCAAACCTTAAAAGCAACTTTTAATTCAATCTTGCAGAACTGAAACAATTACTGTTGATCTGTACCTATTGGAGCAATAATAATAAGTAATAATTAATAAATGATAAAGCTGCTGACCTCAGTTTGTGGGTCAAGAACAGATTGTCCTGTAAGTAAGGCAACCACGGATAAGCCTCCAAAACTGAAAGGGATATGCAGAGTGAATACATAGAGAGCAAGAGTGCTCCATAGATCCCCACTATCCCATGGACTATCCTCTGGCAGAGCTGAGAATCCCTGTAATTTGGAATAACATGAAGAAGATTCTATTAGATACTAGCATCAGAGTCAGCATGTCATTTCAATTTCATACATAAAAATACCTGAGAAAAAGGTGTGACTTGTTCATTCCTTTTGCAAAGGCTCTTGAAACAGGTGCGGTGGCTGGGATTGTATCCCAATTGCAATTTTGGTGAACATTTCAGGCTATTATTTGTGTAAAAGGGCGTGGCGAACTCATCAGGGACCAATTTAGCATAAGCAGGTGGCCACCCTAGTACCCACAACATTTGCCTCCTTATTATTCCTTAATCTTACATTCTACGGTTTAAGCACTTAGGTATGTGTTGCCTGTTGCCAAACCAGTCTCTCAAATCCATGGACTGTGGTGTGTTAACCCATATTTTCATTGAGATATTGCGGGACTTTCACATTTGGAACTTTAGAAGAATTTGCTATGTAAATTATCCAGCTTAATTAGGGCCTCTCCTTACGACTAATTTTTAAATGCATAGAGTGTATTATGAGCATTTAAATTATTATTTGATATATATTATTAAATATATATTATTATTATTATTATTGTAGTAACATCATTTCTAAAAGGTGTTAAGCAATCATAATTTTTCGATTTTTTTAGGAGGTTATATATGACCTTAAAAAAAAATGGAGATGTGTAGTATTGCTTGCTACCATCAAATAACCACAGTTCTCTGTTAAAGATTAGGAGAGATGCCAAATGAACTCCACTAATAATTTTTCATTTTTTATTCTGCGCTCATGGTATAAGTAACCAAAGCATAATCTTCCAGTCCAGTAATGGTGTTTTCTAAGTCTAATGTGAACGCGTAATTGCGTATATGTGCTTAAAACTTCGAATTGTATGAGTGACATGAATGTGAAAGGAAATTGTGAGAAATTTTTGTCAGATTAATATAATTAATATATTGTGAGCTATATATCTAGATTTAGAGTAAATAAAATATAGAGTAAATTTTAAATTGGTTTCCAAAAGATTCTTGGATTGTCATATTAGTCATGGAGAGATTACAATTATCCGTAATTCATGAGAGATTGATCTATTATTTATTAATAAAATTAGTCTCATTATCAACTTTTTGCTCTGCTTAAATTAACGGAGACTACTGCCTGATGTGTAAGGGAGGCTTGTTCAATCCTCCTAGATGTCACTCCCCTATCTCATTCCCTTCCCCCTTCCTTGAGATCCCCTCGTGAGGCAACCATAAGCTCCCGCAAAAGAAAGTCTCCGAAAGATTCGCATGCCATCATATTAGTCTCTTAAACTTTTGAAAATCTTAATTTCTCAAATTTCTCACATTTCTTATATTCTTCATCTTCCTTACCTTCTTTATCCCCATTTTCCCCTTACCAATTCAATGTTTCTCCCACAAATGGATCCTAATATTCAAAGTATCTCAGGATTATAAGGTCAATTTCTTTGATAAATATATAAACATACAAAAAAATACAATTAACTTTACCAAAAAAAAACGAATAATAGCTTAATGA
Source organism: Ormosia emarginata (assembly GCA_029884605.1). Lineage (NCBI taxonomy): Eukaryota > Viridiplantae > Streptophyta > Magnoliopsida > Fabales > Fabaceae > Ormosia > Ormosia emarginata. Next base: position 24,603,424 of record JAQQTP010000089.1, on the reverse strand, counting down.
TCTCCAAGAATATAAGCCACAATTTGGTGTAAGATAAAACAAAAAATTTATCATTTTCATAGCATATCTCCACAGAAAATGGGGATGAAAAAGACAGGGGAGATGAAGAAAAAGATAAGGAAAATGGGAGAAATTTGAGAAATTAGGGCTTAAAAAATCTCAAAAACTAATATGATAACATGCGAATTTTTTGAGGATCACTTTGATACTTACATGGAGCATAACATGCCACATAAACATTGGTATCTGCCAATTAAACAATTAACTTGTTACATCATCACTTCCATCAACTCAAACAAAACAAAGTTGATGACGAGACTAACTTGACCAACGAATTGATTTCTCAATAATTACGGAGTTAATTTTAATTGCTGAGAGACTAATATGGCATACTACAAATGTCTTGAGAACTAATTTGGTGATATACTCGAATAAATTAATAATAAGTTCTCCCTAGTCTCAATGTGATGTCTTGCTTTTTATTAGATAAAAAAAGTAAATTAATTGCTATGTACTTAAGTTGACTTGAAGTTTACTTGACTATAATAAAAAAGATTTAAGAAATCTATTGTTATGTTCTATTTTCATTAATGCACTGACGTTCCAATTTAGCGAGTATATTTTAATTTTTTATTTCAAAACAGATTTTATTTAAAACTTTTAATTATTATGAAAATAATTGTTTTATTATACAGTGTAGTATTTCTTTTAGACGTTTAGATAACATAAACATTAACAGATTCATAAAATGATAATAGAAATTATTATATCCTTTCAGAGGATGGTCTTTTTCCTTTCTATAAAGAGAAGTACCATCGTTGAATTATTAATAGCAACTACATAATTAATGTGACTTATATAAATTCAATGGTTACGATTCTCTTGGAGGAAAAAAAAATCCTCCTCTAAAAATATGGTCATCTCTCAAATTATATATATATATATATATATATATATATATATATCATTATACTTAACTTACACCAAAGATAATTTTTTTTAACTTATAATTATTTTTAACTGTTAGATCTACTTTCATCTAATAGTTATTTTTAATGAAATAATCTCAACCATTAAATAAAAGTGAATCTAACAGTTAAAAATAAGTGTAAATAAAAAAAAATTTACATTGATATAAATCAATCTCCCTCGTATATATATATAAATAAGAGTACATTTTGCCAAATAATAATAATAATAACAAGAATACACATTTTTCCAAGCTAAGCACTAAAACATGTACGAATTGACACCTAGCGATAAATATATAAATAAAATTAACTACTTAACAATAATTAACTATTTAGTTATTAATTAAATATATAATTAAAAAATTATAATAATTATATAGTTTATTAATCATATGATATAATGTATTTATTTTATACAAAATATAATATTAAAGTCCATACATATTTTGATATTAGAATATTTAGGACTTTTTGGCTTATTAGAAGACATCTGTAATATAAGCCTTTGAATTAGCTTTTAAGTCAAGCCAAATAGAACCTAATTAAAAAGTCTAAAATAAATAATAGGTTAGGCTTAAGTAAACGTTTTACAAAATATACTTAAACTGATTTAAGAAAATCTTAATTTGGTCTAGCATATTTCTACCACAAACAAAATAAACAAAGTTTTACAATATGATTAAAAAAACTAAAAAACAAATGCAAACGGCCATAAGATGAGTAAGTGTCGAGACCGAGATAACGGCGGAAGTAAAGATAATTTTTTTTAAAAAAAATGATAAATAAGATCACCATTAATTTTATTTAAATTAAAAATAATTAAAAAATTTTTTGAAAACTTTGGAATTAAGTTGAGTTCAGACTTAATTATGCATGTAAAATGGTAAAAATTAAATTTCAAAATATCCCTAATACACATGTCTTTAAGATGGTTATCTTATATTAATTGGGTAAATTCTTGATAACCTTTAAAAATATTTATTTATCTTTTCTTAACAAGTAAACAAAGTAATTTGTAATTTTAAAATGAAATTTGCACATGATTCAAGTTAACATCAGACTAGTTAATAAACTTTTATGATTCAAATGATACTAAAGATAACATTTACTATTCAATTATCATAAGTGATTGTTGCGTGGATAAAAAATAATTTTTTATCAATTTTTCTTTAAAATAAAAAATTGATAATGAATCATCTTAAACATTGAAATAAACTGCTAAAGTCGAGCAATGAAAAAAACACTTTTTTTTATATTTTTGCCTTTTCTATTTTTTTTATGTATTTTATTCATTTGCTTGTTTAGTCCTAACTCTTTAATTGTTCTCTTTAATTTATTCTAATTATTTTTCACTTCACCTATTTATTGTCATTTTTATTATTCCAACAAAAAAACGCAATATATGCAAAAGAAACTTGATCCATAAAATCCAAATATGCAAAAGAAAAAAAACTTAACCTGAGAAAGTTTGCCGTGCCTTAGGCTAATATGCAAAAGAAACTTGATCCATAAAATCCAGCCAACCTGTTTAAAGGCCCAAATTTATAACTGAACAAATAGCATAAAAACACATTGAAAAGCAAAAAACAGTCTGCAACCGGCCAAATAGCATTAGGAGCAAACCTACCCAAATGATTGAACCTTATAATAAAAGGTTATTAACCCAAATTAAAACAGGCCCAAATAAACAAAATATGTACATAGAAGATCAATTTATGTTAATTTTTTTTTATATTTATTTTTAGTTAAATTTATTTTTATTTAATAATTATTTTTAATAAAATAATTTTAATTATTAAATAAAAATTGAACTAACGAATAAAAATAAATATAAAAGACAAAAAATTTACCCTGAACCTCTTCGTATAATATATATATATATATATATATATATATCACCAGATCGTGAACGGAATGGGTTTGAGGCGGCGGCGACTCCAGCTGTGCGAGCGAGGGTGGCCGGCGATGGAACTCCAGTAGCATTTTTGTGTGGAGGCTGTGGCTCTGGACGTATCGTTCCCGGTTGTATGGTGCGGGGAAAGTGTTTAAAGGTGGCTACTGGCTATATCACCGGAGACTTGGTGAGGAGTGTTGGGTCACTGGTTTGGCGGCTTGACGGTGATGCCTGGTTCCGGCGTTGGTAGACGGGTTAGCAGTTTAGTGATGAAAGTCGCGATTTTGTGTTGACGTGTGGTGGAGCTACATGGTTGGATGATCGTAACGGTGCATGGTTGCTGGTGGTTTGTGGTATTGGTTTGAGGCAGAGGCAGTGAAGCAGATGGTTGGGTTGATGATGAAGTTGCTAATGCCAGATCAAATAAATGGCCCAAAATGTAGAGAGTGGTCTTATTTTTCTTTCTTGTGAAGGTGCTGTTTATATGGTTATTTTTTTTTTCATAGGTTTTGCACATGGGTTTGAACATTGGGTAATAAGTTTGGAAATTGGGTTGAATTTGGGGATGAGTTTTGGGCCAAAAAGGAATGGATGTTGAGCGAAATGGGTTTGTGGTGTCCGTCAGACCAGAATAATTTTTGCGGTTAACATTTGAATACCCAACATTAATGGCATTAATTAATGTCTTCTTGGTGTTTCACTCTGCACTGCAGTATTTGTCCCTAATGATCTTGTATTCTGCCGGTGTGCCCCAGAGTGAAAAGGCAGTATAAGTATGTTGCGTCAGCGTAAACAGCCACCTAAAATAGATTGGATCAAGGATAGAATCAACACACTTATGCTTGTGGCCATACTCATAGCCACAGTGACATTTGCAGCTGGTTTCGCCTTGCCAGGTAGTGTCTACAGTTCTGACAATCCAGACCCACACCAAAGAGGCATGGCAGTTTTGGTTCATAAGCCATTGTTTCAAGTATTTTCGGTTTGTAATACTGTTTCAATTTTGCGTTGCATATGGTGGGTGTGGCTCTTGTGACTACTTCTGTAGCTTTTATGGCTGCTGTGCGTTTTGGTTGTCAGCAAGGTCTCATGGCTTGCCAATGGTATAACCATTATTGGAAGCATATTCCTCTTATTGATTTTGTTTATCTACATTTTTTTTACTTTCCCCCTTGGAGTTCGTCCTCCTCTAATGAGATATGTAGCCAACTTTCTTACTAAAATTCTAATTCCATTTGCTGGAACTTATGACAAAGTGATCGCCAAGGAGCAAGACTTAGACTCTCGGCAAGTGGACAAGGATAAGCAAGGGGAGCTGTCTGAAATGTCACGAGTATAGTTGAATTTAACATAAATTCTTATTTAAATATGATATACTCCAAGTATATTAAATTAATTAAAATTTAATATTTTTATAAAATATTAAAAAATTAATTATAAAATATAAAAATTTATAAAAATATTAAATTTTGATTAATTTAATATATTTAATTATAATATATTATATTTAAGTAATAATTTATCTGATTTTACTATAGTGTTTGCGTATCTGTATAATTATTATACTGTTTCACAAAGTTTAACGTAGATCATTGATGAAGAAGAAAAAAAGGGAGAGAAAAAATAAAAAGAAAAAACAGATAATAAAGATGAGAGTTCGTTAAGTGTGTGAGAAATATTTTCAGTGTGAATAACATAATGAAAAGAAAATATTAATAATCATTAAATCAATACCTTTAGAATTAATAATCTGTAACAACCAAAATAAAGTGTGGAGAAGGGGCTTTAATTAGTGACAGCTTGTTAGGGATGTTACTCCCACTCAGAATAAAGAGTGGTTGATTAATTTTTTGTACTTTTGGACCGTTAATTTCCATCGACGTCCATCGGATTATGGTTTTGGCTGGTGTTTATCTGAATGTATGGTTGGTATTGGTACGTACGTAGTGTCAGTGTGAAATCTGAAAACGAGTCGTAATATTAAAAGAATAATATTTAACATACATATTTATATGTATATTATTTTATATTTATATAATTTTTATTATTTAATTATAATTAATATTAAACTTTTTATACACTTATATTTTAATTTTTTTCATGTTAATAATTGTGAATAATTTGAATTATAAAATGACGTGTAATAAGTATTTTTCATATTAAAATATCAACTTGTTTCTACTTTTTTACCTACGTACATAATACACTTTGCTTCTTCTTTTTTTTTTTTTTTGGTAAATACTCTTTGCCCCTTTTTTTTTTTTGGTACAATACATTTTGCTTCTTTATTTAGCATCCTAGGGCAACTTTGATTTTTTTTTCGGGCTAAACTTTTGATTATTTTATTTCTTAGAATGACTGAATGAGAGATTTTGCCGAGCAAAACAATTAATAAAAAATTTATTCTAAAATGGAGAATAAAAATGTAAAATAAATGCATAGATTGATGTAACAAACACCGGCTTCCAGATAGAAACTTAAGGTATATTATGTGCATATATTATTTTTCATATACGTATATTATTAATGTGTTATACTAGTGTAATATATAGAATAATTAGTTAAAAAATTATTTATGCATAAAATAATTAGTAATTTTTTTATTAATGTAATAATTGAAACTTTGATTAAAAAATTTATTTATTAGTAAGTCATTAATATCAAGAATAAGAATATAACACATAACAATAGAAATTAAATATAACAGTCAAACAATTAAGTTTAGTGTATAAGATATATTGCAAAACTATTTTCTTTATAGAAAAATATGTGTTTTGAATATATAATTAATTAATTCAATTTTTTATTGATGAATTATATTCTAAATAATTTTATTATGTTTTCTTATATAGTTTTTAACCTACAGTGTGTTAATATGAAATTATTTAAATATTATAAAACAATACATATATATTTTAACAAAAATGCGTAAATTATAGTTAAATTATGCAAATTATTGACTGTAAAATTATAAATTCAAATAAAAGTAAAAACACATCCTATCTAGTATCTAATCATATCTAAGCAAATTTTAAATGAATTTTTAAATATACATATTTAAATGAAAATAATTTTAAAATCAAATTAATTCCAATTTTATAACTTTCCAACCAAATAGTTTGATTTGTAAATTGAATCAATTCCTAAAATTTAGAATTTTAAAATAAATATCAGTTTGAAACTTATAATAAACAAATTGGTTAAGGTATGATATTAAAAAAGATGATAAATAAAATATTCATGTATGATATTATTAATAATTGAATATGCAGATTATTTGTATTGTCATCTAAATCTTTTATAAGAAATTATAATTTTTTAACCTGAAAATTAAAAAATTACAATTAAAGAAATTTGTAAATAGATGATAAATCGTTATCATTCCATATAATAAAGAGAAAATGATATTTAATAAATCTATAATTTTTATGAGGAGGATCAATTTACACTAACAGTGTAAGTTTTTTTGACTTACACTCATTTTCAACCGTTAGATCCGTTTTTATCTAATAGTTACTTTTAATGAAATCACCTCAACCATTATATGAAAATGAATCTAATAGTTAAAAATGAGTGTAAGTCAAAAAAAACTTATACCTTTGCAGTAGTCCATCCCCCTCAATTTTTATAATATATACCAATTATATTAATTTTCTAGATCATTAAGGAAAGATTTTAAACCCCTCCCCCGCCTCTCCCCGCCCCCCCCCCCCCCCCCCCCCGCCCCTTGAAATTAACAATAAAATCTCCATATCATTAAACAGCAAATTAAAATGAAGCAAATAGATGACCGTTTATTTTCCTATGAATTTTACAACTTTCAGGTTAGCCATGATTTGTTTGGTTTGTCCGAGTATTCTAAATTTTTTGGTATAAGATTATTCCTATTTGGAATACTGAGGTTGCCTCTCAATTGTACATTTTTGTGAGTTCAAACCCATAACATTATAGAAGCTTCTCAATTGCTTAATTTAAACTTGGTAACTACTTGAATTATAAACTTTTGGTGTAGGATATTATATAATTGAATAGCAATTTAGTTGCATATATGACATTTTGTAGAATTATCTTGCCTATGTAGAATAAACATGTTAATATGTACACCAAATCATACTTTCGTCTACCAATCTTCCATCTATCAATCTTCCTTTTTTATTTTTTCATTCACCACAAAAGTAGTATTAGCCAAACATGGCAGTCTTCAAGATTTTTTAGGCATATTTATTTTGACAAAAAAAAAAATCCATATTCATCTTGGTGATCCTCAATATCAAGAAAATAATATAACAATCCAAGATCATTCATCTCATATTTTTTCATTATCTCTATTTTAATATTTTTAATCATGCAGTTTTTTATTATTACCAAATCATCAACATTAAGTGCAATCTTTTTTAATAAAAATGCAATCATTCTCTGGTTGGTAGTATTCTAGAGATAGTATTTCAATTAAATCACTCAACCATCTATAAGATATGATGAGCTTTTTACTTATGTAATTTTTTGGAAAATGTTAGTCTTACACTCTTTTTTAAGAGTGTATTACTATTTATATCATTTTTAAAGGATGTGATTGAGTGAAAAAAGTGATAAAAAAAGTATGTATAATAAATAATATTAGATGAAGTGTAAAAAGATATGTATATATTATTTAATGTAAGAATATAAGAGTTGTAATTTTTTTGTAGGAGCTTTGAGTAGAGAGTAGAGAGTATTGGAGTTGATATTCACAAAAAAAAATGCATTGGAGTTTAATATTCCTTTTTTATTCTTATTTCATTGTTTCAGAACACACACATGCATGAATTTATAAACTAATGAGCTATTCTTAAATTATACATGTAACTTTTAAATTACTAGAAAGTAAGAATTACATTTAATTTAGTCGCTCTAATAATAATAAATAAACATAAATTCAATAATAAATAACAGCAAATTAATTATTAACATGGGCAATGGGTGATTGGCTATTCAGCACTTATGGCTGAGGTTTGGTGTGCTTTTGAGGGTCTTAGGTTAGCCTCGGATAAGGACTATTGTAAAGTAATTATCGAAATGGATTGTGCTTCGGTTGTTCACATTTAAAAAAATGCAGCTCGTATACTAGTCATCACTCATCAGAGACATATTATATTTTGTCTGTAAGGAGATTATGAGCAGGAATTGGCATGTCTGTGTCAAGCATACTCAAAGGGAAGAGAATTTCGCTGCTGTCTTTATGGCGAACATGAGTCTGGATTTTGATCCAGGCGTGCGTATTTGGGAAGAACCACCAGTTGGAGTCTTGGGGCTGATCCTTCGTGATGGAATGGGAGTCTCTATTCCTCTATAGGTTTTCTTTTCTTGGGCCTTTGGCCCCTTTGTTAACCAAAAAACAAGCCAATGTAATTGACTTGTTGTGAGTCCAATTCCTTTTGATATGTTAGCTTGTTACTTTTCAAGTAGGCTGTTCAACGCAACAAGCCAGGCACAAGAAAAGAAAGTGACCTACTCTCTCTCGCTTGAGCGCCGACATTGTTTCAGGGTGGTCACCGGTCACTTGGAGGTAGTTTTTTTTTTTAATGGTGGTTTTGGGTCACTTTCTTCCTTGTAAACATCTTCTCTTGTTGGAACTTTTTTTTCTCTTGAAAGAATTTTTTCTCTCCTTTTGTGAGTATTTTTTTCTTTTTTTTTTTTGGGAGTTTTTTTTTTTATTTACCTTTTTGTTGGAATAGAAATAATGGAGGTGACACAATGAATTATAAGCTTGAGATGACAATTATTCTAATTTTTCTAATGACACCTTAATACTGTCGGTACTAAGATTAAAGATATAACGAGTTTATTTAAATATTATTATTTATATGTTGTATTATACAAAATAATCATTATTCTAATTTTATTTTTTTTTGCTATAATATTTTCATTGACTGTAAATCTTAAATTTTAACTTGATACCTAATCAAATTTTGTTATACCAATTTCTCTAATATAAGCTTTGTTTATTAATAAATGGAAGTTTGTTGAAAAATAAACAGACAAAAGGAAAATTATGCTGTTCAAGATGTCCAAAGGAGAAAAAGTAGACAAAAGAATAAAAAGATGTCAAAAATAAAAGTATGCTGTTCAGCCTGCTAATGTCAGACAAAAAGAAAATTATGCCGTTCAAGATGTCCAAAGGAGAAAAAGTAGACAAAAGAATAAAAAGATGTCAAAAATAAAAGTATGCTGTTCAGCCTTTTTATTCCTATGACGTCATAATGCAATTCAGTAGAGATTCTTAATTGTATAGACTATTGTTACCACAGGTAACTATTTTTTTTTTTAAACTGCCTCGTGTAACTTCAAGTAAGCTTGTCAGTAAAATACTTTAATAAGAATTTATAAACCAAATAATAAATCGTTCAAAAAATAATAATAATTAGTTAAATAAAATGGATTATATATATTTTAATTATTTTATTTACTTTTTTATATTATAATCATGCGGTGTTTGAGATTATATTTTGCTTACGTCCTTGTCTCTTTAATCTAGCTATACATAAATATGGAGAATAGGATAAGGATTTAAGGGATAAAAAATGTTTCGTGTGTAATTAAATATATTTATTATTTTTATATTATATGTTAAATTAATTTAAAATATTAAATTATTTTGTATATAATTATAATATTTTTATGACATATAAAATAATTTTATAAATAAATTAAACTTATTTTAATTAAGTAAATAATATGACTCATTAAGGATGAACACTTACAGAAAAAGTTGCAGCATAATTTCAAAAAGTTGATAGAATTAGAATGTGTATATATATTATCTAAAACAGAACTAGATTTTCTTTTTTTTTGTTGTGATAACATAATTTTTTTTTACAAGTTTTGTTTATTTAAATTATTTATAAAATTAATTTTTGTTTGATTATAAAATTATGAGAAGTTATGCAATTTTTTCACAAGAAATAATTTCTTGAGACTTGAACTTTGTCTTAGTTTCAAAAAATCGATGTTAGTTATTACATCCGACTCATTTTTTATGGATAGATAAAATTATAATTTGAATATATAACAATGTATCTAATTACAATTTTTATTTTTATCTTTAATTAATTGTTCACATAAATTTATGTTAAGATTATGGTTAAGTAAAATTCTCCACAAAAGTTACATATTACATGCTAGCCACTATATTTTGGCGTTTCAGATTTTAAATTTCAATCTTGGAAGACTTACAAAAAGGTTCTCACGAGCGTAGAGAAACAGAATCTGAAGATATATATATATATATATATATATATATATATATATATATATATATATATACTTACTAAGGACATATGGTGAGAAATTTCTCGATGAATTTAGAGGATTAAGTTTGAATTTTTTTTTTTAAATGAAATTATGTGTAAAATAAATAAATAAGCATATATTTATTTTTAATTTACTTTAAAATAATCTTATTTTAAATTAAGTATAATAAGTCAATTACATGATTAACTAATACATTATTATTACAATTAATTAATAAATAATTTTAATTAATTATTTAAATTAATAATAATGTAATTAACTTAAATGTACCTAAGTTGCTCTAAGTTTACGATAGGATTTCTCCCACGTGGCAATGGTTGGCTTACTCACGAGTCATGGCGAATGTGACGATAGCGGAGCTTAACAGAAACTCGGGAAACTGTGATAAGATAGTAGAAGAGATTGTGAAATTGGAGAGAAAGATCTTTCCCAAACATGAATCACTCGCTACCTTCTTTGACGGCGAACTAAGAAAGAAGAACACTGGATTGCTATACCTCCACGTGAATGGCGAACTTGCAGGCTATGTCATGTATTCTTGGCCTTCTTCCTTGTACGCTTCTATCACCAAGCTCGCAGGTTCCAACCCCACTTTATTTTTTGCTTACATCTAAATCACGAATTAATAGTTGCATTCAAAATTCGTCTTTCAATGTTCGATTCTGCATTGTCGTTGTAAATTTTAAGTCATGTCCATTAGCTGTTTGATGAAATTATCCAATTAAAAAGATTGAAGCTTGATCTTTACTTGTAAAGATGAGACTAATATGGTCTTTTGGGTCGCCCTTATAACTCTCAACAAGTGAAATATTTGTATTGAATCTTCAATTTTTTGGTTATTCACAACATGGGTAAGCCATATTTTGGTTTTAATAGTGAAGGAGCAATGGAGGAGGCAAGGCCATGGAGAAGCTCTGCTGAAAGCGGCGATTCAGAAATGCAGGACAAGGAAAGTTTCACGCATACTGCTTCATGTGGATCCCTTGAGGGCACCTGCACTGAAACTTTACAAGAAAAATGGTTTCCAAGTTGACAGCTTGATTGAAGGCTACTACTCCTCAGATAGAAATGCCTATAGAATGTACTTGGACTTCGATTCCAATTGAAGGAGAAATTCAAGAAGCATTTTATATTGATTCTGTGGTCAGTGTTGAAACAATAATTTTGTAACAGTGTTTAATTTAAGCAGTTATGATAGACAAGCATTTAACGGTGAGAAGTTGTTCTTACTTATGTATTTCAAGCAGAAGGGAATTAGATATGAGAATAATTTTTAGATGAATACGATTTATCATAAGTATTCAAATTCTTACTTGACATATATATAATGTTATAAGAATCATTATAAAATTATATTAATTATTAATAATACTTTATATATATTAAATAATAATTTGAGTATTTAAGTGATGACATAATAAATTGTATTTATTTAAAAATTTGTCTGTGATATGATTCTCGAGAGCTATGTTATTCTTTTTTTTTTTTTTTCCTTTTTTATGAAGTGTTATTCTATTCTATTGTCATTATGTAAGCTAAGCAATTTCATTGTGACTTCCACGTCTAATGGGGAGAGTTTAAATTTGTTCCCATTGAGGGGCAGGTGAGTACAAGTTTGGAATCAATTCATGTCATCTGGACTTTACCTTTCATATAAACAAAAATCATGTTTAGTTTAATTATTAATAAAATCATTTATATTAATTAATTTTACTATTTTGATATTTTATTAATATATTTTTAATTTATATGAGATGATGATTAATTAATTTTAAAATTTCAATTGAATTTTTTATACATTTAATTTAAAATATTATTTTTTTATATTAAGATAGGTGAGAGTGAGGATTTAATATTTTACTTATGGCCTGTTCGAGTTTTAATTCCTAAAAATATGATACAAGGTCAGCTTTATTCTAATCTATCATCTCTCTATATTTGTTTTTTTTAAAAGAGAATAAGTACCCCAGCAAATGTGTGCACAAGGCTGAACTTAGAATTTCTACTTGGGCTTCATTCATCTTATTAGTTTACTGAGGACGCGGATAAGTCCTGGTTAGCTTTGTTGGAATTGTAAAATGCTATGAAGCCCAGACTAAGATACGAACAAGGGATATAATATAAACACGGATACGAAGACACATTAATTTTAAAAATTATAAGACATAGATACGGTATATATATATAATTTTAAAATTAAAAAAATTATAATTTATAAATATTATTTTTATAAATTTAAAAATTTATAATATTTTAATATATATCATATATGTCGATATTTACTTATTTAGTAAGTCATCTTAAAAAATATAGAACATAATTTCTATTAACATAATCTAAAAATCTCTTAAACTAACTTCTCTAATAAATTAATCATGTATGCAAGTATATATGCGTAAAAAAAAATAGAGAGAATATTGGTGTGAGACAAGTTTCGATGACGATGAAAGTGGATGACTTGATACGAACAGAGGTAGAAGGAGCAGATAAAAATAATGTTGTGTGAAAAGATAAAACTTAAAAATCTAATAGTGGCGTGTGAAAAGATAAAACTTAAAATACTGATATGTGAAAATAGTGACTTGAGACGTCAGTCATGTGAGCTTAAATGAGTTACAAGCTTACTAATTGAACGTTAGTTGTGGAAACTAAGTTTTTTTTTAAAAAAATATTAATGAGTCGTGTTCAAGTCGTGTCTTAGTAGTGTCTGAGAAGTGTCCGAGAAGTGTTCGAGCGTGTCCGAGACGTGTTCAAATTAAAAAAATAATTTTTTTTAATCGGACACATTTAGACATACATGACACGTGTGTCGTATGGATATCTCTATGTATATACGTGTCGACATATAACACGTCTCATAATCGGCGTGTCTGTGCTTCATAGATAAAATATAAATAAAAAAAATTAAGTCAATTTCTAAATTACTGGGCCAACAATTTTTAAGTCAAAAGACTCAAAACTTTCAGTGAACTTTTGTTTTAGCCGATGAGAAAAAATAAAAAAAGGGTAAAATATGCTAACCCCCTTAACTTTGTTAATATAACACTCAGCCCCATTTTTAAGCAAAAATAACACTGTACCCCATTTGACTTATTGATTAATACTGGTGGTAACATTTTCCTTCAGTTAATCATGGTTAACTTAAAAGTTCATTAAATTAACCATGGTTCAGTCTCTTCCTGCAAATCCACCGAAACCCAAGAAACCCAAAAACATCCTTTTCTCCATTGGAAATCCACTAAAGCTACTACTCCCTGCAAAACCACCGAAACCTAAACACAACACCCTTTTCTCCATAAAATCTACTAAAGCTACGACTGCAAAATCCACAGAAACCAGATAGAACGAGACTCATCCGACCTCAGCCTCCATTGCCTAACTTCAAGCTCCACCATTGCAAGCCACCACGCCTCTGAATCCCTCCACCACAACCCAACATCAACAGCCCAGTTTGTAAAGCACTGGCTTAGGATGATGATACCGCTCAACTACAGACGAGTTGGATAAAAACATAGCTGTAATGGAGGGACCTTCAGGAATTTCTTTCACAAAAATTACACATAACTTTCCATTACGAAAACACTGTAAGAGGAAAAGAAGTGCTTCAATGGCCACAAAATCTCCTTCTTTTAGCACAAAGAAAAAGCTAACCACATTAAATACAGAATTGCAAATTCCGTTGTGATATGTTTGATTGTTTTATTAATGCATCCAGCAATACAAGATACTCATGAATGATACAACACATATACCAAATTAATGATAATCTAAAGAACAAAGTCCCTAGACTCCACTAAATATCATTTTGTTTTTAAACCTTAGTCACCAAAAATAGCCTCTTCTATACCATCATATGACGGTTTCTTAAACAAATTGTCGACAAAATTATTTAATAAATTATTATATTTTTAAAATTATATACTAAACTATCATTTTTTTTACTTTGTAGATATTTTTTAATATTTTATAATTACACTAAAATGAATGACGTTATCTACGTGAAAATGTTAGAACGTTAGGCGTTATTTATGTAATAGCGTCAGTGCTGCTGACATTTTCTACGTAATAACGTCAGAAGTTTTGACATTATCAAGGTAATAATACCTAACACGTTAGCGCTATTACGTACACATTATTTTTTTAAAAAAATATAGATACAAATAGAATTATTTTCTAATTATTTTATCGAATTCAACTGCTTTGTTAAAAATTTTATTTTTTACGACGTAGAAAATTTTAGTCATTGTAGTAGTTATTTATATTGAGAAACTTACTTAAATTTCAATGGACGTAGGTGACCACGATCAACAATATATGCAGTCAAAAGGTTAGGATCAGTATCATCAATCAGTGTAGAGACAAGATCTAGAAATTTATACAATGCTTGATACTTCAACAAGATGCAAGTACCTCCAATCTAGTGCATGTTGTAGTCTGTGATTTTGCAGAACTCCCTAGACAAGTATGCTAAGACCGCAGATCTTCAATTGTATGTCCTAACAATGATAAAGTCTTCTAATAGGAGAAGAAACATCATGTACACATATTTACCAGAATGATTAGGAAATAACAAACTCTAATCAATCTAAATATGTGTGCATGTGCACACTGCTACATGTAAATATCATCATCGTGCTCTATAAGAGAAAGAGAGAACAACTCTAATAATAGTGCAATGGCAACGCCAAAATGGATGATGTTATTACATGAATAACGTTAATATGTGTGACATTATTAAGTGAAAAACACTAGAGGCGCTGACGCTATTTCGTAAATAATACTAAACGATTTGACATTTTCATGTAAATAACACTATCCGTATTGACGTAATTATAAATAATAAAAAATGCCAATAACGTCAAAAGTGTGACAATTTTGTCAAAAAGCCTCATATGACTTATCAACAGTTTGACTTGCCACCCCTGTTAGGAATAATTGGTCTGCCCTAGATCCAATCTATTGTATAATTTTTTAGAACATATTGTAATTATTTTATTTTGATAAATTACATGACATTCAGTTTATGTTGATTTTATTTGTCATATTCATTATTTAATTATTTATTTAATATGACAAGGTCCTTGATTAAATTTATGCACTTGTCATCATGATAGAGATCGTGATAATAAGAGACAAGTTTTTTATAATTTAATCTAAAGTGTTCTTGATCGTAGGATTATTGAGAATAAGACATTAATAATCCGAGTAGATCCATATATATGTGATTGTCTCTATTGGATAGAGATTAATAGATCTTATTTATTAATTCACATATATAGATGATGCATATAGAGATATGATCATTGAACTGATTCAATTGAGAATTCCTAATAGTTTATATTACCGTTAATCTGTCAATAGGATATTCTCATGAAGGACATGATGTAAGTTTTTCCTTTCGACCTGAGATTATCATAGTAATCAACAAGCTACTTGTTATACTTTGATTTCGAACACCTAATGCCCTAGGGCACTAGTTGAATGGATATTGGGTATGACTAAATACTTGTAAGATTAATGATATATCAAGAAGGAATTCATCAACTCTTAGTAATAAGTTTGAGCTCCATGATTATAACAACAAAATTTAGACCATGGCCAAGGCAATATGAATGAAGAAATGAGTGATTTGATCACTATACAATCCCTCAACCCCTTCCTGGGCTTCACTGGCCTTCTCCTCTGCAACTCTCTGGAATTCTTTAGCCATTGAAGGTGCCTCTTGATCTCTTCCATCAAACGACGGTTTCCATTGAATGCTTGCCCATAATTTTGATATGCATGGTTCATTCATTCAATAGCCATAGAAGATTACGTTACTTCTTTGATCACTGTTAACAGTTTCATATTGTTAAGGCATACAATTAATCATTTTTATTACTCTCATTCAAAACCCATTTGAGTTAATTGCACTTTAAGGTTCAATGAGTTCAAAACTTTACTTTCTTTCTAGTTTTTAAACCATTTCTCATCCCTTGATTTCCACTTCCAAGAACTGGATTATGCAGAACAACTCCCATCAAATGCATGAAATCTTCCTCCACAAGCACAACAAAGTCTAAAACTTAATTCCAATCTAAGACAAATTGAAATTAAAAACAAATTAAATCTTACATTTGGTTTCTCCAATCTTAATTTCCTACTGGGATCATTCTTACACGAAAACAATTTCCACAGCAAGTATCTTATACAAATTAGTAACTCTAACTCTACAGCAAAGAAGCAAGCAAAACTATTAGTTCACAAATTAAATGAAAAATAAAAATAAAAACAGCCAGAGATAAAAAAATAAAATAAAGAGGATACGTTACTGGGGTTGTAGAAAAATGGCCTACTAGGCTTTACCAAGGAAGATTGTGAAGTGGCATGGAGAAGAGGGAGGAATTGGCCACCAGCCATGATGCTTTTCATCCTGGAGGAATTGGTGGTTTGCTTTCTTGCTCATGTCCCTCAGCTTGTAAAAGCAGGCATTGAAAATCATATCTAATAACTTGAACCCGTAATTCTGCGTTGAGCCTCTCAGAGAAAGTAGTTTAGGAGTTCAAATTTCAAACTCTATGAAACGAAGACATTTGAACCACCCAAGTGCCACGACGGAGGAATCAACCACCGCTCAATGCCCACCTTGTTTCACGTTGTCATGGGTAGTCTCCATCTCAATGGTCGAACCAATTCTTTGTTTAAAAAAATTCTTTTTATTTACACTAACCATGGTTGGTAATAAGCATATTCCGTGAGAATCTGTTAATCACCACAGTTAGTCAAAAGTCAAATAGGGTGGAGTATCATTTTTGCATGAAAATGGAGCTAAGTGTCATTTTAACAAACTCAAGGGGTTAGTGTATTTTATCCTAATAAAAATATAGAGCCTCCCTAGAAAAAAGAAAAAAGAAGCATGTCACCTATTGTTGTATAACCTGGACGTCAACTTGGTCTTCTGAGTGAGTCATTTGGTCAACGGTTTAATTACATATCAAACAGTAAAATTAAAAAACTTAAATAAAGACGAGAATATTTTTAAAAAAATATTATATGAAAAATTATTTGATATAAAAAGTAATATATTAAAAATACTACACAAAAGCCATTATATAAAAAAATACTTCTAAATAAATAGTGATAATAGTCTATTAGTTAAATAATAATATAAATTAAGAAATTTTGAACAATACCCAATAAAAATATATGATTTAATGATAAAGTGCATTTCGTGACAAAGGCCTTGAGGTACAAAAATGGTGTAAAAAGTTTATTAGACCAGACGACTCAGTCCTACAACTATGATGCAAACTGATGCCATTTTTGCCTTCCTATATTGCGTCAAGTTAGCAGATTTTTACTTTGGATTTTTTGTAATTCAGTGATGTACAGAGATAAGCCTATAGATTTAGATTCTCAGGAAGTGAACAAGGATATGGGCAAGGACAATTAGTTGGAGGAGCAAGTTTTGTGGTTAACAAGAACATCGAACTACTACTGTCTACTGCATGTATATAGGGATGGAATGAGTATTGAAATCTCAGACTTTTTGTTGATTTATTTCCTTGTTTATGCACTTGAAAGTTGAAATTTGGTTGTTTAAATAAGAAGTTATCTACATTTTTTATGCTATCATCATTATATCACCCGAAAAACATGAATAATTATCATTCATAAAAAGAAAAGAAATATTCATAGAGGTTTTTAGCTCCTTCTACCAAGGCCTTTGTGGCCGGAGAGTATAGAGGAATTCATATCTTTTGTATGAGATCGAGAGGCCTTTTTTTAATGCTTCAAGGCTCCCTACTGTCCTCCTCTTGGCTGTTGGAAGTGCGAAGGATATCCAGGCAAAACTTTAACATCAACTTTATTTATTTATTAGTAATAATGTACATCAACAGTTTTTATCGCATGAAATAAGGATAAGTGCCATGAAGTATTTTTTTCCCTAGCTAATCCAAAATTAAATAGAAGCCATCATTCATATATATATATATATACACATCGTTAGTCTACCTCTTTAATCTAATGAAAGGCAAGTCATACATCTATTTACATATCGAGATTAGCATAAGTTCGGCAAGGAAACTTGCAGCTTAGCTCTGAAAAAATTGACAAAACTAGGATTTTGAACATATGAAAATGTGTCTAATTACTTATTCCATGCTTGCCACTATCTTTTGGGTTTTCATATTTTAAATTTCAATCTTGGAAGACCTAACGAAAGGTTCTCAAGAATGGTGTAGAGAAATAAAATCAAAATTAGGCCATCTGGTAGTGGTTGGCTTACTCATGAATCATGGCGAATGTGGCGATTGCTGAGCTTAACAGAAACTCGGGAAACTGTGATAATATAGTGGAAGAGATTGTGAAATTGGAGAGAAAGATATTTCCCAAAAACGAATCACTTGCTACATTCTTTGACGATGAACTGAGAAAGAAGAACAGTGGATTGCTTTACCTCCACGTGGATGGCGAACTTGCAGGCTATGCCATGTATTCTTGGCCTTCTTCCATGTACGCCTCTATCATCAAGCTCGCAGGTTCCAACCCCACTTCATATTTTGCTTACATCTAAATGACGAACTAATGATGGCATTCAAAATTTCAAATTTCGTCTTTCCATGTTAGTTTTTGTATAGCCTTCCTAAATTCATGTTATGCCTGTAGGCTGTTTGATGAAATTACCCAATTAAAAAGATTGAAGCTGGTTAAGATGAGACTGATTTGTATGTGGCCCGTTTGGTTTATAATTATATACCAATAAGCATGGCACGCCATTTCATGGATAATGTGTGATTGTAATTTATCAGACACACTTTCCAATGTGCTTTGGGCAAAAGGAAGAACACTCTTACTTCAGATTTGATGTTTTTTACAACTCGAAAAGGAAAGGAAAGGAATGGAACATGATTCCTCCATCTTTGTTTGGAAGATTCACTAACTAGACTCCGTGTGTTCACCAATTTTGAGGGGAACAAAAATTAAGTATTTGAGTTGATTAAACGTTTTAAACAAACTTATTTCCATTATCCTTATTTCCTTTCCATTCCTATCTTTACCTATCATCCAAACATAACGTTATTTTCAACCAATGCAGTTTGCGTTGGATAAACTTTAGAACAAACGAGCACAAATAACATATTTGACAAAATTACGGTTATGTTCTGTTTAAACATGATTTTGAATCTCAAATGGTTAAACCTTGGTTTGAGTAAGAGTGAAAAGAAATCACTTTTCCATAAGGTAAAACCATAGTTTGCAAACTATAATCCAAATAACTTACTGGTCTTTTGGGTCGCCCCCGTAACTACCAACTAGTGAAACATTTGTATTGAATCTTTAATTTTTTGGTCATCCACAACATGTTTTCATATTTTGGTTTTACTAGTGAAGGAGCAATGGAGGAGGCAAGGACACGGAGAGGCTCTGTTGAAAGCAGCAATTCAGAAATGCAGGACAAGGAAAGTTTCACGCATACTGCTTCATGTGGATCCATTGAGGACACCTGCACTGAATCTTTACAAGAAACATGGTTTCCAAGTTGATAGCTTGATTGAAGGTTACTACTCCTCAGATCGAAATGCCTATAGAATGTACTTGGACTTCGATTCCAATTGAAGGAGAAATTCAAGAAGCATTTTATATTTGTTATGTGGTCAATGTAGAACAATTTTGTAACATTGTGTTTGTTTAAGGAGTTATGATAGACAAGCATTTAATAACTTTTGTACTGCATACAGAAGGGAACGAGATGTGATTCTCTAGAGCTGTGTTCTTCAAATGTCTGTACTATTGTTACATGTTATGTCTTTGACAGTTAACATTGCAAAAATGTCAAATGAAGAAAATATAACAAAACCAACATGAAGGTCCTTCAAGAAGTTTCCTAATAGAGGCCCAGCCAAAAAATAAAAGTTTTCAATAGAGGTTAATAAAATTGGAATTACAAAATTTTATTGGTTTTGTTGCGGGTTAATAAAATTGGAATTGCAAAATCCTACAGTGAATTTGATTTGTTGCTGCCCAGGATCGAACTGGGGACCTTTAGTGTGTAAGACTAACGTGATAACCACTACACCACAGCAACTGGGTTGCACTTGGATAATTTTTTTTAATATTATAATTTACATAAAATAAGAAGCTGACGTCATAATGACTTAAAAATTCAGGCCCATAAAATGGTCGAAGCATTGTAATAAAAAAAAACAAAAAGAAGTCAACCTCCTTCCTCTCTTCGAATCGATACGTGCTGCTCGAGCCCTAGATTTCAATCTAGGGTTTCTTGCATTTTAATTCCATCTGCAAATTTTGCTTTCATTCAGTTCAGGGGGTTAAATTAAATTGCTTTTTTTTTTGTTTTATTTTTTTGTGAATTGGAATTTGGTAAAGAAAAATGGTGAGGGTGTTGAGAATCTGCATACAATCGATATTAAAGCTGGTGAACTCGGTGATTGGGATGGCTGGGCTAGCCATGATTCTATACTCCTTTTGGATGATTAGGGTTTGGCAGAGGCAAATGGGTGAACTTCCCTTTGGTCAAGATTCTGATTACCCACCTCCGTGGTAAAAAAAATCTCTTTTTTTTTTCTTCTGTTTTTTTTTTCTATTCCCTTTTTCCCTTGTACGGATGGATGAGAAAATTTTGGACTTTGATTGACCCCTGAAAATAAAAAAAAAAATAATATTCGGTTTTATGAGATTAATGGATTTTTATTGCTTTTGCTGTTAATTTGTTGAATGAAAGATAATATTTTTGGAAACCAAACGAATTAATAGTGTAGGAGAATTTGTTTATTGGGTATTTTTTATGTTTTGCATGCTTAAGCTATTAAATTCCAAATTTGCATTTTGTTCACTTCCAAGCTGTTAATGGGATTAAGAGAACTCGTAATTTTAATGGAGTTATACATAAGCTGGATTGTTTGAGCAAGGGTGCTGGTTTAGGATATGTTCATTTCGAGAGTTACATTGGTTGGCACCTAAAATTTGTATGCTTTCTATGTTTCAACACAATGGTGGTTTGTTCTCAAGTCTCTGTATTTCCTGCATGTATGCGTCTTTTTTCTATGGATTGATTGCGAACGAATTGCTTTTTTATTCTGTAATCAGGTTCATTTACACGTTTCTTGGCCTTGGAGTTGCGTTCTGTGTAATTACTTGTTCTGGTCACCTTGCTGCTGAAACTGCTAATGGCTGTTGCCTGTATTTGGTATCCTTTTCTTGAGTCTACCATTATATTTTCAATATATGATGCACTGACATAGGCACGGGTATCAGATATGGCACCGGTGCAACACAAGGATACGACATTTCTTAAAACTTACGATACAAGTATGACAGGATACAACAGAACATTTATATTAAAATTAGAAGACATCAGCAATTTCTTAAACTCTAAATTAGAGAATTTTAATTTCAATGCTAAATGTTTATTGAAGACAAATTTTATTTTAATAAAATAGACAATGCAATATCTAAGATAACTATTATCACTTAATAACTTAAATAAGCAAATGTTTGCTTCTGAATGTATTCAGTGATCCGTCGTGTACCAAATGATTTTGGCACTTTTCACTTTATTTCACTTTTGATGAGTATTAAACAAACACCATCAAATCATTTTCAGTGCTGAAACTTTTCATTTTCTGCACTAAATTGAGCTTTCAAACAGCCCCAAACAGTAGTAGCATTGTGTTCAATTGCAGAAATATCTCATTCTGAGCTCATTATGTCATTAAAGCATTGTTGACTTTGACTGCTTACAGTATATGGTGTTTGTGGTTTTGCTTCTCATGCTGGAGGCTGCAATATCAGTTGATGTATTTCTAAACCGAGACTGGGAGAAGGTATATTGTATTGGAAACACTTTCTGAGTAATTTTTTTTTAATTCAACACCTTTGTAGCGTTCTCTTTCAGTGACACATTAGATGGGTTAAGCCATAGTCTGGTCTATTTTAACTTGGAAATCGGAATCAGGACTTCCCAAAGGACCCCTCAGGGAATTTTGATCAGTTCAAGAATTTCATCAGGTCAAACTTTGAGATGTGCAAATGGATAGGCCTGTCACTTGTTTCTGTACAGGTAAATCTGCCTCCCTCTTTCTCTCTGAGTGTGGCATTTGTTTGACAATTTATGACTCAATTACTAGTGAAGCCCAATTATCGAATGTCAAGGATTTCTTACTATGGGTTCAATATGATTCCAAGTTTCCAAGTTCCAGCACAAATCAGTTATTTCATTCAAGGGAATCTTTATCTTCAGGTTCTTAAGATTGTCTAAGTAGCTTCTTCCTTCTCTTCTGCGAATAAAACACAGAAAATGTTGTCCCCAAAGATTGGAAAGTACAAAGTTTTAAAAAACATTATTGCTGCTCAGGATCAAACAGGGGGACCTTTAGTGTGTAAGACTGACATGATAACCACTACACCACAGCAACAACTTTCTTCTTTTGCATGTATTTTACATAAGCAAAATTAAGGGGAAAAAACAGTGTTCCTTTTCAATATGATTGTTGCATTTCATATTCTCCTTCGACTAATGGTTTGAAAAAGTATTTTATTCTTCTTTCATAGAAACAACCATGCAATTTGCATGTTCTATGACATAAAAACTGAAGACTCTTATACAATTGTTTTTAGGTCCTTGCTATTCTTAAATCAAAGCAGCATGTAAAGAGCTTTTCCCTGAAATATCCTTTTCACATTATCAAGATCAGTTTGTATCATTTCTTCCTAACTGCATCCTGTAGTATAGTTATGTTTGCCTTGCCCTTTTTAATACTTTGTCTGTTTTGTTCAGTTATTGGTAATTGGGATGCATATTTCATGATTAAGAGGTTGATTTAGGTGAATTATGAATGTAACCTGTTATGTCTAATTAATTAATGGGAAAATTGATGGGAAGGACCGCTAATGATACAAAATTAAAGGTGAAGGACCCAATAACCATTCCCGTAACAGCAATGACCATTTGGAATGGCTGATTGACCATTCTGAATGATTAATTGGTCCTTCCTGTTAATTTTGTATTGTTAGCAGTCCTTCTCATTAATTCTCCCTTAATTAATTAGTAATTACACTGTCCACTGTTTCACATATTTCTATTGACTACTATTGGTTTTTAAAATTGACGATGAAGTTACTTTTGGAATTTGGAATTTTGGTTGATGGATGAATCATTGATGGGTGGCTGGCTGTGCCCTTTGCTAACAGGGGCTCTCTTTATTATTGGCAATGATACTCAAAGCTCTTGGACCGCATCAATATTATGACAGTGATGATGAATATGCATCTGATCAGGTGCCACTCTTGAAGAATGCTCCACCTCCTTATGTTGTTGTTGATCATGGATATGGACATGGGACTAAAAATGATGCGTGGATCAGGGTTAGCGACAAGGTAAAAAGGATTCAAATCTTTTAATTGATCATGATTTTCTCATTCAAATCATCTTGGATTTTCTTCATAAATTATTTCCACTAGTTTGCGACAAATACCTATTATCACTCATCAACCTCATCCTTATGTGATTCCAATAGGCAAGCAAATAGGCTTTACTTTGATCTATACTATAAGTCATGAATTTGAAAATGGTTATGTATTCGATTGGATCTATAGCATTTTTGTCTGCAATCTCCATTGTCGTTCCTTCCAATTTATGGAACTAGTTCAGAACATAAACTTCTGCTAATGAGGCTTTCTTGCATGATATTGATTTAACGCAAGCTTAACATTATTCGTTCAGTGGTCAGATAGTTTACAGGATATCTATTAGGTTTCATTTAGTTACTATATATTAGTTATCATATTCCTAGTGGGATAAGACTTGGTTGAAATTAAATTGTTGTACTATATATTAGTCAACATGTTATTATGTTAAACCTTAGTTCTTGCTTGCACTTCCCTCTTTTCAAATGACAGTTTCATTCTTTCTTAATCAGACAAATAGGTGAGGCCAATTGCTTTCAATTGAACCTTGATGTTTGGAACCATGAAAGGCAGGCGAGACGATGCTCTTTTGGATGTCAGTTCGCTTACTTGAGGATCTGTCAGCTGGAGATGGATTAGCTATTGAAATGTTGATGAAGGGAGAAAACTCGTGTTCATCGTGACTCTATCATCTGATACACCAAATTCATGACCGTTATGAGAAAATAGCATTATATGATTTATGTTTGTAGGTCGTATATAAAATTCAGAACCTCTTTGATGACCCCCTGCATCTTCTGTTAAAACTATCTCCGGAAGTAGGATCAGCAGATATGAATAAATATTCTTTTGGTTAACCTGGTTACTCATCATTTATCCGTTGTGGTTGTGGATACAAAGTGAAGTTTTGGTGCCAGGAGCATCCACACAGAAACATGATTACTTTATTTGCTCTTTTGGGTTCGAAGACTTTGTGATTCTGATAAACTTCATTTCAGCACTTAACCAATTGGAAAGAGAAATTATTTTTTACGAGTAAATCAAATCTTGAATTACACTAGCCTCTACGCGTGTTTAAAAAAAGGAAAAAAAAAAAACTTGTCTAAAAGAAGTACTTTGTAATTTCCTAAAATTCAAGGAAATTTTAGAAGAAATTATTGTAAATAACTCCTTTCTTTAATATTTTATGAATATTATTTAAAATGAAAAAAAGAATACATTTTTTAATACTTTTTTTATTAAATTACGTTATATATTAAAGTACATAATTACTTTTGATTTGTATGCAATTAATTTGATTAATATGTAATTAACTTGATTAACGTATAATTAAATTTATATTTATATTTTAATATGTAATGTGATTTAATAAAAAAGTGTGTAATAAAAAATATACTCTTAACACTCCTCTATCTAAAATATTTGATCAAGCCGCTTAGGCACCTAACTGCTTTACCTACTTGCTTGTAAAAATATGAACAGTTGTTTTTCCTTTAAGGTCTGTCAGGAAATTGCGAGCAAGAAATATAATGACAGTGGAAGTGAAAACAAAAGATATTGGGCTAAGAAAGTTACTATGTTAATATTTTTTTGGTACATAGTTATTATGTTAATCTTATTTGGCAAGCAAGGTGCATTGGAATAAAGAAAATCGCAAAAGAGATTATTTATGAGCAAGTAACACCAATAGCTCACAATGAATTCTTATTTTTATTTTTTTAAATTTTTTAGGAGTATATCTCTTCTCGCTTTCTCTACTGGTTTGAGTGATTTTTTTTTTAAAAAAAAAGTGATATGTGATGTTTCTATTAACTTACTTCTGTGTAAATAACATTTTTCTTAATTTATTGATACATATATAAGGTAAAAATGTATGATAAGATAGGGATCAGGAAATGTTAGCTCAGACAAATGTCATATAGACAAATTATAAGAGGTAAAAGAAATATGAGCCATGTTATTAATATACACGGATTTTTTTATAAAGGAAAATAATGTTTTTACATTATTTTTTATCTCACATCTATTTTCACACTTATTTTAGATGAATATGATTAACTGAGAAAAAGTGATAAGAAAAAATAAGTATAATAAATGATATTAAGAAGAGTGTAAAAAAATGTATATACATTTATGTGATAAGAAAATCGAGTTATTTTACAAATACCTCACAGGTGATTTGTTTAGCATGTGAGAAATATTTTATCCTCTTATTTAAATTTTCTATTAAATTTTTTTTAATTATTAAATAAAAAATATATTAAATATTTTTTGTATTCTTAATATATTAAATGTATTTACTTTTTTACTTGATATTTTTTCATTTAATATTAAGAGAATTATTATAAGAAACTTGTAGAAAGATATAATATTACTCTTACCATTTTCTTTTACCATCTTTCTCCTTTCTCTTTCTTTAGTAAAAAAGAAATAAGATAAAGAATTTAGTCTATGAAATGTCTTATTTTACTTTTTGTGTAACTAATTTTTCTCAAAAAATATAACTAATATGAAAAATTGTTCAATTATATTTAGATTTGTGTAGAAAAATGCTAATGTGATTATACAAATTCTTAGATAAATTTAAAAGTATTAAAATATGTGAATTTTGTATTAAAAATAAGGGATAGATTCAGAAAATATTTACTGGAGGATCAAAAATTATAAATCATATTATCAAATTATATCATAAATTTACCAATAAAATTTATATTATAGTATAAAAAATAATATATAATACTTTTATCGAAATCGAACACGATGTTCTTTTTCATATCATAAAAAGTGCAAATTAATAGTAGGCGCATTAGACATAGATAAAAAAAATTAATAACAAGACATGATCCTTATGCGTCTGTGTTGTGTTGTGTGAAAATTTGAAAGGTGGTGAGACAAAAATTGAAAAGTAAATAATTTTTTTTATAATTTATAAATATTTTTTTAGTTGTAAGACTTTAATTATCTAGTATTAACAGTAGTCTAATTATCAAAATTTACATGAAGATAAGATTAGTGAACTTCATTTATCTTCTTTTAAGTTTTTTAACAAAATAATTTCTTAATAATATTTATCATCAAATATTTGTTTCACATTACAAATATTTAATAAAATAATTTTTTTTCTAAAAATTATAGCCCATACACGCTCCCATCAATCCGTCCCTATAAAAACCATTATTTGTATAGCATCACCCATCAACACAACAATAATATTCAGCCTATTTCTTTAACTTCTCTCTATAGTTGCTAGTAATACATAGTCTTCCAATATGAAAATAGACTTGCATGTGTAGAATGGAAAGCTAGCTAGACAATTAGTACTGTCCTGTGAGTTTTTCTTCTAAAAAGAGAAAGGAAAATTATATAATTCCAGAATTTTTTGGTGCTATAATGCCTCTGCAGAAAATCAAGCTAATCTTCTACGCCCTACCATGTGGTTTGGAAAAGTTTGTTGACAGCTTCTGTTGCTGCACGCTACCAAATGTAGAAGGGACAAAAAAGAAAAAATAAAAAAGAAAAAAAAAAATAAAAAAGAAAAAGAAAAAAGAAAAAAGAAAAAAAGAAACAAAACACTACTAGCATTTACAACAGCTTTTCTCCTTTTCCTTCCAATTTTGCTTTTCTGAAAGCATGGTTCACGTTGAGGTACTCATTTAAGGGGAGGCCCATTATGTTACTCCGTCCTTATTATTAGGGGTGTTTTCGAACAAACGGATCTAATATATTTATCGAATCAAATTTTTAAGATTCAAATTTAACTCAATCATAATTTAATTAGTGATTAATTTGATATTAAATTAATTTAATATTTAAATAAAATTTATAAATTTAAATATTATATATAATTAAGTCATAAATTTTAAAAATATAAAAAAAAATTATAAAATATTTTATAATATATATTTTGAAATAAATTATATCATTAAAAAAGTATTAATTTTACTCAATAAATTTTATAATTCATTATTAATTTTTATAAAATTATAAGTTTTAATATATTAGATAACATTTGATCGAGTTGAACCGATTCAAAACATGACCCAAACTCAATTCGAAAACTACATTAAACTTAATTTCAATAACTCAACTCGACTAAATTAGCTTCGAGTCAAGTGAGGCGAGGAACATCCCTACTTCTTATATACAATGTGATTGAGAAAAGAAACTAATTCACTCAATTCACCTGGAAACATAAGACCTCTATTTATTTATTTATTATTATTATTTATGAAGTACGAACATGTTATTTTTGAGGCGTATTCGCACATCGGATATGTGTTATTGTCAAATACATAAAGACACTCGTACGATATACGTGTCTTACGTGTTTGAATGTGTCCGATTAAAAAGATTATTATTTTTTAGTTTGAACTCTAATACGCTTGAACATGTCTCGAACGCGCTTGAATACGTCTAAGAACGATCTGAACACAAACCATTAATATATTTTTTTAAAAAATTAATTTTCATGACTAACGTTCAATTAGTAAGCTCATAACTCACCCAAGCTCAATCACATTCCCAAGTTACTATTTTCATATACTAATATTTTAAGTTTTATCTTTTCACACGTTACTATTAGACTTTTAAGTTTTATCTTTTCACACACTATTATTTTCATTTGGTCCTTCTACCTTTTCTCGTATCAAGTCATCTACTTCATCGTCACCGAAGTTTGCCTCATACTAATATTCCCTTTAGTTATTTTTTTACGCATAATATCATACTCGTAGTTGGAGTTATTATAAAGTTAGTTTATGAGATTTTTTAAATATGTCGATAGAAATTATCTTCCATATTTTTTAGGAAGAACTTACTAAGTAACAAATATTAATACATATACTATATTAAAATATTATAAATCTTATTTATAAAAATAATATTAACGAATTATGAATTTATATATATATATATATATGGAAAATCAATTTATATTAGTGTAAGTTGATTTTCTTATACATTTATTTTTAAGTTGTTAGATTCATTTTTATCTAATAGTTACTTTTTAATTAAATAATCTCAATTATTAAATAAAAGTAGAACTAACGGTTAAAAATAAGTGTAAAAAAAAAAATTTATACTTATATAAACCGATCTCTCTTATATATATATATATATATATATATATATATATCGATCCATATTCTATAATTTTTTGAATTTAATGTATTTTTGTATTCATATGTATACTTCATAAATTATTATTTTTATTATTTTGGTATAAGTAACCGCAAGGCCTCTTTAACGACCATATAATCATACTTATTGAACAACCAACTTTGTAGTTGCATTAAGTATTAAGATACTCTTTTGGTAAGACATCGTGATTCATGGGCATTTGTTATTTTATTATATTAAAATATGCTTTTGTTAAAAAATTATCTTGCTGCTGCACTGTCAGAAACCTCAGAGCAGTGAGAGTACAAGTGAGAAACTTTGATTTTGTTCATCGTAGAGTAGCCAGGGGTCATTGAGGTGGCAAAAGGCCAAGCGGGAAGACTGTTAAAACTTAAAATATTTCACTTCATAATGATTTTTATATTTTTGGTTTGTAGAATATGCTGCAAATCATAGATCTTATTGTGCACAACAGTCATAGTAAACTTTGCTGGTTCCCTCCCCCGTCCCCTTCGAACTAAACCTTCTTTTAAAAGCATTCCAATCCACCCATGTCTTTGTTTGATTTGTTGCTTCGTTTCTAAAAGTGTTGTACTCTTAAATGTGACTTGCATATCCCATCATTTTCCGATAATAAAGGAATTAAATAATTAATCACTACTGAATTCATTTGCCACACATTGAGATTAATATTAAGGAATACATTTGTACCCAAAAAGAAATTCTGGAATAAAAAGTTAGGTTGTTAATTAATTTCTATATTGCAAAATATGCTAATGTGGTTTCAGACTGGTAAGGTAAAATATATATAAAATGCAATAGTTAAGCGTTAAGATATATACTACACTAAGGATAATTAGATATCAGTAAGAATAGAGTAGGAATCCTCACCGTTCAACTCTCAGAACATATAGTTGATATCAGAAAGGTTGTTTGGTTATCAGTAACTTGTAGGGGGTGTAAGTGAGTAGTTTAATTTAAGTTTTGAAAAAAAAAATAAACTAATTAAAATCAATTGATTCGATTTAGTTTGATTTTCTTATTTTTTTATAGTTAAATTCGAATCAAATCGAACTAAATATCTATGGATTGATTTGGTTTGAGTGATCAGGTTTGTCATTTTTTTACACAAAAAATATTTAAATAATTAGCTTTTCATAACAAAAAAATATATATAATAAAGCTATAATTTTTTTAAAAAATATAATCAAACTTATTAATCTCAATAAGACACCATAAAGTATAACAAATTGACAAAGTATAAATAAATAAATATAATTAAAATATACATAATAATAGATCTGAGTCTGAGACAAATACACAACAATACTCAAACTTAAATCAAATATAATTAAGAAAAAACACAAGTACACAACATAACAATGATCAGGACCCAAACTCAATCCAAACTCAATCTAAATTTAATCCAAACATAAAAAAAAACATTATTCATCAAATATCATTCATCAAATCCAATTTATCTCTGAACTTCATCTACATCCTACAATAAGTATAAATGAAAACTTTATGGTCTTTCATCTTTATTTTAATAACTAATATCCAAGGATTTAATAATGAAAACATTATGATCATTAAATATTATTCTTAATACCATCTTGATTTATTTACCCTATGAATAATCACTCACCTATCTTGTCACCTTCTATTGTTTTATCCTATCAAATGTCAATGGATAATATAACTCACTCTATCGTATTATGCATTCACCGTAAGCCTAAGAAACCACAATACCAAGACCTCAAGCTTCTCGACTTTGCCAACAACAAAAGAAACCTCATTGTGAGTTAGAACGTACATCAAAGAATCACTCAATGATCTTCGAAAGAACATATATTCACTATAACAAAGAAAATGGAATTGATGAATTGCATCGACAATTGTAGATTGTGGTTAGCCGATTAGAAATAAATAAGATTAGACAGGGAATTGTAGAGAGATAACAGATAAAAAAATTATAACCAAATTAATTATATGACTCATTACCAAAGATTAAACATTAATATATTACATTCAGTAATTATTATTTCTGTAGATGTAGAGTCTTGAAGTAAATAATTCAATATTTCATCTAGTACATGTGGATCATGTTCATGTCTTACATTCAATGATATTAAACTTTATTTAGTTTAGATTTTACCCAAATTAATCATTATACTTAAATCAAATCAAACTAATTAAATTAATTCAATTTAAATTAATTAGATTAATCGAATTATCCGAACCAATTTACACTTCTAATAACTCGTGCCATGTGTTTTTTTTTTTCAAGCTTGCAGACAAATGCAAAAGATTCTTCTGCACAAATCACAAAACCCTTTTTGAAATTTTGTAGTAGTACATGTTTTTCATTTTCCCCAATATCATTATTTTGCTACCTTGTAGTCACCACCACCTTCCAGAATCCTGACCTTGGATCTCTCACATTGTATAAAAGCAAACAGTCCACGGATTTTCTGGTAGGCTGGAGCTCTTTGATGAATAATTCATGATGCCTAATAATAATACAATAAGCTAATTAATTATAAGCAAGATAAGAAACAGAAACATAATAATTTTGAAATTAGTGCTAATCAAGTACAAACTCCCTCTTTCCCTTGCCTTACCTTTACGAATCAATAAATTAACAATGAATTTGCTCTCATAGTGTTCCAAGCAGGTGTACAAAATTACTCTAGTTTGCATTATTATGGCGCTTAATTTGCTCCAGTGTAATAACCTACATTCTACAGAGGATGCATCTATGATTTTGTTTGTTTTATTCTTTATACGATATGGATGGTCCACCATTGTGGATAAATACAAAGACAATGACAATAGTTGCCTGATAGGGCCACAAAGGCCAATCAATGAATCAATCTCAAAATTTGTCCGCAATTTTCTCAACTAGTGCCTAGACAGACATGGCATCCACTACTACTTCACACTTCACAGCCTGCAAAATACCAAGGAAATCTTTCCTAATTTTGTCACATTATAATGAGAACAAATTAAAGAAAAGAAGTGGCCACATTCGTCAAAAAGAAGAAAAGAGAAAGTTAGAAACCCAGTAGTGGCAAATTCAGATTTCTATTTAGGAGCTTCTTAGAGATCTAAAATTTTTATCACAAACCAAACAAGAAAATAAATAATAATATTCATATTTAACTGGAAATGCACCTACGGAAAAGTGGGTCACACACGAAGCCACCGTTATATCTGTCCCAAATATATATATATTTTACGAGAATCCCAAATATATATTGATAAAGTCTAACTGCATGTTTGTTTTAACTTAGATTAGCTTAAATTAATTTTTTTTTTAAGAAAAAAAGTTATTTTAATAGTGTTCAATCATATTTGGTAAAATCAACTTCAGTTTTTGTACGAAATTCAATGTAAAATAAAAATTTTTTGAAGTTAATTTTTATAATGTTAAAGATTGAAACTTATGATTTTACCTTATAGATTATTCTTTATATTTTGATATGTAAATATTATTTTGTCTTTAATTAAATAATTTTTTTAATCATTTTATACCTATTTTAGTAATTTAATACATTAAAATAATTCTTTTTATATCAATCAAATGAAATAGATTAATTTAAAATTATTTTTTAATTAATATATCCAAACTAAAAATAAATTAATTATAATCAATTATAACAAAAAAAATTTATATAATAATCAATTATAATTAATTATTAAAATAATCAAAATTTCCATAATCAACCAAACACATCTTAAATGTCTAATAAATAAGTTAAATTATTTGATATTGCAACATATAAGTCAACATAATCTCACTCACAGTTTCACACGGAGAGATGGTGCGAGAACAGAACTCTTTGGTAAACGGTTTTGTACGGCTACGGAAACTCGGATCCTTAAAACAACGTCGTTTTCTAAGAGCGTTACAACTTCTATTACCACCTCGCGTTCCTTTCTCGCTTTTTTTGTTTTTGTTTCTTACGTGAAATGACCAACGCACCCTCCTGCGTTCTACTCGCGCACATGCGGAATTAACGCCTTAACTACTGGTGGGACCCAAACTCAGTCCTTCAGTGGCATGCTTCCGTAATTAACCACTAAACCAAAGGATGATAAGGTAAAAACATTCATGCGTTGTTGTACTATAAGAAACCCAACAAAACCCCTTTAACGGTCTAACTAAACCCACACATCAGAACTCTCTCTGCCGCCACCAAACTGTCGGCAACGCTCCAAACGAGACCCTTTTTTGCTCCGAACAGCGGTGGCGCGCCGACCCATTTGGCTTCCACGCACAATGCAGCGCCACTGTGGCTCCGCAATGTCGAATCTGAGCTTCTTCTGTTTTTGTTTGGCGTTGAAACAACTCGTGCTGCTATGCGCTGCCGAGGAACAACCTCTGCACCGTGTCCCCGACCTACATTGGTATCCGGGCACGGGCACCTGGTACGGCGACCCCGAAGGAGACGGCAGCACCGGTAACTCTCTTAACAAGTTCTCTCATTTTCACATTTCACTAGCTAATGGCTTGACTAGCTGAGTTGACTCAACGAGTAACAAGTGTACTAGTGTACAACCTTACAATTTAAGAAAAAATGCTAATTTTCATGACTATAAGTCTTTCATGAAATATTTATGAAATTGACGTAGTTAGTTGATAGAATATGGTAGGTGTATCAGTTACTTCCAAAATCACTTATATTTTACTACCTATGTGTGTATTAACTTTTTTGTATAACTTTTTATGCGTAACTTTTTTTTCGTAATAATTGCTTACTTCAAGTTCAACAAAAAAAAAAAAAAGAAGAAAGCATTGCTTACTTCTTTTTATGATAAATAACGGTACTCAAAATTGAATATTAGAGTTATGTTGATGTGTTAATGAGTGGTTATTAATTAGTGAAGTTTTGGTGGTAATTATGAGTGTGTGTGGAATGAATGAAGGTGGGGCATGTGGGTACGGTACCTTGGTGGACGTGAAGCCGTTGAGGGCACGGGTAGGGGCGGTGGGTCCGGTGCTGTTCATGAACGGGGAAGGGTGCGGTGCGTGCTATAAGGTGAAGTGCTTGGACAAGAGCATATGTTCGAGGCGAGCCGTGACGGTTATAATCACGGACGAGTGCCCCGGGTGCCCCTCCGACCAAACCCACTTCGACCTCAGTGGTGCAGCCTTTGGCCGCATGGCTATTGCTGGCGAGAATGGTCAACTCAGGGACCGTGGTCAAATCCCAGTCATTTACCGAAGGTGCCTATTCCCTTAACATTCATCATTGTGTCTCTTTTCTTTTGAGTTAAAAATGTCGTTCATTTATATATATAAAAGCATTGATTTTTCTTTTTCTTTTGACAGTGACACCTTTTTTTTTTCCACTCACTTAAATGATTTAAGAGAGGACTTGTCTTGTTACATTTCTTATGCCGTTATGTGAAGTTACTCACTGCTATATGTACTGTAAAACATTATTCAATTGATTTATTTTTTGGGTAAATTATTCAATTAATTTACTGGTGGAAATATTACAGGTGTTTTTTGGGGTTTGCTCCGGGACTTTAACTTAGTTGCATTGACTCTTTGACTAGTTCCTTTTTTTTCTCCTTTTATTTAGTGCAAAGATTTGACTTTTGACTGCTTTTTTTTTTTAAAGGTAATATTATATTAACCCGGCTTTCTTTTAAAGGAAAAAAGTTAATATCTGTTTTTGCTACCCTGTTTGTTTCTATATATTGGGGCTACTGCACTGGTGTGTACCGTGTTCAATCCTGATGGATGTACCCTTTTGCTATGTGGATTGAAGGAAGGCCCATTTTAAACTACATCAATTTGTAATAAATGAATTTTGTCCTCTGTGATTGCATTTTCTGCAGAACACCTTGTAAATATCCGGGAAGAAAAATTGCCTTCCATGTTACTGAAGGTTCCACACCTTTTTGGCTGTCACTTCTGGTTGAGTTTGAGGACGCAGAGGGAGATATCGGCTCCATGCATATACGAGAAGTATGCATCTTTCTTCTGTTGCTGATGTTTATTTCCATAATCTTTTTTGCCCTTTACTGCTTAATTGCTTATTCCTTAAGTATCCCAAGTCTATATGAATCTAATAAGAATAGGAGAAACAGGAAAAAAAAATGAAAGAAAAAAACACAGGAGAGAACCCTGAACTTCTGGTGTCCCAGAGAATCAGATGCCATTATAGCTAACGGCCTCTCATATTAAATATAAAAAAGTGATAAGATTCTTAATATATTTTATAGCTAGAATATACACTTTGATTTTATTTAACTAATAAAATGCAACGGATAGTAATATATTGCATCTATGGAACACTGCTTCTTGAAAACTGTTGCAGATTTGACCAAAAGGAACTGCTTAAACGTGAAATAAAGCATTATGGCCATTCACATTTTTTTTACTTTTCTGATCAAATAACAGGGAACTAGCATGGCTAGTTAGTAGTTATATTAATCCATGTCCGGAGTGGACAATTCCAAATGTTGCGGACGTGTCCCCTTTAGACCACGTACCACTGCCCAACACTACCATTTTTTGCAGTTTAGATTAGATTACTGCCAGAGGATGCAATTGGAAGACCCTTTTCTCTCCTATTAAATATATTATCAGTATGGAATTCCTCATATAATGGTGCCCATTGGCAACCAATGTTCCTCTGGTGGTGCTTTTCCTCTATCTTCTGAACTCAAAGCATGTGATATGGGACCAATGTTGAAAACAACACTCCTCACTTCTCCCCCATTGTATGTAAAGGAACAGTCTAGGAACGTTTGGCAACTTATTTACCAAAAAAGAATAAAAATTAAATAATTAATTAAGTGGTGATTTGATCTCTGTTTACAAATAAATTATTAAATAATTCTTATACTGTAAATCCCTACATATAATCTCTTGTAGGTAGGTGGGGTTAACCCCAATTCGATTTGTTTGCAAATTTCACAAATCAAATAATGAGTCTGATTTTGTTTTATTATATTGTTCTTGTATTTTGGTACTGGCAGGCAGGGTCTAGTGAGTGGCTACAGATGAATCATCTGTGGGGTGCAAATTGGTGCATTATTGGGGGACCTTTAAGGGGACCATTCTCTGTGAAACTAAGCACCTCCTCTGGGAGAACCCTCTCTGCCAGAGATGTTATTCCGAGCAATTGGGTTTCAAAGGCCACTTACACCTCTCGCCTAAATTTCTATCCCTAGCACAGTCTTTGCAACTGGTACAAGCACCACCAGTACACGGCTCCTTCCCAAAGGGGGTAATTAATAAGCACCTTTTACCTAATTAAAGTTGGTCAAGTACCATAATGCAAACTAGTCTTCATGGCCTTCCAACTGTGTTTCCCTTCGTTTGCTATGTATGCCTTAGTTTTTCTCCTAGTCTTCCTTTTTACCCCTCCTTTTTTTTTTTTATAAGAAAAGTGGCCATTGGAGTGCACAAGGTCATCCAATGCGCCTTCTCTTTCTTATTTCTCTATTGATTTTGTATACCTACTTTTCTGGTATGTAAGTGTTGGTAGTAAATGTCATGTAGCCCTCTCCAAAGAGGAGAGAGAGCGTGTAGTGTAGTATCCTTATGGAGTTGAATGTGTGTACTGGACCCATTGAGCTTTTAATGAATATTTATTCTGGACCCTTGAATGCCTTGGACTTGGACTTTGTCTTGCTGATCTTGTGACAAACCCCACATTGTGGGTCCTCATGGCTTGTTTCCTTATCACTTTCACTGCTTTAATTAATTTCCATTTTGACCAAAAGAAAAGTTAATTCCCCTTCGGAAGATTAATATAGGTAGGAGTTTGTTACCATGCAAGATTTACGTTGTCTATCAAATCATACTTTGTGAAACTTTGGCAATAAAAATCAATGCTATAAATAATGTAACTTCTAAAATACACAAGTTTCAATGTCATTTTTCCAAGCACTAAAGCAAACGCAAGATATACAAAATTCGAAAGGATTTTGCTAAGAGCTTGAGCTTAATCTAACTTGATTTCCTACCAAGTATTTGTTGTCATCTTAAATTTTAAAATTGAAAATGCTGTTATTTCTCAAAGAAGACCTCTCGCAAGCCTATTCTAGCATCACCCAAT
This sequence comes from Ormosia emarginata, assembly GCA_029884605.1. Taxonomy (NCBI): domain Eukaryota; kingdom Viridiplantae; phylum Streptophyta; class Magnoliopsida; order Fabales; family Fabaceae; genus Ormosia; species Ormosia emarginata. The sequence goes on along the minus strand of JAQQTP010000089.1, from coordinate 24,566,657 downwards.
TTAAAAAGAAAAAACATAAGTTCATATTTTTTTTAAAAAAAAAATTATATTAATATCTTTTTACATAAATTTGCATATAACAATAATTTATACATTGATTATATATATATATTTTTTAAATTATTTTTCTAACATTAGCCGTTATGTTATTCTGTTTACACTTGGTGCCTTGGAGGTGACATCTTGAGTAAGAGATGTGAAGCATTAATTCATGTCATGATACCATAAGCAACGATCTTTCTCTTTATAGAAACTGATTGACGCTTCCAATTAAATAACACATTAATGGCACTTCTTCAATTTTCGTAATTATTATTCGCAAATATAGTTCATGTGGTTCCTTCAAGTACCACATCAATTAACAAAGTGGAAAAATAAAAGCGTGGGATTCCCTAGCAATACTACCAGCTAATTTAAGATAAAGCAAAGAAAAATGGAAGAATTGAACGTTTGAAAAATCGTAATAGGGGAATCCTATATATGTATGATGGATGCAGACAATTTTAATGAGAAATTTATGAGTGTGGTCCTTGAGTTCCCTAAGAATGAGGGACTACGGAGTATGGATTGGGAGTTGTAATTAATGAGTATATGATGATGAGGTTTAATCTCATCAGAGCTGTTGATCACATCATTCAGCCTCAAAGCACATAGAAAGTTGTTTGAAAAATGTCCCAAGAGAATTTTACCCCCGAAAAAAAAAAAGACAGGTTCGCGTGGGTGATGAAGGGTGACACAAGAAGGCTGTGTAGAGGTAAAGCGGTGGTCATGCTGGACTCTGGCCTCTTCGCAAATGGCTCTATACAATAACATGGAGAATCATACTAGGGGTGATCCTCTAAGATATACAGTATCTTCCGATACCCCTAAGATTGTCAAAACGGGTCGATTTACTTTGGGTCGAATTATTTTCAAGTTGGATTAGATTGAATCATATTAGTTTCAGGTTAATATTTTGTTGTTACAGTCCGACCTGTTTTAACTTAATGTAATATTATTAATACAAGTTGATCCGATCAATTCGGGTTTAGTCTATTCGAGTTATTTTTAATTTTTTATTCATTTTTGTTAAATTAATCTGTTCATTTTATCATACTATTCGGGTTGCTTCATTAAATTTAACCTATTTTAACAACTCTAGATACTCTCACTTTATAGTATATACATCAAAAAAAGAAATCAGGATTTATTTATATATCTTTGGTCAATTGGTCCTCCCATCAAACATTTTACTTCTTGTAGAACTCTCAAGTCTTAATCATAGCATTTCCTTTTCTTCGTTAAGAACAAAGCAAAAGGGACTTGCTCAGGACGATTTCACTTGGTGAGGAGTGAGCATACATGCTTCCATTCTATTTTGAAACTTTTTTTTGATTTTATATAAGTAGATATGTATATATCTTTTTATTTTTTATATAAGTAATTTTTGCTTTCATATGTAAAAAATTAATAAATTCATAGTGATAAAAAATATAATTTATATAATATTATTTTTTATTTTTTAACAATACTCATGTAATTTAGTACTTAAATATACTCATATAATAATATTTTTCATATTTTAATAGTATTCACGTAGGTTTAGTATTAATATACTCATACAACAAAATTCTTCTTCTCTCACTATTTTTTATCTCTACAAACTAATGATAATAAATGATATTATCTGCTTAGACTCACTCATATCTATTTCGACCACAAAGATATTTACCCCAATTATCTAAAATTTTTGGATTCGTCATTGGACCTACTATAACTTGCTTCGTTTTAACATGCACAAGTTTTTTTTTAATTTAATTACTAAGCATAAATTCCATAGTGATTTAAAACATCCAAAGGTTGTAATGCTGCGCAGACGTGCGGTCAAGCTGATAATAGCAATTTTCAAAGTAAAAGTATAAAACGATGGAATAGTAAGTGTTCTTCATATTTTTAGGTCCTAAATGTGGTATATAGTACTGTTGAGTTATATTAACATTTGGTTGATTTAAGTGATTTAACATTTGTTCTCTTTAAGAAATGTTTCGACTTCAATTCTTATAAATAGAAAAAAAAAATCAATACCAAAAGAGTTTTATATCTTTATATTCCAATTCGACTTGACTTCAAATTAATTAAAACTTAATACGACTTCTACGTGAGAAAAGATTAAAAAAAACTATTTATTAGGACACTTGATTGTAATGGCCCCAGTATATGGCCCAATTAGACAAAGATAGTTATTAGTTGTTGATCAAGTCAGTTATAAGTTAGTTACAACTGTCATTACAGTTAGTTAGAATTCAACAAACTTCAGTTCATTACAACTTGTATAAATACCATATTGATGTAATAATTCTTTTAGTTAATGAGAATATGAATTTTACTCAGATCCAAGATGGTATCAGAGCTCCTATTCAGACTTTCTTACTAATCCTTCAAATCCCTATTTCTGCCATGGAAACGAAAATCCTTCTCAACCTCTTGTTACTTCTCTTCTTTCTGGCCCTAACTATCATACCTGGGCACGAGCAATGAAAATTGCTTTAATCTCAAAGAACAAGTTGAAGTTTGTGGATGGAACAATTGTGGTTCCAAGTGCAGCTGAATCTTTATACAATGCATGAGAAAGATGCAACAATATGGTTCTGGCTTGAATTCATCGCTCAGTGGCTAAATCCATTCTTCCTTCGATCTTGAGGCACAACAAAGCTTGTGATGTTTGGAAAGATTTGCACAATCGGTTCTCTCATGGAGATATATTCAGAATTTCAAGTTTAGAAGAAGAAATTTATAAGATGCATCAAGGTAATCTTTCGGTTACAGATTATTTCACTCAAATCAAAACCCTATGGGATGAGCTAAAGGATTATAAGCCAATTCCTTATTGTAAATGTTCAATTTCTTGCACTTGTGGTGGTTATCAAACGATGCATCAGTATAGAGATCAAAGTCAAGTAATTCGATTTTTGAGAGGTCTCAATGAACAATATTCACATGTTAGATCCCAAATAATGATGATGAAGCCCCTTCGAGATGCTACTAGTGCTTTTTCTTTAGTTATACAACAAGAAAGAGAGATGAATCATGAAGTTTGTAATCAAGATTTGAGTGCAGAATCCAAGGTATTTTGTGGCTAATGCTGATCAGTCACAGCAGAATTCATTTGTCAAAAGAGGAAGTTTTGGTAAAGGAAAAGGAAGAGGATATCAAGGAAGAGTACAATCAGGGAAGTTATGCACTTATTGTGGTAGAAACAACCACACTGTGGACACTTGCTTTCATAAGCATGGCTTTCCGCCAGGCTACAAGCCAAGAGGTAGATCAGCATACACAACCAGCACAGATTTTAAAGAATGTACAAAGACACCTGTTGATGATCCAGTTCCTGCTTCATCCAGCTCAGTTAACAATAGTTCAAGTGTAACATTCACTCAGGAGCAATTTCAAAGCTTTCTCAATCTTTTACAACAGTCCAACAAAGAAGTTAAACCTTCCCATCATGCTTCTAACCTTGTCCAAACCACAGCCTTAAGCGTTAGTTTTCCACCTACAGGTAATAAGTTCCAACAGTGGATCCTGGACACTGGGGCCACTGATCATTTCACTTGTACGTTGTCCAATTATAGCACTTATCATACTATTAAACAGTTTCTATTAATCTTCCTGATGGCAGTGTGACTCACACTTCCATTTCTGGAACCATTCCCTTGTCTCAGTCATTAGTTCTCCTAGATGTCCTTTTTGTCCCAAACTTTAAAGTCAATTTAATTTCAGTGACAAAACTCATTCTTGATCAAAATTGCTTTATTACCTTTAGGCCTAATATCTGTTTGATTCAACAGGACTCCAACTAGAAGATAATTGGTTCTGCTAGGTAGCAGGGAGGCTTATTTGTGCTGGACTCTCCCTCAGCTAGCTTGACTCAATCTCATTATACATGCAACATTGTAGCTGGAAGGTCTGATCAAGCAGTTCTTTGGCACAATAGATTAGGTCATTTACCTGATTCGAAATTGTAAATAATGTCTATACAATTTCTTTTCATACCTAGTTCTGTTAGTTCTCCTTGTGATATCTGTCACTATGCCAAACAGAAAAGGCTACCCTTTGTATCAAGTGAAACATTCTCAAATAAAGTTTTTGATTTACTGCATGCAGATATTTGGGGCCCCTATTCTATAAGTTCTATTCATGGACATAGATTTTTCCTTACCCTTGTAGATGACTTTTCTAGATTCACATGGATAATTTTAATGAAAACAAAAGCTGAAACCAGAAATCATATTCAACATTTCATAGCATACATTGAAAATCAGTTTAATACAACTTTAAAAGTTCTAAGGTCTGATAATGGACCAAAGTTTTTAATGACTGAATTTTTCAAAAGAAAAGGCATTTTACACCAAACATCATGTGTTGAAACCCCTCAACAAAATGGGGTGGTAGAAAGGAAGCACCAACATATTCTAAATATGGCAAGAGCCCTGTATTTTCAAGCTAAACTTCCTTCTAAACTATGGTGTTTTGCTGTCACTCATGCTGTACATATTCTTAACACAATTCCAACACCAACTCTTCAAAACAAGTCACCATATGAAGTTTTACATAACAAACCACCAATTTTAGTACATTTGAAAGTTTTTGGTTGCTTAGCTTATGCTAGCACACTACAAATCATAGGACTAAGTTCTTTCCAAGAGCAAGGAAATCTGTGTTTCTTGGCTATAAAGAGGGCACCAAAGGCTACATGTTATATGATTTGGAAAATAGAGAAGTGTTCACTTCAAGAAATGTAACTTTCTTTGAGAATTTCTTTCCATTTGCAGCACAAAGTCCTGCTTCCAACACCACATCACCACCTTCTATTCCTCTGCCTTGTTCATCCTCTGATCCTTCATTCAATATCACATCTTTACCAACACCTTCTTCCACAATTCAACCTGAACCTACAATAAATGAAACTGCATTTTCTCCTATTGCAGCTCCACCAGCAACCATTTTATCCCAACCTACTTCATCTCCACGTTCTCTTCCTTTAGACACAGACAATGGCACTGCTATAGATCAGCCACCAATGAGACAGTCAAGTAGAGTGAGACATCAACCAAGCTATCTCAGGGACTACCACTGCAACCTCTCTTCTGCCAACATAATTGACTCATCTTTAGGTAATTCTTCATCTTGTCTATATCCACTTGAGTTAATTCTTTTCTATAACAAATGTTCTCCTTCATACAAAAATTTTTGTTTAACTGTTCAAACTATCATTGAACCTAAGACCTACAAAGAAGCTTCTAAACTGGAATGTTGGCAAAAGGCTATGAAAGCTGAGATTTCTGCTCTAAAGGAAAACAATACTTGGATCCTTGTTGATCTCCCAGCTGGTAAGCATCCAATTGGATGTCAATGGGTTTATAAAGTTAAGTATCATGCTGATGGAACTATAGAGAGATATAAGGCTAGGTTGGTAGTCAAGGGTTACACTCAAATGGAAGGAGTGGATTATTTTGATACATTTTCTCCTGTAGCCAAGCTCACCACTGTGAGGGTATTGCTTGCTATTGCTTCTGCCTGAAATTGGTTCCTTGAACAATTAGATGTAAACAATGCTTTTCTTCATGGTGATTTACATGGAGATGTTTACATGGACTTGCCTCCTGGATTTACAGCTGCACACCCTCATTAAGTCTGTAAACTTCAAAAGTCTCTTTATGGTCTTAAACAGGCCAGCCGCCAATGGTACTCTAAGTTGTCTCAAGCCTTGATCTCACTAAACTACACTCAGTCATCTGCTGATCACTCTTTATTCATAAAGTCCAAAGGAACTTGTTTTACTGCATTACTTGTATATGTTGATGATATAGTTCTTGCAGGAAATGATATTGATGAAATTCACTCAGTGAAGAGTTTCCTTGACAAACAATTCAAAATTAAGGACCTTGGATCCCTTAGATACTTCCTTGGTTTGGAAATTTCCCGCTCCAAAACTGGAATTCTCCTCAATCAAAGGAAGTATGCGTTGGAAATTTTATCTGATAGTGGCCTGATGGCATCCAAGCATTCTTCTACTCCTATGGACTCTTGCACTCGATTGCAGAAAGATGATGGCAGTCCCTATCATGATGCTTCTAGTTATAGAAGGCTAATTGGTCGATTACTCTACCTCACCACCTCTAGGCCTGATCTATGCTTTGTTGTTCAACAGCTTAGCCAGTTTGTGTCTAACCCTATGACTTCACATTTTCAAGTTGTTACTAGGATCCTTAGATATCTAAAGTCTTCTCCAACTAAGGGTATCTTCTTTCCTACCAATACAGAGCTCAATGTCACTGGATTTGCAGATTCAGACTGGGCAGGGTGTTTAGACACTAGAAGAAGTGTTACTGGTTACTGCATATTCATTGGATCTTCCTTAGTCACTTGGAAATCTAAGAAGCAGTCCACTATTAGCAGATCTTCTTCTAAGCGAGTATAGAGCATTAGCTACTCTCACTTGTCAACTTCAAAAATTCTTGCTCAAGGACTTGCCAGCAACCGATTCTTGCTCCATATATTATTTACTGTGATAACAAATCAGCTGTTTACTTGGCTCACAATCCTGCTTTCCATGAGAGATCCAAACATATAGAGATTGATTGTCACATAATTAGAGAGAAAATTAATACTGGCTTAGTTCATCTTCTCCTAATACCATCCAATGCACAAGTTGCTGATGTTTTTATCAAGGCCTTGTCTGCACCTTCCTTTCAGTCAACTACTGCCAAGTTGGGTTTGCTTGATGTGCACAGTCCCACTTGAGGGGGGTATTAGGACACTCGATTGTAATGGCCCAAGTATATGGCCCAATTAGACAAAGATAGTTATTAGTTGTTGATCAAGTCAGTTATAAGTTGGTTACAACTGTCATTACAGTTAGTTAGAATTCAACAAACTTCAGTTCATTACAACTTGTATAAATACCATATTGATGTAATAATTCTTTTAGTTAATGAGAATATGAATTTTACTCATATCCAAGACTATTGAAATGCAATGAATATTTTGAGTATATATGAAGTATTAATCTAAATTAATTTTAGTACACAAACCTTAAAATTTACATTTATTTTACTTAAATTTCAGAAATATAGATATCTATATGACATTTTTTCCCGCATAAAACACGTAAATGTTACTAAAATACGTGGAAATTTATCTCCTAAATTACATATAAAAAAGTATATCAGTGGAAGAAACTATATAATCTATGAGTAAAACGCAACGAAAAATAATGGAAAATGCCATGATTGCTATATACCAATTGAAAGTGTGGAATATGATTTTTTTTAGTTTAAAAAAATTAGGAGGAGAAGTTTGATTAACACGTCTGACCCGTTTTAAGTAAAATATTATTACAATATTATTGGCTTTCAAAAAAGCGAGAAGGTAAAGTCTATTTTTTAAACATAAAGAATATAAAATATAGGATTTTAAATTATTATACTGAAGTTAATTTGAATTATAAAAAGAAGAAAAAGTGTAATTTAACTTATTTTATTTCCAAATGTAGTATAGTTTCTTTTCTTGTTCTCACATTTATCACGGTTAAGGCTGAGAACAGTTAGGCCCAATGGGTTAGATGTTTGAACCTTATCTCCTATCCCGTCTGCCTTAGCCTCCATCTACTTTTTGTAATTCAAATTATCAAGTATCAATTGCCCTCCCTACGATCTTTTTTATTTTTTTCCCCCAAAGCCCTTCCTACTCTTCTTCTCCTTCTGCAATGCTGATATTTATATTTTTGGATAATAAAAAATCTGAATATTTGCACATTATTTATGTGGTACAAAGAGATTGGTTTAATTTTAATCTGTATAGGATGATGCGGTGAAAATGAGTTATATTTTTCAAAACAGAAAATATATGTTTCATTCTTAAATAAAAGTTGTGAAGAGAAAATCATATTATTTTGTTCTCGATCCAAAATGAGTTAGGATACTAGAATGAGAAATACTTACCCATAATTGCCTCAATTCCTTAAGACAATAAAAAGACTTAATTTTTGTTCAAATAACTTCTTATATGTGTCAAGAGCTGTTGTTATGCCGAAACTAATATATATAAAAGAAAGTTATATGAAAACATACTGTTAATAATAAAAAGCAATGATCAAAAATTATTTTTCATAAATAAACATGTAATGTTTTTTCTTTCCTCTCAAGAGGTGTCTATACACTCTTTGCATGTGGAATTATTGAATTAATTTCCGTGTCTGAAGTTACTTTAAATGATATTCAAAATCCTACACTGCAAGTAAAATTTACTCGCATGGGGTTTAGGTTCCCAACTAAACCACAACTTATCCATTTGTAATGTTACATGTATATCTTCACTAGTTCACTTTTTACACCTTATGTTAGCAATAGTAACACTTCTTATGGAAGAGTGGCGATAGAAAAAAAATTGTGTACAACTATCGCCTCCCTACGTCAATAGCAATGGCACTAAAGAGAGAAAAGAAAAGATCATATTAGATTCCGCGATTCTGATTCTGATAAGCTAATGAGTGAAGTATGAACCCCTCTCATCTGTTGAATACACTACTATCAATTACTTTCTCATTCACTTCTTCACACTCTCGTCACAAGCATCAAGCATGATTATTACTTCGTTAGTTTTTCATCAACACATAAGTGTCATCCTTAATCTGTAATGTTAATGTGCCAACAAAATTTTCTGCTGCATTTTCCTCTTAATCATTCTTATTTTGATACATCTAAGCAAATCTTAATATCTGTAACAAGTTTATAATTGCAATCATTACTGGTCGAGTTAAAAAAATAGTTTACTGGTCATGAACTTATAACGATTCTGAAAAAGCCATTAAGTTATGCGTTGTTGATGACAATAATCTGTATTACTGTATAGGATATAATTTTATCTACTTTAATTTTTTTACATCATTTTTTTACATTACTTTTTACACTGATTAATGAATTATAAATTCGTAATTAATTATATATATAAGTTAATTAATGAGTATTTTATTAACCAATCAATACATATAATTTTCGTTAATCAATTAATATACGTGATTATCACGAATTTATATTTTATTAACTAGTATCAAATAAAAAAAAGTGATAAGTTGATTATTTTTGTAATTTTATTTGATTGTTAATGTAAAATTATATTATCATATCATATATATTTTTCATATCATTAAAAATATATTTGAAAAAATAAATAAAAATAAAGTGTAAATAAACTAATCAAGTCTCTAAAACACTGGTTATCCTCTGAAACAAAATGATTACTAAAGCGTTCCTTTGGCAGTCAAGGTTCCACATTGAAGTAGAGCTTTCCGCTTTGTGTGTCTGCCACCAGCACAAAGCCTCAAACCCTTCTCTCTCGAATGCATCCAAGTAGCAGGCTCCAAACACCTCTTTTGAAGTCTCCATTCCCTTCCTAAAAAGAAGAGACAATACAAAAGCATGAAAGCAAACAAAAAAGAGCACGCCCCCTTGGGATAAGCAACAAATTACCGTATATCTCGGCTTAGCTCAATGTCCCCACAATTTGGAAATTAAGAATCCATTGGTAAAAATTGTCAATGCTTCCTTCTACATCCATTTTTAGCTAGGAGATCATCATCATTTGCAGTTAGAAAAAGAACTCCTTTTTCTCATTGTTTAGTCCCTTCTTAGCCCCCACATATGACAAAAACAAAATACAATTAAAAGTAAAGTATTTCAATTTAAAGTAATAATCAGTTTCTAAACGCCATTATCTCAGATGGGTGCTCTGCAGTCTACACTTCTCTACTTGATTTTATTACATTCATGCAAGATTGCTGCCTACAAGGACGAAGAATGGAAGAAAGCCACTGCAACATACACCAAAGACACCGAGGGATCACTCATTACAGGTACTTCTCTTGCTCCTTAGGTCCTTATATAGTCTCAGCATAAAAACTGTAATCTGTTTTGACAATGTGGTTGTGCATGTGTTGCAGAAGGAGCTTGTGGTTATGGAGACCTCCACAAGGCCAGCTATGGGAAATACAGTGCTGGGTTAAGCACCATTTTGTTCAGCAGAGGGAGTACTTGTGGGGCTTGCTATGAGATCAGATGTGTTGACCACATCTTGTGGTGCATGCTGGGAAGCCCATCTGTAGTTGTTACTGCTACAGATTTCTGTGCTCCAAATTACGGGCTTTCAATTGATTATGGTGGCTGGTGCAATTTTCCAAGAGAACATTTTGAGATGTCACAGGCTGCATTTGCTGAAATTGCCAAGAGAAAAGCTGATATAGTGCCGGTTCAGTATAGAAGGTAAAAAAATGTTTCAGTGATAAAGATAGATTAAACTATGTTCTTAATGTTTTAAGTTTCTTGCTGATGAGGGAAAATTTTGTTCATGGAGTGTCTTGCAGAGTGAAGTGTCAAAGAACTGGTGGCCTGAAATTTACAATGAGTGGAAGTTCTCACTTCTATCAAGTCCTGATTACCAATGTAGGGATGGATGGTGAAGTGACTGCTGTGAAAGTGAAGGGATCTAGAACAGGATGGATTCCCATGGCAAGGAATTGGGGACAAAACTGGCATTGCAATGTCAACCTTCAACATCAGCTGCTGTCCTTTGAGGTAACTATCAGCAGTGGAAAAACACTCACATCTTACAGTGTAGCCCCAGCAAAGTGGCAGTTTGGACAGACATTTGAAGGAAAACAGTTTTTGTATGAGTAGATTCAGAAACCTAATTCAGAACTCTAAATAGGATAAGTTTTGGGAGACTTGAATTTTTAAACTGCGAACTATGATTTATGAATCAGTTGACAAAGAGCATAAGCTTACTTGTATATTTGCTCATGATTCATGATCAAACATTGGTTCAAGTCTCTGGTAAAAAATGTTGAAAAAAGAAATATAAAGTTGAGCAAAGGGTTATGCATGATACCTATCCTTACAATTCCATTAATCAAAAAGCAGTCATTGATGGAATATGTAATCATTCGAAAAGTAATGTCCTTTATAATTAAAGTAGTCATATGAAACAACTTCAGTTTCTTTTGCATCTTGCAAATTATTTTTGCTGCTTGAGCGTTTTTTTTTTCAAGCCCATCAATAAATATCACATCCTAAATCCTCCTCCTCAATAGTAACGGGTGAGGCAGAGTTTGATTCCAAGTCTCTGCGCTCAGGACAAGATACTTCAGCAGTTAAACCAATGGCACTTTAAGCTAAATTTCTTCTTTATGTATGTTATTATAAAGAGTAAAACTTCTGGATAAATACTTTATTAGTTCATGTTGGAGACTCAAGAGACTGTAAATTGCGGAACCCTTGTGCTGTAAAATAAACTAACAAATTACAACCAAATAGGATAAATTTTAGTCGTATGTATGACAGAGCAAAGAAGTAGATTACATAAATTTTAGAAATGAATTCAAGAAATTCTACTTTGATAAAGAATGTCAAAGCAAGATGACAGCAAAAAAGATTTGCACCTAAAGCCTACAAATCTTGGACAATAGTTTGGACCAATGCTCTCCAAAGGTCACGCTGCAAAACCTGAAGATTGACATATGGCCTTTGCTCATTCTCCATGAATGCAAGCACCGAATTTAGCAAATTCAAAAGAATACATATAATATGTATATAAAAAAAATTAATTACTAACAAAAAAATTTGGTCTTGATCACTGAGCAGCTGCTGGCTCAGAACTGGCTGCTTGCTCACCCACAACTATAGTAGGGGCCTCTGGTACACCGTTAACAGCAGCATGTTTTGCTGTGGTACCCTCAGCTGCAGTTGGTGTTGAGCTTTTCCCACTCTTGGCATCTTTGCTATGTTTTCCATCTTTGCCTTCTTTTGCATCTTTGTCTTCTTTGGGTGGAGGAGGCATCATATGACGTGGAGGATTCTGTTTAAGCTTCAAAATCATTTGGTGCATTCTCGCAAGATCAGTAGGTTTGGGACAGGATTTGGACCCTGAATAAGATGAACTGAAGGCTTATTCTCAGCTTCTTTCTTCCCTCTTCTCTTCTCAATATTAGGAACTTCGCGAGGAATCATCTCTGCTATTGTATTCCAGTAATGTTTGTCAGCTTCTTTGTGAAACTTCTCTTGGTTGGCCAAGTTTATCTGCACATATACTCATTCTCTTCAATTTGCATATAAAGCATGGCAATGACAAATGGAATCATGTTGCAAAAAAGGACAGAAGGGAAGAGCATAGGAATTGGTGTTGTGAGGCAAATTGGGGGTCAACTTTATTATTTCTACTTTCTCTCTTTCTCTGTTGTTAGCTTTGTTTGTCTCACAATTGAGCTTTCTTTTTTCATAGAAAGCTTGCTTATATTCTTCAGCTTCTTGTATTATCTGATTCCGTAACTCCTCCTCTCTTTTCTCCTTTTCCTCAAGATGAATGGCATTTTGACTGCATCAGTGGAAGTCATGAAAATTGCAGTCAGAAAAGCAAATGGCAATATATAACGTAAAAAGACACATATATATATATATATATATAAACCTGTTCTGGACCGTAGTCTAGGGTCTCATCCGGAAGGATCGACCCGATGCATGAATCATCGGACTCCACCATAAACACCCCAGCCAAGGCCTTATGACCTCGGTCCATGGTATCAGACTCACGATAGCCAAACCTATAAGGATCCCCCTAAAACCAGGATTAGCCACCAAGGAAACAGCCCTGCCAGATCAGAAACGGACCTCCACGATCGTGGGATAGTCCCGACAAAGTTAGAGACGGACCTCAACGATCGTAGGACAGTCCCGACAAGGTCAGAAATAGACCTCAACAATCATGGGTTGAAACCTCTGCCAAGGCACGATCCTGATGTACCTTCGTCCTACGTGGATTGAATGAGGATTCTAGCCACGCTCTCCTTATATACCAGGCTAAGTTAACTTAAGAACAGGTCTGCGATATATACACTTTATTGCAAAACACTTCTGGTGCGTTGCCTGACTTGAGCGTCGGAGTCCCATTGCAGGTACCCACCCTCCGGGACTTCAGACGCTTGGCTGTAACTGCGCAAGGAGGAGACCACCGTGCTCGTACCTATCTCAGGTATTCTCTGAATCCATTTCAGAACATTGGTGCCGTCTGTGGGAATTTTTCGATAAACTTCTATTCCTACGTTAACTATGGTGAGCACAAGACACAACCAGAGGAAGGGAAGTACTGCGCATGCTGCCCCTGGCCAAACACAGGGTCCAGCAGCCCAGCATGACCCTCCTTCCGTCACACCACCAGAAACCTCCGCTGCCAGAAACGGGCCCGTTATAGTGGAAACTCTCAACGATGGATACGAAACTTCAGCCTCTGAAAGCCCTGCCCCATCTCGAAGGGTTTTAATTCGTAACAGGCTCGTCTTCCCTCACGGTGGAGCAAATAATACAAACCGCGAGGCCAGGATCCCTGTGCACGCTCGCTTGGGAACCTCCCACGACAACGCGGACCATGTATCTCACTACGAAGACAATGTCAAACCTGAAACAACAAAGAATGGCCTTCGAGAGTTGTTGCGTCAACAAACAGCACTCATCGAAGGCCAACGGCGTCAGCTGGAAGAACAGCGTCGTCGGTTGGAGAACCTTGAAAGATCGGTGAGGATGGACAGCGACAATGGAGAACGAGATGCGGCTCGTAACGAGCGCACCATCCAGCATGTCGGCGCCGGGGCTTATGGAAACCATAACCCGGCCCCCGGCCGTCAACAATTCTCAGATGCTCTAATGGCATACAGGGTCCCGAGGAACTTCAAGCCTCCGAGCAATTTGGAGGCTTATGACAGAACCACGGACTCTCAGGAGCATCTGGATGCTTACACACAGTCTATGCAACTCTACGGGTATACCCCAAAACTGCTATGCCGGGCTTTCCCCCTATTCCTAAAGAAGGATGCCCTCCGTTGGTTTGTCACCTTACGCACAAAGATCACCGGATGGGAAGACTTGACGTAACGTTTTCTGCAGCACTACACCACAGCAAAGGAACGATCGAAGTCGATCGACTCCCTTTCCGAGATCCACCAGGGAAGTTCTGAATCCCTGCGCGAGTACGTTAAAAGGTTCAATCAGGCCTGCGTAGGCATTGAAAACCTGGACAACAGGATAGCCCTGCATTACGCCAGAAACGGACTCCGAACTGACTCGGGCTTTTTCATGTCCTTAGCAAAAAAGAAGCCGGCAAGCTTGGATGAGTTTCACTTACAGACGAACAAGTACGTCGAACTGGAAGAAGTCACCAGGGTAAAAGAGAATCTGGAGAAAGGCGAGCCGGTTCACCAGAAAAAGAACCACAACAACAACCAACCCCGTGAGTCCTCCAAGAACGAACAGTATCGGCCCAAGTATTCTGAGTATACTCCTTTGAACACCCCTCGAGAGACAATCTTGAAGGAGGTCCTTCAAACTGAGTTCCAGGATATCAAGAGGCTACCACCTGTAAAGAAGCAATTCTAGAGGGACCTTTTGAAACATTGCAGGTGGCACAAGAGATATGGCCACGAGACGGAGGATTGCTACCAACTCCGGGATGTTATCGAGTCCCTGATCAAAGAGGGACGTCTGCAAAAGTACATCAGCGGTCTCCGAGGAGAAGAAGACCGCGGTAGGCGCCGGGACCGGAGACGAAGCTGCAGCCCCAGGCGGAGTCCAAACCAGCGCCCAAGGAGAAGCCAAAGTCCTGCCAGAAGATCTCGGACCCCTCCGCGCCGCAATGTTGAAAACAGACAGAACCAGGAACGGGATACTCAAGGCGGGAGTAACAGGAAGGACAGGCTCGTTAGTACCATCTCGGGGGGATTCGCAGGGGGCGGCTCGTTTAACAACTCTCAGAAGAAGGCACTCCGGACAACGGTCCTGAGCGTATCCGGCACCTCATCGAGGAAACCCTACGAGGAGTACAAGGACACACCACCCATCTCCTTCTCCGACAAGGACTACGGTAGTATTATCTGAGATCACGATGACCCCCTGGTTATATGCGAAATAATCTCTAACGCCGAAGTCCATCGCATCTTCGTAGATCAGGGAAGTTCAGCAGACATTATGTTCATGGACGCCTTCGAGAGACTAGAGTTCCCTTGGTCCGCGCTTACACCGTATGAAGGTGAACTAACCGGTTTCTCCGGAGAAAAAGTTACCCCGGTGGGTTACTTTGAAACTTTCCTGACCCTGGGTAACGACGACACCTACAAAACGGTGAAGGTGAGGTTTCTAGTTATAGATTGTCCCTCGGCCTACAACATCATCCTGAGCCGTCCTACGCTAAACGGCATTACCGTTGTGGTCTCTACCGCCCACCAGGCCATAAAGTTCCTCAACAGGAACAATGAAGTGGTCACAGTCAAGGGCGACCAGATCGCAGCCCGTAAATGCTATAACGAGAGCTTGAAGATCAGTAGGGCCTCCAGAAAAACAAAGGCACGAACATCCAGCCCTACCCACGATCAAGTCAACATCCTGATGACCGAGTTGGATGTCCGCGAAGAGATCCGAGGCACGAGACCCCAGCCTGAAGGAGAATTGATCCTACTCCAGCTGGGTGACAAACCCGACCAAGTCACCATGATAGGAGCGAACTTTGAAGAGCAGGAAAAGATCCAGCTGATAAAGCTCCTACAGAAAAACAAGGATCTCTTCGCCTGGACTTCAGCCGACATGCCTGAGATTGACTCCGCTTTCATCTGCCATCGTTTATCTATTAAACGGGATGCAAAGTCGGTCTCCCAGAAGAAGAGAAAAGTTTGTCTCGAGAGGCAACAAGCCATCGAGGAGCAAGTCAAGGAGTTACTAAACGCCGGCTTCATAAGAAAGATCTCGTACACTACTTGGCTCTCGAACATAGTCCTGGTTAAAAAGTCAAACGGGAAATGGAGGATGTGCGTGGACAACACCGACCTGAACAAGGCATGTCATAAAGACCCATACCCCCTCCCAAACGTTGACAAGTTAGTTGATAGCTCCTCCGGCTTCCGAATACTATCGTTCATAGATGCTTACTTAGGGTACAATCAAATTCCAATGTACCTCGGAGACCAAGACAAAACGACCTTTATCACCAAAAGGGCAAGCTACTGCTACAAGGTAATGTCGTTCGGGCTGAAAAATGCCGGAGCACCTACCAGAGGATGATGAACAGGGTCTTCGAAGAACAGATGGGGAGAATGCTAGAGGTCTACATCGATGATATGATAGTCAAGACCCCATCATTTGGATCACATACCTCGGACCTCAAAGAAGTGTTTGCGCAGCTGAGAGGGCACGACATGAGGCTCAATCTAGGAAAGTGCGCATTCGGGGTCCAAGCAGGGAAATTCCTGGGGTTCATGCTGACCCACCGCGGTATAGAGGCAAATCCCGACAAATACAAGGCGGTGCTAGATATGCATAGCCCCCGGAGCGTGAAAGAGGTACAACAGTTAAATAGACGAATCGCGGTTCTTACCAGATTCTTGGCCAAAGCCGCTCACAAATCCCTCCCTCTTTTCAAGTTATTGAAAAAGGGGATCGGATTCGAATGGATACAAGACTGTGAAGACGCTTTTACATCCCTGAAGAATATTCTGGCATCCCCTCCCATCCTTACAAGGCCAGAGGCAGGAGAAACACTCTACGTGTATCTCTCCGTTCAAGAGGAAGCCGTGAGTTCGATACTCATCAGAGAAATGCCGGAGGGACAGAAGCCGGTTTATTTCATGAGCAAAGTACTGCAAGTCCCCGAACTCAAATACCAAAAGATAGAGAAGGTCGCATTTTCACTCATCATCATGGCCAGGAGACTGAGGCAATACTTCCAGTGCCATCCCGTGATAGTAAGAACTGATCAGCCCATCCGGCAGATACTGCATAAACCAGACTTAGCGGGAAAAATGATTGCCTGGTTCATTGAGCTTTCCGAGTTCGGGATAACGTACGAGCCCAGAGTAGCAATCAAGACACAAGCGCTCTCGAATTTCCTGGTCAAACTCACCTTAGACATTGGTTGCACCGAGGAAATGTCCTGGACCGTATTCGCGGATAGGTCTTGAAACCCAAAAGGATGCGGTGCCGGGGTAATCTTGGAAAACTCAAAAGGGGTGACCATCGAGAATTCACTAAGGTTCTAATTCTCCACCTCGAACAACCAGGCAGAATATGAAGCATGCATCGCCGGACTGACAATGGCCAGAAACTTGGGGGCCACAAAGGTTAGACTTTGTAGTGACTTCCAGCTCGTGATCTCCCAGATCCGAGGTGAGTATCAGGCCAAAGAACCCTTCCTGCAGAAATACCTGGCGAGAGTACAAGAACTCCTCCCAAACTTCAAGCAAGTTAAAGTGGAGCACATACCTCGGGAACAAAACTCCCGGGCCGATCTCTTATCCAAGTTGGCAAGCACCAAGAGTCTAGGTAACAACCGATCGGTGATCCAGGAAACCCTTTCGCACCCCGTAGTCTCTGACGCAACCGTCTTCCAGGTTAACGAGCAAAAGCATACCTAGATCACGCCACTATTAGATTACTTGCAATCCGGTAGCCTCCCCGAGGATTCCAAGGAAGCGGCCAAATTGAAAAAAGCCGCGGTCAGATACACCATCTTCGATGGGCAGTTATATCAGCGTGGATTTTCTTCACCCCTCCTCAAATGCCTCACGCCAAAAGAGGCTGATTACGTCCTAACCGAAGTCCACGAAGGAAGTTGTGGGGCACCACCTAGGAGGTAAGGCCGTAGCATTAAAGGCACTCAGAGCAGGCTATTACTGGCCCACGATGGAAGCAGACTCCCTTGCGCACGTCCAAGTATGTGATAAATGTCAACAGCACTCCGACCACTATCACGCCCCGCCAGAGGAACTGTCCACGACATCCGTACCCTGGCCTTTCTACCAATGGGGCATGGATATCTTAGGCCCCTTCCTTCAGGCACCCGGGCAGTTGAAATTTTTTGTCGTAGCCATGGACTATTTTACCAAGTGGATAGAAGCAGAGCCCGTGGTCACCATCACCTCGGCTCGGATTCAAAGGTTCACCTGGCTCCGCATTATTACCAGATTCGGGGTACTGGAGTCCATCGTCACAGATAACGGGATGCAGTTCAAGGACAAGAGGTTCGAAGAACTACTTGCCGGGTTAAAGATAAAGCACCACTGCAGCGCCGTGAAAAACCTCCGAACAAACGGGCAAGCTGAGGCGGCCAACCGTGTTATTGTTAGGGAGTTAAAGAGAAGACTGGATGAAGTCAAAGGAAATTGGGCCGAGCAATTAGACCACATCCTTTGGGCCTACTGAACCACCCCCCACTCCACAACGGGTGAAACCCCATTCAAGCTAACTTACAGATGTGACGCAATGATCCCAGTGGAAATTGGGGAATCGAGCTGGCGTCTCCAGAACGTCTCACCAGACAACAACCCCGGGTTAATCAGGGAAGACTTGGACCTGTTGGAAGAAAGAAGGTGCATCGCACACATACACGATGCTGCAACCAAGCAAAGAACGGCAGCCCGGTACAACCTGAAGGTCGTCCCCAGAAGATTCCAGCCAGGCTATCTCGTACTCCGGAGAGCTGACATCGGCGGAAGGAATGCCTCCCAAGGGAAGTTAGTCCCTAATTGGGAAGGCCCCTACCGTATCGTAATCAGTACCGAAAAAGGAGCTTACACCCTAGAAACATTGACGGGCAAGCCAGTAAAGAACTTTTGGAACGCAAACAAACTCATAAAGTACTACAACTAAGTGCCTTTTAAGGCCTAGTCTCCTAGTCTTCTTTATGTTTGATTTGCACAAATTATTGTATGAACATTATCCTTCCATATATTTAATGAAACATCCATCACAAAGTTAGCCCAATTTAGTAGACGGAGTCTCTGGAGACCGGCCACATAGACTCAAGACTCATCGTACCAACTAAGGAGTTGTCTTGTGCTAGATAGGTCGTGCAACAGAAAAATTCTGACTTAGGAAAATTCTCGCACCAAACCATAAGCACGAAAGACCCATGGTACCTCCCGGGAAATTGTCTTGTGCTAGATAGGTAGTGCAGTAGAAAAATCCTAATTTGGAAAAATTCTCGCACCAAACCATGGGTACGAAAGACCCCGGCATGGACCAGTCCCCAAACCAAAGTCATGAGGCATCTAAAATACCTAAACAAAAGGTAATGGACCCTGGACAAGGTTTTTTACCTTAGGTTCGGATCCCAAATGACAAACCATTTTGGACATCGGATCCCAAACCAAGGTTTATAAAATATTTCATAACACGAAGTCCTAAAAGGAGCCACAAGGCGCTCAACCGAAGTGGGCGTTGGACCCCAAAAATAAGCGAAGAAACACAACGGAAGACAATTCAATTGCAAACTCCGAAAAAACAGGAGCGACACTTGTCCATACAAAAAACAAAACACGCAGGGGGCAAAAATAAACATCTGAATCACTCTGCAGGAGGCTCTGGACCACGAACCTCGACAAAAGAATCCCCAGTACTTGTACCCGTAGTAGCAAGGCGAGGAACGACGAGTTGGCCATTCTGGACGTCCTTCCCGGAGTCCAGAGAATTCAGAACCAGGTCAACCTCGAGATTGAAGAGCTGAACTTGTCTAATGACGTTCTGGAATTGTTGTTCCTTGATATCAATGCAAACAGTAATGAGAGTCCCGACATCACCCTTCAGGGTGGTAACATGGCCGCTAAGACGTTCATTCTCGGAGTGAAGGCCTTCATTCTCAGCTCTTAACTCGGCCATACCCCTT
Source organism: Ormosia emarginata (assembly GCA_029884605.1). NCBI lineage: Eukaryota > Viridiplantae > Streptophyta > Magnoliopsida > Fabales > Fabaceae > Ormosia > Ormosia emarginata. The sequence goes on along the minus strand of JAQQTP010000089.1, from coordinate 24,546,932 downwards.
ATAACTTCCTCCAAGCTGGCTTTCTTCTCCTTTATTGCATCTCTCAGGGTGGCCACTTCATTTCTCAGCTCTCGGTTCAAAGCCTCAGCATCATTTTTGGCCTTTACGGCCTTTTCTTTAGCTCGTACAACCTCCTTATTTCTTGTAAGAGCTTGGTTTTCACCCCGCTCCGCAGTAGCAACCTTCTGCTCGTGGTCCTCGATCACATACTCCAAGTACCGAGCCTCTATGGCAAGACGAAGTCCAAGAGTCTGGAAGCAACAGAGAGCATCCTTACCACTACGTGGGGCCAGTTTAGCCTCTACTTCTTCATCTAGGAGGAAGTTATCGACGAACTCATGGGAATCCAGATTCTTGAGGTACAGGTTGATTGGCCCCCCACCACTCGGGTCGGCGCCTTCTACAACCGCGGTCCTCTTACTCCGGTCACTTGACTACCCCTCGCCAACTGCCTTCCTCTTACGACCCGCACGTGGGGGGGAATCCTCCACTGGGATCGGTTCCTTCTCCGCGGTAGGCACCTCTGTCCGATGGGGCAATGAGACTAGCACCGCCTCCACGGCGGGATCTGAAGGCCTAGGGTTCACTCCTGGCCCTCAGAGCTTCAAGAATAGCTAGAGCGTTTCCTTCCTCAGACATCTCGGCCAAGCTCTCTGAAAAGCAAACACAGGCAATCAGGTCTATATAAACGGAAAAGGAAAATAAAATAAACATGAATAGAGACTTATGCTACCTAGCACAACCCAAAGTTCCACATCATCTACGGCATCCAGTATATCTTTGGGCCGGATTTTGTCGACCTCGGCAACCCACATTTCGAAGAAATTGACGCACTCAATCTCTTCGGCACATAGGTGATCGATCTCCCTCTCGAACGATCGAGTCAGGATGCTCCATGCCGCCGGGTTCCAATATAAACTAAATATCGGCTCCATGTCGTTCCCTAACCAGAATGGACAAGTCCCGCCTGCCGACGTCAACTTAAAGAACTTTTATTTAAAGTCTTTATAACTCTCCAAGTAGGGGAAAAGCACCGTCCTTCCTTACCGAGATCGCACTGACAACCAAGACTGTTGACGAGCACGAGCACAAGCACCATGAACGGAATACCTAGTGTGGAAATAGAAAAATGCCCTGTCGGAGCATCGCAACCCCAACAGCCAGCATATTCTTTTAAAGGCCAGGATGTTTGCCCAACCATTGGGGTGAATCTGACTGGGGGCAGCGTGAAGAGTCCGGAGGACGGTAATGTGGAAAACGTTGAAAGTAAGCCTAAGCCCGAACCTCGTGAAAAAATCTTCATAGAGAAACATGAAGTGTTCCCCTGCTTCACGAGTCGAACATACACGTTCTCTTCCCGGGGAGAGGATCAGGAACTCACCATCCCGGGCCCCTCCCTCGGTAAGCTCCAAGTAATCCTTTAATTTGTCCAACTCGACCCCGGACTCGTAGCGAGAGATCCTGTCAAAAGCATCGTCCGCGACCCAGGCGTAAGGCAATCCCAGGCCCTGGTGACTACGAATCAACTCCTCCTCGGCTTCTTGACCCTCCGGCTCACGAGCTTCAGGATCCGGGGCAGGTCCTTCAATTCTTAGCACCCTTCTCCTAGCCATTTGAAATCCTGGAAGGCACACAAAGGCTCAGGGTCAGAACCAATTCAAGTTCAAAGATCCGAATGCAGCAATGGGCGAACAGAGTAAATCAAGTCACACCCACGTACTAGCCTCCGCACCCACTAAGGCAAAAAGTCTCAGAAGGACACCTCCGCCGCACACAGTGCGATGGAGGAGGTGCTCCATAAAAGGCAAATGCCCTTGGCAGGAGAGGACAACAATATCCCCCCCTCCCCCATTTTTTTTTGGAAGAAGAATGTGCAATCTCTCAAAGAAACGAAAATAAACAGAAGCAGAGTAAGAGCAAGGGATTTTACCTTGAAGAAGAAGAAGAAATCAGTTCTAAGAAGACCAAAAAAATGTTAGAACCGCTTCGCACCGTCGCAATATTCGTCGGGAATCGCCTCAAAGCCACTAGTTTCTGATGAAAATCAAACGAAACAAAACCAAAAGACTGACGCCCTACTTATAGGGGTTACAGTTAGGGGACAATTTCGTCCAAACACTTCAGATTTGAAAAATCATACATCATGGCGCTCGAAGCACAATACACGTCCTCTTAACCCGAGCGCGCCACGTGGCCCACGTTGTCGTCATGGTAGCTCAAAGGACAGTTATCCAGTAGACTAAGGGACACACAACCGCATGGTCCAAAGAGCTCAGAAAAACCCGCTCAGACCCCGAAAACTAAACTACTCTGGAAGAAGTTCCCCTAAGGTACAGAGACCCCGGAATCAAGTATCTAAACTTGGCACTTCGCCGGTCCCGACCAAGTACCAAGCTAGGGGCAACTCAACATATCGCGTAGTCAAGGTGAGCATTGGACTCACCCCGGTATAATATAAAAACCATAGTTCGCAAAAAGAAAGAAAAGCAGAAGGCACAGAATTCAAAGGAAAAGAGTAAATTTTATTAATTTCTCATTCAATACATCATCTTACATTAAAAAGAGGGAAATGAAAATATCTGAGACATGGAACATATAAGGAAAGGACCCCGGAGACGAGAGCCGACCTTAACATCATTGGCATCCTGATCCATGTCACATCCACATTTCCCCTAAAACCAGCACCAGTCTCCTCCCCGCAAAACAGCATCTTGAAAAAGTGGATTGGTTTCGCAACCCAAGACAGAACACCATTGCCGAACCCCGGGGCTCTGCCACTTTTCTTTACTTCCTTCTTCCCTAGGGAAAAAGAGACCGAAGAACGCTCTCCTTCGTTGGACGGGACACAGATTTTTCATGGGAAGATCGTTCCTTCAGAACCATGATCACCCCAAGCCGTTCCAAAATTGCAGAACAAGTCTCAATAGTCCCTCCTGCATATCTGACTGCTCTTAGGCTCTACTGAGAAGGAAAACGACGTTGGACTCTATTTCTGCAATTACCTCCGCCCAACACGGCAGGTATCTCAATCCTCCCCAGCGACTGCAAATATCAAACAAGCAATCACAGTACACTGGAAAAGTAAGACATCTGCCACTAATACACTGAGAAAGTGAGATATCTACTCAAGAAATCGCTCACAAAGAAATAACCAAATTTCAGAGATTTGGGAAAGAACAAGAAGAAAACTCTCGCAAGAGGCAAAACCCTCCAAAAACGCATAGGAAAGGAAAGAACCATTTCTCTGAGATAAGTCACTTCCAAAATGAAGATGCAAAAAGGAATGCCATAATCGAACGCAAAAATCCTCTATTTATAGAGAGAATGGAACGTTTAGATTGGCTCTTTGCACCGAAGAGCCTGTCAAACCATAAATTCGCGTTCAATGCTCTCCAGTTCCCATTGGATACAAGAGCAGCAGACGGTTGAAAACTGCACAAAGCTGACGTTCCCCATTAAAGACTCCTTCGTTCCCGAGAAAGTCAAAGCGACGGTTTCCAAAGAATCCAAGATCAATGAAGAATGCTGCTGCAAGCCAAAAGACCCCGAGAATCACACCTGGGGGCAACTAAAGGAAAACCTCGGAACTAAGGAATGGTGATGTAGGTAAGGACCCACCTTGGCCTCCAAACCACACCCCAACTGTCGAGGTATCTCACGCTGAATCACGGACCTTGGCCATCGCGAGACACTGCGAAATCCGGCTTCAAGCTGGGGCAAAGTCCGTAGCGAACCCGATGATCCTATATCTTGACACTTAGATCTCATCCAAAGCGCCAAGTTAGGGGCAATTGTTCTGGACCGTAGTCCAGGATCCCATTCGGAAGGATCGACCCGATGCATGAACTACCGGACTCTACCATAAACACCCCGGCCAAGGCCTTATGACCTCGGTCCACGACATCAGACTCACGATAGCCAGACCTATGAGGATCCCCCTAAAACCAGGATTGGCCACCAAAGAAACGGCCCTGCCAAATCAGAAACGGACCTCCACGATCGTGGGACAGTCCCGACAAAGTCAGAGACGGACCTCAACGATCGTAGGACAATCCCAACAAGGTCAGAAACAGACCTCAACGATTAAGGGCTGAAACCTCTGCCAAGGCACGATCCTAATGTACCTTCGTCCTACGTAGATTGCATGTGGATTCCAGCCACGCTCTTCTTATATGCCAGGCTAAGTTAACCTAAGAACAAGTCTGCCATATATACACTTTATTGCAAAACACTTCTGGTGCGTTACCTGACTTGAGCGTCGAGTCCCATTGCAGGTACCCACCCCCCTAGACTTCAAATGCTTGGCTACAGCTGCACAAGGAGGAGACCACCGTGCTCGTACCTATCTCAAGTATCCTCTAAATCTATTTCAGAACAAAACCCATGAGATTTATACTTTTTCATCACCACATAGATTGAGTTCTATCTGACACTCAAACAGGTCCCAAAATTATAAGAATTGAGCTACATCTTATGATAGAGGAGGCACAATGTAGAAACTAGATAGCCAAAGTATCCTACTTTTCTACAGACCAAATGGCCCCATTATTAAGTAGAAGTTAAAAGAGTAAATACTTCCTTTTGTTATTCAAAGATATACGGGACATGTCATTGGTCTTTCATTTATAATTATATATCAAATTGGTTTTTTAAAAATATATGCGATATCAAATTAGTCTTTAAATGTCATATTTTTGCCATCAAATTAATCTTTAAAATGACATTAAATTAATCTTTAAAAGACAAAACTGATGAAATTAATTATCATTGAAAAATTTAAAAGATCAATTTGATGTCACAAAAAATGGAGAACGAAGGTAATATCACATATATATTTCGAGAACCAAAATTAGTGTTTACTTTAGTTAAAACTCACCAATGTTAAAAAAAAAGTTCATTGAATCTTCACCTATAATTTTTCATTTATGCAAATTGCATTTTACATTATTCTAAGAATTTGTTAATAAGAAAGTAAAAAATGCAATTGGAATTCTAGTTAGAGGTGAAAGAAACTATCTTGAATACAAGATTCTGGTTTGCACTGTACAGAACAGCTGAACAATTACTTCAACTCTTTCAACCCCATCCAAAAATTAATAGAAAATCTTTTGCTATTAAAAAAAAAAAGTTTCAGAGAGATCAATCTAATCAGAACAGACCAGTGGAAGATGAGATGAAACGAGTTCTTTTTTAATTAAAAATTCTAAAACAACATCAATATAACCATATCAGCTCACCTTCCTCCCAATATAAACCAAGAAATCTTTAAACATCATAAAACAAATTAATAACAAAAAAAAAAACATTAGATTACACGGCAACAAAAAAAAAAAGAAAAAGATAAAGGAAAAAACAAGATGGATAAGGTGGAACAAAATCTCACCGTCGCCATTCGCGTCTTGCAAACCCTTCCTCCTGTATCATTATAAGGTTATATATATTATTTGATTAAAATAATTAATCTATTTTCTTTTCTATATTTTAAAGTTTAATTTTATCGTTTCATATAAATGTAAGATAATATATTTAATGCTAATATATACTAAATATTATTCTATGAAAAAGAAAATTTTATTCAAAATATATAATTTTTGTATCAAGAATGAAATGGAGTAATGGGCAATAGACAAAACAAAGAGAGCAAAAATATTAGATTAATTATGGTTTTAGACAATTTTATTGAATGGTTATTCACAAAATGCTTTAAAGAAACTACAAAACTAAAATAGAATATATAGTCTATAAAAAATAATGCTAACATTGCCTTGGAATTGTGCCACGCAGACACAATTTAGGGCGAGGTGTAAGAGTAATAGCTCGACAGCTCAGACTCAGATTATAACGTTGGCAAGGCAAATGGCAAATGGCAAATGGCAACGGCAACGGCGTCGTTTTGAAATCAAAGCTGACCTTTCTTTCTTCTACACTTATCTCTTTGTTCCTCCTTCTTCTACCTTCGGCATCTTGAATTGAATCCCTCAGACCCGAAGTCATGGCAGATCGGTTCTTCCCAAACCCGATACCCGAATTCATACCCGAAGCGACGCCGTCAACCCCAGAGGAACAACAAGAAGCAGTTACAGTCGCTCCCGGAGACTCACTCTCGAAGCTCCTTGCCATGCCTCACTCGCCACTCTCGGAGCGTCTCAAACGCGCCGCCTTGGACCTCAAAGAAACCGTACCCATCTCTCTGTATTTTTTTTTTCCTTCTCCTCTTTTACACATGCTCCTCAATGACAATTCTCATTCATATATGACACCAAGTGTTTGTGGTTTTGTTTTGTGTCAGATAGTGATAGAGACGTGGGGATTGCCTAGGCAACACGTACGGGACTTCACTCTCTATTGCGGGGTTCTGGGCACCGCTTTTCTGCTCTTCAAGTCTTTCCAAGTGACCCACAACGGGAATGACCTCACCCTCTGCTCCCAGATTGTCAAGGCTTGTGATGCTGCTTCTGTTGGTTCTAGGTTCTCTCATTTCAGTTTCGCTACCTGTCTTGTGTATTTGTAAGGTTGTTAAGTGTAAAGGTTGAAACTTGGAATGAATGAATGACAGGGATGTCACCTTTATTTGTGGGCGTGCTGGTGTGTGCGCCCTTGGGGCTGTAGCTGCAAAACATGGTGGTGATGATGAGTCCTTGAGGTACTTCTTGGCTCAATTTGAAAAGGTACTCAACTAGAATTGCAGATGGGTACCGGTACCCATTGTTAGTGTATTATTATTATTATTATTACTATTATCATTTAATGAATTTCCAGACATTTAAGGGATTTCCGGTATTTTTTTTTTCTAAGGTAGTTATAAGAATTACATATTTCTACTTATATCATCTCATATTTATACATTTTCATCATTCACCTCATATTTATACATTTTCATCATTTGATTACATCTGATTTCATCTTGTTTTTTACACACTTCTATTCTGATTCTACCACATAATCAAATATGAGACGCACAGCACTTTAAGTAATGTGTATCTATCCTTTTTTTTTTCCTTGTTAATTATATTTAATGAATTTACTAGCATTTATGATGAAATCAGCAAGTAACAAATGTTTCACATCTTGCTTCGGCTACGGTACCCTCTTAGGTACCATAACAAGTCCCAAACATTTACAGTAACCAACAACCAGCAAAATTTAAACAACTCACCTTGGGTATGCTAAGGGCACCATAGCAACTCCCAAAATTGCATTTTGCTTTGAGGTCATTCATGTTGTGGTTTGGGGTGAAATGAAATTGTTGGGAGAACTAAAACTTGTGTGGTGCAGATTAAGCTGCCAAAAAATCTTCCTGACGAGTTGCTGTACGGGAGAGTTGGTTTTCTATGGGCATGTTTGTTCTTAAACAAACACCTTGGTGAGGGGACAGTTCCTTCCACATATACTGTGAGTTTGTTCTCCAACTCCTCTTGTCATTTTTGCCTTTGTTATATGTTGAACCGGGAGAAGGAACAATACACTGGGGTTGTGTTTCTGAAACTGTTTTCAGGCTACGGTTGTGGATGAAATCATAAAAAATGGAAGGGCATTGGGTAGGAAGGCAAGATGCCCATTGATGTATGAATGGTACGGAGAGAAGTATTGGGGTGCTGCACATGGATTGGCTGGGATTATGCATGTCCTGATGGATATGGAGTTGAAGCCAGATGAGCTTGAGGACGTTAGGGGCACTCTTAAATACATGATACATAATCGGTTTCCTAGTGGAAACTATCCTGCTAGTGAAGAAGATAGGAAGAGAGACGTTCTTGTGCATTGGTGTCATGGAGCTCCTGGAGTGGCCCTCACACTTGTCAAAGCAGCTAAGGTGAAAACTTATTCAAGAAATTCACTTGATATTATATGTTTTCTCAGATGAAATCTTTATGACCATTTGGGGAGTTGCAAAATTTTCATTGAAAGAAAGACTTCATTACTTTTATTGTCTAGGTGATTGAACACTAAATGCCTTTTCTTGATTGATTTCACATGTTGCTTTTGTATGATAGCAATATTGTAGAAGCATTTTTTTGTAGTGCCAATGCCAAGTATACTGTTGGAATGTCTATCTCACTCATTTTTAATGTTGAGATTTGTCATATACATAGCATTTAGGAATCATTTTCCAATGTAAATACATTGCATGCGTTGTGTTGACTTAGGACAAATGCATGATTTTTGTGTATCATAGAGCAAAAGAAGATATATTTTTCGCAAATTAAAATTTGTTTGTTATATATCTTATTATCATGGGCCGCTGGTAAGTTCTTCTTAAAAAAAAAAAATCCTCAGGTTTTTGGAGACAAAGAATTCTTGGATGCAGCTACGGAAGCTGCAGAGGTGGTTTGGAATCGTGGTCTGCTTAAACGAGTTGGGATTTGTCATGGTATTAGTGGGAATGCATATGTCTTCCTGTCTCTCTACCAACTTACCGGGAATGTAAAGTATTTATACAGGGCCAAAGCTTTTGCATGCTTTTTGCTTGATAGAGCTCATAAGCTGATATCTCAGGGTGAAATGCATGGAGGTGATAGACCATATTCATTGTTTGAAGGGCAAGGAGGTATGGCTTATCTCTTTCTGGACATGATTGATCCTTCCCAATCTAAATTTCCAGCTTATGAACTCTGAGAATCTACTTGTTATTGAAGGGAGGCCTTATGTATAACCATATCTTATATGACCTATGTAAATGAAGTAAAAATAAAGTGAGTTAGAACATGTACTTTTTATGAAATTCCAGTATGTGAGAACTATGCTTCAAAACTTCTGTCAATTTCCTCCTCTGTACTTTTTGCTTGTTAATCGCAGTATGCTTGTTTATGCATGCTTTTCCTCGCGACAAACATCTTTACGAAACATTTTGTGGCATGGGTTTGCCCCCTCATTATGCGGTGAAATTAATGGCCTATGCTGGGGCTGGAGATATGGTGAAGTTCGTCCTAGGTTCTTGTTTTTTTTTTTTTTTGGGTCTGAGTTCGTCTTAGGTTCTTAAGGAATAACCTGGGGTGACAGGTCTCTGAATTGAACCTTTGGCAAAGGGCAACTAATTTATCGAACTCCTGTGAGGTTCTGTGGACTCGTTTGTGGCACCGGCAATAACGGTGTGAAGAAGAAATACAATGTTTTTAAAAGACATAATGGCATGATAAGAACTTCAAAAATAATAAGTGAGTATGAAAAGTGGGTTTATTTAATTTTTGAATGATTAATTTTTCCAATTAAACACTTTGATTTTTTTTAAAAAAAGAAAAGTTTGGATACCACGTGGTAATCCATTTTTCATTCAATCATTCTCAATGATGTATCCATCGTCACTAGGAGGTTTGGTTGTTTTGAATTTTACTTGTCTAACATTCCACAATGAGAGGACTTCGTAACTCGTATTGTTAGTATGGCCTAATTTGAGTCTATGCACCCACAAGATTATCATGTGGGTGATTCCTAAGTTAATATTTCAACCATATGCAATTAAGCGAATTATGATGAGTTTCTCACTGTAAGAAGCGAGTATGAAAGGTTAAGATACATAAAATATGTTTTTATTTCTAATAATATTTTAAATAAGGGTTGAAAATCATATTTACATGAGGATTTCACTTAAGATAAAAAAAGACGTAATACACCTTATTTAAAGAAAAAAAAAACATTAAAGTTAGTGAATAAATATAAAAAACTGAAATAAAAACAGAATCTAAATCCCCTCTAGTTATTTTTAAATTGCATGACATCTTAGTCTTTGAAAACAAATTCTTTTATAATAAAATATTAAAAATAAAATGAAATCCTTAAATTTCCATCCTTGGATTATGAAGTACAACTGGTGCAGTATATTTTAGAACTCCAGAGAAATCCATTTAAAAACATGTTTTAAACTATGAATAAAAAGATTAGTTGTAAGGAAATTTTTTTTGAAAAAAAAAATAATTTGTGCTCCTATTAATTAATGTTTCAAAAATTTGTATTTAACTTTTTTTTTTTAAACTATTGCAATCAATGAGTTTTTTTTTAACGCCTTAATGACATTTATTAAGAAGTTTAAAATAAAAAAAAATTGTATAAAAAATAAATTATTTTTAATTTTTAATGCATTAAATATTCTATTTTTTATAAAAAAAAATCTTATTTTAAATGTTTAACCATTATAATACTATTTAGTAAATCTCATAGCCAAAACTCAAAAGAAGTGATTACGTTCTGCGTGAATGTGAGGGGTGAGACTGAGTTCATAGTCATAGGCGAGGGAGGGTGCGAGAGAGAGAGAGAGTTGTGAAGGATGGCAGAGAACAGCAGCAGAGAAACCCGAAGACGAAGAAGAATCCTGGAACAAGGATCCGACCGTCTCGCCTTCATTAAGGGTCGGATCGAAACTCTTCCACCCGGCCCTTCAGATGCGGATGAGGGTTCATCATCCAATGATCCAAACTCCACCCTTCCTACTGGTACCTTCCTTCCTTCTTTCTTCTCTTCCTTTTCATTCTCCAATTTTCTCATCTTTTATCTTTTCTTCTTCTAAATTCAAAAACCCCTACTGTAACTGAAGTTTGATTCAATCAAATCTCAAATTTATAATTCAACTCAATTACATTTTTGTTTTATCATTTCTTGTGCAGTCCAGTTTCAAATCTAGAATTTAATATTCAGAGGTATGGTTTTAAATTGCGGTTTTTGTAAGTTTATGCAACCACCATAACCGCAATTTAAAATCATGTACAGAGCTAATTCCAATTCTCATTGGAATTATTATAAATAATTCTAAACTTCAATTCTAATTTTGTTGCTTGTGTGCAGTTTTGCCTCATGATGAGGCAGAGCAGGAGTCAGATTCTACTTTGCTAAATCATGATCCCCTTGTTCCTGATCCCTATCATTCTGATGCTTTCAGAAGCATAACCCAAACACAACCTTTGCACAGACATGAGGGTCAAAGTGAAATTTCAAGTGTCCCAACTTCTGAAGCTGAACATGTACAACCACCACCTCCAGATTCATCTCTTGATATCTCAGGAACCAATCAACAGTCACAACAACAACCACAAACTGAGGAACCTAAACTTTTCATCATCCCAAGTGAAATAAGTTCTGCCATCGATACCTCAAGGAAAATGCGCCTTTGTTGTTCCATTGCTGTGGCCCTACTAGTAGTTGCATCTTATCTAGGATTCTCTTTGCTGGGTACCAAATTGATTAAGACTGTAATCAGCTTTAGGCCACTCTACTTGGTTCTGGTGACCAATTTAACAGTTGTGGTTGCACGACTTCTTTCTAGCAAAAAAAGAACACAGATTAAAACTTCTTCTGATGGAGATCAATGGGATGCACAACTTGCTAGGATATTGGAATTTGGCTTGGTAATGCAGAACGTGATGGATGCTGTGTTCATGGATTGTGCTGTTTATGCAATCGTCGTCATATGCGGCCTATCTGTCTTGCAGACATGACAAGGAGTTATTTTGTTAGTTTGATCCATGTTCCCCCTCCCTTTTCCTTTGGTTTGTACTTCGTTAGGGACTTTCGTATTTTGTGAGATAGCATTCAGCAAGGATGATTAACTCTTAGTTCACTAATTTCTTTCAGTTCTGGGTTAATTTGAATATTGTTTGCTATTGATTGACGTACGTTTCCTGTCCTGGATAATTTTTTGTAAAATGGTGAAGGCGTCGAGTATCACTATATAAACCACCCTGCTATGATTGCAACATTTTTATTTGAGTGAACTCCTAAATTGGTCCTAATTAAGGTGTCACCACATTAGTCCCCCAAAGACTTTTTTACCAAATAAGTCCATCAAAAATATAAAACGTCACCAAGTTCATCCTTAAGGAGGACTAATGTGGGGCAACAAAAGGAAGAATGTGGTGAAATTTTATATCTTTAAGGGACTTATTTGGTAAAAAAATCTTTAGAGAACGAATATGGTAACATCATAATCTATTTAAGGGTTTATTCTTTTTATTTCAACCAAGCTTTCCCATATATTACAGTCTCCATCAAACTCATTTACAAAGTTTCAGACTTCATTTATTCCATAATATACTCCCTTCATGAGCTTATGCTCAAAATGGAAGTTTTGGATCTGGATAATACAGGTTTGTCATACTAAGCTGCTTAGAAATCACACCAGCAGTAAAGAAACAAGCTTTTAGCCTGAATACAGACAATCAGATACTTTGTTTGTCAAGGAACTCAATGATGAGCTGGTTCACCTTCTCTGGAATTTGTTCGTGCACAAAATGGTTCCCTTCTGGAATATATATGATTTCCAAGTCTGGCACAACTTGTTTCACAGCCCCACTTCGGATATAGTCCTCCATTTCTGGAAACTTGAAGACATAATCTTTCTCACCCATGATCAGAAGTGCTGGAACAGTAACTTTTGGATCAGTTAAGCCACCTTCCACATTGAGACTCCTGCATGGATCATAAACAGTCCAAATCTAAAATTATAGAAGTCTGTACTCGAAGAGTATTTTAAAGTTAGAGCAATTTATGGAACCTGGCTAAAGGAAAATGCCATGTCTCATATAGAAATAACGTTAGTTGAGAACAAATATTTGGAGTAGCATTTCACTCCATAGACATTTACATGGCAGTTTCGAAATATAAGGAAAATGAATGGGTTTGAAAAAGAGGGGAAGTGGGAGTCTGATTACCTGTATGGAACCTGCAATGCATATCTGAATCCAGATTTTTCATATAGTGATGCATAGGTTGCAAGGTCTTCCTCAGAGAACCATGGTGGTAGGGGAGTAGATGGGTTAAACAAGTCCATGATTTCCTGATCATCAGCTGCTACTGGCACCTCACTTCTAGAGAAAAGAGTGTAGATGTTCCTTATAACTGACTTCACATCAAAGCGGCCAAAATCTGCTTCTGCCCTCCCAGGCTCCTGAAATTAGTTAATAGTAGTTACTTCAAGTCTAACACATGGGAAGGAATATAATAAGTTATGATGGCAGATGGAATTTGTACCTGCCACCTAGTAATATAGAAGCCTTTGGGGAGAAGGTGATTCTTGACAGAAGAGGGACCCGGAAGAATGAAAGGAATGCCTAAAGTTATGACAGCAGCTACTCTTTCTGGATGCACTGCAGCTACAAGATATCCTGGGATGGCACCAAAGTCCTTGCCAACAAGGAAAGCCTGATATAAACAATTGAAATTGCTTATGCTGTTAGTCAAGTTTTTCACCTGAATCAGAGGGTCTTTTTCCCCCCATACTCTCTCACTCTTTTTTTCCCGCTGTTTAGAATTAGTTAAAGCTTACTTTCAATAAAGCCAAAATAGTAGACGAGAAAAAAATCATCCCCTAGTTTCTGTTCTTGTGTTTTAAACTCCTTTCCTGTCTATTTGAGCTTGGGGCTACCAGCTACATATTGAAGATCTGAACCGAAGTTCAGAATTTGGATATAGAAATTTTGGCGATAAATTTCATAATGATTTATTAACATATAATTCTATATTCTTCTTTTTGTTACCACAAAATACTTTAGTGGACTGCAGGTGAAGTCCATCTACATGGAACTTGGACCGTACCGGCCCATCATCCAACCGATTATCGATAAGCTCGGACAACCACACTTTGGTTGCCTAAAGTTGGGGGCTGTGGACCGTACTAATCCATCACTAAACTAACCATCCATGAGATCGGCCCAATCTCATACAAACACGGGCACGGGAGTAGTGGACCTTATCTTACTAACCAGTTACCGACCTACTTGGGTCTCTACAAGCCCATCACAAGATCGGCCCAAGAAAGTTCGGGTCGGACCATCCAGGTCACGTTCCGAAAACCCGACCAGCCCATTAAGCATTTCACACGTGACCAAAATCCTCAAGCACGTCGCCCTTTCTCAGGATTGACCATAATGGTACAATAGTCGATGATCAGGCAAGGAATAATCATTGACAGGTTGGAGCCTAAACAACCAAGCATGACCTATGCCCAACGTTCGAATCCATTTACTCCATGGCGGGCAGACGCCGAGAGTTCAGCCTCCGGGGTCCCTTTTTAAGCCTGGTTGACAATCTGAACCAGGCATGTTCCGCTTTTTACCCTAACACTTGAGCTTACCAACCTCGCATACGATCCTAGCTTTTGTCTGACCAGCCTAAGTCCTCGGTTGTCCTTGCTGCCACCCTCTTCGTAGGTCTTCGGCGAGCCTCCCTGGTCCTCTTACCTAGGTCCCGGACATTGTCCGGAACAGAACTCAATTAAGTCTATATTCTAGAAACCTAAGCATCTATCTAGACAAATTCATAAGACATACTATACAAATATTGGGAAGTGTACTGTAGCATATCTAGCACCTTACCTTGCTGATGCTTAAAGCATCCAAAAGGCCCACGATTTCATCAATCAGATCAGACATGGTTTCTTTTTCTGGCTCCGCTGGATGCTCAGAAAGTCCATAGCCTCTGAAATCAAAGGCAATTGCCCGATAGCCAGAGTTTGCCACAGCAATCATCTGGTGCCTCCATGTATACCATATTTCTGGGAATCCATGCAAGAACACCACTGCCTTTGAGCCTGCACAAACAAAAAGATCATTAACGTGAAGTAGATGGAAACGAATTAACAATATGCTAATAGATTCTTCAAGCACCACTTCCAATCTCTGCCACATGCAGCTTGAGTCCCTTCACTTCTACGTGACTGTGTTTGATGTTCTCCATCATAGAAGGAGGGTTTGCTATAGAGTAAAGAGTGCGTGAGAGATTGAGAGAGTGGGAGAGTGACGAAATGGTAAGGGAAAAAGCTAAAAAAGGGAAAGAAGACTAAATGATTATAAAGGTTAAGTCAAATGGGCTGTGTGGAGGACGAAATTTTGCAAAATTAATATTTATACTAACAAGTAATTTTTAGAATACTTGTTAAGAAATTCACGATAAAATGTTTTGTATATTTTTTTTATTTTTAATATATTAAATACTCTATTTTTTATAAAAGAAATTACAAGTTTAGATTCTTAATAAGTGTCCGTATGAGACTTTTTAACACAACACTAATATTATTTAACCATATTAAGAAACTAGCCCATGTTGTACTTCTACAGATACAAGCAAAAGAAATTGAATTTTTTTTTGGGTACAAAAGAAATTGGATATTTAATTGCAGCTGTTGAACTCTCCAAAATGGAATCAATTTTGAATATCATATATCAGAAAGGGACTTTCCAACATGTTAGCACATTTGGTTGTTACGTTGTGCCAATTATGCTTTTGCAGATGCAAACAAAAGAAATTAGATGCGATGACTCTACTATAAAATGTCCTAAATGGCGGAGTTTAAAATGCATGGACATATAATTTATGTAACGAGTACCAAAAAATTGATATATTATTGAACAACAAATAGAACAACCGGTAGTATTTAATGCCCTCTGATAAACATTTAGAGCATAGGTAGTCATGCAATGCGAATATTATTATTTTACAGAATAATTTATTTTAATTATTAGTTTTATCAGTTTTCTTTTATATTGGTGTTAAATTGTTAATGAGATAGATTAGTTAAAGTGTACGTAAATTAATTTGAATATCACAAAACCACAATATTAAAAAAAAAAACTATTAATGAGAGCAGTGACATTTTTTTATTTTATGAGATTGGTCCTTAACATTACGAATGAGATCACATATTTTTATTTTTTTATTCTCTTTTTTATCTTTTACTTAAATTTTATTAAGTATCTTAAATTTAATTATATATCTCTTTACTTTCTCTTTTATTTAATTTATTTTCCATCTGTTAAAATTTAAGTAAAAAACAAGAAAAATGACAAAAAATAATAAAAATAGGATAGGTGATATTCGACCTAACATTACATCCTCAACATGAATGAGCAAGAATAATGGTGGTGCAAGTTCAGGATGACTCGGCCATACCCTAGCACAAAAGTGGTTGAATTGTGAAGTTGACATCCTCCCCGTGAATAAGCAGAAATAACCTAGGCGTAACCTGATTTGATTAGTTCACTTCCCAACCTAGGTTGATTTGAAACTGTGGACAATGACTAGCTAACATCTACCAATGTCTTCCTCCTACAAGCAGCTCCAAGTCGATTTGAAGCCTAATGAGCATGCCACTGCCACATGCCATTGCATTGGCGATTCCCTTGGTAAGGATTAAGGAATACTGCTGTTAAAATCATCATTTCCTCTTTTTGTTATGGCAATGCTTAAGCATAATATTGGTGTTGTGGTTGATTTACACTACATGTCTTCTGTTTATTGTTAAAATGTCTGCAAAAGCAAACATAATATGTACTTTTGACCTTTTGTTATCTATTGCTTTCGGCAGATCATTCGAACAATCAACAAGTTTATTGATCCTTCAGCAACATCAGAGATCCATAAATCAAGAAAGTATTTACTTCCTTCAAATGATCTTCCTAGTGACAACAAAGATTTTGCAATAAAAAATAGTCTTTAATAAGTTAAAATTTATTTATCAAAAGAAAAAGTTAAAATTTAGCATTGGTCCCAATATAAATTTCAATCCTGGGACCATGATTGAATATTGATTCACTCACTTTCTATGAATTAATTTAACCTTTGTCCCCAGTCCTAATGCCAAATCGCGGAATTAATAACTCATTCAATTATTCGTGAAAGCTAAGATCTAGGCCTCTAGTGGTTATTGGTTGGATTCAAGACAATTCGATTTGCTAGCACGACAAAACAATTTGAAGAAAGGACATGTAGTATGATTTCCTCAATCTATTATTCGCAGTGATTTAGTAAGATTAGCACATGTAATAATAACAAACGATACAGGAAAACAAAATGATACAGGACAACTATTGGTAAAAGAGGCCAATACATGGCAGCTGATGCAAGGCTGTGCTTTTGTCCTCTTTATGTACAAACAGTTAAATAGAGTATTTACAGGTTGTAATTTATTCTTTGTAGTTGTCCTTTAGGTAGCATAGGAGAATATTCCCTTTATAGATAGGTGTATATATTTGGCTACTATAGCAATACAAAATTCAATGGAATGATTTCATACCTCATCACACTTGTCCTTTGTGCATTCCATTCAACCTTATTCTCTGTTATGGTATCAGAGCTCTGCTTCATTCAAAAAAAAAAATGGCCGAAAATAACTAACTCCAAGGGGACCCATCTCAAAACCCCACCTCACCTTATTATCTTCACCCATCAGAAAACTCCTCTTTGGTTTTAGTATCAACATTACTCACTGGCCCCAACTACCATCAATGGTCACGTTCCATGCGTATGAGTCTCATTTCCAAGAACAAACTTGGGTTTGTGGATGGCTCAATCACAGCCCCTACTCGACTTAATGCTCAGTATCAGGCCTGGAAGCGAGCCAACACCATGGTCGTCTCCTGGCTGTTTCGTTCTGTATCACCACAAATTGCTCAAAGTGTCATCTGGATGGACAAGGCATCAGAGATTTGGATCGATCTAAAGGATCGTTTTTCTCAAGGAGATATGTTGTGCATTGCTGATTTGCAGGAACTTATATCATTGTTCAAACAGGGAGAACTTTCTGTCACCAACTATTTCACTGAACTAAAAATCCTTTGGGATGAACTTGATGTTTTTAGACCCATACCACATTGCTCTTGTGCGATTCGTTGCTCTTGTAATGGACTTGAAGATGTGAAAAATTACAGGATGCAGGATCAAGTCATTAAGTTCCTTAGGGGCTTGAATGATAATTATTCAACAGTGAAATCTCAAATCCTACTCATGGACCCTCTTCCACCTCTAAATCGTGTCTTCTCAATGGTTATACAATAGGTGTGCCAGATGTTTGGTGAAAAGACTGAGTCAAATGCTATGAATGTTACTAGAGGAGGACCTGGTCGCGGCTTCAATTCTGCAGGCCGTGGTTCTAACAGCCAACAAAGGTATGGGTCAGGTAGGGGAAATGGTAACCAGCACTGCACATACTGTGGAATGCCTGGTCATACCATAGATCAATGTTTCAAAAAGAATGGGTATCCTCCGAACTACAAGTTTAAGGGCCAACCTCAGTCTCAGGCAAATGCAACTGTAGTTGGTGATGCCATCTTAAGCCAAGAGGAAACTGAAAACCTTAAGGGCTCGTTTGGTGGTCAGGATAGGATAAGAGCAGATAGGATAAGAGAGCAGGATAGGATATTAGCAGGATAAGCTGTTATCTTATCTGACGTTTGGTGTCCACCAGATAACCAACAAGGATAACATTATAATTTTAGTATGATTTTAAAATTTTTCTTTTTTATTTGGAATGTTTTCATATTTTATTTGATTTTATTTTTTTATAATTTTAATTTTTTTAAATTATATAAAAATACAAATTTATCCTTATGATAAAATTACATATAATTTTTAAAATTTTGAAAATATTGTTTAACTTAAATTAATTTTTTATAATTTTAAATATTCATTTTTAGTTTTTACTTTACATATAGTTAAATTATTAGAATAATTTTATATTTTTCAGTTTTTAAAATAATATAAATAACAAAATTAGCCTTGAGATAAAATAAAAATAATTTTTAAAATTAATTATTAGTATTTTATTATTTTAAATATTTTATATTTATTATATATTTTTTGGTAACCATGTTATATTTTATTATACTTTAATTATTTTATATTTAAAATATTTTTTTATATCATACTTTAAATCACTTATCCTATCCCGTTGAGTTCTAACTCACCTCCCCTCGGATAGAATTTGAACTAAATAGTCAGGATAGGATAAGTGACAGGATTAATTTATCATATCCTGTTGGCTCACCAAACAATAGTTTCAGATAGGATATGATAGTTTATCCTATCCTGTCTCTCTTATCCTGACCACCAAACGAGCCCTAAGGGAGATTGTGAAGCTCAAAATTTTGTTCTCACTAAGGAGCAGTATCAAGGAGTTTTGGTTCTCCTTCAACAGTGACAAATTTCGCCCACTCCTCATATTTCCAACCAAGTCACCGTTTGCTCTAACACTCCATCTACACATACTCCATATGATGGTAAAACTTCCTTTTTCTACCACCTCTTGGGTATTGGACAGTGGCGCTACAGATCATATATGCTTTTCATTATCATGTTTTTCTTCTTATCATCATATAAAACCCATTTGTGTAAAATTACCTAATGGTGCTACTATCTTTGCTTATTTTTCTAGTAGTGTCCCTTTCAGTCAGCATCATACTCTAAGCAATGTTTTATATATTCCTTCATTCTCTTTTAATCTGATTTCCATTTCAAAACTAACAGAATCCTTATCTTGTGTCTTGTGTTTTGATTCAAAAATCTGTTCTATCCAGGAGAAGAGTACCTCGAGGATGATTGGTTCAGCTGAAGCATTCAATGGTTTATACATCCTAAGAGTGCCTCACTTTGTTGTTCTTCCTTGCACCAAACCCATTTCCAGCCAAATTAATGTTGTTGACTCTGTTAAAGTTTTAGCTGCCAATGTTTGGCATTTTAGGTTAGGACATGCGTCCAATTCCTGCTTAGAAAGTATCCAAAATAAAGTTTCCTTTGTGAAAGGTAATAAATCATACATTTGTGATGTTTGCCATTTGGCAAAACAAAAGTGCCTACCTTTTCCAGTTAGCACAACTAAATTTAATGAATGTTTTGATTTAATACATATTGATATTTGGGGTCCTTATTCCACACCTTCTGTGCATGGTCATAAATACTTCCTTACTGTCATTGATGATCATAGTAGATACACATGGATTTATCTTATGAAAAGCAAAGCTGAAGCATCTAAAATTCTGCAGTTTTTTGTTTCTCTTATTCAAACTCAGTTTGATAAAAAAGTTAAAATGATCAGAAGCAATAATGGATCTAAATTTATCATGACTGAGTTTTATGCTTCTAAAGGAATTATTCATCAAACCACTTGTGTCCACACACCACAACAAAATAGCATTGTTGAAAGGAAACATGGCCATTTATTGAATGTTGCCTGAGCTCTAATGATTCAATCAAATTTACCTAAGATATATTGGTCTTATGTTGTTCTTCATGCAGCATACATAATAAACATGTTGCCCACACCCATTTTAAATGCTTGCTCTCCATATGAAAGATTATATAAAGTGCTTCCTGACTTCTCTAAACTTAGGGTATTTGGTTCCTTATGCTTTGCTAGTACCTCAAAGGTCAATAGAACTAAATTTGATCATAGAGCTTCCAAGTGTGTTTTTCTTGGTTACAAGGTAGGAACAAAGGGTTTTATCTTGTTAAATATAAGTACTAGAGAATTATTTGTTTCTAAGGATGTTGTCTTTTATGAAAATGTTTTTCCTTACTCAAATCATTCTCTTGACACAAACAATAACAGAAATCACAGCATCATTCTACCCCATGATGAACCTTTCACATCTAGTGATGATATTGTGCCTCCTGCCACCAACACAGAGCTGAATCCTTCCACCACACCACACAATAATCCCACAAATGATGATGCAGAGCCAACCCAACCTGATTCTCCAGATACAAATATCTCCAATGAGCCCCAAACTAGTCATCATTCTCCCATCAATCATCGCCAACCAGCTGAACCACCACTAAGACAATCTACAAGAATAAGGAGGTGCCCAACATACTTGATGGATTACCATTGCAATGCTACTGCTAGAACCGAAACGTCCTCACAGGTAAAATATCCTCTCTCCTCCTATTTAAATTATGATTCTTTGTCACACAATTATAAGAATTTTGTCATGTCTGTGTCAACCACTGTTGAGCCAAAGAGTTACTCTGAGGCAATGAAACATGACTGCTGGAGAGAGGCCATGAGGGAAGAAATATTTGCTCTTGAAATGAACAAAACTTGGGTTGTCACTAATCTTCCAAGAGGAAAGGTTCCAATTGGTTGCAAATGGGTTTATAAAACCAAATATAGGGCGAATGAGAGCATAGAAAGACATAAGGCTAGGTTGGTTGCTAAAGGATACACTCAAGTGGAAGGGGTTGACTATTTAGATACTTTTTCACCTGTGGCTAAAATGACAACAATTCGAGTCTTATTATCTCTTTCCTCTACCTTTGGATGGGAACTTCAACAATTGGATGTAAATAATGCTTTTCTACATGGGGATCTAAATGAAGAAGTATATATGTCCTTACCACCAGGTTTTGATTCTTGTGCTCAAGGACAAGTTTTCAAACTACAAAAATCGTTATATGGCCTTAAACAAGCCTCTCGCCAATGGTTTACAAAGCTATCTTCTTTCCTTATCAATGCTGGTTACATACAATCAAAGAATGATTATTCTTTATTTGTCAAATATTTAAATGGTGCCATTACGGTTTTGCTTGTGTACGTAGATGACATTTTGCTAGCAGGAAATGACATTGATGAGATCAGAAGCATTAAACAGTCCCTTGATCACTCCTTTTGCATCAAAAACCTTGGTAACTTGCGGTTTTTTCTTGGACTCGAAGTGGCTAGAAGCAAGGCAGGGATCATTGTAAACCAACGCAAGTATGCCTTGGAACTCATAGAAGATGCAAGTCTTTTGGGTTGTAAACCAGCCAATACCCCAATGAATAATGCAACAAAGTTCTCTAAAGACATTAGAGAACCTCTTCCTGATGTGACTGAGTACCGAAGACTAATTGGAAGGTTGTTGTACCTAACGACCACTCGCCCTGACATAGCTTTCTCGGTTCAACAACTTTCTCAATTCCTAGCCAAGCCAACCATTGTGCATCAAACAGCAGCCACAAGAATTCTAAGTTATGTGAAAGGTTCTCCAGGCCAGGGACTATTTTTTCCATCTAACTCAGACCTGCAACTTAAGGCATATAGTGACAGCGATTGGGCTTCATGCCCAGACACTAAAAGATCAGTAACTGGCTTTTGTGTATATCTTGGGAATTCCCTCATTTCTTGGAAGTCAAAGAAGCAGAGCACTGTCTCCAAGAGCTCATGTGAAGCGGAGTACCGAGCAATGGCAGTCGTAACTTGTGAAATTCAATGGCTGACATATCTTCTTCAAGACTTCAAGATTGTCTTTAAAACTCCTGCTCTTTTTTTCTGTGATAATCAATTCGCCCTACATATAGCTGCAAATCCAATTTTTCACGAATGGATAAAACATATTGAGGTAGATTGTCACATAGTGCGTGAGAAAAATCAACAAGGGCTTATTCATCTTCTTCATGTTCCTTCTTCCCTACAACTTGCGGACGCATATACTAAAGCCTTAAGCCCTCAAGCTTTTCGTCAACTTGTTTCCAAGCTGGGTCTAATTAACATATATTCCCCAACTTGCGGGAGGGTAACAAACGATACAGGATAACAAAATGATACAGGACAGCTGGTGGTAAAAGAGGCCAATACATGACAGTTGATGCAAGGTTGTGCTTTTGTCCTCTTGATGTACAAACAGTTAAATAGAGTATTTACAAGTTGTAATTTATTCTTTGTAGTTGTCCTTTAGGTAGCATAGGAGAATATTCCCTCTATAAATAGGTGTATATATTTGGTTACTGTAGTAATACAGAATTCAATGGAATGATTTCATACCTCATCATATTTGTCCTTTGTGCATTCCATTCAACCTTATTCTCTGTTAAATAAAGCCTTATGCCAATTACCAAAAACTCTCAAATTTCCCATAGCTGTCAACAACTCAACATGATGTGAATTCCCACAACATAATATATTCAATGCAGTCTTGATTTCTTATATTGGTGGTTTTTTAGTGTTGCTCTGCATACGCTTGTACACTCGTTCATTAGCAAATAAAAGGTTTAAAATTTACAAACTTTATAAGCTGTTGTGGGCACTGTATTACTCAATTCTTTTCCCTTTTCGTCTTCTTTTTAAATCTTCTATATATAGGTCCAATATGATCATAAATCAGATCCAGCATGTTAACACAACAACTGAAGGATAAAAATAAAAGATAACACCAATAATAAGAACATGATAGCAATTGAAGCCATCAACTATTTTTTTTCCTGTCACAACAACTTTATTTCTGAAGTAAGAGGATGTTCATGTCCATCACTGGAGCTTTCCAAAACAGAAGTTTCATCTCCTGTGCCTGTAAAAAGACCCTTGAGTACAATAGTGCTAACACATCTCTATAAATTCTGGAAGTTCATTTGTCAGACACTAGGAAACACCAAAAAATTAGGATATTAACACCATTCAAACACAGTTCATGTGAAATCCAGAAACTCCTGCCAGAGAAGTTACATACTATTAATAACCATGGTGCTGGCAAATAATGTCATACAACTTTAGGAGTTGGCAGCAGTGCCGGACCAGGTTCTGCTTGCAAAGTCAACCTCTGAATTCACAAAGATATGTACAAACTTCGGATATGTTTTGACTGAAAATTGACAGTAACTTTCAAGCTGAACTTACAAAAGGTAGCCCTATTAATTGTTCACTAAAAATTATTTGATCAAAGCAGAACGGGAGCTTGTTGTCAATGACCCTGAAGCATATATGCTTTGATGTCTCAAAATGATCACAATTCAGATACTAGAGTTGAAAAGAATATAATCTATTAAAGAATTTTCATCTTAATTACATCCCTTGATGGAGTACATTGTAATGATGGTACTATAAGTTGTCTCAGAACAAAGGACCATATGGTGACAACATCATCTCCGCCAAAAATCTCCTTCCATATACAATGCTATAAATGATTTAAATGTAATTAAAAGAAATAAAAATAATTGTATTGCTAGGACAAGTTTGCGTATACAATAAGAATGCAATTTGTTTTCATGTTTTCTTTTGTCCCTTATAGATCCTAAATTCTCCGATCACAGAAGATCATCCATGCCAGCGAAGTCCTCCCCAGAATTGCACATGTAGGATGCTTAGACATAACAAGTGAATCATGTGTTGCCGTGGAATGACTAATCCATCAGAATCATACAAGACCTGGGCTAATCAATTAATTTGTTAAACCATTTTTTATCTGCACAAGTTGTTCAACATCTCCTAGCTCCATTTCATTTCCTTGACTCTCATGTTCATTCTGAAACATCATCTCTATCTGCTCCAATGACTTCCCTTTGGTTTCAGGAACTAGTGTGTAGACAAAGACAATGGCAAGAGCAGAAATAGCAGAAAACAGAAAGAATGTTCCAGCAACAGTAATTGCGCGAGATACAGACAGGAAAGACATGGCTACAAGGCCACTGCAGACCCTATTACCCACAGCCCCAAGTGCAGATGCTTGAGCACGCACTCGTAAAGGGAAGATTTCAGATGTCAAAACCCAGCACACAGGGCCCAGTCCAACTGAGAAGAAAGCTACATTCCCACAAACAAACAGAATTGCCAATGCAATCACAACAGACCCTTGTCCAAATAAAGAAAGAGTAGCCCCCATGCTGAACAAACAAATTGTCATCCCAATTGTGCTTATCAAGAGAAGGGGCTTCCTACCTAGTTTGTCAATAAGAATGATGGCTACCAAAATAAAAATGGTCTTTGTTATCCCTACAGCAACAGTAGCAGCTAGAAGTTTAGACTTATTCTCAATCCCAGCTGCTTGGAAAATTTCAGGGCTGTAATAAACAGTTGCATCAATTCCTGAGATCTGTTGAAAACACTGAATCCCAAGTCCAGTAATCAGCATCCGGCGAAGAGCAGGAGAAGGGAATAGCAGTTCAAGCCACACGGGTTTCTCCTCATACTTCTCAGAATTGGCAAATCCAGCAGCCTGTTGTATTTCTGCAAGTCTCTCCTCCACTTCTTTCTCATCTTCATTTGTTTTCAACAGCACTGCTCTTGCTTCTTCAATTCGATTCTGCATTACCAACCACCTTGGTGACTCGGGAATAATGAAAAGAGCAAAGCCAATGAAGACTGAGGGCAAAGTTCCCACAGCAAGCATTATCCTCCAATTTATGTGTGCTGAAAGGCCAGAAAACGCATAATTTGATACATAACCAAGCAAAATTCCTACATTTATAAAAATCTCCGGGAATGTAGTAAGAGAGCCTCTAGTGACATTTGGTGATATCTCAGCAATATATATAGGGGAGATCATAACTCCAAACCCTATTCCAATCCCTGCTAGAAATCTTCCAATCAATAGTACTGCATATGAAGGAGCAAGAGTCATTACGAGTGCACCCGTTTGGAAGACAACTGCAGCTAAGGCCATTGTCCATTTTCTACCAATAATATCTGATGTTCTTCCACCACCTAGGCTACCCAGTAGAGAAACAATGCTCAGAATACCAACCAAAAATTCTACCTGAACCTCAGATATCTTCAGATCTTCTTTGATAAATATAACTGCTCCACTCATGACACCTACATCTGCAAATTCACAAGACAAATCATGTAAATTTTCTTCATTCTAAAACAGCACCGGAATTAGAATTCAAAATAAAAATAAAATCCTTATAAATATACAGTTGACAACATCTTTCAGGTTGCTAAACCTGAACCCAAAGTGTGGTAGATCTGCTATCATACACACTCAGAATACAAAGATAAATCAGATATAGAACCGAATTGGTGTAGATGGGCTTGTTTGTACAAATCATCAGCAAAACAATCTAAATAGCAGAGTCAATGATAATTGCAGCAATAGCAGCGACCAAGTCAAAGCAAGAACTGAAGATGTTTTCCATAGAAATGACAAAATCAGAGACATTTTCAAAGAAAGCATACCATAGCCGAGAAGGACATTGTTGAGAGAAGCAAAGATAGCACAGGCTAGAACATATTTCCTGGTACTGTCCCTCCTATCTTCTTCTTGTTGCTGTCGGTGCAAAACATCATCGTTATCCTCAGGAAGCTCAGAGTTCATCCTCTTGTACTTGTTCTTTGCTCCCAAAGGGATTCCAGACAACCCCATTTCCCCATTCCCGTTTTCTTGGAACCCCATCTCTGTGCTTTGGCTTCCAATTGGAGGAGGAGTTGTGTTGTGTGAACTTTTTGTTTTGTTCAAAGTAGTTGCAAGTTGCAAGCTTTGAGTTTTAAGGGGTGTTGTTTGTGTTTGGTTGGACTGTGCTATGACATATCTGAGACTAACAAAACTAAGAGCATGAATGGATTGGGGCTTTAGATCTGAAACTGAAACTGAAACTGAAAGAATGACCTCCCGGAATTCAAGGACAAGACTAGGCAACAAGAGGGTCCACACCCTTTTTGATTTTTGTCACGCAAGCAAAAGCAGAATAAGCAACCCAACTTGCAAATTTTCAGTTTCAATATTTACATACATTGTGCCATGAGAGGATACTTCACAAGGTTTTTTTTGAGGATTTGACCTCCTACTTTTATCAAGCTTAAATGGCGCTTTCCGGGTAACAGCTGTGCTTGTGCAGTTGGGCTGGCGCTACTTTCTTTTTTCTTTTCTTTTTTTTTGGAGATTTCTAACTTCCTAAAATACAATGAATAATATATATATATATATATAGGGGGCAAAATATCTTTTTTTTTTTTTACAGATTTCTATCACTTCCTAAATACAATCTAATGGTCAGATTCATTTATATCTATATATCTTTCTATATATTTTTATATATATATATATATATATAATCACTTTAAACATTTAAGTTTTTATTACCTATTCATTTTACATTATTTTTTTATATATTTATACTTTAATTTTATCGGATATCCTAAATATAAGTAAATATGTGCATGTAGGTTTCCAAAAAGTTTTATCTAAATATTACAGTGTTGTATTATTATTTGAGAAATACATACATAATTTTTTATGCAAGAATGGTAAACTCCTATAATGGTAAGTTTTTGCATGCTGAAATATTTTTAGATATTTTTAAAATAAGAAAACGTTCTTATTTTATATTATTTAATCTATACCACTTTAATTATATAGATTATTATTTTCTTTTATTATAATAATTTTAATATTATAATTGAAATATTAACACATTGAATGAAAACAAAAACATTTTTCTTCTCTAGAAACGATTAAGAATTTCTCAATTATTATATATATAATATTAAAGAAAGAAAATGATGATTCAAATTCAATTGAATTGTACTTGTCATATAAACGCCTAATCAAATGCATTGAAAAAGACGAAAAAGAAATCTCCTAATAAAAACTTGACGTGGAATCTATGAATTAAAAAAAGTTGTAACTTTCAAGTATAAAATGCGATGGCGAAAGATGGAATAATTCTTTCTATATTATTTGTCGTAATTGTTTATATATACGTCTGGGGAATGGACTTCAACCACACCGCTTGGTTTCATATAATCTGCTTTGAACAACTCCAACTAATGCAACAGGAAAAATCCTGCTAGGTGAATAAAAAAACAGAAGAAAGTTCTTTGCTTCAAAGTCCAAATAAATGCTATTTGACTTTTACCTTTGAATAATAAAATCAATAAAATATTATAAAAAAATAACAAAAGTTGAAAATAAATTCCCTCAAAAACTAAAGGAGAAAGCAAAGAAAAACCATCAAGAAAACGTAAAAACAAAAATATATGAACAGTTTAACTTGTTAATTTGTTCGTTATATGTTGTGATGGTAATATCAAAAGGGTTTTGTTGCATGAGCTCGAGGGCTTCTTTGATTTTATAATAATAATAATATTTTAGGTTGATTTTTACATTTAAATAAATTATTCGTTTAAGTGTTAATTTAAGGTTGAAATTTAATAATCAGGTATAAATTATTCGTTTAAGTGTTAATTTAAGTGTCCTTTGATTGCTTTAATCATTTATTCATTCTCTAAATTTGTGCAAATTTCATTTATTTTGAAAATCTATATTCAAGATATTTTGTGGGATGACTAACGAATAGAATGAATCAATAATGTAAAATTTAACATAATTTATCAAAATCGTTTAGATAGTGTTAAAAAAAATTATTTTTATGTATTAAATTATTAAAATAAATATAAAATAATTAAAATATTTATTTAATTACAAATAAAATAATATTTATATATTACTATTAAAATAATTTTAATAATTTTTTTAATATTCAAATTTTAGTTTATTATAAAAAATTATTTCCGCACACAAATTTTTCATCAATAACTTTTGTAACAAATTGCTAAACACATTCCGAATTTTCATCAATAGTTTTTATTGCAAAAAAAAATTGTTGCACTTTAAAATAATCTTATCCAAATACACTATTAAGATATTTTGTGGGGGTGGCTAACGGATAAAATCAATCAATAATTTAAAACTTAACAGTAGTTCATAATAATAGAAATGGACTGTTAGGCAAATTTTATACGTAATATTAAGATTTAAATTCTAAAATTATCATTTTAAAAAATATTTTATTCAACCACTATCTTAAACTTGAAATAAATTTACGTGAATAATTGATAAAAGAAATACTCATGTAAAAACATAAAATAAGCATAAACAATGTCTTATTGACTTTACTCTGCACTTGTATACATTACTAATTTATTAGCTTCTTATTCTTCAAATGAAGATTTAATATTTAGATATTTGCGTATTATCATGATAAAATATAAATTTTGACACTGATATCATATAAAATCTCACCTTGTAACATATTCTTCTTATTCTCATAAGTTTTATTAAGAAGTGTATTAGAACATTTGTTAAGGAAGCAAAAATAATAAATATTAAATAAAAATTAAAGTTTTTGAAATCCTAATCTATGTAAAAAAAAAAATTCTTAATTAATGTCTTAAATTACTCCTTAGACAAACTCTATTCTTATTATAAATTCTCTTTATATAGACATATATATTTTAACTGTAATAATAATAATAATAGAAAGAGAAAGAGATGTATATTTCTTTGAAACATGCTAATCTAGATATAATTAAATAATAAAAATTATATATATACAAAAATAAGATTTAATTTTTTTTAAAGTGAGAAGTACACTTTAAATAATAAGTTATAAGATCATAATAATTAATGAAAAAATTAAAAAATTAAATTATCATACATATATAATATATTATGTATCTATTTATATCTTATAAAATTTTAAATTCTTAATTTTTTTATTAATAATTAAAATCTCACATTTTATTCTTTAAAATATACTTATATCTCATTTTGTATTTCTTTTGACGGTGAAGAGATGTATATATATTCTAAATAAAGCAATAAGCATGTCAGGTTGGGATGAGAATCACTTGTTTTTCTTTTATTTAAATTTTATTAAGTATTTTAAATTTAATTATATTTGTAATTTATTTTATACTTAATACAATTTTAATAAAAAAATAAAATAAAATAAAGAACCAAAAAAGAAAAAGACATGTGATGTTCATCTGCCAAGTTGTCGGTGAAGGGTAAGGAAATCTTAAATCTGTCTAATTGATTTTTTTTTTGGGTGCATTAATGGAATCTTGTTTTCTTTTCCGAGTTTGTGATTCATCCTTTTGATGATCACAGCACCGACAATATTTTTCTCCTGTAGCTGGGCCTTATTACTGCAAACCGCCAGCTATTTATTTTAAAGACAAGAAAAAGGAGAAAAAAATTTTAATTAAAAGTTGATAATAATAAAAACTTCATATTTGCAAAACGGATAATAATATAACAATATTTACTAAAGTAATTAATCAAATTTATATAACCCATAATACAATTATGTTAACTGTATATATAATTATCTAAAAATTTTAATGATATGATATATAAGATGTGTTTGGATAAGTTTTAAAAAAAATTAAAATAACAAAAAAGTATTTTTTCTTTTTTCTTCCACTTTTTTTATTTTTTTAGAAATAATTTATTTTAAATTTTCATAAAAAATAAAAAAAATTAATTATTTTTATACTTTATTTATTTCAATAATTTTATCTAAACAGTTAAAAGATTTAAAAAGTATTTTTTAATAAAAATTTCATTAAAAAAAGTACTTTTTTTTTACCAAAAAAGCACAAACAAATACACACATAATAAAAGTATACACTACAAGAAAATAGTTAATTTGTGGTAGATTTTTTATGGCGAATTTTGCGGTGGATTAAAATTTCTCTTAATTTATAGTGAATTTTGCGACGGATCAATTTAAGGTAGATTTTCTCCCACAAATTTTTTTGGCACCATTTCTATTGTAATTTTTTTTTGTTAAAAAAGGTTTATGACGTATAGTTCCGTCACAAAATTAATAAATATACTAAAAAAATTGGGGAGAAAAATTGATAACGTAATAAAAAATTAGGTAAAAAAATTATTAAATTTTTTTTTGTCGCAAAACAGCCACAATTACAAAATAAATTTGCGGGGAAAATATCCACCGTAAAATTGATAAATATAATAAAAATATTCAAAAAAAAATTTAAAAAAAAATTGGGCAAAAAAATCCACTGCAATTTAAAAATTTAATTTGAGGTGAAAAAATCCACTGCAAACTAGATCGGAAACATCTTCTTTCTTTTGCCATCCTCATTTCTCCCATTTCTCCATTTTCAACAACATCTCCCCTTTCTCCCTTGCAACCCACGACAGCCACTGCCCCCGACCCACTGCCACCGACCGGCCAGCCGTGCGACTATGACCCCTACCCTGCAGGACCTCGACCTCGCGACTCAGAACCCAAGATCCGTGACCCAGCGCCACCGACCAGGCAACCCACCACCTCCAACCTGGCCAGTTGCCACTACTCCACAGCTCCACCAGTCCATGTCTACCAACCAGGTACCCCACTATTCATTGCTTGCTTTGTTCACGACACCAACTGCCCCACGCTCTGTTTATTACTTACTTTGATTTGCTAACCATGCTCATTTGGAGCATGCTTGTAGATCATTTGACTGCTATGTATATGATGCATCACTTTTCATTTTTTATGTATTGTAAAATGCTTGATGTCGTAGTAATCTATTGATGTTAGTTTTGTGTTTGAACCAATGACTTATTTGCTGAGAAGATGGATGTGGTAATTCTTGAAGGGTGTGTGATAAAGCAGTTTAGGAACATGAGAGTCATTGTGAAGGTCATTGTGAATTGTAGATTTAGAGTTTGATGACATGCTCACAACTGGATTTATAAAATTTATCTGTCCATCATCAATTTTAATTTGATTATTGCTATGTACTGTAACTCTGCCTGGTCTTGTTAGCTTTGTCATATATTTGATGCATGTGATAAATTGTATTGGTGAGTGAAGCCTTAGTTTCCCGTTTGAGATTCAATATTAGTGAGCACACGTACTTTTTGAAGGTACTGCTCATTGTATTGAATCTTGAATTATCCAAGTTAGACAGTTTGAAAAGAAACTTTTCCTTCAGTTGATTATAGTTACTCCTTAAATTTCATACTATATACTTGATGAAATTTTGTTGTGCAACATTTCCTTTTGTTCTCTGAGTACACACTTGATCATGGTAGATGTCACCACTTTCTAGTCGTGCACTTGGAGACCAATAGGAAATATTGTCGAAATTTCGTCAAGTATACGATGTGTAATTTTTGTGAGTACTATCAATCAATTGCTGAAAAAGTGTCTTCTTGAATAGGATAAGGTCATACCATGTTAAGAGAGATGAGGATTTTAGAAATAATAGTTGTTTGGATTAAAATATTTATACAAGTATAATAAAATATATTAATTATGTAACATATGTTGTGCATTTTGTATTTTGATTTAAGTGTAAAATTATCATTGTAGAAAATAGTAGTTCCAGAAAATCGTAGATTGATGTATAATAGGACTCATTCAGATTGTAGAGGACTTACACAAGAATTTGTATGTGGAGTTGAAGAGTTTGTGAATTATGTATGTCTATCTTCTCATTACTTAAGTGAAGGAACAATTAGGTGCCCCTGTTTGATGTGTTATAGTTAAAAATTATTGAAACCTGAGATTGTGAAAGTTCATTTGTATAAAAAAAATATTCAAACCAAGGTATTGGTATTGGACAGATCATGAAGAGGAAGAGCCTGATCTAATTAGTGTAGATATAAACTTTGATGTGAACAATGCTAATAGTCTTATATTAGAGGAGGAAGACGTGGTTGATAGATATCAAAATATGATTTATGATGCAGCTAGAATAAACTTTGGGGATTTTAGGAGTCGTTTTCATCAGGATCATCTACACCCCCAGTTACAATATCACCCACTGCAGGTTCTTATCAGACACCATCTTCTAAGTACGTTATAATACCCACACCTGGATCCTAGCGTCCGCAATATACTTCCCATACAACGTATGGTACAACATATGATTCTGGGTCACCTACTATTGGTTTGTCACCGAGTACCCATGAGTCACCGACTTCCCGTGATTCTAATGTTCCTATTTCTGGGGAAGTAACAAATCAAAGCAACAAGACGTTTGTTGAGTCAGATGGTGATTTTGGGTATGTGTACAACTATTTGTTATTCATAGTTATGTGTATTCAAATTTTTTGTTGAGAATATTTACATTTCTTGTTTTAAATTGTATCATAGGTTTCTATCGTCTAAACATGTTGCTGATGTCATTACCAAGGTTATACGATCTAGGTATAATCAACCTTAGACATCTTAGGGAGAAATACCCAAGGAGACTAGAGAAATGTGGTTTCAAGAGTTTCAAGTATGTATAATATTTTATTTGTTTAATTATGTTTTTTTATTTTATAATATTGCAATTTTTTTAACTTTTACGTTATTTACATAATATTTTTGAAGGGCTATGTTTATCAGATGCCTTAGCATCATAGCCATATGCAGAAGGCATATAATAGTCGCAGTTCGAAGAGACTATCAGGTTTGTTAGGGTAGGCACGCAACTTAAATGAAAGATTTTTTTGGATTGGAGAAGGCATATGAGAAGACCTATGCAGACACTGGGCTAATAACATGTATAAGGAGAAATGTCAACAAGCAAAGATGAATCGTTCTTCTGACACTGGTGGATGCTTGCACACTGGTGGTTGCATTTCTACAGGCACCCATGCATAGAAATTGGTAACTGTCATCGTCAATTGTTTAGTAATATGTTTAATTATTTTGTTATTAACTTATTTTCTCATTATTACAGGCAAAGACTTTGGGTAGAGAGCCCACAATCGATAAGACCTTTCGTCACGTCCATTTGAAGAAAGCAGACCTTATTATATGAGTTTATACAAAAGCTAAAAATTTATATGTTAGTATTTCTTTTAAATTTATAAAATTTAATATTAACTCATTTTATAACAACAGACATAAGATATTTTTTAATTTCATCTTTAGGAGGAATTCAAAGTTAAAGAATCTAAACATTCTTCTAAGTGCTCAAATGAAGAAGGGATATCTGGTACACAAATAACCAGTCGAGAGCTTTGGATTCAAACTGTTGGCAAGATAAAGAATGGTCATGTTTATAGTCTTAGTTCTCAAGCATCTATCTATGACCATTGAACGTCATCTTCCTTAAGGCTTGTATCGAGTCAAGTTCATGAGCACGTTATTAATCAAGTTAAGTAATAGTTGCAATATTTTTTATTAATTGATTTTCGTATTTTGATTAATCAATTTGTTGGATGTAGTCAAACATTTCATTTTTCGTATTTTTGTGGGTTTGGAGATAAGTTATGGAATGGATAGATGAATTTGTGTTTACATATATTAATCAGGTTAATGAGCAGTTGTAGCAGGAGATGGAGGATCTGGTTCAGGAGATTCAACAACGAATGGAACACCAGAGCCAACAACGTGAGGCAGAGTAGAAAATGCGATTTGAACAATACCAGCGTCAACAGAATAAACAAATTGGTAATATGTTGAAATCATATTTAAAAGCCGTTGGCACTCAGCCAATACAACAACAACCATTATTAGAAGAAGATAACGAAGATACTAAAGATGATCATGAAGATGACAGTGATAATAAAGATATGGATTGAAATTGATGTTTAAGTGTTGTATGCATTCTGATATTTCTTTTAAACTTTTCTATGGATCAGGTTGTATTTGAAAAACTTTGTTTAAGTAATATAATTTGTTATGTTTGTTTTATGAAGCATTGACAAGTTGAAATTGATATTTGAGTAATGTATGTATTGACTGTAATATAATTGTAGATTTTGAACATTTATTTAAAAAATTTTTTAATCCATAAAATTTGTGGCAGACAAATCTGCAGCAAAATCTGCCTCGAATCGGCAAAAATAATCTGTCGTAAATTAGTGGTGGAACAAATTTGCCGCAAAATCTGTTGCAAATCGGTGAAAATAATCCACCGCAAAAGCACAACTCCGACACCAAATGTAGCAGATCGCCAGAGATATTAGCAGTGGTTTGTGACAGATACTAAAATCTATCGCAAATTACATTGCAATAATCGTTTTTGCGATAGTCACAAATTTGTCGCAAATTTGTTGCAAATTGTCAATTTATGACAAATTTTAACTTATTTGCAACAAATTTATTCTTCGTAAATCGTGAATTTTCTTGTAGTGGTATAAACATAAATTGTATTTTGTTATAAAAAAAACATAAATTGTGTTTTATTGTTTGAAGGTGTAAGCTAGTAAAGTTCCCTTCTCCCATTAGTGTGAATCATTTATTGGTTGAAATTTGTAGAATATTTTAAATTAATTATTTATGGTAAATAATAATCATGTTTTATTGTTTGAGTTTAAAATAATTTTTATATCAACCTTAGAAAGCTTAAACTCAAAAGCGATGACTTAATTGATAAATTAGTTTGAATTCAGCGGTTGAGGTCATTGTTAAACTTGTAGAAAAATCACTTTGTGGAGCATAGCATCATCAGTCTGTCAAGTGAAAATTAGTCTCACATTTAAACTGTAAAAAAATCACATATGACAACAAAAATTATATCATTAATTATATACTTTTTCATATTAATTATTATATTAATATAGTAACATTTAAATGCAAAAGTATCAAATTTATTAAGGAAATTTATTACTGGAAGTATGTTTCATTTTTTATTTGAACAAAAAAATTATTTTAGTTATTAATATTTACACATAAATTTATATATAAAAGACTTAGATTATTTTTTTTATTATAAATAATCATATATATAAAAAAAATTACAAATTTTAATTAATAATATTTATACACATAATAATAATTTTTTTAAAAAAATAATTAATTATCTATAAAAAATAAATTTGATTGGAGCATTAGTGCTTCATAAACGTCACTTCAAATACAACAATTTCATTGTAAAACGTAAATAATTATGATTTTTTTATATCACTTTTTTATATTATTTTTTATATTATTAATTATATTTTTTTTATTTTTACTCATTTAATCATAATTATTAAAAAATAATATTAAAAGTGATGTACGAAAAAAATGACGTAGAAGAAACGTTATTTTTCAAACGTAAAACCAATAAAAATAGTACTACTAGCTTCAAACATAATTTGCAGAAGATAAAGTGTAAGTTTTTTTTTTTTGGGTTAAATGCTATAATGAAAACCATTAAGATCAGTGCTTATCTATCGGGATCTCATATTAAAAGAGTAAATCTAGCCATTAGCATGACTGAAATCATATTGCAGCAATGATAATTAATTAATAGATATACTTGCACACACATTAATTATCATTTTTTCTAGGCTCATACTCATATGATTCTAGTTTTCAACCATGGTGTTTGTGGCAAACCACGTCATGATTTCAACCCAATAGCTAACTTATGACCAATTCCCATGTGATAACTATGTTGTGTTCTATTGTTCTTCTTTTCTCGTTTCCACGCAACAGGCTTATGTTATGATAGTTCTGGATCTCCAAAAATGACTGTCTTCTGTCTCTTTCGCCCCATCATATGGTGGTTGCAACTAATTGTGCGTGTTTATTAAAAGAAATTGATTAATGTTGTAAACCAAAGATTGCAGATACATCGGTAGACATAACATTCTAATTTTAGTCTTCTGTACTGATTTTTTTTTTTTTAAAAAGTAACTAGTATTGCAAGGTTTTATTGTGCAAAATGCAAAGTACGTGCCTACCAACACTGTCATTTACTCATTTTTCCCATCGTGCATCGCTATTTATTGAAGGTTTGAAACTTTCTTTCCTTTGATCGAATTCGTTTGGAATAATGCAGAATTAGTACAAAAATTTAAAAAGTCAAACAACATAATTGAATTGAACCATACTGGTTTTCTAATTAGAATATATATATATATATATATATATATATATATATAGAGTGTATTTATTGAAAGAATTATTTAATATAAGAGATGAGATGAGTTAATTTTAATTATTAAATCTTTAATATTATCATATTATTTGAAAGAAATTAATCTTTCACGTTATAATTTTTCAATAATTTAATGATAAAATTGTCATAAAAATATAAAATTATATGTCCATAAATGACTCTTCGATATAGGGTAATGGATAAGCAAAAAAAAAAAGTTGGTAATTAGCATACTTAGCCTTTAAAATCTTAACCTTCCACTTTTTTGTGTTATTTGGACTTTATTAATTTAATTTAATTCTCTTCCTATTATTCTATCCCCATTATTTCAATAGTTTTTTACTTTATTGTCAAGTTTTATAGTCTTGCTCCAAAAGGAGTTACTCAAAAACCCTTAGAGAAGAATGTACATCCAAAAAGTTTAATTAGCAGCATTTAACAATAGCAACATCATAAAGTACAAACCTAAACTATTTTCTAACAAGACAAATGAACTCATAATTGAGTAACTATTATCTTCATAAGATTGTTTTTTATATGATGTCCACCTACCTTACACTTCATTTTAGTGACCAATTATTTGAAAGAAATCAATCTTTCACGTTATAATTTCTCAATAATTTAATGATAAAATTGTTATAAAAATATAAAATTATATGTCCATAAATGACTCCTCGATATAGGGTAATGGATAAACAAAAAAAAAAGTTGGTAATTAGCATACTTAGCCTTTAAAATCTTAACCTTTCACTTTTGTGTGTTATTTGGACTTTATTAATTTAATTTAGTTCTCTTCCTATGATTCTATCCCCATTATTTCATTAGTTTTTTACTTTATTGTCAAGTTTTATAGTCTTGCTCCAAAAGGGGTTACTCAAAAACCCTTAGAGAAGAATGTACATCCAAAAAGTTTAATTAGCTGCATTTAACAATAGCACCATCATAAAGTACAAACCTAAACTATTTTCTAACAAGACAAAATGAACTCATAATTGAGTAACTATTTTTTTTTGACTAAAAAAGATATTCATTCACTCAAATTAGTAAAATACATTGAGAACAACACAAATTCAACATCGCTAAAAATTGAAAAAGATGAATTTGCGAACAAACTCACAGCACTCAGGTTAATAGCATAACATGACAAAATGCCTACAAATGTGACAAAATCAAAGTGATCGGAATACCCATGCTTCCAGATCTGTAACGTTGACGCCCAAATCTTGATTGAATCTGTAATAGATCGAAACTGATCTACCAATCTGAACCAAACGAACACCGCAACAAGATGGAAAACTACCGCACCAAGATGGAAAACCAAACGACGCCGCATCAAGACGACAAACAAAACATTGCCACACGCAGACAACGAAAACATGGAAAAACACAAAAGAAAAAACAAATCTATGTGAAAAAATTATTTATTTAGATAAAATGAAAAAAAAAATAATGTAGAGGGGTGATTCTAGGCCCAAAAAAATAGACCAAATCACCTCCTCCATAGATGAAAAAGAAGGAAAAGAGGAATAGATAGAAGAGAATTTTTTAGAATGAAATTTCGGATATAGGAATTATAACTTTTCATAATTGAGTAACTATTATCTTCATAAGATTGTTTTTTATATGATGTCCACCTACCTTACACTTCATTTTAGTGGCCAATTAATCTTGTATTATAAATATTGAGAATTTTAATGTGTAAAAGTTATAAAAAAAATGGGCAAGTACTATTAATTTTTTTTAAACTTAGGTATATTTGATAAAGCTAATAATTTTTTATTTTATTTATTTTTAAGAAACTTGAAAAGTTTAGGGAAGCCACAACTCTCCTCTGTCACACTTAAGATCCGCCAATGCGCTCAACATTATAGCAAGGAAAACGAAATGATGAGAGCCCTTGGGTATCTTTATGGTACATACAACAGTACAATACAATTACAATGGATAAATTAGATTTTCTCCCAATTAAAGACACGATTTTTAAAAAAATGAGCATTCCATGGACCTTTGCACAAAATCTTTGACTTTTGGTTTGATCTTCGAAGTTCCAACGCGTAAATACATCATGGACTTGGCTACCCTACCTGTGCCATTTTCCCACTAACTTATTAACAGATCAATTAAAGCTAATTAGTACAAGATAAATAAAACTGCGTCTTGTGAAATATTATGCACACTATCTATCCGATCGCATTATTTGTCCACCTAAAAAATTTTAATTTTTATTCACTTCTGTATTTTATTAATTTATTTGAAAAAATTTAAAATTTAAAATTTAAACCTAATAATTTAGTTAATGCATTAGGAATAAATAGTTAATCAAGATATAGTTTAATGAATCCAAATAAAATTTCAATAATAAATAACCTGCTATCATTAGGAATAAGTGGTTAATCAAGATATAGGTTTAATGAATTTTAATTTCGAATAATAAACCTGCTAATATGTTAAGAATAAGTAGTTAATCAAGATAGGCTTTCTGGTGAATCCAAATTGGTGAATCTAAATTAATTATTAGAATAATAGCTAATAATATCAGGTTCTGGTGAATCCAAGTAAATTCCTAATAATAATAAGTTAGGAATACGCTAATCAAGATAGGTTTACGTGAATCCAACTAAGAATTCGAATAATGAATAACTGATTAATATATTAAAATAAGTTAGTTAATTAATATAAATTTCGATAATCTTATTAATTGATGAATCTAAATTAACCTGATTAATACATTAGAAATAAGTGATTAATCTATATCGGTTTAGTGAATCCAAGTAAAAATTTTGAATAATAAATAATTAATTAATACATTAAGAATAAATGATTAATCAATATAAATTTTTAATAAAAAAATAAAAAATAAAAAATAAAAATATTAACATACAAAAAAATTAATAAATATATATACAAAAATATACGATAAATAAAAATTAGAATATTTAATTAAAAAAAATATTTTTTCAATCTATATGTACATGTGTCAATAAGGACCGGTTCAATTAGCGAGACGTGTTGAAAAGAAAGTTTTTGGTTTAATTTATGGTGCTGACTGCTGATGCTCACAACATGTCATGACTTTAAAGTGAGACAGCCAATCCTATCCTAACTTTTTTTTTATTAATAAAAAACAGAAAAATCTACATGTACATGTACACGATGGGTGAGTCCTAGCGATAAGAATAGTCATATTTTTTTAATGTGTATGTACCATCCACATATCCCTCCGCCATGCACTTTGAACGACGTACAGGAATATAGGATCCGGCAACTCCTAGGTTAGACTGGTATAAAGGAAATACTAACCATGGCTTGGCTGGGCATGCCATTTACGACTTTTCAATTAGTTGCATGTTTCTTTCATTATAATTCAATAGAAATTTTTAAAATATGCAGTAACACTTTTTTTTCTCCCAATTAAGTGGGGTTTAAATTAACTTGTCCATAGGCATATAATTGGTTCTTTGACTGGTAGGTTAAAATAAACTATCCTTATCATTTCTCATTAAAAAAAAATTCTATACCTCTAATTCAACCAGATATAAACCCCTTTATTAGAGGATATGTTTTTTTTTTTTTTAAATATTATTGCAACTTCCTTCTAAGAAATTGAAAAATTTAAAATTTAAAATTATAAGAAGCCTCTAATCAAATACTACATGCATGTCTCTTTTATATTGAAATCAATGCACTTCATTCTTTTTTAAAGTAATTTTTGAAAAAGTGCAAGAACATAAACCTTGTTGTCCACACGCCTTCTAGAAAACAATATGCTTTTAAATCTTATATACTTTTAAATAAAGGAATAAAAGAGAGTGAAAAAAATGAAAATTATATTATTTCCTAAACCAAGATTTTGTGTTTATCTTTATCTTTTAAGACAAATGAAAAACCAGCTGCATGTCCTTTAATCTGACAGATTTGGGCCGAAACCTGTAGTCCATATCAAGTACATCTCAAATACCCATATCATAGGCCTCTTGGGTCCATCCTCATGGATTCTTCTCTTATCTCTCACCGTGTTACTGACCCAAAAAAAAAAAAGTCTCTCACCGTTCTACCTACTATAAATACTTCATGGAGAAATTTTTATATGGAATTAATCTGCACAAGTTATATATACTAAGTTAAAAATCAATACACCCGTATTTTATATTAAGCAATTACATAAATCTTTATACACTTAATTATTTTATATTTCACGAAGGCAACAAACCCCGCCTTAGAGTTATTCCTAACACATTGTCACTTACCAAGTCATTCACATAATAAGTTGATTAAATAAAAAGTACAAAGGTAATGAATGGCTTGTGTATGCTGTTGCTCTTTAGGATGAGTAAACATTTTGGAACATATTCTAAAGGCTACAAAGGGTCGTTAGTGCATGAAACTCCCATCATTGTAGGATTTAATGAGAATAAGATATATGCGTATGTTTTGAATAGGGTTCTGGGTTAACAGTTTAGAAATAATTTGGTCTACTAGAGTTGAATCTTAGATATTTATGAGCGTTATTGAATAAGTAAATATACTTATTTATGAAGAGTAAATCTCTAACAGACTCATAGTTAGAGAAATTAATTATATTTCTCATAAATATAGGAGACAGTTATAAGAGATAACAATCTTACTGGATTCATATCCTAATTAATAACATTTTAATACAGATTTAAACATGATTCTTATCAACCAAGGCACTCCTATAAATACTACACAAGATCACAAAAGTATGCATCTAATCCTGAACATTCTACTAACCTTGTGCATGATTTAATTTGAGTATCAGAATACCTTTTACAGGTACTCACCCCTTGCTCCACCGTCACTGTCACTATGATATGGAGGAATCCACCTTTTACCACCCACATTAGCCTCATTCAAGTAATCATCTGAACCTCGTTCAGAACATTAGCACCGTCTGTGAGAAACGATAAACTTCAATTCTCATCACCACCATCATGGTCACTACTAGGAGAAATCATGTTTCTTCCACTTATAATCAACCTTCTTCTAGCCGCCGTCTGGCATCCGCTGCAATTCAAGAACCTGTTGTTGCCTAACCGGAACCTAGGCAAGATGGAGAAGAGACTTCTTATACTGGCGAGAATCTCTCCCCTCAGTCGCATCGTGTTCCGGCGACACAATGACTTGGCCCACATGGAGCCCCTTCAAGAGATACTAGAAAATAGGGTATCAACATTACATCGTTTAGGAGCACGGGTGAACAACTATGAAGCTCAGTCCCACCAAGGTGAATCAGGCCTCGAGGAGCTATATAGAGAGGAACTTAGCTCTCTAGTTAGACTCCAATACAAGCATATTCATAACCTAGAAAATGCTACTAACTAGGAGAATAATGACAAAAATTGGGTTCCCCTACAGGAATCGTGAAAATATGAGGGAGTTAGCCGGCAACGGGATACGAAATCTAGAACACTCAAGGATCACGAAACTCAGTCAAAGAGTTGAGAACCCGGTATATGGAAATAGGGAGCATGATCAAGGGCAAAGAAAGTCAGTTAAGTAGAACCAACATTTCTCTGATGAATTGATGACCTATAAGATCCTTAAGTGTTTTAAGTATCTAACTAATATTGAAGCCTATGATGGGACCGCGAACCCTTAAGATCACTTAGATGCTTATGTTTTTGCTTTACTATTTGCTGGAGGGGACAATCTACTCATGTGTCGTGTTTTTCCTTTTTCTTAGAAAAAAATCGCCCTGAGATAGTTCACAACCCTGACTCCTAAATTCGTTGTTGATTGGGAAGACCTGTCCTCAAGATTTTTATTAAACTTCATCACTAGTAAGGTGTAGCCAAAACTCATTTCATGTCTTTCCCATATTAAACAAGGAAAAAAAAGAGTCCCTCCGAGATTACATATCTCGGTTCAACAAAGAAGTAGCAAATATTCGTAATTAGGATGAAAGACTCGACCTACATTACATGAGCCTCTGAGTTGGGGCATTTTCCTTTTCACTTGCTAAAAAAAAGCCAAAGATGATGGACGAGTTTCAAGTTAAAGCTGAAAAATATATCAACGTGGAGGATGTTTTCCGATCAAGAAGCATCTAGAGAAAGGATAAGATGTTAAACCTAAACCTAGACAGGCTCCACTGCAAACTTGGAATTCGAGACCACCTTTAAAAAGGAAGTATGAAAGTTACATCGCCCTTAACACACCTTGGACTTATATCTACCAAGAAGTGATGAACACGAAGTTTAGAGATGTGCAAAGACCTCTCCCATTGAGAAAGCATGCACAAAAAGATAAGTCCAAGCGTTGTGTATTTCACGAAGGCCACAAACACAATACTGATGACTACATCAACCTTCAAGATGTTGTTGAGTCTTTAATCCGGGATAGTTGTCTAGGCCGATATGTTCGTCAATCTTGGAATAACAATTAGAGAGGAGGAAGGAATTATAGAAAGTAGAGCTACAGTCCTCGGAGAAGCCTGTCACCACCATATCAGAGAAGACGCTCACCTAAGAGGAATGAAAATACTGGAACAGACCATCGCCAGATAAAGCCCAGAATCAGGAAAGGGCACAACCCTATGATAATCTTAATCAGGACAATGAACGACATCACAAAGAAGTAACTCAGATAATTAACACCATTTTGGAGGCTTCGTGGGCGGCGGTGAATCAACGAATACAAGAAAAAAGTACTCTGAGTTGTGTTGAGCATAACTTTCCATTCGGGATCAAAGTTAGATGGTGAACTTAGGAAGACCCCACCAATTTCTTTTTCAAACAAAGATTATGGCTGCACTATCCCGGATCACGACGACCTCATAATGATCTTAGGGATAATAACCAACACCGTACTTTGTCGTATATTTGTTGACCAAGGAAGCTCGACAAATATTATGTTCCTAAATCTCTTTGAGAAGCTAGGACTGTCAAGGAAAGAAATGATCTTATATACCGGCGAGTTGATCGGATTTGCAAAAGACAAACATTATGTTGATATCATGTCGGATCACGGACTAACACCATGATATTATTATAAAATCATAATACGAATTATGACTTCATCTTCAAATTACCTTCAGAATGGATGATGGGTCTACTTGCCTAAATTAGCATGTGGGCAACTCAAAGTG
Organism: Ormosia emarginata; assembly: GCA_029884605.1. Lineage (NCBI taxonomy): Eukaryota > Viridiplantae > Streptophyta > Magnoliopsida > Fabales > Fabaceae > Ormosia > Ormosia emarginata. Next base: position 24,503,766 of record JAQQTP010000089.1, on the reverse strand, counting down.
TATCACAAACAATAGTGTAACAACTTTAGGTAGAGTGATCTATTTCAAATCCCGACCAAATTAATTAACATTGGGGGCATCCTGGTTTTTCACTTTATTATGGACGTCGACCCATTGTTAGAGACATTACGAAATCCAACATCTATATCATGACTTGGATCGCTTTGTCTCATGTGTGTCATTTGCTCTTGATAATCTCAGATATTTTAACACTCAACTGAGGACAACTGTTCTACATTGGGTTCTAGGTTAGCAATTTAGAAGCAACCCGCCCCATTAGAGTTGAATCCTAAATATTTATGAACGTTATTAGATAAGTAAATATGTCAATTTATGAAAAGTAAATTTCTAACTGAATCTCTCATAGATAGAGAAATCAATTATATCCCTCATAAATAGGAGAGACAATTATAAAATATAACAATCTTACTAGATTCTTATCTTAATTAAATAGTATTTAATGCAAATTTAAACATAATTCTTATTAACTAAGATGTTCCTATAAATACCACACAATGTCATAAATATATGCATCTAACCCTAAACACTCTATCCACTTTATACATAGTCTAACTTAAATATCTGAGTGTCTTTTATAAGTATGTACTATTTATTCTACTATCACTACCACCGTGGTACAAAAGAATTTACTTTCTACCACCTACATCAACCTTATACAAGTAATCATTTGAACTCTGTTCAAAACAATATCTTTATCCAGTAAGCAGAGAAACTATTTCTACAATCAAAACCCTTTGACTGCTAAATAAAAAAGACAACACTTTACTGTTGTGCCAATGCTCACCCTCGGAGCATATTCCAAGGGTTATTGATTGCAAATGTTCGATTAATATTGTTTTTTTAGCACTTTTAAGTTTTGGGAATCAACAATCCCTTCTCTTTTTCATAGACTTGAACCGGGCACCGTAGAATGCGTGTATGTGCATACTTTACTGCTTGCAACAGTTTACAGTATATTACAGTATAAACATTTCAATTTTCACAAGAGCGGTTTCATGTTCACAGTTCAGTAGGAGTTTTTTAGGAAGGTGGATGGCATTTGTATCAGAGGTTCTCGTACAACTATGAATCACTGTTGTTTTACATGTTGTACTAATTAGAGATTGATTTGGCAAAATTATTTATCAAGTTCCACATAGCATTTTACCATCCAAAATGCAAAATTGTCTTGGTCTGCTCAACAACCTAATAATCTAGAGAAAGCATAAAAAAATGGGGCAAAAATAAAGAAAATGAAGAAAGAAGGGTTGAAGATTCAAAGGAAGGGAACTTTTTGGTGCTTCTGGTGGCATTCTATCCTACTGTCCACAGTCTTGGACTGCTAATGCCTCTTGCAATTGGGGGGCAATTGTCCTTAGTCTTCACTTTTTATTGTCTATTCTGCCGGCCTACCTTCTTTGGATGTTCAATGACAGTTCTCACTTCTATGAACTACCCAAAGATCCAACCATCCAGGAGGACCCTTTGAAAATGTCACACATTCTCAACCAATGTCACCTGCATAATTCCAAATAAGACATTTATAAAAAAACTAGTGGATTGACAACTAACGTGTGCGTGTCAATTCGCATTTTTTATTTTCTTGTATTTTTTGAAAAATAAATTATTTTCATTGTGATTAACTTTGGTAGTTATATTTTTAAGTGAGTAGGGATAAAGAATGAGAGCAAAGTAGAAAAATAAAATTTGGAGACCAAACGAGAATCTCTTTTATTTATTATTATAGAAATATAGATAAAATAAAACTCCACATAAGACAAAAATTGATAGAAAGTTCGCATCTGCCAGGTACTTTTAACTTTAAGAATGTTTGAAATGAAATATTTTAGAAATTAATTTGATTTATAAATGATTTTTTTTTGTTTAAAATGTTTAGAATCCCACGTAAAATTATTTTATTTTAGTTTTAGTTGTTTAACTTTACATTTTATCATTATTAGTTAAGTCATTTAATTTATTCTAAGTAAGGGCAATAAAAAATTATTAATATAAAATTAATTTAATTTATTTTTAATGTCTTTCAAACATGAAATTTAATTTATAAATTAATTTAAATCTCATTTTTATAATAAGTTATAAATATAAGTATATTATAAATAGAAAAAAATATATATAAAGATCAAGTCAAGAAGCCATAAATAACGAAGAGAAAAATAAAAAGAAATCAAGACAAAAAAAATAAGAACTAAAAATTTAATTATTCAGAATTAGTTATATTCTATCATTCTTCTCCTTTTTTAATAGAGAATCATATCTTTATATAAGACTTCAAATATAAAAGATGAAGAAGTGGTTCAATATACTATTATGTATAAAATATTACAAAATAAGTGTTATAGTTACAAAGTAATTAATCACATCAAAAATTATAATCACTAACTTTTACTAATAATATCCTTTAAATCAATTTAAAATAATTATTCACCATATATAAAATGTACATGTTTTATCATAGAATATTAATTTTTAAATTAAATTAATTTAATTTAAATCAAATCAAATCATCTAATTATTGATGATTACATACATAACCTAGGGGAATAAAAAAAGAGATACGAAAAGTTGGCTGGTTGTATTTGTAAAATGCAGTACCAATTACATCACAGTACCAATCGTTTATCATATGTTAAGGAATGTAATAGTTATTTTTCCAAAATTATTAAGTACATCCTTAAGCTTACCAAACTCAAAATTACACAATCTTCCACTTTAACATTATTTTAGAGCCTACATGATTATAGTTGAATAAAAAATAAACGGTCAACTTTTTTTCTCAAAATTGTTCTCTTTTTTTTTTTTAAAAAAAAAAGTTGACCTAGACACTTAAAATGATTATAAATTATAAGAAACTAAACTAGGAACTTCTACTTAAAATTCATCCAAACAAGAACGATTGAATAATAACTTGTCGACATCATCTTAAGTTATATTTTTAGAGGACTTTTGGAGTTAGATTATAAAAAATATTTTTATGAGTTTTGTAATTTTAACGTAAATAATCTATTTTTATCAAATAAAAAAATTAATTAATTAAAATATTCATTAATTGACTTAGACACTATCTAATTACAATAAAATAAAAATCTAGAGGGCCACACCAAATCTAACATACTATACTAGGAAGAAAAAGCAAGACGTGGAAATGTCTTGTGAAATTGGCAGCCAGTTAACATCTGTTTACTTGCAAGTTGAATTTTTTTTTATTTTTTATTTTTTTCGGTACATGCAACTTTGTTTTTTATATGCGGAAGTTCTGATTGCAACCTCATAGTGACATCAAGGTTGGGTTTGGTTCAAAGGAGATTAGGATTTTTTATTTTTTAAAAACCCTTAACCATGGCTTTGACACTAGCATCTTAGATATTTTCAATATTTAATTATTTTATTTTTCTTGGAGACCTTCAATATGTTTTCTAAATAAATTCGGGGGTGGACCTACCTGAAACAATTTTTCCCCTTTAAGTATTATGGATAATTGTTTAAGCAAGTCTAATATATAAAATCAGCTCCCTCTTTAAATATCTCATAATATTTGTGTGAATAAGAGATTTTTTTTCCGTGGGGGGATTAAGCATGCATTTAGCATTTTTTTTGAGCTGTGTATTTAGCATTTTTTTTTGGAGCTGTGTATTTAGCATTCTTATTTTGTTATGTTTTAATTAAATTAATGTATTACTCTATGTGAGAATTATTCATATTTAAATGTCTTTCACTATAATAATATTTAATTATTTAAAAATTCAATAAGTTACTGTTAGACTTTAATTAGAACTTGTTAAGATTGAAAAAAAAAAGTTAGATAAGTTAAAATGATAAGCACCTCATCCATTTAAAAGCTTAACAAAAAATTGGACAAAATATTCTGACCAACTAATTTTTTTAAAAGAAATTGTAATCATATTATTATTATTATTTTATAAACACAAATTTAGTGTTAAAGATGACTCTCATATCACAGGGTCAGGACAGATTTTTTATTCAAGTTTAATAAATACTTACAAAAATATTTATAAATACGAATAAAATTTAAATTTATTTTTTTATTATATTTATTTCATTAATTAAATTATAATATGTGTATATTTTAAAAAATAATAAAAAAAAATTATTAATAAACACATATCATAATTTAATTAATAAAATAAATATAAAAAATATACTTAAATTTTGTTCTTATAAATGACCTACTAACAATAAATCCTGACAAAAATAAAATTCTGACTAATTTAATTGACACGGTCCTTCATTACTTGTTGGATGATCATATTATTTAATTAGATAACATTATCGTGATTCAATAATTAATAATTGGTTAAGACAAAACTCCAAAAGTCATCGCTATCGTGCCGTCGCGAGAAAGAAATGTGGATGGTCTCATGGGCCGGTGACTGGGCCCACATCTGTCCATCATCTGGTCAATCCTAGTTTGAAAATAATTATGTGGAAAGGCGTGTTTTAATTTTGTCTTTATTATTTAAATGTTCGTTTAATTTATTATCTCATGGATGAATCAGAACGAGACAATTCCTTATTCCCTATTTGGTGGGATTCCTAATGGACAAAATAAAAGCACCGGTTATTATTTCCTTAATTGAATTTAGATATTTTATGTGAGTTTTTTCTTAACTCATTCCAATTACTTGAGTTGACTCAACGGGATTGGCTTACCACTAACGTTTTGTTTAAATATTTGTGCACACATAGAATATTATCTTTTTTTTTTATACGTACATAGAATATTATCTTTAAGATAAATACACATATACTATTTAATTCTTGTTGTTGAAGGATATGCTTATTAACAATGATAAGACGATAGTATCTAATTTGAGGTTCATGGTTGAAGCGTTTTTACTTTCGATAATGTCAGCAGAAAAGTACTATGAGGATGAGCAATTTTAATATTTCGTTAAAAAAAGCAATGTCACAATTTAGAAATATAAAAAACATTTTAACACAAAAATGGACCAGATGATGGTTGAGTTTGAGAAATGCTATTTGAGTGTTTTTTAACCACAAATATAATATTACTTTTTGTTTTTATTAACTTCTTCCGTCCTTATTAAAAGCAAAATTTAATCCTAAGTCCATATTTTGATTAAAAAAATTAATATTGAATCAACCGACACTTTCTTAAGAAAACTTTATACTGTTTGCGGAGAAAACTCATGCACGCTAGTTTTTTTTCCCCTTCTATTTTACCTATAAGAACTTCAGAAATAGGAGAGACTAGGCGGTTAGAAGGCTCAAACGCACAATATCAAGCATACAATAATCTTAACGACTAAGACTAGTGTCATATGAACTATCAACCTCATGGCAAGTCATGTACACTAGCTTGTGTTGCTTAAATCGACCTCTCATCATGGAGCACCATGAAATATTCTCAAAATAACTGCAGCTGACTAAGCTTCTTATTATTATTATTATTATTATTATTATTATTAAGAAAAAGAGTATAGAGTCATTCTGAATTTTATTTTTTTAAATCATTATTATAAATTTAAAAATATTCTTAATTAATTCTTAAATTTTAACTAATAACTTAATAAATTTTTTTTTAACTATCTATTAAATTATTAACAAAGATGTCACATGATATTATTTTATCAATTCAAATTTATTAAATCTAGACCGTTGATTTATTTATTTATTAAAATCTTATTTTTTAATTATATTTTATTCTTAACAAATTAAATAAAAAATTAAATTATTTTAAAATAAAAAAATGAGGTTATTCTGAGGTAGCATTTGTGCCATTATTTTTTTAAAGTATATTTTTTTATCTAAAAACTAGGTCAGAATAATGGCACAAAACGCAAAGTCAGAATATAAAGAGGAGAACGAGTGTCGTTGTGTGCACGTTATTCGTGGGAGGGAGTAAGGGGTTTTGCTTTGGCGTGCTATTCCTATAATCCTATTTCAGGCTGCTATTCCTTTTTTTAAAATTAATTTGCTGTGTTTTGATTGAAAAACTAAATTATTTTAAAATAAAAAACGAGCTTGGATTAAAAAAAATTAATTTTTAAAAAAATAATGACAGAAATGTTAAGTCAGAATAACCTCATTTTTTGTTTTAAAATAATTTAATTTTTTTATTTAATTTGTTAAGAATAAAATATAATTATAAAAATGAGATTTTAATAAATAAAAAAAATCAAACGTCCAGATTTAATAAGTTTAGATGGGTAGGATGATGTCACATGACATCTCTCATTAGTGATTTAAGGATTTATTAGATCATTAATTAAATTTTAATTATTAATATAAAAAGATTTTTAAGTTTATGGTAATAATTTACAAAAAGATAAAAATTCAAATGATTTTATACATTTTTCTCTTATTATTATTATTTTATTTTATTTTTAAAAAATAAAAGTTTTGATCCACTTGTAAAATATGAAAGTACATTTTGGTTCACGAATTTGATTAGTCACTAGCAAGTAACTTGCGCAATGTACGATTTTTTTTATATAAATTTTAATGTCTTAAAATTATATTTTATTAAATGTTTTAATCCGTATAGACTTAATTAATTGATTTAGAAATAGAAAATTAATTGAGTAAATTTAGAAACTAATTAAGTTGATTCGATTTATAATTGATATGAAAAATAAATAGTCAAATAGAGTATGAGAATCAGGGTGAAACAAATTAGGGTGAAACAGGTTAGATCAGACGTTGCCTTAAATAGGTCTAACTTATATTTCAATTACAAAATCTGAGTCTGACATGTGAGTCTGAAATAAGCTAATTTTTTAAGCTTGACCTCACATTTTTAAAAGTTTGACCTGATTTGAAAGTCTATTTTGTAATAAGGCTTTTAAATAAGCTAATATACATATCTTTAAATAGACTAACAGACATTTACATAGACAAATAAACTTATCTTTAAATAAACAAATAAATATTTACATATAACAAATTTAAGTCTTGAAATATGTCAACAAGTTTACGCCTTTAAATAGACCAACACATATGGGATGAGTGTTAAGTTATAACCAAAAAAAAAAATTTGATCTGTTATAGATATGCCACATTCTCACCAATGTTCACGCATTTGATTAGTCACTAACAAGTAACTTGCGCAATGTACAATTTTTTTATATAAATTTTGATGTCTTAAAATTATATTTTATTAAATGTTTTAATGCGTATAGACTTGATTAATTGATTTAAAAATAGAAAATTAATTAAGTAAATTTAAAAACTAATTAAGTTGATTCAATTTATAATTGATATGAAAAATAAATAGCCAAATAGAGTATGTGAGTGAGAGTAAATAGAGAGAATTAATATAAAAGAAGAATTAATGTAAAAGAAAAAGACACATGACATAAAGAAAAAAAATAATCAAATACATTTTGTTATTTTTAGAAAGAGAAAAAATATAATATAAATAGAAAGAATACTCAAAAATAAATTGCTTACTCTCAAAGTAATTTAACTAATAATTTATCTAAACTAAAAATTTGAATGTGTTCCATTATTGTAAGTTAATCGTTGATGAAAACAACTTAGAAAATAGTAAATTAGACGGTGAACCAATATGTCCACTTGCCAAGCAAAGCACAAGTCATTTTCCCATTTTTTATGGTCCAACTCAAATGCCGCTCTTAAATCAAATGAAGTTAAGCGAATGCTATGATACACCACCATGAATTTTAGTGTATCATACTCCATTCAAAATGACCTTTTATTACATGTCAATAAATCACTTGATTTTATGTTTTTTTTTAAAAAAAAAACCAATTGTCACCGATGAGGAGGAGGCGCATGGTGGTACCGGCAACAAAGTCTGCAGGATTCAGCGACCGCGGGTGGTGGCGCGGCAAAGCAGACACCTTCAGCCAACAACCTCCAACCATCAACCTAGCAACCGGAATCCACCATCTCCGTCCAATCTAGCAATGCAGGACCCATCGGACCTAAGATCGTTGTTGCGTCCCAATAACCAAAACACCCAACCTTGAGCAACCATTAAACCCATACTAGAACAGATCAGAGTCGCCATTGTTGGCCTCACCTTCGTTGCCAAGTCACTGCTTTTGGACCACCAGTGTGAATCCTTTGTCTCGCCATCTTTTCCATCTCTGACCCAACCACAATGAAGATGCTGGAGCAGAGATCAGATTTTCAGGAAATGGCTTTTGGAACTCGTCTACCCATTCCAACCGCCCTCTGAAACCGAGAACCACCGAAACACACCCAGTACCCCATCAAATCAAAATCGAGCCAAACTAGTCGCGACCCGCTCCAGATCCATCGCCCAAACCAAACTCGAATCAGAGCCGCTACACTAGATCTGGCCACCACAAACCCAGATCTACGGCCTCCCAGAAGAAACCATCGCAGAACGCCCCCCTCTCTACTCTCAACCTCATCCAAACCCAACAAATGAGGTGAGAAGCGACGAAAGTAAGGTGGTTCGGATTCATGGTTGCTGACTATTTGGGTAGCAGAGACGTGGTAGTTGGGGTTGTAGTGACTTGAAACTCGTGGTGGTAGGTGGCTGATTTGACGATGGCAGAACAACAAGTTAAGGGGCAGCGGTAGGTGGCTAGACGCAATAGTAGCCGTATACCTATTGAGAAAGTTATCTTTCTTCAATCTCAATCCTTAATTTTTTTTAATTAGTAAATCAAAGACTCAGAATAACTAATGCATCATACACCTTTATTTAGAAGGTGTATATTAAGCATGACCATGAAGTTATGTTAAGTTAAAAATCGTTATGTGGTCAAACAAGTGCCAACCAGAAATTCTGACTGTCCTTGGTATGCAAATTTCTGGTAGTCAATATTATCTGCGCTGAGGGTCTCAAATCTCAAATGAGATTTTTAAATACACTTGGTATAAGTATTTGGGCATCACACCAATCAACACATGTCATAGTAGTTAATCATTATCTTTACCTTAGACCAATTTTTATTTAATAATTTAAAATTTTCAGTAAACAAAACCTGCATTAACTATAGGATGGTTGAAGTTAAAAGCAATGACAGCTCACATGTATGTTTGATTAACAGAATACATTTACAGGTACTTGTATTTAAGAATCTCCTGTCTCGAATAGTATTGGTACAATACAATTCTATTGGAAGGAAAATCTAAATTTTTATTTATATATTTTTTGGATGCCTATGAAGGCAAATCCAAACTATACGCAGTACTGTTAATTGTAGCTTTTAGCTTATGCCAGAACAATAGAAAGCTGAAAGGCCGACCATAAACAAAGTATGATAATTTCAATGATATATGCTGCAATTTTGCAAAGTTCTCGATGTGCTATAACAACCAGAAAGGACACATAACATTACAGCAGTGCAAACTACAATGAACTTGACAACGTACACAAACTATAAATGAAGTCATAATATACATGATTCATCCACCTTGGAGCTGAAAAACAAAGCTCATAACGGATGGACCAATTGAGAAGGAAATCACCAAAAATGTCTCCTTCTACCCTGGTCATACTAAACTACAGCTTACTACATAAATTAAAGCAACAAATAGTGCAAAAGAGCTAAGTGGGAAAAAAAAAGTAAAAGAAAATAAAAAAACTGGAAAATTGACAATTATCACTAGGAACAAGGTAAGGCAAAGGCCCATGGAGTATGAGCCAGATGCTGAAAGGCCTGGAAAAATATGCAGCCTTATTACAGCAGAAATTTTCAGGAAATGAATATGCTTCAAAGATCATGAAGAAATATTCAAAGATCCAAGATTCACAGGTTGTTTGGTGAAAATATCTGCAACCTGTGAGAACAAAATAAAGTTGGGTGGGTGTAGTGATCAACTTGTCCTGATATGTAAAGGTGGAGAAGCTTGAATGACCAAGGTAGAATATCTGATAAGGAAAAGGTACGCATCTAGGAGAAGAAAGAAGAAAGCTAAGAGGAATCTCTAACCTAGAGGGATGATTAAGATTAAGATTGAAGGCACTGGCTTTGATTTACTCAAAAGATGCTATTTTAAGATAAAATTTCAATCTTGACCCTTCCAGAAGAAGGGCCTCATGGGACAAGAGGAAGAGGAAGAACCTGGTCCTGTGTTATCTTCTTGTCTCTGAGCAGCATCAGCATCATTGAATTCTTGCTGATTTGGATTCATAAAAGGAAGTTGTGACTGTAAAATAAGATTATTGTTGGCGTCAAGATCATCCCACACAGGGCTACCGGGACCCCAACCTGCAGGAATTGCATTGAACCAAGCAGCCATTTCTCCCCAAACCAATTCCTGAGACTGTGAAATGCTTTCAGCACCTGCAGCAGCTACCTGAACTTCATCACTCACTCCTGAATCATCATCAGCATTCTCTTCTGCTAATGGTACCGGTGGCATGCTCTCAGTGTTCACAGCCTCCATATTACAATCTTGTGGAATTGGCTCAGGTTGCTTTGTGTTGTTCTGGTTTGATGTTGATGTTAAGCCTTCATGGGGAGCAGAAGGAGAAGGTGGAGCTGCTGTTGATGGTGCTTTATCCTTGTTAAGAAAAAGCTCAGGGAAATTGAGCCTAGCATTCTCTCCTCTCAGCTTGAAGGCCTCCTGATCATAAGCCAAAGCAGCATCTTCAGCTGTGTCAAATGTACCTAGCCAGAGGCGAGTCCTATTACGTGGGAGACGAATCTCAGCGACCCATTTGCCCCATTGGCGTTGCCTCACCCCCCTATACAGCTTTGTAGCATTCAAAGGCTGTGCTGCTGGGGGCCTCAACATTGGTCTTCCATCTGCTCCTAACCTGTTCATCATCATCATCATCCTTCCTCTTGGACTTAGATTCAGTGCACCACTCCAATACTGAAGAAGCTGCTGCTGTTCTTGTTGTTGTTGTTGTGGATACCCCATGTTCTGCTGGGACCCAAAAGATATCATTTGTTGCTGCTGCTGTTGCTGTTGCTGTTGCTGTTGGAGGATTTGTTGTGTTGGCTGAACAGGTGGAGGAAAAAGAGGCAAATTTGTGGTTCCAAATTGGTGTGGGAATTGCATTGGAGGTTGAGTTTGAGACCCTTCAAAAGCAAAAGGAAACACTATTCTTGAAGGAGGAACAGAGGAGGAAGGAGGTTGTTTCAGAGAGGGTTGATTTGGGTTTTGGCGTTCAGGGCTACGAATTTTCTTCAGAGGCCTATGTGACATGGAAACGTCATCAAAAACTGGCTTCCATTGTGGCCTCGGTGAGCTGAAATCAACACCCTTTCCCTTATCCAACTCCCAATCTTGGCTTTCACTTTCACCAACACCCTTGGTGGATTTGCCACTGTTCTTCGCTTCAGCCATGATCACCAATAACCTTAACCTTCTGCTCGCTCTCTCAAGCTCAAAAAGCAAGAACTTTTTCGGTGCTATGTACACACAAAAGAAATGAGATGGGTAGTATATATGTTACTAAGGAGAAACAAAGAAAAATTGGAATCAAAATGAACCAAACATAACAGGTAAGTTCAGGACCCAGAATTAGATATGGTCAAAGAATAAAAAAGAAGAAAGACCGAATTTTGGGGTCTGGGTTCTGCTTTCTAAAGCTGATCCGATCAAACCAAAAAACAGAATCGGATGCCAAACCTCTTGATTTTGGACTGACCCATCTCAAAATCTGATGTGTACACTACAGAGCACAAACCAGGGGAGAGGCAGAGAGAGGGAAGCAGAGCCCACTGAGTTTTTAATGATATTCTTTGAAGTTGTAGCATGGGCTTTGGGGGTGTCACAAGGGTCAACTTGTGAGTTTAGAAACTGAGAGCAGAGGAGATTTTGATTTTGCAAGGAAATGGGGGCCAGAGGGAGGGGGTTTATATGAGGAGAGAGCAGAAAGGGGTTCAAATCAAACTTTTTTGAATTAATGAAGGCAAGACTTGGACAGAACAAGTAACAAAGTCTCATCACTGGGCAACGTCGGGTCCCACGCGCTTCGTTTTTGAGATGAGAGTATATATCTTTTTCTTCTAAACCTTTCCAACTGTTGCAAGACCAAGGGGGGCGGTGCATGTCCTTTATAGCAGGGATACATGGCAGAGTCAAAGTAGTCATATATAGAAAAAAAAATGATTATTTTATATTTCTTTTAAAAGTGTAAAAATTATTAACAGTTTTTGTAAAGATATTAATTAAGTGAGAAAAAATGAATTAAAAAATATATATGATGAATAATATTAAAAAAATTATAAAAATATATATATATATATTTATAATAAGAATATAAAAATTATATAAAAAATGAAGTACAATTATGAGGTGATAACATTCTTGGTGAAATTGTGAGGTCGGCAGGCAAACAGTTATATAACTGTTTGTTGTCAGTAGCATGGTGTGGCGAACAGGGATTGATGACTTGGTCATCCGAAGATATTTTCTCTGAAAGTTCTCTACTGCCCTCATACTCACTGTGCAGTCCAGTGTATGCCGTATCTCAGCCACTATGTTCCACCCATCCAAATTCCTTTCTTAAAGCATCGTAAGACCCAAAAAAACAAACGGATAAAATAGCCAGTACTTATTTTCTTCTTAACCTTGACGTCTTCCTACTTAACCTTAAAAATACAATAATTAAACGACTCTCCTTACCAAATTCTATTAATTTAATTGCTTGATAGGGCTTTTACTACAAGTGCTTGTCAAACTCAAATGACTGAATGCTATATCAAGGGAAACGTTGTGGCTAGCTAATACAATATTATATTATCATTTTTTTAATCTTTCCATCGTTATCAAGAGGATTAAAAAAAGATTAATGAGGACCTTAGTGATTGAAGGTTCAGAAGTTACTAATATTACCATTTATTGGCTAGAGAGTTTATAGAACGTAACAACAACAATTGAATTAAATCAAAATCCATTTACAAAAATACTTTTGAATTTGTTCACCGGTTAATTACATAGTACGTAGCATGTGTATTGTTGCTCCTTCTCTCAAATTTTCTCCGCCACCACTCCAGTGTTTTAAAAAATTGTCAGAATCGACTTATTTAACTAATTAAATTATACACTGATTATGTTTTTTATTTAAAATATTATTTAATTCAATTATAATTTAATTATAAATTTAATTGATTAAATCAATCGAACTATAATATATAAGTGTTTTCAATTCAATTTTTAAGTTTAGTTTTTAAAACATTTATCCAAACCCTCAACCAAAAGATAAAGTTCTCTTTGTATTGTTTATATGGTATTTATTACCTTCTCTGTTTGTGCGTGGTTACTGTGTGTGATGTGATGCTAGAACACATTCATATGTTTTGCTTGCCAACTTTCCGTGTATGTGTCAACATGGGGCTCAATGAGTATTAAGCTAGGTAGACAGAAGAATTAAAGGTCCAAGATTTGTGTCGGAAACAGCTTTTTATCACTCTTCAATTAGGTCGAAGTATGACACATTTCATGTGCATTTTTATTTTTCACTAAATTTATCGACCAATAAAATAAACTTTAGTGAGGATCATATCCTCTCCTAAATAAACTTTAGTTAGGATCATATCCTCTCCTATGATATATGTCTTGTTACCTTTTATATATAAAAATAACACATTGTATATGATATGTTATAAAAAAAATACATATATAGCATGTAATATATAAATTTAAATATATAATTTTAGTTAATAATTTTTTTTCTTATTTTTGATCAATAGAAGAGGATTTTTATCTTTTTAGTTATGCACATCAAAGTTAAGATTGAGTTGGATTAATTTTTTAAAAATGATTTTGTTTTTATATGAGTTTTTTAAAAATAAATAAAAATTATTTTATGTTTAAATGTAATATCTGTGAAATACTGCATTTATATTTAAACAGCTCTTGTATATTATAAAAAGATATTTCATTTTAAAAGTACAAAAATTTAACTAAATAATACATTAAAAAAAACTAAATAAATGCATTTTTTAGTTTTTTTTATGCTTATTTAAGTATACTAAAATATTACAAATAATTTTTTAATTAATATTTAAAAGGTTTAAAAATGATATATTTTCAAAGACCAAATTAATTCAACAAGTCGCAGCTAACACTGTAATCAATTAGATGATCAACTAATTATCTGATCAATATAGTAACTTCATAAATTTCTCCAGATTGTGTCCAGATCACATACCTTATCAAAACGACTAAACCAAAAACTTTGAAACAGCTGTTTTTTTTTTTAATCTAACAGCTTCTAAGACGACAAGTAATAAGGATCCAAATCTGAAAACTTGATGTGCTTAATCATCAGAAAGCCATTTTCTCATTCATAAAAATCCTGCATACATTTCTGCTAAAAAAAGGGTTCAGTAGAAGCGCGAGGTACTTTGAGTTGGTCAACAATCACAATCTTCACAGTCCATATATATCTGCAGAATTGCTGGCCTTGGTTTCTTCCTGCTATACTAAATTGACTGAACAATAAAAAATTACCCTTAAGAAATACCAAGAAGATCAATTTTCTTAAGTATCGTTGCATGTGGGTAAAGGGTGCACCGTGTGAGCTAAGCAGTGCAAGTTTGTGTCAGGCAAAGGATCCACGTAATGCTGCCTTCCTTTCACTTTCGGTGCAATGCAAAGAGTTTCAATAAATTAAAAAATGTTTTTTTAATACTCAGTACACAACATCTCATATAGATATTGAATACCATGTTAATGCAATTGGATATTTTCATATACTATTTTCTTTTTTATATAACATAAATATATATTATTGTTTATGCAGAATTTTAGTTTAAAGATTCAGAATTAATTCTAACAAACAAATAAATGGATCAAAACGAATGTGAGTTCATGAGTTATGTGATAATCTCGTTATAAAAATGGTTTTAACAAGAAAAAAAAGTTTAAGAAATTTGAAGTAAAATAAACAGGAAAATGTAAAAACAAATGTTTGAAAAGATTAAGTTAAAAATGTAAAAAATTAATTAAAAGTATGTAAATAGCGCAAAATTAAAGTGCAAAATTTAATTGGAAAGAACGATGAAAAAACAAATAAAAGTCCAAAGAATCATAAAGAAAATTTAAGAGACAAGATCGAAAAATAAAGAATTTCTAAAAGAACATTGCATTAATTTAAATGACATGAAATGGAAAAAGAAGTCATACTTGGATAAAAATCCTTTAATCTGCTCGGGTTGAGATGTTAGGATTTTGTATCAGCAAATAACCTCCCATTTTACATTATGACTACTGGTATTTATAGACAATATAAAAAATAACTGACATCCTAAAAAGACCAACACGTTCTAGCGGTTTTATTCTTTAGCAAGTATCCAATTTTCGACGAAACCAGCACTCGACTATTCTTAAACAATTTTCGTCGACTTAATGCAATCTCCCCATCAGATACTTCTTCTCACTGACATCAATATCTTAACCACATTAAAATCTTCCTCTTTATTCAGTGCTACTGTCGACTTCTCTATTTGGCACTTCTATCGGTTTAATATTTCAGAAAGTTTCCTCAAAACCACCATCAACCGACAAACTGCCAAATCTTTATTTTTACTTCCAACAGATGCCCTCCAAAAATTTTCTTTCGACACCGACAGAAGAAAGAAAAATTTTATAAGAATCAAAAAGTCCTTTATATAGATATATTCAAATCCAATCAGAACTTTTCAATACTTGAACGGTCATAATCAATCTTATCATAGTAAACAATAAATAGCCGTTCCCAATAAATAGGGCTCATAATTACCCCTATTTTCTTGCAGAAAAAACTAATTTTTTTTTATAATTCTATACATTTAAATGCTTTTTTTATTCTGTTTCTTTTCAACGCATCTCGTAACTATACATCACAATTAATTAAATTAATTATAATGAAAGTTACAAGACATTAGTTGATGACCTATTCTGCAAAAAATCCCCTATAAATAGTGTCCTCCGAGACACAAGGATTCAAAATAGTATAATCCAATCCTTCTTCCTTTTCAACAAAATTTATCATGTCATCAGATAATTTCCTCTTTTCTCAATGGGAAAAATGGAAGAAGGTTTCTGTATTGATGGTGACGCTTATTTTGAGCTTCAGTAAGAATCGTAATATTCTTGATGAGCCTCAGTAATCATCGTAATAACCCAATGTTTTTAAAACATGGTTATTATGATGAGAATGACTCATCAGGGAGTAGACGACCATCCAACCTCTCGTCCAGGACAAGTTAATGGTCATCTACTTCTTCATCTTCTTCAGTTTCTACGAGCTCAAACAGAACACATGCTCAGCTGGGGAGAAGCTTCTGGTTTACTTAGAATAGGTTTATTTCTCTGTTATCTTCCTTGACAATCTAAACCAGATGTAACATCAGTATGTAATTTGTATTTGTCGAATATATGAATGAAATTTCATTTTTACTCAATTCATATCTTTACTTCATACATTGTCAGTTTATATGACTTTAAATATTTGCCATTAATTGATTTAATCCTTAAACCAGAATTAACCTCGACAAGTGCATAAGCATTCCCAGAAAATACTTGAGTAATTTTAAATGGTCCTTCCCATTTTGGAGACCATTTTCCATATTCTCGACAATTCTTATCCATGAGTAGAATAACTTTCCAAACCAAGTTATCAATCTTAAAAGATTTATACTTAACTTGACTGTCGTAAAACTTTGCAATTCTTTCTTTTTGTCGAATCAAGTTTTCTAGAGCTACTAATCTTTCATCACTTAATTCGTTTAATTCATCAAACATCAAGTTCCAATAATGTTCAATTGGTAACTCGTCTTGTTTTTGAATTCGAATGGATTGAAGATTGATCTCAACTGGTAACACTGCATCATGACCATAAACTAACTTATATGGTGAAGTGCCCGTCAATTCTCTTGGTGAATTTCTATATGCCCATAGAATTTGATTAAGGGTATTATGCTAGTTTCTAGGTTGTCGACCAATATGCTTTTTAATCAAATTTATAATTATTTTGTTCATGGCCTCTACTTGGCCATTCGCCTGAGCATAATATGGCGTCGACGTGAGCATTTTAATTTTCCTTGAACTGACATATTCGACAACTTTCTTTCCAATGAATACTGATTCTTGGTCGGTTGTCAAAGTTTGTAGTATTCCAAACCGATAAACTATATTATCTTCAATAAAGTTAATCACATCCTGCTGAGTTACATCCTTCAAAGCTACAGCCTCAACCCATTTGGTGAAGTAATCGACTCCTACTAGAATGTATTTGTGTCCTTTCGACGAGACAAGATGAATTTGGGCAATTAAATCCAAAGTCCATCCTCTGAAAGGCCAAGGTTTAACTATAGCATGTAACTCACTAGCAGGAACATTTTGTATATGGCTATGTCTTTGACACTCTTCACAAGACTTAGCAAACATTATACAATCCCTAACTAATGTTGGCCAATAAAACCTCTGACGTCGAAGAACCCATTTCATTTTTTCACCTGCCTGATGGGTTCCACAAATTCCTTCGTGGACTTCTGCCAAGGCAATATAAGCCTCTGCTTCACTCAGGCAAACTTCCAAATTTCCATCGACAGACTTTCTATACAGGGCTCCCCCTAATACCACAAACTTCGATACTCTATACTTGAGCTTTCTATGCACATCTTGACTGGGATCTCCCAAATAACTCAATATTGGTTGTCTCCAGTCATTAATCATCGAAATGTCATTTTGTAGTATATCTCTTTCCTCTAATGGATATAAAAGTTCCCTTATTTCCATTAGATTTGTAAGAACCTTAGATGAAAGTCTATAACTAGAGGCTACTTGTGCTAATTCATTAGTCTCTTAATTTAAATCTCTGGAAATGTGTTCGACAGTTACTTCGTCGAATTGTTTCATTAACTTACTTGCCACAACATAATATTTGATTAGATTTTCACTAACACATTTATATTTTTGGGCAAGTTGCTTAACGACCAACTGCGAATCACCAAATATATGCACATTACGTGCTTTCATTTCCACTAGTATCTCCAATCCGATAATTAAGGCTTCATATTCAGCCTCGTTATTAGAACAAGTATATTTAAGTTCAAACATGAACTTGGTTGGAGTACCTTGGGGGGAAACAATTAAAATCCCCACTCCAATTCCATTTTGATGCCTTGAACCATCAAAATATAAACACCAAGGTTTTAAACCGATAATATTTATATTTTCTACATCCAGACAAGGATGATCGGCCAAGAAATCAGCAATTGCTTGGCCTTTTACTACTCTTATTGGTACATATTGTAAAGAAAATTCTGACAAAGCGATAGTCCATTTTCCAATACGACCATTTAACACTGGTCTTGATAACATATATTTTATTATATCAGTTTTTGACATAACCAGTACATTACAAGGCATCATGTAATATTTAAGCTTAGTATACGAGAAATACAATGCTAAACAAAGTTTCTCTATTGCACTATATCTTCTCTCGACATCATTTAAAACCTGACTAAGATAATACACGGCCCTTTCGACGTCATTTACATCTTGAGCCAGCATACTTCTTATGGTTTCTTCCAATGCTGATATATACAATTTCAACGGTCGACGGGGCACTGGAGGCATCATGACCGGTGGTTTTGTCAAATACTGTTTTATCTGGTCAAAGGCTTCTTGGTGACAAGGTTCCCACACAAAATCCTGTTCAGCCTTCAACTTGATCAATGGAGCAAAAACTCTGGTTCTTCTCGACAAATTGGATATAAATCTTCTTAGGAAGTTAACTTTTCCTAAAAAAGATTTCAATTCTTTCTTGTTTGTCGGTGGTATAGCCTCCAAAACTGCATTGACTTTATTCTTGTCCACTTCTATACCTTTTTTTATAGACTAGGAAACCCAAGAATTTGGCAGCCGACACTCCAAAATCGCATTTTTCTGGATTCATCTTAAGGCTATGCTTCCTCATTCTGTCGAATGCCTGCCTTAAGTTTGTCAAATGGCTTTCCTTCGTTTCCAACTTGACAATGACATCGTCGATGTAGACTTCCATAAATTTTCCAATGACATCATGGAAAATTGTATTCATTGCTCTATGATAAGTGGCCCCTGCATTCTTTAAACCGAAAGGCATGACTATCCATTCAAATGTCCCAATAGCTCCTGGGCACCTGAAGGCAGTTTTCGGCACGTCCTGTTCGGTTATAAAAATTTGATTATAACCTGCATGGTCATCCATAAAACTTAATAATTTAAGTCCAGATGCGGCATCAACTAACATGTCCGCAATTGGCATAAGATACTTATCTTTAGGTGTGGCAGTGTTCAAATTTCTAAAATCTACACATATTCTCAACTTGCCATTTTTCTTAACTACAGGAACAATATTTGAAAGCCATTCAACATACCTGGTTGTTCTGATGAATTTGGCTTTGAGCAATCTTTCAACCTCTTCTTTTATCTTTAATATCACCTCAGGTGCAAATCTCCTATTAGCTTGTCTGACAGGTCTGCATCCTTCTTTCAGAGGCAATCTGTGCTCGACAAGATCTCTACTCAATCCAGGCATTTCATCATAATCCCAGGCAAAACAATCTTTGTATTCCATAATTAACTCGACAAGCTTTTCTTTGAAATCCTTCGGCAGAAATGAACTCACGAAAATGGGCCTTCTATCTGCTTCAGTGCCCAAGTTTATTTCTTCCAAAGGATTTTCCACTTCCACGCTTTGCTTTTCATCAGGCCCTTTTTCAAATCCTAAAGGACCGTCATCAATTATACAATCCGACAACATGCTTTCAGCAGTGAATACTGCTTTGTCGGCTAAATAAGCTGACAATTTTTCTGAGTAATCCTTAACACTCATAACTAGTGCTTGGCCGATCTTCTTCGGCCTTCTTCACCAATCGTATGCCAAACTGATCCCTCAAGCAAACTTCGAGTGCGTCTTTGTTAATCACTCTACCACTTGCTATCACAGGTTTAACATTTGGAGCATATATTCTGAAATCGACATGAAGCTGTTGGAGATAGCAAGGACTGTCATCTGCTTCTATTACTTCAACTTGGTCGTCTTCATTCCAAAGAATGAGCTTCTGATGAACTGTTGATGGTATTGCTCCGACGGCATGAATCCAATCTCTCCCTAGCAGAAAATTGTAACTTGACTTCGTTGGTATTACCACGAATAATGTCGGCCTTGTAACAGATCCAACTTGTACTTTCAACATCACCACTCCGTCTGATGGAGAGGTTTTACCACTGAAATCCGTGACTATCATGTTTGTCGACATCAAATCTGACTCATCTTTCCCAAGTTTTTTAATCATGACCCTTGGGATTAAATTGATTGTTGCCCTCCCCCGTCAATCAAAACTCTATTGGTGGGTTTTCCTTCTAATAGAGCCTTGATGTGTAACGGTCGTAAATGAGCCTTCTGATCTTCTGTCGGTTTTTCAAGCTGAGCTGTATTATCAAAGACTGTGATCATATTATCTTGGAAAAGAAGCCAATGATCATCTAGGTCATCAAAATCCTCTTCATTCTCCCCAGTGTATTCAATTTCGTGATACCCTTCAAAATCTGCAGGTAACACTGAAACTAAATTAACACTCATTGACTTCAAGAATTCCTCCTCGTCGGACAGCTCTTCACTTAAATGCCTTCCAATCCTTAAGTAATCTTCCGACGGCAAATTACTATCCATAGCCGTCAAGATATCATCCAAATTATCTTCCAAGTTAATCTCCATGTCGAATTGCTCCTCATCACCAAGGCCTAAAGGATCCTCTGGATCATTCAAGGCCTCAATAACTTCATCAGTCATTGGGTCTATATCTTGGCAGTCAGACTTTGCCAATCTTTCTCTTTCTCTTCTTATGTTGAGCACTTTCTTCCTCCACTCAACATCTTAATCTGGGTCTTTTAAAATTCTCCTGATTTCTTCTTTTGACCAGTCTTCAATATTACTATTTTCAACTCCAGAGTCCTTAATCTGTTCTTTTCCTTTTATCGGTTTCTCAGCATTCAAACTGATTAACTCATTGTTCTTTTCGACTGGTAAACTGTTCTTTCTTACCTCTTTTTCTGTCGCTATCAACCCAATTGGCCATTTCCTCTTTGTTTTATTTGGAATTGGCCTTCGAACTTGCTTACCCCTTCTTATTTCTTCCAACCTTTCTTGTCGGGATTTATCATCAGTATCAAGCCGTCTAACTGCATTTGTTGTCGGCTCCCCTGGGAATGATCCCTTGGTAACAACACTTTTTATCTTTCTACCATCTTTATCCTGATCAAGCATTGGTTTCTTCTCGACCACCAAACAACCTGTTTCTACGAGCTGTTCCTTGATCACTAACCCTTCAGCCATATCTCTTCTCTTCTATGCTTGTCTTAATCTTTGTAATCTCATTTTCTTACTTTTCGACATTGGAAGAACCTTTGATGGCCCTGCTTCATCTTGGCCAATCGAAGTTTTTTCTATATTGTTCCTTCCATTCTTGTAGTCTTCATTCCAAGAAGGTTGATCCCTTTGGAAATTACTCCTCCTGGCGGGCACATTCCATCGAAAATACGTATGTCCATCCATTACGGAATTCTTCATCCACTTATTCACGGCAACATTAGCAGGCGGCATCCTAGTCTTGAATGGTCTGACATGAGCTTTGTTTCCAACAAACCCCTATGGTTCGACTAACCTACCATTCATGTTAGGCCTAGGCATGTAAACTGGCTTTGGCCTTGGAGCATGAAAAATCTTTTGTGGTCTCCAGGTTTTTATGTTGAGAACTCTTTCCTTACCCTACTGGATACTTAGTTGTTCTTCAGCAGCTTTCTTCGCAGCAAGCTCATCTTATACTGCATTACACCTTGGGCATAACCTTACCTTGCCCTCATCTTTCTTTCTTTCAAGAAATGCCTCAAGAGACTCACCTAGCTTAGGATATACGTCGGTTGCATCCTTTGTATCCATGTTGAACTCTTGCAACTTCTTTATGTTGAGCATCCCAACATTTAAAGGAACTTGCTGGTCAACACAAGATACTTCAGCCTGAAATGGATCTGTGTCAACTTTCATATCTGCTTTAAGCTTGTTGGCAAACTTCAGACGCCCATCCATTATTGCTTTTTGAATTAAGTCTCTGAAACGAACACATTCATTAGTAACATGACCGAAACTATTATGAAACTTACAGTATTTTCGGTCTTTAATTTCATCCAACTTTAACAACCTATGACCTTCCGACAATTTAATCTGTTTGTCTTTTAGTAACAAATCAAAAATCTTGTCGGCTTTCTTTATGTCGAATGTATATGTTTTTCTATTAACGTAACCCATTTTCTCCATATTTCTAGTAGGCTGTAATGCCTGACAAACATAAGGAGGACCGTTCTGAAGTTCAGCAATGTTAACTTCGAACTCATCATCGCTGCCTTCAAACTCATTATCGGATTCATTTAATCCGACAAATGCCACCTTTTCTCTTTTAAGAAATCTTTTTTGTTTTTGAATCTTTTCAACTTTTAGTTATTCTATTTGCCTAACTTTCTCACCTAGCTGGGCAAGATCAATCAAATGTTGATTCACCAACTTCTTTCTTATATAATAATCTAAACCGTTTGCAGCTATCTTTACTATTTCGATCTCAGGTATATGAGTAAAACATCTACTCCTCATTTGTCGAAACCTAGCAAGATAGTCATCCACAGTTTCATTATACATCCTTTTGATGTTGAAAAGATCAGTAAGTCTCACTTTCAAATCCCCTCTAAAAAATTGATCATGAAAGCTTCTTTCTAATTGAGTCTAGGAGTGGACTGAATTTGGTCTCAATGTCGAAAACCAGGAAAAAGTATTTTTTGTGAGGGAACTTGGGAAGAATCTCATTTTAAGGCCTTCAACAGTGGCCAACTCCCCCATCTTTATTGTAAACTGTGCAATATGTTTGACGGTCGATTCTCCACTTTCTCCTGCAAACTTGAAAAATTTTGGAATCTTAATTCCTCTAGGCAACTCTGCCTGTTGGACCCATTCAAGAAATGCTGATACAAAATATGGTTGGTTGGCGTAGCCAACGTTAAAACTAAACCTATTCAGCACTTGTTCCATCACTTGGTTTACATTTTGTTCAACCACTTGGTGCCCCCCAAGATTTTGTCGAAGCAATCCCATGGCCACATCATTTCTGACCATTTGATCCTCATTTCCTCGACGGAGCACATGGACATTTTCATATTCCAAATGGGGCTGATCATTTTGGCCTGGTTGATCTAAGTTTTGTGGATTTTGTCCCATATTTGCCATAGGTGCGACCATTTCTCTATTTACCCCAGGCTGGACTCCCTGAATATTATCATTGGCTACATCACCTACTCCCAAGGCTTGGTTTAGCCTTGCCATTTGCTGAGCCAATGCACTGCAAACATTATTTGTATTTTCTATGATTGGCGTAATCACAAAGACCCATTTGTTGAGTGAACATATGCACCATATCATGATTACTCTCATCCATCTATTGTCGAAAACTGGCCAAAGAATTCAGAGTTGGCCCTGTTATATTTTGGAGATTATCTCTCGACATGTTTGGAAAAACTGGTCCCAAATTCAATCTCTCTTGTCGAAAGGCAGTTGGATTGCTTGTACTTGCAACCCCTACTCTTTGGCTACCAAAACTTGCCAAGGCCGAACTTATCTGTAGTTGGCCTTGTGAAGCTACTGATTGGCCGACAATATTAGCTAAAGTAGAGCCAAGTCCCGTTTTGCGCCATAATAGAGGTACATAATTCGGTGGCAGCCATATTGTGGCACAAACCTCGAATTTGAATTTATTATGCTTTGGTTACTTGGTGACTCGGCGATAGGATTTGAGTCATTCCGGCAATACTTGTTCCACTACTTGGATTACTTCAAGAGCACCAGTTGCTATAACATCCTCCCAAACCAAGATAACGACAGGTTGAGGGTGGAACGATAGAATCTACTGTCGAAGGTATATCCGAAGCTTACTACTTACATTACTCATGGTTTGCGTATTCGAGAAGAGTAGATAAATCTTCCACTCCTTAAACGCATAAAACCATTTCTATGACACTACGAGTTACTCTAAACTCGTCCCACCGGGCGTGCTAATTTGTTTAAGTGAAATTTTGGTTCAAAGATTCAGAATTAATTCCAACAAACAAATAGATGGATCAAAACGAATGTGGGTTCACGAGTTATGTGGTAATCTCGTTATAAAATTGGTTTTAACAGTAAACAAAAGAAGTTTAAGAAATTTGAAGTAAAATAAACAGGAAAATGCAGAAAGGAAAGTTTGAAAAGATTAAGTTAAAAATGCAGAAAATTAATTGAAAGCATGTAAATGGCGCAAAATTAAAGTGCAGAATTCAAATGGAAAGAACAGTAAAGAAAAGCAAATAAAAGTGCGAAGAACTATAAAGAAAATTTAAGAGACAAAACTGAAAAATAAAGAATTTCTAAAAGAACATTGCATTAATTTAAATGACATGAAATGGAAAAGGAAGGTATATTTGGATAAAAATCCTTTAATATGTTCGAGTTGAGATGTTAAGATTTTGTATCAGCAAATAACCTCCCCTTTTACATTATGACTACTGGTATTTATAGACATATATCAAAAATAATTGACATCCTAAAAAGACCAACACGTTTCTAGCGGTTTATTCTTCAAGAAATATCAATTTTCGATGAAACCAAAGACTCGATTATTCTTAAACAATTTTCGTCGACTTAATGCAATCTCCCCATCGATACTTCTTCTCACCGACATCAATATCTTAACTACATTAAAATCTTCTTCTTTATTCAATCTTCATCGTCGACTTCTATTCGACACTTGGCAATTTACATTTCGATATTTCAAAAAATTTCTTCAAAACCACCATCAACCGATAAACTGTCAAATCTTTATTTTTACTTCTAACATTATATACAAATATAAATAAAATATCATTATATTTCATATTTTAAGTATTTAAATAATAAAATTTTCCTAAACATTAAAATCAGTCACGGATATGCTTGTAGTTTACAAAGTCGACACCACAACGGTGTCCCTAAAAACATGTCGGTGAAAATCGGCACGTGTCGGTGGTCCACACTAAACCTCCATCATTTTGTTCTTCTACTATAATAAGATTTGTGTACTGTTTACATATTTTTCATAATATTATTATTTTTCTTGGCTCAAGTCTTACCCCAAAAAGTTTGTCAACTCCACAAGTATCAAACCCAAGCCTTTGTTCTCCCCCAATGAGCACTTGTTTTATAATTAATTAATTGTTTAAGTAACTTCGTCTGATTTCAAGTAAGAGTCACAGTATAATTATGTATAATTATGAGTAACATTTACTCTTCTTTACAATTGAAAAAGTGAAATATATAAAATAGATGAATGCTAATAATTAAGGTTAAATTTCATTATCAGATATACATCAAAATTTAAATCAAGGTTTTCAACTTATATAGCAAGCAAATACATTATAATTGAGTAAAATTGCTTATAATATTCTCAATTGAAGTTTTGTGATGTACATTTAACCTTGTCTCAAAGCTTTTATTATGTACTTACTCTGTATGTTGTATGATGTACATGACAATTCTTACAAGTTTTATTACTGTTTAGTTGTTTTTATAAAATATCAAATATCAAGGTTCAAAGGAGCAATAACAAAACTTTGCTTCGAAGTTGGTGGAGTCATTCAATGGACACGTGGGTCGAATTTCTACATTGTGGATCCAATCACATCTATCTGGACAAATGGAAGATTATGTTTACTTTCTTTATATAAATTATTGAAAAATGTTTATCGCATGCCACTATTTTTTACACTAGTTTTTGCAACATTTGATGCTACAATATGATTTGACAGTAATTATTATTTAATATTAAATTAATTACTGCTTGATGTCTTGATGTTAATGTATTTATAAAATAAGTTAAATAGTTTATTTTTTAAGAGAAAATTTATTTAAAGGTTCTAAATAAGTTATTATATAATTTAAAAGTGATTATTATCTTATATTAAGGTATTTATTACTCAGATTTAAATATTTTACAAAGTTAATAAAAAAATAATTTTTAGATATTCATTTGATGAGTCTAAATTAATTATTTGATTTAAAAGTAATTATTATCTAATATTAAGTTAATTACTAATAAACGTTAATGTATTTATAATAATAAGTTAAAAATTTTATATTTTAAAAGAAAATTCATTTATAATTCTGAATGAATTAATGCATAACGTAAAAATAATTACTATCTTATATTAAACAACTTCCTACTAAACTTTAAAATTATTATAAAATAAATAAAAGAATATTTTTTAAAAGAAATTCATTGTAAAAATTTAAATAGTTATTATTTAACTCATAAATATAATTAGTATATTATATTAAATTACTTATTATTAAATTTTAAATTTTTTATAAAATAAATCAAAATTGTGTAAAAAATAATTTTCTATAAATGGGCTTCCAAAATCACGATAGTAAATTATTATATCATTCAAGGGAAAGGGGACAAATTTGGAGCTCTCTTTCTTTGACCAAACAACGAAACATAATTCACCTACTTCTCTTGTTTAGCCTTCTCTACAGTCTACACTGATTTAGGAAGTAGGAGGGACACATGCATGATGAATATGTCGGGGAATCAAAATGGGGCACTTATGTACTTTGACATGTCTAACAGTTCAGCTGAAATGGAGAAACATGCAGGACTATGTCACAAAATTATAGGACTATGTTTCACATCTTACTTTCAAAACCACTATCATTTTGGCTCTAACGAGCATCACCTACGTTTCTTGAGAATCACTTCTAATAATGAAATACTATTTTATCCATTCTAGTCTCCGAAAATTCAAGTTGAATTGTAGGCATGTCAAATCTCACTGTAGGTACTAGTTAGATTAAATTAAATAGGTGTAAAAGTTAAAACGCAAAAAAATGAATGTTAAAAGAAATTTTAAAAGAATTAATTTTAAAATTTAGGATTTGTATGAATTTTCTAATGTATGATCGTTTTTGAAGTTTAACTATAGAGACTTCTTTTGAAAGATTACTAAGTATTTGTTAAAATTAATTTTAGTGTTAATTATTGTAGTGACTATTTTGAAAAATCACTGGCTTTCATAACTAAATTCAATTTATCCATTTTTCAAGTGATTGAATCAAATTGCGTCCCCTAGTATTGTGTTCCATTGTTGTTTATTGATAAGTCATATGTAAGTATTATTATAAACTTTTGCAGAAGCTTGTGGCAAACAATTCCTTGACCTCCCTAAACTTCTTGTTAATAATAAATTCAATTTAACCACGCAAGAGATCAAATGTCAATGAATTTGGTACCTCTTTCATTCCCCCATATCAAGAGACGTTGTATCTAACCAGAGACCACGATTCTAAATACACAAAGCCATAATTTATTTGTTTTGCCAGTTTTTTAGTATAAAATTTCAAGACTATATAGTATTTGCATCATGGAGATACAGAAGGTCCAACGCAATGCAATGTCTTTCCTTATAAGCGGGAAAACAACATAGTGGACTTTTATTCATAATATTGGAAAGATTTCTATCATGTGGAAAATTATTGCTATTAGAGGCCATAATACCCCCAAAAAAACTGGCCAGGTCAAACTTTATGGAAATGCCCCCATGGTGCAAATTGAAAATACAGGAGAATTCCGTGTGTGTTGTTTTTTGAGAATTCCGTGTACAGGCTTTAAACTTTAATACATCTATCATGGAGAATAATATAAAATTTAATTCATTATTATAGTATATAAACCGAAGTACAATGGCTACATTAGTTTGTGCCAAATATTTAAAACTATCCATTTACTTCACATTTCGGCGTCTCTCTTTCAGCTTTGTTATTGTTATACTATGATTAGCAATATAAAAATTGTGTGGGAGGCACTCCCAGATAAAAAAATCTGGGACATTGTGGAGCACCATTTTTTTCTGCAAACTTAGAATTAGGACCTTGTAAAGGAAAAGATGATCACGTTTTTGCCAATGCAGCTGAAGCACGTGTGGAGTTTGTCAAGGTGGTTTCATAATTAATCAACTGCTCTAATTAGTTAATCAATGGGTTCAATAAGCCAAGAGAGTGACCGAAAACTTGGCTATGGCAATGTGTTCAGCTGCCATTGGCACAAATAAAATATAGGTATCCTCGAAGAACAATGTTAGGATTTAATTGTAATGTATGGGACTTGAGTCCTACATAAAAAATATGACTTACTGTGGCTCTCCCATGTCTTAAACAACTTTAGAATAAAACAAAACAGTACAAACTGCTTTGGAAGTTTGTCTGTGTCAAGATGACTGTGATTGACTGAAGGAGATGTGTGCGTTTAAATAATCATGTTGGCCCATTTAGGTATAATGGTTCCAATATCAAATTGCTTTCCACTCTCAAGGTATATTTGCAATCATAATTAGACGCCTCTCATTGTGGTCCACTTACAAGGATTTTGAGTGTATAAATGTCAAATGATATATCTTGATGAGTTCTGAGAACACCTTAGCTTCTGTTAGAGTTTGATACAAAAATATCTTTAATATTTCACCAAAAAAGAAATATATCTTTATTTCTAATTCCTTTCTGGTTTGCTGAAGAAGGGTTTAGGAAATTAAAGGAGCTATAAGGTAGTACTGAGTTTGAATATATAGGTCTACTTAAGTTTTAATCGTATATAATCACGATTAATTAAAGTAATCATTTAAGAAGTAGTTCTTATTTTGTTCAAATGTTTGTGAAAGCAGTGCTATTTTTCTCAGTACCACAAGAATACCAAAATTATTTTCGCAACTTTCTACTGTTGTCTGAAAATTTCTTCCTTTGTTTTCTAACACATTGATTCAAAAGAACAAGGTAAAACATCAAAGATCCTCCCTGCAACATATCCCATAAGTTCCATGGTAATGAATTAAAATGCTAGTGACCCAATTACCCAATGGGATAGTTCACAACTTCACGTTGATTAAATAATACTAATTACTTGTTCATCAAGTATGAGGTGAACAATATTACTTAGGATTCAGAAAAATGCATGGAATGTGCTTGCATATATTATGTTTCTTCCATATTTAGTTTTGGTTCTCTGACTTTTTGTTTCCTCAATTATATATAGGAAGATTGACACATCTCTATGCATTTGGTTTAGGATTCAAATGGAGTCAATTTTTGTGTGTGTAGTGTATGGCCATATGCCAAAAATATAATTTTTTTTTTCATTTGACCAAATATAAGAAAGTAAAAGGCTATAAACTTTTGTGTTTTTTAACATCAGGAATTTGTTAATGAAGAGTAAATAGATTTCCTAAAATTGGCAGCTGCAGCTTCTGTTACCGATGGCCAGAATGCACTACCAGCAAGACATGAGGTGAATCTTTTCTGCAGAATGTCAAGGAAAAGGCAGATGCACTTAATTCTGGGATAGCATGTTAACCATAGATCCAAGTTTTGCTTTAGACTTGGCGGAGTGCATGTACAAGTCTCCCATACAAGTTTAACTGCATAATCACAGAATCACTGCAAATTTTTTGGCTTGTCATGAATTACTAGTGTCATCAATGATTATTGATCACATAGATTTATGCTCCATATATATAGCGATGGGCAAAGACCAGTTCTGAAATTTGGAAGGAAAGCATACATCTATTGACAGGTGTAACCGTAAAGAACATTCTTGTGAATCTCTTAGTATCGATGTGGATGATCTGCCTTTAATTAGATTGAAGAAGTGAATTAGTTGAGGTACGCACAAGCTAACCCGGAAACTACCTCACTGTAATTTAAAAAAAAAAAAAGTATAATAGTATGCAGAACCCAAATAATTGCTTGCAACGTGAATGATGATTGCACATTTTTTTAATTCTCGTTCCCTTCTCCTTTTTTCTTCCAAATGATGGATCAACTAGGAGCTTTAATTGCAAATAGTTTTGAACTATGACCATTATCATAGTGATGTTAAATGGGCTATAGCTAGAAACCGCAAGCAAGGCCTATAGTCCACCGTCGTGGAGAGGCCTAATGTATATTTATGCCCTTCAATGGGCTTGCCTGGAGGCTCACATTGTTAGGAAAATCACTAAGAATCTCAACCAATTTTTTTCCCCTTCCTTACACTTCAGAGGGACTGTCAGGAAAATCTCATCACTTTTGAAAAGGATAAATAAAACAAGTTGGGGTATTAATTTTGAGCGAATTCTAATCTCTCTTTCAAGTTTCAAGTCACCTAAAATATTATGTAGTAATATATCCAATAAATTCTTGGCTAGTAGACTAATGCAAGTTTTTTCTTTTCTTTCTCTTTCCTTCTTTCCCGTTTTCCTTTCTCATGTGGTGATAAATATTGCAGGTTTCTCTTTGCAGGTTGTTTTAGGCTTCCATATTGACTTACCTAGTGTCACTAAGCATAAACTTATTGCATGACTAAACATTAAAAGCGTATAGAAACTTGATAAGGCAAAAATAGTTTTTTATTTTCAAGTCTTCAAGACGATGACGAAGTTTATATTCCAACAAAACTCTATGCTTAGTCGATTGCACAGGGCAGATTATGAGTATTAAAGCTATTTCTATCAGTATTTGAACAATAATATTAGGCAAATAACAGTAAGTGAAATTTGGATTCTTTACAGCACCGGTAATCATCAAATTTAGAAAGGTAATGTGTATTATTCCCATAGTAATTGCTGCTAGAAAAAAAGATCAATCATTGCAATCTTATATATTGGAATGAATGTCAAAGAATGATTTTCAGTACTATCTAAATCATAGAAAGCTAATTTAATGGGGAAGTCAAAATTTGAATATGACAGTGCTATACAAAAACAGTATACATGCCTCCTGTTCTACTTTAGTTGTTGTTCCCTACAGCAGTCTTTATTCTGTAGGCGCTCTTTCTTGAGAGCAGTGAATTTAGCAACTATGTCCTCATAATCTGGCAACTTAGGATGAACATGATTGGGCTGTGTAGAAGGACATGAATATGTCCTTAACATCTTGTCTTTGCAGTTTTTCGGCCACTCCCGGGGCATAGTTAAGGCTCTTGTGTAGGGAGTTGCTGTTTCTGTTCTTGTTAAGGAACCAGAAGTCCTTGGATTGGAAACATTGGTAGAAGCATAGCTGCCCATGGACTTGGGCATGTCAGCATGTATTCCATTGTTTGGTCTACCACTCTGGTAATCTGAGTAGGTGAGCAAATGATACCCAGCTGCACCACTGTAACTTTCTCTATTTAGTTTCTGAGGAATGGTAACCAATTCCATTCCCTCGTTTGATTCATCATGCCAAAGGGGTCGGCAATGACAAAATTCACCAAGCAAAACTCCTAGTTGAATATGTGCAGCTCTGATCCCTTGCTTTGGCTTCATTGATAAAGCTTCTGAACAGTCTTGATCATTGTAAACACAACAATAACAAGGGTGGTCCAAGCTGCAGTCACTCATGTCACAGGTGAAAGATTTTCTCTTTGTGCATCCTTGGCTCTGACATGACTGTAAACCTTTTTCCTTTTCTGAGGAGCTATGTTGCTTCAATCTCTTCTGGGGATAACTTGATTGTGGAATTCCTTCTAGTAATGGCTTCTTTTGCTTTCTGCAGTAATGAGTACCATACTTTTGAGCAGAGGCACTTCTGCATGGCTTGTGATAATATATCACATATCCAATATCCATTATGCCTTGGCCTTCAAGTAATGCTGATCTCCTTCTTGAAAATTTTTTAGGTGCCCGTTTGCTCTTTCCGGAGCTCCTTATGCTTGACTTCTCACTCGTTGACTCATCTTGATCCATATCACTTTCATCACAACCAAATTGGCCACAAGATCTGAACTTTAATAACATTTGGTCCTGGCAGGAACCACCTTTTGTTACAGAAAACTGACATTCATCAATGTCATCAACATAATCTACCATTGCTTCAGCATATGGAGGAACACTTGCTCTTTCTGCAGAAGGTACTAAAGCCATTATTTCCCCCTTGTTTTGCAAATTAGAAGTTGCAAAGGAAATTAGCTCAGGAAAGTCTTCTACTTTCTCCACTTTCTTTTGCAAGGGATAGCTCAGGTGTGGGGGATATTGCTGGACAGTAGACACCAATGCAGAAGTATCAGTTAAGCAAGATTCTGGCAGAGAAAAAGAGTCACTTGGATAGGAGATGGATGAATTAACACATATGACATCTCTCTCTATCTCTTCAACTTCTGAAGGATGTATTTTAGATCCTGTAATTGTGTTATTTGTTTTGGCATCACTTTCCACTAATTGATACCCTTGGTATTCTTTCACCTGTACAAAAATGTTGAACATAATTTGCTACTAGTAAACAAGATAAGATTACAATATATTATCACATTGACCGTGCCTTGGAACAACAGAATCACCTGCAATTGTTGCCAATCAGGGGAGTATTCAATAGCTAAGACATTTGGTTGGAGGCAGTTGTCCCTAGCTATTTCATCAACCACTTTGTACTTAAGATCATCCGGCACAGACTTTACTGAGAGATTCTCTTTCAACTGTGGTTTTGAAACTTACGTGAATATGTATACATTAACAAAAGTGGGATTGCATCAACTTGAAGTTGTTTTACTTGAAAAGAAAAAGGGAAAAAAAATAAAATAAAACCTGTTTGTTTACAAGATTCCCAGGAAATAGCTCCACAGCTGCAGTTGCAAACTTCTGACCGTAACGCTGTCCAAAGAGCTTCCTGATAACACGGAGCTCAGGAAGATCCCCACATCTTGCAGAAGCAAATATAAGACTTGATACTGCTTCATTGATTTCATCTGGACAGTCCCTGGTTTTGGAAAATTGAACCATCAGAATTTTATTTTATTTTTTTTCTTTTGGGAGACGGGGGTGGGGGTGACAATTATATTTTGATTTATATAGGTAGGTAGGAAATCATACTTGTGCCTTCGGATATATGAGAGTTGCGTAAGGATAAATTCAGAGAAGTGATCTAACAATTCATACGCAGCTACTAGGCTTTCATCTTGAATGAGCTGCTCAACCTGAAATTTTGAGGGAATTAATTGGTTAGATTCGAGACTACAAAATGCGGATGCTCAATAATAAGTACATACATTATGCTTTAATGATTGTATGTTCATCATGTATTTCAAACTTCATATATTCAAGCTGTAATTTTCGTTCTAATACATTATACATGGTTTGTGAGTTGTGACCTTTAAATTACTAATTTGTAGGTGTTGTAGATGAAGATAAGGTGAGTTTTTGAACTTGAAAGGACTAGACCCCATACTTTTATTTATTTTTTTAAAATCTGAAACAGAAACTTTTATTCAATCAACGCATCCGCAGACAATAGTGAAATAACAAATTAAGTGTGGGGGTCCTCAACCATAAATATTTTTTTTTTTGTAATATAAATTATATATATTTTATAAAATAAATATAAGCAAATATGTGAGAATTCCTTGTGACCGAGGAGGGTCTTGTGTTTGCCTGGGAAATTGGTTGCAAGCGCATTTTCCTTAAAGGAGATGTTCAAAGGTCTACACGAGCATTCTTATCTATTGTACACAGGTTTTATTTTACAGGATATTTGGTGTTTTGCATCTTGGTTTCATGCTTTTGATTGCATGACTATTCCTCGTTCTTATAATGTTGTGGCAGATTCCTTAATTAATTATACGTCATAATGTTTACTCTTGTTTGTGACTTGAGTAACCACCACATTTTATTATTTCTTTGTTGAACTCTATTTTTTCTAATTTATGAAATTCGAAGTTCACATAAAATAAATAAATATATTTTTTAACAATAAATTCTAATTTAAGATCCTATATATGATCACACACTTTTCTCAATATTAATTAATTTCTTTTATTATTTCTTTCTTATTAGTCAACTATCTCCTAATAAATGTTATTTATGTAATGTAATTTTCACTTTTTCTCGTTCATTTATTTCTCTAGTTTATTATAATCCTTAATTAGAAGGGTATAAAAAAAAATTATAATCTTTACAAATTTTCTTTTGTTTCACACTGACATGGTTTCCTACTCATGGAGTTCCCGCTCATGGTTAATTTCTTATTCTCTTCACTTTCAAACTTAAAAATTAAATGACACACACTCACATACATTGCTGTTCACTTTCAAGAAAGATTATATTTTATAAGTGAAAAAGAAGCCTAGTTTTATATTCTGGCTTTACTCCACCAAGTATCTTTCAGCCACTCCTCATACATACTTAATGGAAAGATCACAAGTGCCTCTTCAAAAGGCAAAAACAGAGGATATGATATGAAGGAGATAAAAAGAATGGCACGTAACGAAAGGCTGTGTATGTATGTTATTCATGCGAAGGTGAAGCAAGCATTTACATTAACATACCCGTTTAAATGCAGTTTCTTCATGGCCATTCT
This sequence comes from Ormosia emarginata, assembly GCA_029884605.1. Lineage (NCBI taxonomy): Eukaryota > Viridiplantae > Streptophyta > Magnoliopsida > Fabales > Fabaceae > Ormosia > Ormosia emarginata. The sequence continues at coordinate 24,469,430 of JAQQTP010000089.1, read as the reverse complement.
GTATTAGCTCAGCCAAGTCTTTACGTAGAAACCTCGCCATTGCCAGCCTCTTGTTCTTCAGTTGCCTGAGCCTGCACCGTCCTTTTTTTATCGTCTTCTTGCTGCAACCAAGTAAATAAAATAAATAAATAAATAAAAAAGAGATTATTGAAGTTAAACATGATTGTTAGACGAAAGAATCTATGAGTTTTCAATTTATATAAATTAGGCACATTTACCATTTAGAAGCTTTTGGCCACCCGAACAAGATGTCAAACATGTCTACAATCTGACAGCGGTTTTAGGATTTTTTTTGCTTTCGAGTGTAAGAAAAAAAAGCTTTAGAGTGTAACAGTATATATAAGGAAGCCAAAGGGGACAAAAAAAATTGGAAAACTAAAAGTTAAACCTGATGAGTATGCAGCTGATAGTGATCACAAATAGGAGGAATGAGTAGAAGGTGAAGGAAGTTAATGAGAGTAACTGAATTACGAGCACGACACAGTTGGATCTAATTTTGTGGAGGTTATTTATGGTTATATATATGTTGATTGTTGAGGAGAGTGGGTTGAAAGTTGAAACAGGCAACTTATGAGAAAAGAGTGGGACCAGAAGAGAATGAATAAGGAAAAGAACGAAGGAGACAAAGTGGTGGTGTCCTTGAAAAACTGCTCCACTCTCTTCACCTCAAACGGATTTTATAGGACACTTGTCATCATGTTACAAATTGCAATAACAATGGATTTGAAATTCTCCAATATCACGGTAATTCTGTTTTTGTCATCCTGATTTCCTAAATTTAATGCTTTCCTTTAATTATACTCAACCCAAATTTTAATGAGATCTTTAGATTATTTATATCGATGTCTATGCGTGTATACATTTATTAGTTAAAATTAAAACTAGCGCATATTTTTGGTACGATAAAAGAAATAAGTAATGAAGAAGATTGTTAGAATTATCTTTTTGTATTTATTTTTAAATATTTAAATAGGTAAAAGATGTATTTATAATCTTATCCTTTTATATTTATTTTTAATTTTTTAAATGAGTAATAAGATATAATTATAATTTTATTACTTCTTATATTTATCTTTAATCTTTTAAATGAGTATTTAATAATTGCAAATTGGAAAAACAAAAATCAGTTACCAAAATAAGAAATCTCCTTTATAATAGTAAGTGTAGATTTGAATTTAATGAATACATTAATAACTTCAGTTTAATAAATTTAATTAATTAATTTTTTTAAGTAATAAATAATTATGTAGAGTTGAGTTCAATAAATGTAATTAAAGATTCATAAGTAGTGTTTTCATGTTATTTAATTAAAAATAAAAATAATTATTACCTATTTCAAACACCTTTATATGAGCCAAAACTCAAAAGTAAAAAAAAATTAGAGACTAGGTTATGACTTATCAAAAGATATATTTTAAGAAGAGGTTTTGCAAGGATAAGTGATATATATGATTTCAAGATTATTTGATTCAGATTGAGGAATAAAAATTAAGTAAATAACACACACACACAAAATGCCATCTGTCGACACGAAAAAATTAAGACAAAAAGAAATAAAAACAAAACAAGAAATCATGTTAATAAATTATAATTAATGTAAAATAATGCAACCAAAACTAATCAAGATTATTAAATTGCGATTAGGTCCTAAAATCAAGTAAATATAAAATATAATTAATTGAATAAAATGATTCAATAAGGAAAGTAACACGTATTAATGTGAGAAAACAAGAAAAAAAAAAGTGCCATGTGTCGTTACAAAAATTGAGTAAGAAGAAATAAGAAAGATTGAGATTGAGACCTTAAACTCAAGTGAAAAAATAAATATAAAACTAATCAAAGAGAATGAAGTGCCCAAATGAAGGGAAAAAAAGTGTCATGTTATATGAGAAATTAAACAAGAAAAAAAAAAAAAAGAGCATAAAAATTATGTAAATTAAATATAATTAATCTAAGATAAAAAAAAAAAAAATTATATGAGCTTAAAAATTAATAAAATAAAATATTATTAATCTTTTGTGTGCTATTATAAAGGGAATTCCCTCACTTAAACATAATTTTATTTTTCTCAAAATAATATAATTATTTAATTAAACTTAAATATAAAAAAGAAAGAGTTTAGTTTTAAAACATTGCCAATATAAAACATTTTTATTTTGTTATCCAATTTTGTACTAACACGTTTTTTAATGAATGTGTTTATGTTAATACTTATATGAGATGTCAAATTTATTAAATAATGTGTTAACAAATCATTGGATATAAATATAATTTTTTTTTCAAACTAACATTGTATTAAAATTAAATTAAAAATATATATAAAAGATAAAATTATAAATACTCCTTTATTCACTGTTGTAACTACTTTCAAACATTTCTTAACTTCTTACTATGTAATAGTTATTTTTAATAAACCTTTTTTTTTACGTGATTTAATAAACCTTTGTAGTATAACGACTCTTCATTATTACTTATGCTTTTTGAATCTTAACTAAAAATGAAAAATGGTCGGTGCCCATCAAAACCTAATTAAAGATAATCTTAACAAAATTAATTAAAATTATACATTGGGAAATAGGGCATAAAATTAAGTAAATATATATAGTATAATTAAAAACCATTAAGCAGATAAAAAAAATAAAAACCATTAAGAATAAGGTAGTAATAAGAGCCATGGATAATTTGCGCAAAATATTAAGATCAAATGTTAAAATCTCATGCTACCTATGTACCAAAAAGTAGTGTTGAAAAAATCAGATAGGATTGGCTGGTTTGACCGAAAAACTAATGAACTAGTCTCAGGTCTGATCTAATTAACTCATTGAACCGGCTTGTTCAAGAATTGGTCAAGAATTAGCCGAACTAATAAAATTGATAGTAAACATGTTTGAATTGATTTTTTAAAATAAAAAGTTAAACTTTTTTTATATCAATAAATTTTAAACTCATTCAAAAATAATTTGAGTCAAATAAAGACTCAATACCAAGTTATAAAAGCCTACATATAAAGTCTAAAAAAAATATAAGAATATTTGTTCTTTTCTTAACTTTTATATTGGTTGTATATTTGAATGTTCTACTCATTATTTTATATAGGACTTGTAAATATGATCTTATCTTAATTTTTATATATATTGTATATTTAGATGCTTTACTTATTGTATAATGTAAGATTTTGAAACACTAAACAACATAATATGAAATATTAATAAACTAATTTATTACTTAATATATTATATAATATTAAAAATATATATATTAATTATCATCCGTTCAATCAAAATTCAACTACTAACAAACAAACTAATGAATCAATATCTTGACCAATTCAATTATCTGTCTAATTTTAAAAACACTACCAAAAAGAACTTGTTATTATTTTCATACTGAGTCCCACGGGCCCAAGAGAAGCCACACCACTGGAAACAAGGAGGGCCAAGGCCAGGGTAGACGAAGGGGAGGGGCATTGGGGGGAATCGGATTTGTTCCCTGCACATAAGGCAGCACAGAATGCCATTTGAGCTGCCACTCATTCGCAAAAAGAACTTATTATTAGTTGGTCAAATTTTTATTTTATTTTTTTTGACGTGCAAATAGAATTTCATTAAAACGTGGAAGAAACAGCCAGGGTATCAAGGTCCACTAAGTTACCAATTTCATAAGGGACCTCCTCAACCCAAACTCTAACTGCATTATTCCTAGCAAGCTGGGCAAGGTTTTGAGCTACCTTATTGCCCCCGCGCCTAACATGTGAACAAATAAAAGTTCCATAGCTCAGGCCCAAAAGTCAATTTGCTACCAATTTAGAAGTGCAATTTGATTTGATGTGGCTGGGAGTCAGTCATGTCGAGACATGGTTAGATAGACGATCATGATCTTCTTCTGTTTCTAAAAAAAATAAGAGAGAATTTTATTAGTTAAAAATATATGTTTTTAATATATTGTATGTATTATATGTAATTTTTTTTATAATATATCACATGTGATATGTGTAATTTTTATCTTTTACTTGATAATAAGACTTTTCTCGTTTTTTTTTAGAGTAAGATAGGATCTTGATCTTGGTCTATCACATCATTATGTTTGTTAATAATAAATATATTTTTATTATGAATTTTACAATTTTATACATTTTAATTAATAATTTAAGTGTATAGTTCATAGTTAACTAAGAATTATTTACTTTATGGCACCACGAGAAGCCCTTTTCCAGAAAGGAAACTACGTTGGGTTTCCCGTTTCATCTCTGCCTGCATTTTACGAGGGAGGAAAATCTGCCATGGAAGTGACCCTTCCCCCAATTACTTTCGTGTGAGTTTGAGCTTACATGGTATGGAATTGGTAGCCAATAGCTATAATTAAGACATGATATGTGTTTTTCTTTTTGTTTCTTAATCAGGCTAGAAAAGGGTTTAGGTCGGGTGGTTGCTGCCTATTTTGGTCGATCCTTCTAATTAATAACAAACTTGCAAGTCTCCCACTAGCAAATTCTGCCATGAATTCATATACCTTAGAAAGCATGCAAGAAAAAATCCTCCCATCCATGGAAACTAATCAGATTGAGCCAAAAATAAATTTCACATGGACTGAGCTAAACTAAATTCTGCATGCCATATATTAGATAACTAACGAAGGACTTTGTTTCTCTTCTCTCTATCTGCACTGGTTTCCCCTGCATCAGGGTCTATATATTCCTCAAATGATATGGCATTTAAGTGTCCCTCGTGCTTGAAATGCTGCTATAGAATTCTCATATCTATCCTGTGTCAAATTCTTTAAAAGCATTTATCAAATATAGCACTTTTGTGATAAATGTACTTCTTGTATGTGTGATACTACTTCTCTTAACAACTGAAGAATGTTACTTGAAGAACAAGTAACAGAAACTCTAATATAAATCCCCATAATAAAAGCCAGCACCACCACTTTCCTTGGCCATCCTCTTCTTCGATTGCCAACCACACCCATACTACAATGTAAAGATTCCAAGTGATAAGAGAAACAGCCAATCATAGCTGGATTTTGTAAGTTGAATCTTTCTTCAAGATCTTGGCTTCCCTGCTCGATTGCAAGTTATCTATAACCATTGAACAATTTAAATTAACCACAAATTCCCTCACACGATTGCCATAAAGCATAACCGTTACAGGAATCTTCACTTTTATTAGCAAAGGTATATTTCCTGTCTTCTGGTTTTGCACAAGGTCATGTTGCATCATCATTCTGCCCCTCCAAACCACATTGACCCTGGTTGTATTCTTCCCAAGCTGAACAAAAGAAGGGATTTTCCCCCGAGCAGAGTTGGAAGCGTGAATATATTATGCTAACTGCACCATTTATCCCATAGTCGAACGAAGCTAATGTCTCTCTATTTGGATTCTCAGCTTTCACTACAAGGCAATTTCAGCATTGAGCTTATTGTCATTTGAGTTAACACCAAAGGAATTGTGATCAGGACCTTGTGCTACCATTGCATTCATAGGAGAATTGTTATTGTCTGAATTCCTGAAATTCTGATAAAGTTGTGACCCTATGAATGATTGATCAAACCTGTACCAACACTTTACACCAATATGACCAGTCTTTTTACATAGCTGACATTGAAGTTTTTCACCAAATACAAATCTACCTCCTCCTCTACCAAACCTACCTTTGAAATTGAGTTGACTCCTACTACTTAAGAAACCTCTTCCTTGATTCATAACAAATTCACGATTTTGACCAGGATCAAAATTTTGTCTCTGGGTGAAATCTCCTCTTGGACCAGCAAAAACCCGAGTTACCAGAAAAATCAGAATTTCCATTGTTACCCTTTCTGACTTGAGATTGAACGAAATTACCTTGGATTGAACTAAGTTCTCTGTCTTTCTAAATCTTTCAATTCGTTCTTATTGAGCCATAAGAAGAGCTTCAAGCTCTCCATCACTGCAAGGCTCACTTCTAGAAGTAATTGCAGTCACAAAACCTTCATATTCTTTAGTCAAACCATCAAGAATTGCTTCTGCGTGCTCAGAATCATCAACCAGTGACCCTATTGAACCCAAAGTATCAACTAATTTCTTAATTGCAAGCAGATAGGAGGTTACAGAAGAATCTTTTCTTGTATTTCTTAATAGATTCTTTAGTTGCCTTACTTTTGCTCTAATCTGAGATGCAAAAAACGTTTCCAATTTCTTCCAAATCTGAAAGTAAAATTCACAACTTACCATTCTTGTTGTGAAACAACTACTCATTGAGGAGGGCAACCACGACATCAGTAATTGATCTTGTTGTTCCCAATTAAGGTAAGCTTCACAGATCTTGTTTCTTGCTGCATCGTCTTGGGATTCATACTTTTCTGGAATTGATTCTCCACTGATATACTGAGATAACTTGTGACCTTTGATTGTAGCTAATGTTTGTTGCTTCCATGCTAGAAAGTTGTCTTCATCGAGCTTGAATGATACAGGATTGGAGAACGTTTGTTGTACAAATTGATTTACAGTGTTTGTCATTGCCATAGTTGAGCTTTGATCGGAAGCCATGGTAGAACACTGAGCTCTGATACCATGAAATGTATCAGGGCCAGGATGACAGGGAGAAAGGAATGAGAGAAAAGAAAATTGAAACTGAAACTTGTATTACGAATTCATTCACTGAGATTGAGTTAAAGTTCTGTTACAAAGACTGATATTTATATCAGTTTCTAACCAATACATGAATAACTAACTATTAGCTAACTAAGTAACTAACAACTAACCTAACTGATAACTAATCAGTTATAACAAACTTCCCTCATCCTTTCTCTCTTACAGATATCAATAGCTTTGACATCAAATTTATCGACGTTGTAGGCAGGCATTTGGGGCTTAAATAACTAATATAAAGCTGCAAAAGCGGCCACCATGAGGACAATGAAGAATAAGATGCAGCAAATACATCAACAAAAGCACCATAGGCATCTAAGCGATGGTGGGAATGGTACCTGGGAAAGTTACTTTAGGCCAATAAGGAGGAGGAGGCCTTACACTGCCTTGGTTCTCTAGCATGCTGTATCTGTTTGGGACATGAGCGTTAAATGTCATGGTGGATGGTGATGTGATGGTTACTCCAACTGTCTTTCTCTTTCCCTAAATTTAGACACAGGTTGATTAAGGTTGCTTTTGCTTGCTGACATTAAAGTATCATCAGCTGGGCTAAAATTCTTTGTGCGCTTAGGGTGTAGAATAAAAAAAGGATAATGTATTCAGTTGTTATGTAATTTTTCATAAGGATCAGAACTCACTCCACCTTCAAAACCCTTTCATTTTTTCAACCATTGGATGATAGAAAATTAATAATTGAAGGACTAAAAAGCTCCTTGAAATGAAATAATACTAATTATATTAATGAAAATGCTGAAACAGGGCACATTAGTTAGCTAATAACTAGCTTAAAGAGAAATCATACCAAGATGGTGAAGGTAGATATTAGATTAAGCATTATATACAGAATAATTGATACCCATTTCCCAGCTCCCATTATCAACCACATAAAAAGTAGTAAAACGCCTTGCTTATTGGTCTTGGCAATCATACAGTCAAAGAACTAAACTGATTGAAAAGAAGAAGAGCAAGAGAGAAAACCATCCTAATTCGTAAAAACAGAAAAGCTGGGTCATATCTTCAAAAGGCCTTCCTATTTGGTACTGGGGAGTCTGCAGAGATGACAGGCCTAGAATTGCAGGATCTGAAGGAACCAGTTCGCATGAACATCAAAACTGAGGCTACAATTTTCTTGACCTTAACAACAACCTTCTTTAGCTTAGGCTTTTTGGGCTGTACAAAATTATTATCCAAGGAAGATAGCTTGTAGGTTGTGAGAAAGATTTTCCTTTGCTTGGCTCTTCTGCGTCTGTAGCTGATAGACTTGATCAAATTGTCTTTGCCATGTAGACCCAGAGCCTCATATCTGTATCTGCGGCTGAAGGAGAGGGTGGTGTTGCGGACAAGTGTGCTCATGGCTACAAAATCAGAGACACTGATCTGATACAAAAAACACAAACACAAGTTTTGATTCAGGTTTATACTTTGTAACTGTTGAGTGTTCTTTATATTGTGCGTGCCCCACCTTCTAGGTCTGTACCACGTTTTGATTGTCTGGTCTTTGGTGTAGTCTTGTGTAAAAGGTTGTTGACTGTTACCTCATTCTTCTTCTAACTTGGCGTGCGCACCTGCATGCTACTCCTTCCGTCCCTGTTTACATCTCCTTATTTAGAAAATTTGTTTTATCATAAATTATTTATCGTTTGATAATATTAAAAAAATATTAATAAATCTTTTTTAATTTTACTTTTATTATTTATTATCTCAATTAAATTTAATAACAATATTAATAAAATGGTAAAAGAAGTGAGATTTGGGAGAAACAAAATATTAATAAAATGGAAAAAAAATTAATCACAAAAATTGATTTAGTGCTAATTGTTGGTAGTTGTGCACATGGCACAGAAAAAGAATTTTCATACTCTAACAATGTCTAAGTATTTCTCCATAAACAAACACAGGGTAAACGAAGTTTCGAGCTAATATTATTGACCATTGACCTTACCATAATATTTAATGTTAATGTTGACTGAAAATGACAATTTTTTATTTATTTGTTTACATTTATTATTTCTGGAAGAGAATAGCTGCAGAATGCTTTGAATTGATTTTGTGTGTTATTTGAGTTATTTGTTTTATAGTGGATTACTTGGAAATTATCGAGGATAATCAGCTGAATACTTGAGCAATATACAGCCTTTGCAATACTTTAATAAGGCGTGGCAACCTTTTATTAATGTTAATTTCATTTCTTTCTTTATTTTTTTTCTTTAATTTCTAGAAGAAGAAAAATAGCCATCAGTCCAAATTTTCATTAATTATCTTTGTGTGTAGTTTTAACTTTTAAAATTTCAATAAAATAAAAGCAAGAGAATTCTTTTCAGGTAGGGGTGGAAGGCCTGACTTATTTTTTAAATTAAAAGTTTAAATTTGATTTATTTATTTGATATAAATTATTTTTTAAATTTTGATATGTTATTTTTAAAAATCTGGTATAGTTTAAAATTTTATTTAAATATCTATTTTGTAAGATTTTTAAATAAGTTAATAAATTTATTTTTAAATAAATCAATGAAATAAATTAATAATTTAAATTTTTATATAGATTAATTGACTTAAACTTTAAAAAATATTATATTATTTATTAAATTAATTATATTATATAAAATAATAATATATAATTAATTAGACTAACCTACTAAACTTAAAAGACTTTTTTAAAAACTTAAAACATGATGATATGGTCCAACAAGAAGAGGCTCAAGTAACCAATTGTAACAACAAACAACAAGAGGCCCAAAGCATATCAGAAAGACCCAAGAGAGTTAGTAAGGTCCCAAAGAATTGGTCTGATTATATATATTACAAATAGAGTCTCTTAGAGGATGACTCAGCTACATTCTAGAAGAAAGTTGTTAGGAAAAGTTGTTAGAATTGCTGTAATCATTCCCTGTTGTTATTACTTGCACTCCCATTCTCACACCACTATTATATACCCATGTATCCCTTATGATTGAAAAAGAAAAATCTGAATATTCTCATCATTTCTCTTATATTCTTCTTGGAGGTACTCTGACCTCGAATCAGAGATTACTATACTTAACATTTGGTGCTCTCGTTGGTGCTTCCCTCCTGCTCACCCATGGCTCCTTCCACTCGTTCTTCCTCTGACAACGATAAATTGGAAGAGATGATGATGCAACTTGCACAATTCCAACAGACCGTCACTACCAAAATGGATGAGGTCACTTTGCGTGTTGCTGCCCTTGAGAACCGTTCCCCACACTCTTCCCCTCACTCTTCCATAAACAACGAATCCTCTCAGAAACATTTTCTCAAGTTGGACGTCCCTCGATTCGCTGGTACCGATCCTCTTGGCTGGATATTCAAAATTTCCCAGTTCTTTGATTATCATGCTACCCCTGAAGAAGAACGGATCACCGTGGCCTCCTTTTACCTCGACGGCATCGCCCTGTCCTGGTATCAATGGATGTATCGCAATGGCTAGATCCATTCGTGGACCAAGTTTCTCCAGGCCTTAGAGACCGGCTTCGGCCCCACGGATTTCGACGATCCTCGAGGTAAACTGTTCAAACTCGCTCAGACTTCCTCTGTCACTGCTTATCTTAGTGAGTTTGAGGCGCTTGCTAACCGTATTGTGGGGTTAAACCCTCCCTTCCTTCTGAGTTGTTTTGTCTCGGGCCTTAAGTCGGACATACAGCGAGAGGTCCTGGCCTTCCAACCCAATTCTTTATCCTAGGCTGCGGGGCTAGCAAGGCTCAATGAGGAGAAAATGCACGATCTGTTATGCCATACCCGTCCTCGGCCCTTCCCTTCTTGGAATCCTCCGGCGGTCACGCGGACTTTCACCCCGCCGCAGCGTTCCCTTCCAGAGCTGATGAAGGTTCTTCCTCCATTACTCCCTGCCCCACCACCGAAGTCGCGGTTTAAACACATATCCGACGCGAAAATTACAGATCGTCGGGAGAAAGGCCTTTGTTTTTATTGCGACCAGAAGTTTTCTTGCAGTCACCGTTGCAAGGGTCGTTTCATGCTGCTAATGGCAGAGGAGGAAGAAGATTTAGCCATGTAGGGGGGTGACCCGAGCATAGAAGATCCGGGTGGGGGTTGCTCTGAGCCTTCCTCAGGAGAAGAGGTCTAATCGAGCCAGTTGAGCCTAAATGCCTTATTCGGGTCCAATGCATCAGAAACAATTCAGGTTATGGGCCACATTAACCAGCACCCGGTCCAGATTCTAGTTCATGGGGGCAGTACCCGTAATTTCGTTTAGGGCAAGATTGCTTCTTTATTGGGCCTCACACGTAACCCAACTCCTATGTTGAAGGTCTTGGTTGGTAGTGGAGAGGAACTCCGGTGTACCCAAGTTTGTGAGGGGGTGCGGCTAGTAATTCAGGGGCATGAATTTGAGGTGGATCTGTTCAACTTGGAGATGAATGGTTCAGAAGTGGTACTAGGGGCCCAATGGCTCAAGCAACTCGGCCCAGTTCTCATGGATTACCAAAATTTGACTATGAAGTTTATTCACGGGCCCAATTATGTGGAGTTAAAGGGTGATCTTTGCGCTATCCTAACACCCATTAGTCTCCATCAGTTACAAAGGGCTTTTAAAGGGGATCATGGGGCCCAACTGTTCTCCCTTCGGGTTTGTGAACCAGAAGCCCAATCTTCAACTTCTTTGTCTCATGAGGACCCTAGGGTGCAGCAGCTCCTTCGTGATTACGGCCCCTTGTTTGACGAACCTAGCCACTTTCCCCCGCTGCGCCTTACTGATTACGCCATCCCTCTCCACCTTGATGCTGCCCCTGTTAACGTCAGGCCTTATCGCTACCCACATGCTCAGAAGATCGAAATTGAGTCTCAGGTCGCGAAGTTTCTCCAGAATGGGTGAATTCAGCCTAGTAACAGCCCGTTCTCGTCCCCTGTGTTGCTCCTCAAGAAGAAGGACAGTTCTTGGCACATGTGTGTTGATTATCGCGCCTTGAACGCCCTTACAGTCAAGGATCGCTTCCCTTTGCCTACCGTCGATGAATTGCTCGACGAATTGGGTTCTGCCACAGTATTTTCCAAGCTCGATTTGACCTCTGGATTTCATCAGATTCAGCTTCAGCTGTAAGGCACACCGAAAATCGCGTTTCGCACCCACGACGGCCATTACGAATATCGGGTGATGCCCTTCGGCCTCTGCAATGCCTCCACGATATTCTAGTCCACCATGAATGACATTTTTTTACCTCTCTTCTGGCGCACGGTCATTATTTTTTTCGATGATATACTGGTTTGTAGTGACTCGATGGAGTTGCACTATGAGCACTTGAATCAGGTTTTCACCATTTTGAAGTAGCATCAGTTTTATTTGAAGCTTCATAAATGCTTCTTTTGCCAGAACCAAATTTCCTATCTGGGTCACATTGTCTCCAGCGGCACCGTGGCTCCTGATCCTACAAAAATTAAGGCAATTTTGAAGTGGCCAGTGCCAAAGAATTTGAAGGGTCTGCGCGGGTTTTTAGGAGTATCGGGCTTCTACTGTAAATTTGTTTGAAATTATGCCACTATTGCTCTACCCCTCACTTCACTGCTAAAGAAAGATAGTTTCAGATGGTCTCCTGAGGCCCACGTAGCTTTTGATAATCTGAAGAAAGCCTTGGTTAGTGCCCCAATTCTGTCCCTGCCCAATTTCTGTGCCCCTTTTACTGTTCAAACTGATGCTTCCGGGTTAGCCATGGGGGCAGTCCTTCTCCAATCCAATCATCTGATTGCTTACTTTAGCAAGGTGTTTTGTCCCAAAATGTCTAAGGCCTCAGCTTACTTGCGGGAATTATATGCTATTACAAGTGCGGTCAAACGATAACACCAATATCTCTTAGGACACTTCTTCATCATTTAGACTGATCACAAGAGTTTGAAAGAACTCCTCACTCAGGTAATCCAGACCCATGAACAACAACACTACCTTTCCAAATTGTTGGGTTATAATTATGATATTTAGTTTAAGCCCAACAAGTCTAATATTGTAGCTGATGCCTTATCTCGATCCCCGGAGACTCCGGCTGCGAGTCTCTTTGTTCTCTCTATGCCACAATTCTTGTTTTTGGATGATTTGAAATGTGATTTGGCTTCTAACCCAAAGTTTGTAGAGCTCAGAGATAAAATATTGGCAGATCCTCAATCTCTCCCTGGTTTCTCTTTTTCTAATGGACTTCTGTTCAGGAATGGTAAAATCCGGGTCAGCCCCACTTCACCTTTCAAGCAGTTGCTGTTGAAGGAATTTCACGCCTCTGTCATTGGTGGTCATGCCGGTATCACTAAGACATTGTGCAGACTTACTGAAATTTTTTTTTGGGATAATATGAAGAAAAATGTCCAGCACTATGTTGCCCAATGTGTCGTGTGCTAGCAAACTAAATATAGCACCAAGAAACCCGGCGGCCTCCTTCAGCCTCTTCCTATTCCAAATAATGTATGGGAGGATATTTCCATTGATTTTATCACAAGGCTCCCTCCTTCCAATGGTTATACTGTTATTTTCATCATCGTGGACCGTTTCTCTAAAGGGGTCCATTTGGGAGCTCTCCCATCCAATTTTACTACTTACAAAGTGGTTGAGTTATTTGTATCTCTGGTTTGCAAACATCACGACCTTCCAAAGAGTATTGTTTCAGACCGCGATCCTATTTTCATTAGTCGCTTTTGGACGAATCTCTTCAAGTTTAGTGGTACTCTCCTTCGAATGAGCTCGACTTACCACCCTCAAACGAGTGGCCAAACCGAAGTCATGAACCGCACAATTGAGCAATATTTGCACGCCTTTGTCCATCATCAACCTTCTGCTTGGGTCCGTTTTTACCATGGGCTGAATTTCATTACAACACTTCAGTCCACTCTACTTTTGGATTTTCTCCATTTCAGATTATGTATGGTAACCCCCCCCTCAATTCCCTCCTACATTGCGGGTTCCTTTTCTGTTGATGCTTGTGACACTACTTTAGCGTCCAGAATAGCCATATTAGCCTTGTTGAAGAAAAAATTGCTTAAGGCATAAGCCCGCATGAAGGCTTTTGCGAACAAACATCGGAGGAAGGTATCCTTTGAGGTTGGGTCTTGGGTGTTTGTTAAGCTCCAACCCCATCACCAAACCTCTCTGACCGGCTCTAAGTACCACAAATTTTCCAAGCGTTTTTATGGACCATACCAGGTGTTGGCTAAGGTTGGTCCCGTTGCCTATAAATTAGATCTCTCTTCATATTCAAAGATTCATAATGTCTTCCACTGTTCCTTGCTTAAGCACCATGAAGGTCTTCTTCCTGACGAGGTTGATCAACTTCCTTCACTTTCAATTGACAACAACCCTGTCGTTTCTCCATTGGCAATTTTGAGCTTTCGCATTTCTATGGTGAATGGCATCCCTGTCAAGTTTGCTTTGGTCCAACGGAAAGGCCTCTCACCTGATGATGCATCATGGGAAAATTAGGAAGAATTGTGTTCCCTCTACAACCTTGAGGACAAGGTTGCTCTTGATGGGGGGGATATTGATATGGTCCAACAAGAAGAGGCCCAAGTAACCAATTGTAGTAACAAACATCAAGAGGTTCAAAGCATATCAGAAAGACCCAAGAGAGTTAGCAAGGTCCCAAAGAATTGGTCTGATTATATATATTACAAATAGAATCTCTTAGAGAATGACTCAGCTACATTCTAGAAGAAAGTTGCCATGAAAAGTTGTTAGAATTGCTGTAATCATTCCCTGTTGTTATTACGTGCACACCCATTCTTACACCACTATTATATACCCATGTATCCCTTATGATTGGAAAAAGAAAATCTAACTATTCTCATCTTTACTCTTATATTCTTCTTGAAGGCATTCTGACCTCGAATCAGAGATTACTATACTTATACATATGACATGTTTAACTAAATAATTTTTTTAAAAAAGTCTTGACGACTTGACTTTTTTATTAAATGAATCAGGATAAATCAAATCTTAAATAGGCTAAATCATAAACTTTTAATGAATCACCTGACATATTTTTACTCTTACTTTTAGCCTTAGCTTTGCAAAGTTTTTTTTTTTAAAAAAAAATGTAAACGTACAACCTAACAGTTATTTGTCTTCTTCGACGTTACTATCATGGTGTAGAGTCTGTAGACGATGTACATATTCATTTTAATCAACTTGTTATCTTTGTTGTCACTACGTTAAAATTTTAATTTTTTAGTAGGAATGCAACTCTTTTATTTCTTGTTTACCACAATTGTATGATTGTATCAAGTATTGAGAGATTATACTCATTATAAATATTATGAACTGAGCTAGCTGATAATTAAATTTAAAAATCTTAAAGGAGCATTTGCTGATTATGCCAATAATTTCTGCATCAAATATGGACGATTGCAACCGTTAGGCCACCGATTTAGAAGTTTTTTTAAGTTTAAAGGTATTTTCAGACCCTTTCTTTTTAAGACTAATCTCTTTAAGCTTAAAATAATATGATTAGATCTTTGGTATGGAAATGTCTAATATGAATTACTTTTAGAGTAGTTCATAAATAGATTAAATACAAATTAATTATTAATTTATTATTAAAATAAATTAATAATTAAAATTAAAATATTATTTTCAATTAATAATACTTAAATTTATATAAAAATTTAATTAAATTATTTTTTTATAAATATTTATATATAATAAAAATTTATAAATTTTAATTGATAATTTTTATATATATTCAAATTTGCATATAAATATTATTAAATAAAAATAATAATTTATCTATAAACCTAAACAACATCACTACAAAAAAACATATAAATTACGACAGTTTTAATACGGCAATTCTAAAAAACTGCCGTAATATACAGTATAATGCGGCAGTTATGCACCTGCCATATTTTACAAGTAAAAAATGGCAGTTAAATGAATAAAACGACAGTTTTAACCGCCGTTATTTTAATTTAAAATTTTAATTAAAATATTTTTAAAACAAATAAATTTTCACTTCCCTCTCAGCAAAAAAAATTCCCTCACAAACTATTATTTTCACTTCCCTATCCCTCGTCCTCTCCTCTCACTCTCACTCTCACCCTGTCACTTTCACTCTCACTCTCACCATCTCTATCTCTCGTGCTCTCACTCTCACCGTCTCTATCTCTCGTGCTCTCACTCTCACCCTCTCTCTCTCTCTCTCTCTCTCTCTCTCTCTCTCTCTCTCTCTCTCTCATTCTCACTCAAAGCCCAGATCTGTTCAACCTCTGCCTCTGCCCCAAAGCCGTCGCGCCAACACGAGCTCGTAGGTGCCCAGATCTGTTCAACCTCTGCCTCTGCCCAAAGCCGCCGCGCCAACATGCAAAGAAATCTGTTGTTTTTTTTGTCAATCTGCTGTGGGAGCTCTGGAATTGAAAGGTGCAGAACAAGGCCAACATCGATTTTGTGAAGCTCTGTGAGTCCCTTTATTCGGAGCACTGCGAGTCCTTTTGTTTAGGTGAGTCCCTTCTCTATCGATTTGGCAGAGCTCTATGAGTCCCTTTGTTCTGTAAGTTCATTATAGTTCTTGCATTTTCAGTTCAGAACACCTATGGTTTATAATATCTGGATTATGAGATGTGTTTTTATGTAATATTTGGTGGTTGTTATTGTGCATTTTGATTTGAATACTGATATGTGTGGTCTGCTTTTTAGTTTTTGGTTTTGAAATTTTCAAAGTTCATTTTTGAAAAACACAATGGTGAACTCAAAAATGCAAGGTTTAACTACGTGATGTGGGTAGGATTTAACTACGTGTCTAATACTCTAATATTTCCAGCAAAAACAGCTAGATCCTTTGTTGAAAATGTGCGTAACAGTTTTAAAGGATCTACTAAGTAGACTATGTCCTTTACATTTTTCAGAGAGGCAGGGTTTATTGTTGTAATATTTTTAATACTGTAATTTAGATTTGTTAATTTCCTAGATGTTGCCGTGTATGTCATTTCTTCTTATAAGGATAATTGAGTGAGTACTTAGGCAAACTCTACATAACACTTATGACCAAGATGTAAGCACTTAGTTAAGATGTAGTATTAATATTAATTGTGTATATAGTGAATTTAAGGATCAAGTCTGGAGGCGGTCTAAGGGGCGAAGGCCTACAGCTACAGAGTTAGAGAAGATAGTTAATAAAGACTTCATTGATTGGTTTCCTCGTAAGGTGGGTTCGAAATGTAATGAAATTGTGTTTCTTATATTATTTTTTTGTTAATTTGAAACTATAACTAAGACTTTTAATGCTATTCTTTTAGCTTATGAACCCGGACATTGTGGATTATATGTTAGATGATCTAAAGGTTCTAGCAAAAGGTCCAACACGACATGCTAGAAGGTTTTCTGCATTTAATATTAATGGGTTCAAATTTCGGACAACAAGATCACCATGAACATGGGTTGAAACCCAAAACAGTGGAGTTTTTCTAACTTCTTCCACATCTTGTGTTGCTAGTGGTGTTGATGGGAACTTAAGGCAAGCTGATCTGTCATATTATGGCAAGTGAGATGACATCATTGAGCTTAACTACTATGGTCGATTTAGGGTGACACTATTCAAATGTAAATGGGCTGACACCACTAGGGATAGGGGGTTTACAAAGGATGCATGGGGTTTTACTTCTGTTAATTTTTCACGATTGATTCACACGGGTGACCGTGAAGAGCGTGATCCATACATTGAAGCTTCACAAGCTCAAATGGTGTATTATGTGGATGATGAGGTGAATAAAGGTTGGAGTGTTGTTGTGCATTTGAAGCCAAGAGATTTGTACGATACGGGAGAAGAAGGAGATAATGAAGCTTATGAGAATGAGCCATGCCCAGAGTAAGACTTAGATCAATTCTTTGGAGATGTTAATGATCTACCATTGTTAAAGGAGGATGCATATGAAGAATTTTTAAGTGAGTGGAATGATGATGATGAGGTTGGGGAAGATGAACATATGTCAGAATAGTCAACTGAGTCTCTATATTTATGGTATGACTTTATGGTGTGTTAAGTCTATCATCTATTTATGTATGTGTTAGTTTTTAATAAAATACTCCTATGTAATATATGTTTAACTTTATCATACACTAATATAAATTGATTATATTTGATTTTTTCATTTATATATGCAGATATGCCAAAACCAAAGCGAATTAAGAATCTTCTCAAACAAGTAGTTGGGGGCTCCTCAGCTACTGATCCAGTTCACAATCCACAACAGCTACCACAGGCTTGTACCTCAGCACCATTTGCTCCTACTACTTTGCAGCCATTGACTGACACTCCACTGCAGTCGCCACAGGCTTGTACCTCAGCACCATTTGCTCTTACTACTTTGCAGCCATTGACTGACACTCCACTGCAGTTGCCATTGGGTTGTACCTCAGCACCATTTGCTCCTGCTGCTTCACAGTCATGTAACTAAGCTCCATCACAATCTATGCAGTCTGATGCCCCATCTTTATCACGTAAACGTAAATTTGGACGTGAATCTAGTCATTATTGGTTTGTGGATGTTATAGGTATATTTAGATGTAAACTGATAGAGTAGGAAGTTTAACTTAATGTCATTATCTTTTCTTGATTAATGTATTTAACTTGATCTTTATTTGTTACAGATGAAGAACAAGAAGTAACTATGAAAATGAGGTTGAAGGTCCGTGATGTCTATAACTTGCCTAATGAAGTGCGTGTAGTGGTGGATTTTGATGAGTTTTTTTCTCCTATTAGAGAGGCAGCTAACCTACTTGCAGGAGTTTATGGACAATTGGCAACCGATTCTCTTCTTTTTTCTATTAACATTGAAAAGTGGTCAAATATGCCTGACACTTTCCGTGACCGCCAGTGGGATCATTTCTTTATGGTAGAACCATTTAAATTTTTTGCTTGTTCTATTTTTAAAGTTTGTACTTATAAAAGTATAATAATCTAACATTCTTTTTGTTTGAAGCGTCGATTTGATTTCAAGGTTAATGATAATAATACTGCAAGGAGACATATTGAACAATCCATTGGCAAAAAATGGAGGGAAAACCGTCAGAAGTTGTGGAATGCATTTTATGACTCAACAATGAGTAGAAATGCTATTGTCAATAATGTCCTAGAGGGCATTAACATAGAGCAATGGGCTTCTTATGTTGACTATCGCTTGAGGCCTGAGACGATGGTACTCACTTCATATTTATTGAATTGTTGATTATAAATAGTTTGCTATTACACCAAAGAAATTTATCTATTTTCATTTGTAGGCATTTTGTAAGAGAAATCAAGAGAATCGAAAGAAACAAACTATTCCCCACACTTGTGGTGCTAAAACTCTGGCTAGAAGAAAGGATGATTTGGTAGTTTAAGTTTTTATCTTTGATGGATTCATTATTTAACATAAAGTACATCTTTAATTGATTATTACTTATGTCATATGTTGAAAATTTCAAAGGAAAGAGATGGGGAAGACTATTGGTCGGGGCCTGATGTGGAATATAACACACAAGAAGAAAGATGGGACCTTTGTAAATGATGAGGCTGAGAAGATAGGGGTAAATATCAATATTATTGTTCACATTTTTTTGTTAAACAATGATATAATAGATTGTCTTTGTAAGTTTTCATTCTCTTTTTTTGTCTTTATGTAGAAAGAAATTGATGAACATTTAAGTCAAATGGAGGATAATTACTCTGAAATTTCTCTAAATGATGTTGTTGGTGAGGTTTTTGGAAAAGAGCACTCTGGCAGTGTTCGAGGATTAGGAATGGGAGTGGTTCCTACCATTGCATTCAAGCGTACTACCACACGGCTTGGAGTTATGAACTCAGGTTCATCTAGTGCTAACACATCTTCTCCTGACTTACGACAAAAGGTGGTGACTATGGAATCACAATTACAAGCATTGTGTGCCTACATTACTATGAAGGAAGGGGGAAGGCTCCCTGAGGAGTTAGTTGGCTTATTTCAAAATTCTACACCACATGTATCTCATCTCTACATCTTTTCTTGTTCTATTCAAATAAATTATTTGATCTGCTGAATATGGTTGAATTAGGGTTTTGTTCTTATTATGTTATAGTTGAAGAGTTAGAAAATTGATTTGCTTACTAGTTGAGTTTGTGGGTTGTGTTTTCAGTAGAATTATAAGTGATTACCTTGTAAGAAACTCAATAGAAGAAATATTAAAAGTTATTTTATACTTTGTTATTTTTGCCTTTCCCATAAAATCAAGCAGTAACCATAAAGAAATAATGCAAGAATTTGGTTAGCAGCTCATCAGACGTTGTAATAATTGAATGCAAGTTTGGTATAGAGTCCACACTTTCAATTTTTACAATGACATGTATATCAGCACCACAGCCTGCAATAGTGAGTAGGAAACTTATCATATTTCAAAATATGTAGCAAAACTAATTATATGTACTATTTAGAAAAAATATATTTTTCCAAAAGTATTTTAGATATTTACTTTTCAAATAATTATTTAGTTCATGAATTACTTGTACATCCTTAACAAAGGAAACAACATAGAAGCCAACTTTGTTATCCATTCCAAATTTGATTTCGTCCTAATCTTTCTCTACAGCAAATCAATATGAAAATCTTGTCAATGGGAAACCACCATAATGTCAATCCCCACCTAGTATCCAAACACACACAGAGGCATGCAGAAAGAGATAGAAACTAATAGAAAATTATTGAGAATAGGAATAATAACCCGAAATCTTACAAGTGATGGAAGGCAATGTTGTACTCTTTCCTCCATCATTCCAATGTTGCCTTGAGTTCTCTTCCATCAATAACTTCATGTTTCTCAGCAAAATCAAGGCCCATTTGTCAGTACTCAGTAAATGATTTCTTAAATGTAAAGCTAATAAATAGATGAACAATTTTGGGACTCTCTTTTAAAAAGATCCAAATAGAAAATGAAGAAGGATATGATACAACATATTCAACCCATATACTGAAAAATAAATAAAACAAAGGTAAATAATATTTAAACAATCAACTTTTTATTTCCTAGACATTGATTATATTCCTAATCTTCATTTGTAATAATATTTAAATAAAAATGCCTAAGGCTTCATTCAAATGCTCTGACAGCAAAAATAACTAGTCCATCAGTATTATTGCATCAAAATGCTACACATTTTCATGAAGAATACCTACTGTCTTTTCCTCTGGGAGAGAGCAACATTATAGTTAGTTACCTCATAAATTATGCTAGAAGTTATTTCCATAAAATGTTCATTATTGATGAACTCTTTATGAAGTTTTGATTAATCTCAAATATCATTTTGTCCTTCTTGTAGGTACCAGATAAAGGTAGCGGGGCTCTATTACCTAATGACCTAAGAAGATCATGCAATGGAAATAACACTCATCAATCAGTGGATATTTCAAGTCCTCATTAATTAATTTACTAATTGTTTGACTTATATGTAATTTGGAGTTATTTGAATTGTGTATTTATGTTACTATTTAGGATGTTATTTCTCGAAACATTGATGACTTATAATTTGTAGTTATTAAGCTAATGTACTCATGTTAAATTTGATATTTGGTAAATTAAATTAATGAGTATTTCTTTTTACATTTCATTAAGCAAAATTATTATATTTATATTTGTAGATTTTAACAAACAAGAATTGTCATAATAAACATGAAAACTGCCCTAATTAGATATAAATATGGAAATTAGTTGGTAATTTTTTATGTGGATTACGGCAATCTTAAATTGCTGCAATTATCTGTAAATTACGGCAGTTTAAACTGCCGTAATTAGCTGCAATTACAAAAATCCATCAGCAATTTTTGAAGTGTATTACTGTCGTAATTTACTGAGAATTACTGCAGTTTAACCGTCATTTTATACACAATTAAATCATTATTTTTTAGATAAATTATGACAGTTTGAACCGTCGTTTTACGCAACACAAAACCACTGTTTTATATATAGTAAATTGTGACAATTATCGTGACGGTTAATAAAAAACTATCGTATTATACCAAACGGTGATGAAAATTACATCAATTGTAAAAATTGTCACTAACACAAAAAATAATGATTAAAACTATCGTAATGTGTAAAAAAAAAAACTACTATAATTTACTTAATTTTTTTGTAGTGAATACGTCTATAATAACTTTCCCCCTTTAATATAAGTGATATTTTCATAATTCAAATATTTGTCTTTTCCAATTCACTTATCAGTACACATTACCCCTTATTACATTCTCCAATCGAAATGTTAAAGTGTATAAAAATTAAAAGTAACACTGACATAATCTAGCCAACAAGTACAATATACTTTTCTATGTTATAAGAAATTCAATTTAAAAACTCTCCCCCTAATCTCCCTCTATTCGAGTTAAGTACAAGAGGCGGGAATCAGCTAATCTTTTTATGTACATAATAATAATTGCTGAATGATTGAGTACCTTTATTACTTTTTCTAATTATTTTATCCAATTGCTTTTTTTTTAACTTGTATTTTATCCCATTGCTGAAAATGAATATGTGCATAAGAAAGATAACACGTTGATTAAAATATTCATATGTACTATGACTTTATGAGTGTTACAATCAATTCACTACAAATATAACATGTGAACAATATAATCATATATGTCATTAGATTAAATAAAAAAAATATTATATAATATATTTTGCATCAAATTTCAACTATTAAGAATATTATATTCTCAATATAAGTAAGAATTCTTCATAATGCGAGGGTTCAAATATCTTTGGAAGCATCCTCTAATCAAGACAAAAGCTTATGTTCAAATAAAAATTAATCTCATATTCAAAGAGTATAATGACACCTTGTGATCTAAGATCAAATTGGCTAAAGGAACTCTGTTATGCCTAACTATCAAATGTTCCAAGTTTGAGAAATTAACATTGATTTTTAAAATTTATTTTTGATGCATTGTTAATAGAAAAAAATTTAAACTATTATTCAATAATGTATTATCATATTATTTAATTAGTTTGATATTTTATATAGTTGTTAATATAATCAAATTAACTTATTAAATAAAGTATCAACACAATATTAAATAATAATGTGAAATTTTTACACTAATACTACATCAAAACTAAACTTAAACTTGTAAGGCAATGGCAAACATTTGTTTGAAAGCAGAAGAAATCAAATATTTTCTCAAATATTGATATGATAAAAGTGGAGATAGTAATACAACAAAGAAAATGTATTAGGTTCGAATTGTGAAATTGTTACTTTAAGAAATGTTTTACTTAACTAATATCCCTGATTGGAAGTTTAATCGCACACCAATGTTAGTGACCAGTGGGATAACTTAGTTAAAGATTAAAAGTATATAAAAAATAAATAAAAAAGACAAGACTATAGTTATTAGTTCGCAACGTGCATAAAACTTTTTCAGAGTCAAATACAATGTAGACAACTTGGACAAATAACAATTGTATAACTTGTTAGGTGGCTTCTCCGGTGGAACCACAAATGTGGTGCTATCGATGGTATTTGTTATTATTCATCCCTTTTTTTTTTAATTCTTCTATTCTTATTTTGTTTTCTTTTTGTTTATCAAGTAGTTTTTCAATTCTTATTATATGATAACTAATTCGTTTTATTTCTCTATCTTTTTGTTCATTCATAAATTGTTTTGTTTTGATAAAATATTCTAGTTGTTTTCCTAATTCTTGCAGTGTAGATATAGTATGTTGCATTTGTACTTCATTTTCAATTATCATTTTTATAATCTCTTCCATTATTCCTTAACTGTGATACCAAATTAGTCCCAAAGTGCCAGTATTTTTAAAGTATTTTTAATTTCTCATATTTTTTTCTTTTAAATATTTTGTTAATGTATTTACTTGTATTGTTAATCTTTTAATTTCATTATCCTCTTTTATTTTTTCTAGTTCTATAAATTTTATTGATTTAGGTATTTGTTCTTCCTTAAGATAATTTAGTTTATTTATATCTCGTATCAATTTACATTATATCGCTTTTCTTAGGATAATAAATTTTTCCTATATTAGTAAATAAGTATGGAATATCAATTTTATCATTATTTTTAAAAGTAATACTATGATGTGAATTTGTTAATGCATAATTAACACAATAGGTTGTTACCCAAGTGGCTTCAGTACTCAAGAGGGGGGGTGAATTGAGTAATTAAAGATTTTTCGCAAAAGCCTTAAACAAATAAACTATACTGAATTTAATTATTAAAAGTCGTGAATAAGATGAAGATAAGAAGAACAATTAATAATTAAATTGCAAGAATAAATAAAGTGCATAAAGATAAAAGATTAAGGGTAGAAAAGCGAGCACGATATTTATCTTGGTTCGACCAATTAACCACTTGTGGCTACGTCCGATCCCAAAACAGCTCGAGATTTTTCACTATTCCACACAAGCTTAAAACAGTGCTTGCAACCTTTACATAACAGGATACCTCACCCTATTTACTAGAGGGATACCTCACCCCCTTTGAAGGATACCTCACCTTCTTTACACCAAGGGATACCTCACCCTTTTACTAGAGGGATACCTCACCTTTACAAATTCACTAAGGGATACCTCACCCTTTTACAGAAGCAGAGAATAGATGAAAAAATAAACTCTCACTTAGAGCAAATATTACAAATTGAAGTGCTAATAAGCTCTCTAAAGGATATCTCAAGGTTTTGGTAAAAAGAGCATAGAAAATATGAAAGAATCACGTTTTAATCACAAGCAAATAATTCAAAATGGTTGAGGCTTTTCAGAAGAGACCCAAGGTCTCTATTTATAGAGCAATGGAAGAAATCAGCCGTTGGAGCAATTAAAAGCAAGTAATTATTGAAATTATGGCCGTTGCTGCCATTTTCGAAAGCTTCGTGAAATCCAATTCTGGAATACGGTATTTGAATGCCTTATGAGGTATTCGAATGCCTCATTTTGAAAAGCTCCGTGAAAACCAGTTCTGAAGAGGGTTATTCGAATACCTTAATAGGTTATTCGAATACCACTGATTTAAGATGATTTTGAGAAACAATTCAGACACAGGTTATTCGAATACCAAGTGTGGTTATTCGAATACCACTTTGAAAAATAGAAAACGTACAAACTTTAAAACATGGTTATTCGAATACCATATGGTGTATTCGAATACCTATAATAAAACAGGTTTTCTGCAAAAGCAAGTTATTCGAATACTTAATGTGCTATTCGAATACCTTATGGGTATTCGAATACCTCGATATAAAATCAGATTTTAAATGCTTTTAAATGTCCAGAAAATGATTGTTTAAGTTTGGAAAAACAATTTTGAAAATATTTCTTTGCAACGCCAAATAATGAGATATCCAAAAAGCTCTTTACAAAGATCCTAAGTCCTAAAGCTATTCTTTGAAGATCTTGGACTTAGTCTCCTCATCATCTTCATGTTTGTCTTCACGTTTGTTATCATCAAAACTATTGTTCATGATAGCTAGCTAATTACATTCTCCCCCTTTTTGATGATGACAAACTAGCATTTGAGAAAAGCATTAGTTCATATAAATTGGAATTCACAAAGTTAGTATGAGAAACTTACTCCCCCTCTTTTTCGTAAGAGGTGATTTATATCAGAGATATGCACAGCAGCTCCCCCTTACTTTTGGAATTCAATTTCTATTTTTGTTTTGACTTTTTCTCCCTGACTTTTCTCAAACCCTGACTTTTCTCAAACCAAGACATTTAAACTTCTTCTCCCCTTTTTGTCATAATCAAAAAGATGGGGCAAGTATTTTTCTCCCCTTTTTTATCATATTAAAACAATATATGCATGTCCTTAAGTTGAATGAATTTTGTCCATTTAAATTTGTGCTTGAGGTAGTATTCTCCCTACAACAAAATTCAGAGTGCTTTCATTGGTATCCATTAATGTTGGATCCATAGGGGTTAGTCAAACTCATAAGCCAATAAGCATTTAAAAAACAATGAGGCAAAAGCAGCAAATGATTCTCAAGGGCAAAAATATATTTATCGATTAATTTGGCCAAGTAACCACTTGTTTGATATCATTTGTTATCATTTGTTATTACTTGTTATTACGTTCATACCACTTTGTTTGATACCACTTGTTTGTCAAAATGTAAAGCATTTACCACTTGTTATCAATTTCTTATAAATCTGCCATATATCAATAAAAAGCATAGATATTAAATATTTCATATACCACTTATTGCACTTGTATATTTATTAAAATAGTAGCCAATTACATTGAGCATTTACCTTACAAAGAATTTAAATATACAGCATATTCTAGAGAAAAGGAGGTGAACGAGCAAGCAAAAATATGCATTTAAGAACATCATGTAATTTCTATTTAAGGTACAAAATGAAGGCTTGATGAAATAAGATCAAAAGCATGTTGTTTACATTGCATAAAAGAACGATAGAAACGAAACAGAGAACATGACGTAAAACTTGCTTTCAGCCATGTGGTATTCGAATACCTTTTGCTGTATTCGAATACCCATCACATTTTATAAACTCCAGAAGGAGCAAGTATTCGAATGCCTTGGAAGGTATTCGAATACTCCAGATAGCATGTGAGAAATACTGATGTGATAGTTATCTGGTTATTCGAATAGCTATATAGTTATTCGAATACTCTAGCTTTATAAAGACATAAAATTGATGTACTGATGTATGGTATTCGAATACCTTATGATGGTATTCGAATAGACCTATCAGAAAAATATGGATTTTCACGTACAGATGCAATGATATTCGAATACCACAGGGAGGTATTCGAATAACTCAAACATAAAAACATATATTTTACGTCCAGAAGGTATATTTAAGATATGAAAACTTACCTTTTGATACCACTTGTTACCTTTTGATGGAAACACAAAGAAAATACCGTAAGAGAGCTTGCCTTATTATTTGCTATCATTGTCTTATCTGTTCCAATGATTAAGAGCTTATTTCATGGTTGCAACTTCAATCTTCATGGAAAGAAGGAAGAGAGCTTAAAGTTATTTTCAGTCTTGTGCTCGCAGTAGCCATTTTCAAAAATGCCGAAGTCAGTTCTAGGCTTTCAAGCACACCTGCAACACAATTTAATTTTTGGTTTTTGGTACCCAAATTTTCTTGGGTCCTTGAGTGTCAGTTTTGGGCAATGTACCCTTTGGAACCCAAACCATTTTTGTCCTAATTTTTGTGTTAACATTCTTTCTTGCAATGCATGTTGAAGCACTGTGACCCTTCTTTCCACAGTAAAAACATTTGATAAAAGGACTACAAGAAGTGCTTGAATAAACAAAGAAGTTTTTATAAGATTTATGCTGATTTTTCGAGTTATAACCAATTCCAGCTTTTTCAAAAACAACCCTTTGTTTTCCTAATAAAATATTTAAATTCTCTCTTCCACATGTGAATTTGGCAAGGGTGTTCTTTAAATTTTCAATTTCATTTTCAAGCAAATGACATGAAGAACAAGAATACGAAGTAGAAGCATGTGAGGGATGAGATGAGCATGCATCAATAATTCCTAAAGTTTCATTTTCAATTTTTAGTTCTTCAATCTCTTTATTTAAAATAAGAATTTGATTTTCTAGAGAAGAGATTTTTTTCTTAGAAGAAGAAATTCGTTTTGTGAGTTTTAAAGTTTCGTCATGCAATTCTTCAAAGGCATCTTGTAACTTATCATAAGAAGGGAGTAAAGTAGAGTTAGAACTTACCTCATTTTCGCTTTCTTCTTCTTCTCCTTTGGCCATGAGACAAAGTTGAGCTTCTTCGCTATCTGAGCTATCAGTGGAGTCCATGTCGTTGTCATCCCATCCTATGTAGACTCTTCTTTCTTTGGAGGGTTTCTTTTCAACTTTCTTTGGGGGAAAAGGCGGTCTTCTTTGTGTCCCCTTTTCTTTAGGTGCTTACCAAATTTTCTTACAAGAAGGCCGTCAAATTTTCTTCATTAATCTCATTGTTTTCGGTGCCTTCTTCATCCTCGTCATTATGGTCATCATTTACTTGAGGTGGTGGCTTTGAGGGCTATTCCTTTTTCTTCTTGTCATTTTCTTCACTCTGACTTAGTCTGTTTAGTTCCAATTCGTGCTCCTGAAGTTTGCCAAAAAGGGTAGCTAATGACATGGTTGTCAAGTCCCTTGATTCTGAAATTGCTGTTACTTTGGGTTACCAAATCCTGCTAAGACATCTCAACACTTTGTTAATCAAATCTTCGTTAGTAAAATTCTTTCCTAATGATGCAAGATGATTAACAATGTGGGTGAACCTCTTTTGCATTTCTTGAATGCTTTCTTCTTGGTTCATTCTAAACAATTCATATTCTCGAGTTAGAGAATTGATTCTCGACCTCTTAACTTCACTAGTACCCTCATGGGTAACTTGTAAAGTGTCCCACATTTCTTTAGCAGTTTTGCAATTTGAAATTCTAAAAAATTCATCATACCCCAAAGCAGTAGTAATAATATTTTTGGCTTTTAAATTATATTGAACTTTTCTTTTATCCATATCAGACCAATCACTTCTAGGTGTCTCGGTTTTTATACCATTGACAACGCGTGTAGGTATAAATGCGCCATTTTCGACAGCATCCCACACATCTAGATCAATAGCCTCTATAAAGATTTTCATTCTTTCCTTCCAATATGCATAACCATCCCCATTGAAAAAGGGTGGTCGATTTATGGAAGTTGCTTCTGATAAAACATTTGATGAAGCCATGTACTCTTGAAGCGGCTAAGCTCTTTATACAAGAGTCTAGCTCTGATACCACTTGTTACCCAAGTGGCTTCAAGATCTTCAAGAGGGGTGAATTGAGTAATTAAAGATTTTTCGCAAAAGCCTTAAACAAATAAACTATACTGAATTTAATTATTAAAGGTCGTGAATAAGATGAAGATAAGAAGAACAATTAATAATTAAATTGCAAGAATAAATAAAGTGCATAAAGATAAAATATTAAGGGTAGAAAAGCAGACACGATATTTATCCTGGTTCGACCACCAACCACTTGTGGCCTACGTCCAATCCCCGAAACACAGTTCGAGATTTTTTACTATTCCACACAAGCTTAAAACAGGTGCTTGCAACCTTTGCATAACAGGGATACCTCACCCTATTTACTAGAGGGATACCTTACCCCCTTTAAAGGATACCTCACCTTCTTTACACCAAGGGATACCTCACCATTTTACTAGAGGGATACCTCACCCTTAACAAATTCACTAAGGGATACCTCACCCTTTTACAGAAGCAGAGAATAGATGAAAAAATAAACTCTCACTTAGAGCAGATATTACAAATTGAAGTGCTAATAAGCTCTCTAAAGGATATCTCAAGGTTTTGACAAAAAGAGCATAGAAAATATGAAAGAATCACGTTTTAATCACAAGCAAATAATTCAAAATGGTTGAGGCTTTTCAGAAGAGACCCAAGGTCTCTATTTATAGAGCAATGGAAGAAATCAGTCGTTGGAGCAATTAAAAGCAAGTAATTATTGAAATTATGGCCGTTGCTGCCATTTTCGAAAGCTTCGTGAAATCCAATTCTGGAATACGGTATTCGAATGCCTTATGAGGTATTCGAATGCCTCATTTTGAAAAGTTCCGTGAAAACCAGTTCTGAAGAGGGTTATTCGAATACCTTAATAGGTTATTCGAATACCACTGGTTTAAGATGATTTTGAGAAACAATTCAGACACAGGTTATTCGAATACCAAGTGTGGTTATTCGAATACCACTTTGAAAAACAGAAAACGTACAAACTTTAAAACATGGTTATTCGAATACCATATGGTGTATTCGAATACCTATAATAAAACAGGTTTTCTGCAAAAGCAAGTTATTCGAATACTTAATTAGCTATTCGAATACCTTATGGGGTATTCGAATACCTCTGATATAAAATTAGTTTTAAATGCTTTTAAATGTCCAGAAAATGATTGTTTAAGTTTGGAAAAATAATTTTGAAAACATTTCTTTGCAACGCCAAATAATGAGATATCCAAAAAGCTCTTTACAAAGATCCTAAGTCCTAAAGCTATTCTTTGAAGATCTTGGACTTAGTCTCCTCATCATCTTCATATTTGTCTTCACGTTTGTTATCATCAAAACTATTGTTCATGATAGCTAGCCAATTACATAGGTGACTCCCGTTTTCATTAAATTCTTTCTTAAAAACTTATGTTCTAATGTTAGCGTTTGATTTATTCTTTGTGTATTTAATGGTATTCTAATATTTGGTCGGATTTCAAATTTTAATTTTTCATAAGCTAAATTACCTTTTATTACTCGTAGTATTTTATCTATTGGATCGATGATTCTTTCATCTTTTAGAATTAGTTCTATAGGTGAATTTATTTCTTCCTGAAAGGTTGATTTTATTAATACTTATATTGCTCCAATATGTATATATCCAATTTTTCTTCTATCTTCATCTCGTTTTATATTATTTTTTAAATCGATTAATTTCTTTTTATTAAGTAGCTGTAAACTAGTATTTCCTTGAGTGTCTGCTATGTCAATTGGCATTTCATTACATAATTTTCCATAATAGATGATATTATTTCGATGATTAAATCGTTTTAATATTCCACTTAATCTTTCTTTGCCATGCATATTAGCATCTTTAGCTAAGTCTAGTTCTTCTTTCTGTATTTTCTTAAATAATGATTTGTTTAGTAAAATACTTCCTGAATAATTTCCTTCTTCTTCGGTAATTTGAAAGTGTTCTATATCTTTAACTGTCTCTATTTCCATCTAGAGAGTATCTTCTATATATTTTTTAATATCATATTCACTAAGTTTAATTCTTGGAATCTTTATCTGATAATTATTAACTGTTATGAATAGTTCTTCTGATCGTATCTTATATGGATTTACGGCTTCTAGGAAATCTATTCCTAATAGTAATTTTATATTAGCATCATCATTTATGTATAGTGTTATTTGTAAGAGTATCTCTGAGTCAAAGCAAAATTCTATAGTTGTTTTTTCATCAAAAAAATTTTCTTTTCCTTTAAATAAAATTGCTTTTTGTGGTTTAATATGTTCTGCATTATTAATTAGATCACTACTTATATGGCTTAAGCAAGAACCAGTATCAATTAATATAGGTATAATAGAACCATTTACAATTCCTAATACATGATATTGACAAGAATTGTCAGATAGAAGATTTACGATCATACCTGATCTGAATTTAAAATCTACTGAATCCTTCTCTAATTCTTGAAAATTCTTCAGTGCCCACTGCTGTTTTCGCAAGTAATTGAATGACTTTAAACGAGGTGAATAAATTAAGTAACATAGATCTTAAAGGATGGGATTAAGTAAACAAAGTATTTATTGATAAGTGATTATAAGTACAAGATAACTAGACATACTCACAAGTGTCTGACTAATCTTGTTAGAGATTAGCACAACCCTCTTAAATTGGGGTTCTGAAAAGAGTTTTCCTCTTCTCTCTTCTTTTTTTCTCTCTTTTTCTCTTCTCTTTTTGCCTCAGCATAAGAGGACTTATTTATACACAAGAGTCCTAAATAATTAATTACATAAATATTCTTACAGATGTAAGTGCTTACGTTGAAAACTCAATTATTTACATGGTTATGTAAGGGCTTACATCATTCCTCTATGATTGCTTCATCCGAGTCTTCGTCTTTTGGTTTATTAGTGTCGGCCATTATCTTTTTCGTTTGGTATCGTTCGCATGCGTGGTTCCCACTGACTTTAATCATTGCGCAAAGTCCATTGAGTACAGCTGGTCGATAGTCAATTTGTGGACCCTGGAGTGCGTAAAATGGCAATTCAAAGGCTGTCAGTAGGTTCATGTCTTTTTTTCTGATCACTTTTCCACTTGTTTTGCTTAAGAGTAACATATTAGGTCCTTTATACAGTGTTTTAATAAATGATTCCTTGCCGATATTTTGACATTGTGAAAAAATGCTTGTCAGCTGGTTGCTTAATACTTGTGTAATCTGATCTTCTTCATAGATAACGCCAGTCGGTTCGTCTTTTAGTAGAAAGTTATTATTGCTTATTCCAACAAACACCAAATGTTTTGCAGGTTGTTTAGTAATGAAGTCAGGATAAGCTGAGTAGAACTTCAGAAAAATACTTCGATCCTTGGCCACATTCTTTTTGAATAGCTGAATTGCTTCCTTGAAGTTATGAGGAAACAAATTAATTTCTTCTGCATTTATACTTAGGTAGAGACAATCAATCAATCCAAATTGAAACATGTTGAAAGTGAGCATGGCTGGTGCTCCTGGTAGTATAATTGCTTTAATTCCGAAAAGCTTTCGATCAACCATATAAAAACAGTTATCTTTTTCTTTGTCAGTCTAATTTACTAATCTTTTAAAATGCTCCCAGAAATTATTTGTTGAATGTTGAACTTGTAAATCATGATCTTTTCTTGAGGTTATTTGGAAATTGTCTAATGAAGACGGAATTTTTCCGAGTACATTGAATGGAGATTGTGGGACTGGTGGATTTTTTGTGGTTTCAGAAAAAGTTTTTGGTCCAAGATAGATTTCCTTTCCTTTGGTTTGATATTCCTTAAGTGCTTTTTTGGCTTCTTCTTTTGATGGATATGATTTATGTAGGACGCCAGAAATCTTTTGACAGTGAGGAGCCGCTTTATACCAGTCATCGTAAATTCCTGGAAAAGGACCATTAAAAATTACGTACCACTTATTGACTTTCTTTTCTTCTTGTTGTAGTTTTTGATATGCTTCATCAAGAAATCCTTCTGCTTTGAGTTGTAGGTTCAGGACTTTAATATCTGCTTCAATACATTCTAGCTCTTTCAATTTTTGTTCTTTAAGTGCTTTTTTAAGCTCTAGTTGTCTGTTGAGTAGGTCTACATTGTTTTGTTGCTTCATTCTCTTGATAGTATATCTGCAAGAACATTCTTTTCTCCTTTAATATGAGAAATTGAGTAATTGTATTCGGCTAATTTCATTTGCCATCTAATCAGTCGTTCCTGCTTATAGGTGCCTTTATGATTAATGTTTTTGAATCCTGCAACATAAGTTGAATCAGTTCGAACAATAAATTCTTTGTCTAGTACATAGATTCGATGCTTTTCCAACATACGTATGAGTGCTAATGTTTCTTTTTCATGCGTTGGATAATTAATTTCACTGTCTGAAAAAGTTTCAGACATGTATCTACATAGTAATTCTTTCTTTTGTCCTGGTGGTTTTGCTTTCAAAACACCACCCCAACATTCATTTGATGCATCAGTTTCGATAATAATTAAATCATCATCAGATGCATGATATAATTCAGGAAGATCCTGACATAAGTACTTTAATTTTTTTTTAAGTATTGCCTCATCATCCTCAGTCCAAAACCAAATTGCATCCTTCTTAAGTTTATGTTGAAGTGTCTTCCTTTCTGCTGCAAGATTCTTGATAAAACCTGCATTAGAAATATAAGTTAGCAGTCCTAAGAATCTTTGTAATTCTTTTTTATCTTTTAATGTTGTTGGAAATTTTTGGAGTTTTTCCAATACATGTTTTTGTATTATTATTTTACCTTTTTCTATTTCTAATCCAAGATAATTAATTTTATTTTGAGCTAAAACAAATTTCTTTTAACTTAGAATGACTCCATGATCTAAACATTTTTTAAGTACTAATTCTATTTTTATAAAATAATCTGCTAAAGTTTTGTTTGAGAAAACTAGTATATCATCAATATAAATAAGACAAAATTCTCTAAACTCTTTTAATATTGAATCCATTCTTCACTGAAAAATTCTTGGTGATTGTTTCAATCCCATAGGAAGTACATTCCATTCAAATTGCCCTTGAGGACAACTAAATGCAGTTAATGCCTTTGATTCTTCAGTTAATCGTAATTGATAGAATCCTCATTTGCAATTGAAAGTACTAAACCAATGCATATTTCTTATTTGTTCAATAATTAAATCTTTTCGAGGTAAATAATATGCATCACCTTCCATTGTTTCATTTATTTGTTTATAGTTAATTATCATTCGTCTTTTTCCTCTTTTAAGTTCATTATGGTTTTCAACATAAAATGCGAGTGCTGAATGTTTACTTTTTGATGGTCTACTTAATCCTTTTTCTTCTATTTCTTTAATGTCTTTTGCAAATTCATCTCTATCTTGTTTTGTGTAGATCATAGGTTTACATTTTATTTCTTTCATAGGATCTTTTAGTTTTAATTCTATTAACTCTAAATTTTTATTATTAATTGTTGGGTCAAGAGGATTTTCACTACATGTTTTTTCTAATAATTCTTCAATATAGGCTGAAATTTTTCTTTCAGGTTCTAAATTGATTAGTACATGGCGAATTTTTTGACAAATAATAGTAACAACTTCACACATATTACATAGTTGCATCTTATTTAAGTGTGCTTTAGCTTTTTCATGTAAGAATCTATTTACTTCATTTCTATGTTCAAATATGTTATATCCTATAAATTCTTGATAGATTAGTCCCATGATTAGACGAACAAATTCCTGATTATTATTTACAGTTCTAGCATATTGAATCCATGTATCATCACTAATACTTGTTAAAATTTTGTGTACATTTCTTTCTGTTTTATATATAATTAAATTTTTTACATCAAGTAGGTTTAATCCATTAAATTTCTCATCTGTTGCAATTAGTAGTGTTATTTCATTGGTTCATTGTAGGAGTACTTCTTCTTTATTTGATGCACAATCAATATTTAGTTTAATTCCTATCCTAATTTTTTCATAGTGAGGTTGATATTCTTCTGAGAACGAATTCCATTTTCCTTGTTTTTTGGTATATCCTTTGTTATTCATAGTTTCTTGTTCAAATTTATCCCATGTTTCTTTTGAATATCCCTAGTATTCTTCCCATTTTCGTTTTGGTTTGGGATTACTAGTTTCTCCTTTTTCCATAAATATTTCATCAAGATCTGATTCTTTTGAAGAACTATAATTTAATATTACTTATTCATTTTCATTATTTGTTTCAATTTGTTCAATCTTTTGTATTTGGTTATTTTCATTTTCAATAATTTGTAGTTGTTCTAATAATTGTTGAATTTTTTCAATATCTGTTGATTTTCTTATTAGTTCTGTATATTCGCTTTTTATCCCTCCATGAAGTTACAGGTTTTAAAATTTTTAGAGTTTTTAAATCTTTTTCTTCAAATTTAGTGATATTATTATTTTCTCCTCCTTACTTATTTTTAGTGATTTTATCAAGGGTTGATAGGATACTATTTATTTCATTTTTCCCATTATTAATTCTTTCGTAGGTGTAAATTGCAATTTTATTTGTATTTTCTATTAATAATGATAAATTTTTATTTATATCTATTAATATTTTTTTAATTCATTATGCATTGTTTCAATTTTTTCAAATACTGTCATTTGTATATGTTTATACTTTTAATTTTTCTTTTTCTTTTTAGTTTGGGTGCACGGTGCTTCGAGCCACCAGAGATTTCTCCAACTTGTTATTTAAGTTTTTTTTTTAAATTAAACCTAGCTAATATAATCTCAGTTATTTAAATAAATTGCATTGTTTTATTGAATTCGGACAATGTAAATCGCGTCTGTTTAAAATGATACTGAAGATAATATAAAAGAAATTAATTAAACATAACCATTCTGTAGTGGGTTTCTATTGCCAGTTTAAGTAATTAGGAATTTAGGGTTTAAGTATTTAATAGCCTCAGAGACAAAATAGGGAGTTTCCATGAACCACTTGTTGCTGTGGAGTTTTTCAGATTAAAATTAAGGACAAAATTTAGACAAATTTTTTTAAGTATTTGTGGTGTTTATTTTTAATAAAAAATATGATATGTATATATATTTTTATAATTTTTCAATAATTTTTTTAAAAAATAATAAAATAACTAAAAAATAAGATATATATTATATTTTTATTAAATAATAATACCACAAATATCTAAATAATTTTTATCGAAATTTTATAAAAAAAAATAAAGTTGGAGAAAGGAACGTGAGCATGGGCTGCTCCACCTCTAGCATTACAATTTACAACTAGCCTCTTTGGGCTTTGCTATTCTTACATGAATACTTCCAGAGATCAACACCCAGAGACAGAGAACACTACACTCCCGATATTAACTTCAAAATCATTTTTGCGATTTAAATTTTTATAATAATTTGTTTAATTTTTTTACTTACTCCAATTTATTATTATGTTCTGTCTCAAACTGATATATTATTTGTGTAATTTTATATTTTGCATAATTTCATAAATTGTTCTATCCATGTTTGATGGAGAAAAACAAAAACAAAAAACTTTAAATGATGTTACATTTATATGATTTGAGACAACAAATAGGTTAAATAATAAAGTAATAAACCAAATGACTTGAGGTAACCCACGAGACAAACAAAAGGCTGCTATAGTAAGTCTTATTAAGCGATGCCATATATTACCTCGGAAGAGAAGGTATATATTACTGAATAATATCATTTATATATATTTTTACTCGCATTATTTTATATTGTTATAATTTTTATTATTTAATTATAACAAATTTTATCTATTTTTTACATATTTATATTTTAATTATATCATATAAATAGATGTAAAATAGATATATATAAAAATGTGTGTGAGTAATATTTTTTCATATTAATGGCACTCACATCAGAGCCTCTGTACCAAATTTAACAGCTGAACTTTATCGCATTACCAAAATGTAGCAAACAATATGTACCAAAAAAAAAAAATTTGTTGCAAACAAATCCAAGTGAGAACTGAGGGTGTATTTATGCAACCTGGCTCTACGTGTGCTAGTGAGGCAAGGCTTGGTCAGTACTGACGTAAATTAAACACTTTGAACTCTTGGTCTTTAAATTCTTCCTCCCTCACCTTAATTTTTTCCATGGAACAACAGATGGAGGGATCCCTTGGGAGACGTTTATGGTAGGTGGGTGTATCCATGAACCAAGTAGGTTTTACCGATTATAACTAGTTATCCGTTTCTTTTTTTAAAAAAAATAAAAATTTTAAACTCAAAATTCTTGTTTGTGAGTTTAGATATGTGTATAAATATTATCGCTTAGTAAAAAAAAATTATATGCATAGTTATTATTTGCGGTAAAAAAAAAATATATAAATATTATCAATTAAAATTTAAAAAATTTTATTTACGTATAGTTATTTATAAAAAAAAATTGGTCTAAATTTTTTGTATATGAGCTTAAATGTATGTGTAAATATTATTAATTAAAATTTATAAAATTTTTTATACGTACAATTATTTATAACAATAAATAAATAAAATATGACATGTATTTCAAGTTTCAAATTATCAATAATAACCGTTGATTTGGTTTTATGTCAGATCAACGGTGTTGACACATGGTGCATGTTAAACATTTAGTCTAATTATACTAATTTTGTGTTAAATTTGACTCTGATTTTCATATTATTAAGTAGGTCATGGGCATTCAGATGTTAAATTGCCTAATACAAAAGATGGGAGCAAAGTGGGAAAAGAAAGCTTCTTCTACTGGGAAGGAAGACCCATAACAAAACGTATAAGGGGACCAGACACATTGCATGTAGCAGGGTCGAGATTGCCGGATTGATCTCATGCCTGCGGGTCATACTCACCATGCAGGTTGGTGATGGTGAGCTTCGTTTGTGCATCCATTTAAGAGGCTGAGACATGTCTAATGGCTTACAAGTGCATGTGTCATAACAAGTACTACCTTGTCCCATAGAATAGAGTATCCAATTTGATTTGTTCAAGCTTCAATCTCTAACCCCATGTAATATATAAAGTGTTGTTTTTTCCCTTCTTGAATTGCCCTTAATTTACTTTCCCTTCTTTTATTTTGCTCAATATGTTTGTTCTAGACCGATTACAAGCTCATAAAATTGAAACAACCTAACCCACTTGACTGTTCCTCAGGTGTGCGATGTACAAAGAGCTACTCACCCACTAAACATGTCTCCCTCAATAGAAAAGAGGAGACATTACTCCACTCAGAAAGATGGGATAGACCATACGAAACAGTAATTTTATGCACTGCTAAAGGGCAGAGTGCAATATGCACTGATATGCATAGACTTCCAACACCTTTTACACGCTCATACATCCCCATATAAAGGTTCAAGAAGAGCACAAATGTACACATTAATCATATTGCACAATATCTTCCTCGAGCAATCATTGACTTGAGCGTCGAAGTATTTTTTATAGGTACTCATATCATCGCTCCTCAAATTGTTGTTGTTACACCACAAAGAAATCAATCGTCGCTTACATTCTCAGGTAACTCTCAAAATCATGTTTTGAACAATGTTAAACATGGATTCTTAGCTGTAAACATGGATTTTGGATCGATGGAAAAAATTGTTTAGTTCTTGTTATGAAAGTTATCATTAATGTGTTGTGATTGGTCACTACCAAAAAAAAAGAAAAAAAATCATAGCAATTTCTATATCAACAATCACTACTAGAAAAATCGTATTTAGAGATGGGCAAATTTCATCTCTAAAATATTAAAATTATGTTTCTAAATATTTAAAGACAAAATTAGAGATAGAAATTGATCCGTTGGTAAAAGTAGCGTCGTTGATTGGTAGAGACGAAAAAGTTAATTATGTCTCTAATTTAGAGACTGATTTTTGTTGTCTCTAAATTTTAAAGTTTCATCGCTATTCAATTACTAAGATTCATCTCCAATTTTTTAATTAGAAATGAAAAAATTTTATCTCTATTTTCATCTCTAAAATAGAGATAGATTTTTCAGTCTCTAAATTAAAGACAAAATTTTTCGTCTCTAATATTTTTTTAAAAAAATTATGTATCTAACTGCGGTTTGCCACAACTAGACATCTTCATTTTATTAAAAGAAAAAAATCTATTTTTCTATACACATAGTTATCCAAAATCAAAAATTACAATACATGATCAAAATCAAGTAATCAATCACCAAAAAATGGCTCAAAATCAACTACCCCATCCCCCCTAAAATACAATGTTACGAGGAAGATTATAAAGTGCATTGTATACTTTTTGATGTAAATGACTATGATATCCTTCCAAATACATTATAACATTCAGAATCAAAATAAGGATATGAAAGCATTAGAAGAATACCATCTGCCGTCACAAGCTAACACTATAAATTCATCTTTATCACCAAGCTCAACCTATGATAAAATGTCAAAAACAAAAATTAGCAGTCATAATAGATGAGTACTAAAAATTGAAAACTTACAATAGCAGCAAGTGCTATGACTCCTAACCAAGCATTTTATTATTGATTCTACCATAATGCAATTGGGAAACTGTGGTAGATCTATGTATCACTTAGGAAGTTAATCCATTAGTATAGTGGAGGTCCAATTTAACCTACTCCACAATCATGAGTAAGAGAAGAAACTGGAATTTTATACAAATATGCATAGACCAAAACTATATATGAAGGGAAGATTCCCAAGCTAGCTACGCAAAAAATGTTAGATTGTGAAAAACTATGGTTAATTAGTTAAAACAAATAGTATATTATCCTGGCATAAGTGACTAATATATTCAGTAAGTATAAAACTATGGTCAATTTGTACAGAATTTAAATTACCTCTAGTAACCTTAGATAAATGATCATTACTGGCTTGATGAACCTTCGGAGATTCTCTTCGAAGTACTTGTTCCTGATGCTTTTAAATAAAATTCCATTTCGTATAAAAAAAAAAATTAGAGGGCATCTAATACGAATTTAATATGGGTTTAGGCTTTAGCTCAACTCAAATACTTTCTTTACAGGTCTATTTTTCAAATTGAATAAAAAGAAAGAAAAGTGCGGAATATTGACCATTCCATTCCAAATTGCAATCTACAAACATAGAAAACAGGAGATAATATGTATGGCTGTATGCAGGTCACTGAGCAATAACTGGGTGGAAGAAAGTGAACCCAAAATTGAACGACTTGGATCAATAGCATGAAATGAAACCAAGGCCATTGTGATCAGCCAAAAAAAAAAAAAGAAAAAGAAACCAAGGCGATTGTTGACCGTTTGAAACTGACTTACTGGCCCAAAACTGACACATCAATCACTACAAAACTACGTATAAAAGAATAATGTTAACGGCACATTTTCACACACATGTATATGATTTATATCTTTCGAATTTGAATATAATTAAATGATGTAAGAATGTGTGCTGCTTGAAGATGTGCATCTAGTATTATTTTATAAAAATATTTTCAAATATTCAGGATATAATACCTGTTCACATGTGACTTATTATTCTTATGTCATATATCAAATTAAAATAAATATATTATATATAAATATAGATTTAAATAATATAACTCTAATCCATACAAAGGCTTATATAGTAGCGCGCGATAGGTGTGAAACTTGACTAGTACGAACCCAGATGTAAACCCCGGTCATTGACACCAACGGGGAAACTCCTTTCTCACTTTGCGGCCCCCATCACCATGACTCCGCACTAGGGGTGTAAATGGGTGGTTTGGTTCGGATTTTGGAGAAAAATAAATCCGAACCAATCAAAATTAATTGATTTGGTTTGGTTCGGTTTTAACTTATTTTTTGATAATTCAAACCGAACCAAACATCTACTTTTGTTTTGATCGGGTTATGACCATTATTTTTTTAACACAAATTAACTAATAGCTATACAATTATATATGCATATAGAAAAGTCACATAATGTATCCAACAATCAGTTTCGCAGAAAATGTGATTCCATAATGCAAGAAAACATAAATTGTTCATAACAAAATAACTATACTTGAGAAGACGCCGACCTTTATCAAGATCAAAGATTTATTGAAGCCCAACTTCAAGATTTGAAGATAATCCTGACAACTCTAAAAATTCAAACATAAACATAAAAGGTAAACAAGATTAATTAGTAACAATAATAAATATAACAACAAATAAAAAACTTGAGAATTAAAACTAAGTTTTCATACCTGATTCAACTTTCTCCACTTCTTCCATTTCATCACGTAGTTCAAGATTCTTTTTAGGAGTCTTGATCCAGTTCTGAGTACAAATCAATGCCTCAACAGTGGTGGGATGCAAGGAACTGCGAAATGGGTCAAGAACTCGACCTCCAGTACTGAATGCAGACTCAGATGATACAGTAGACATTGGAATAGCCAAGATATCCCTAGCCATACGAGAAAGAACATACTATTTCATTGATTTCCCTTTCCACCATTTCAAAATGTCAAATTCAGGAGTGTTGTCCTCAACATCATCCTCTTTGTATCTTTCTAACTCATTCCTTTTCACCTCACCTTGCTTTCTCCTCACTTTTGATCTAAACTCATCTTCCCAACCCTCATCATCATCACCTAAATCATCATTACTAGTATGAGATTGTGAAGCAACATTTGAGACCAACCTACTAGAATCACCAATGTCAAGGGGAATGGAATGTATTGACTGATAATGCTCAAACAATTTATCAATCAGACCCTTCAATCTTTCCACCATTTCCTTGCACTTACTCGAACCATCACCATACATCTTATCAAAACTAAACTCAACATATTCAAGCTTATAACGTGGATCAAGAAACACAAAGCACAAACAAAAGAAAGTTTATACTCCCACTACTTTCCCAATATTTATCAAACTTGATTTTCATGTTTGTGGCCATTCTTTGTAACCCTACATCATTATTTTTCCTCCACTTACCTAGGGTCTTTTGAATGTCACATAACTTGTGGAAAAAAACATTAGAT
The DNA here is from genome assembly GCA_029884605.1 of Ormosia emarginata. Classification (NCBI taxonomy): domain Eukaryota; kingdom Viridiplantae; phylum Streptophyta; class Magnoliopsida; order Fabales; family Fabaceae; genus Ormosia; species Ormosia emarginata. The sequence continues at coordinate 24,428,119 of JAQQTP010000089.1, read as the reverse complement.
GTAACATGCAATGACCCCAAAAAGAAAGAGTTGCATCATAGAATATTTTCAAAAGCTTGACAAAAACACGTGCACGACTCCAATCCTCTCTACTAGGAGGTCCTCCTACATTGTCAAGGGCTAACAAAATGCATTATCCGCATCTTCAAGACGATAAAATGCATTTTCATATTTTTCAGCAACATCTAATATGAAATAAGTGGAATTCCACCTGGTTGGCACATCAAGGGTTAACATTGCCTTACTAGTTATACTAGCCTCTTGGACACACGTCTTAAAAGTAGACAATCTAGCCGGAGATGACCTAACAAACTTGCATGCAGCCCTTATCCTTTCAATTGAAACATCAATTTCCTTCAAGCCATCACTAACAATTAAGTTCAAGATGTGAGCACAACATCTCATATGCATGAACTCTCCATTTAATAAAGAAGTACCACTCCAATCACTCATTCTTCTAAGCAAATATGCAATAGCATTGTTAGCACTTGCATTGTCAACAGTCACACAACAAATCTTTGAAATCCCCCATTCTTTCATACATTTTTCTAAGGCATTTCCTATGGTTTCACCTTTGTGGTCAGCTATCAAACCAAAACTTAATATTTTCTTGTTCAATTCCCACCCATCATCAATATAGTGAGCAGTTACACACATATAATTCAAGTTCTGGATTGAAGTCCAAGTATCAGTGGTAAGTGAAACCATTTGGTGATTTCCAGACAATATGCACTTCAACCTCGCTTTTTCCATTTGAAACAATTGCATGCAATCTTTAGCAACAGTGACACGAGAAGGAATTTTAAATCTCGGTTGAGCCTCACTCATCAAATCTCTAAATCCTTGGTTTTCAACAAATTTAAAAGGAAGCTCATCAACAACTAGCATCCTAGCAAGTGCATATCGGGTTACCTCTTGATTAAATTCAACAAGTTTCATGCTAACACTATCGGGATCATCATCACATTGCTTTCCAATAGCAATTGTTTTTTGCCTTTTATCAATTACCCTATGTGGGTTTTTCACACAAACCTTCAAATGTTTTAGCATGTTTGAGGTCCCATGACTAGCACTATTGCATGCATATTGTTTATTACAATAGTTACAAGTAGCCTTATCATTTAGTTTCTTGAAATGAGCCCAAGCATTAGAAGGGGGTCTACTAGGTTTCCTTTTCAATACCTCTTGTTGTGATGGAGGGACATCTTGTCCATGTGATGACGTTTCTTGTCCTTGTGTTGGAGTTGGAGCTTGTGTTCGAACCTCTCCTAGTTGCATGTCACTAGTTGGTGTTGGAGTGGTAGCACTTCCAACTTAAGTTCCACTACCACCAGTGCTTGGAGTCCCACTAGTTCCAAATGGATCACTTACCATTTGTTGTTGTCAAGTAACCTGCAAAAAAGACAAAAAGAATTCAACTTTTATTTAAAAAATGAGAGCAATAAGAATAGAACTCTTTGCAGAAAACTGAACAGAGTTCAATACCAATGAAATCCCAAAAATCTCTGAGGTATGTGAAATTTCAATGGTGATTTGCTTCAGAATTCAAAAGAATGGACACTTGTGAATTTCTGACCTGTTGGTGAATGAAAAGACAAAAAAGTTCAGTTAGAATATGAGAAATATCTGACAACCATGAAATCATAGATGCAAAATATGAGGTTTTAAGGGAAGTGAAAATTTGGAAATTAAGGTGAAGGTTAGTTAATGGAATGGTAATTAGGGGGCCATGATTTCTAATATAAGAAAGTGACCTTTCAGAAACAAACAAACAAGAAAAACAAATAAGACTATAATGGATAACGAGAGGTCAAGATCATTCAAATTGTTAATTCCCATTCAATAAAAAACAAACCCCATTTACCATATATTTTAGCCTTTTCAACAAGCTTTTTCCATCGCCTGCTTATACAACAATCAGATTTTATATTTGTATGACAAGAAAATTGCTTAAGATATCGAAGCTGAAAAGAATAAAGTATTTTCTTTATAGAAAAAGAAATTTTATTAGAGGAAAAAGAGGAAACGTGCAACAAGGCAAAAAGAATATAGGTCAATTGAGACAAGAAACGTAATTCAAAGAATTCAGCAAATACACTTTTTAGATGCCAAATCACCAACAGTACAAGGCAAAAAACTAATAATCAATTCCAATATTAAAGTTTGAATTTCTCTTACAACAAACACTCTCCTAAAAATCGTGGACCACAATGATGTTTCCTTCAAATTTCTTACATGCTTCTTTTGACTCTCAGTTCTGCTCTTAAAATTGCAAGGCTGTCTACTACATATTTTATAAACATTGATCACCTAAAAATAAGAATACTCATAATAACAGTTGCTACACATATGACCACCACATAAAAACAATTTGGGAAATTCTAGTTAAGTTCCTTTAACAAAAAAAATTCCTCTATGGTTCCTAAACAAGTTATAGAGCAAATTAGCCAAATTTTATCATAATCATGTATTAAGAAACCCACATACTTTGACGAAGTGTTCAAGAATTGAATTTTGATCATTGGCATCAATATCAAACTTATATTTTAATACAATCTGCATCACGAAGAATTGAATGATTAATGAAGAACCATAAGATAGTTTCAAATGGAAAGCTCTTAATCAATTCAATATCCTTCATGAGGCATCTGAAAAATAAATAAATTATATACCACATCCATATGTGAGCACACTCAAGTTAATGGATGAATTGCTTGAAAGCAATTTTTTATTTTGTAACAGACTTGAAATATCCTATTAAGCCTAAAGCCTTTCATCTCTAATGCTCCCAAACTATACAGAGCCACAACCGATAAACCCTGCGATTTATTATTAAAAAAAAAAAGAAAAAAATACCGCTCGGTACAGAATGGGAATTCTAATTATCCTGTTTTTCTCATTTTATTTTTAATGAATATTGGAGACTTTGCTAAAAGCCACCTTATCCTGGCATTAACATAACAGCATTCAACAAAAACTTTATTGACAAGAATAGGGTGGAAAGTATATGACCAACAACTTGAACAGGATACGAAATTCAAAAGAATAAGAATAAGAAGGGAGAAAATCAGAAAATACCATCAATGAACCATGAAGGCCAACATCTGCAATGTTGCTGAAGAATGCAACAATCGCTGCTTGAGTAACAGTCAAGCTGCAATGTGTAAAACTATGTTGTAAAAATACTTTCTCTTATATTAGGCATACGTACGTATCCCTCAAACCCAAACTCATTGGACCCAAAGCATATACCTGGGCTCTGAGAGGAACAGGGGAACCAGGATCTGCGGTGACGGAATGGGATCTGCGGTGATGGAGCAGATCTGCGGTGACCGTGAGCTGCGGTGAGCTTACGGTGGTGAGGGTGAATAGTAGTGACGGTGAGGAGCGGGCTACAGTGGTGGGGGTGGCTGGTTTTCGTTTCCTATGACGAAACAGGATTTGCGGTGAAGGTAAGCTGAGCCTACAGTGGTGACTGGTGACGGTGAGCGTGACAAGTGAGGACGAGGAGCCTACGAGACGGGCTACGGTGGTGGCGGTGACGGTGAGCGTGACAATGGCGAGGAGCCTACGGGACGAGCTACGGTGGTGAGTGAGGTGAGTGGTTTGTTGTTTCTTTGCTTTGCCGCTCTTGCTTTCTATTTTCGTATATGACTAATGACGGTAATGTGTAATTGTGTATTGTCTAATAGTTTTTACTTTTTACACTTTAGCTCCCATACCACATAATATAACATAGATTATAAAAAACATATATATGTATATTCGGGTCTCGGGTCTCGGGTCTCGGGTCTCGGGTCTCGGGTTGGGTTTCGGGTTCAAAATTTAAAATCCAATATCCGAACCAATTAAAGCTTAATTGGTTCGGATTTTATCCGAACCAATCAATATACCCAAACCAAACCGAACTAATTTAATTGGTTTGGTTTGGATTCATCGGATTGTCAAATTATCCGAACCAATTTACACCCCTACTCCGCACTATGTTTCTGTGGTGGATAGGATATCAATTATTGTCCTTTATTTCCACTCTTTTGTTTTTGCCCCTTTGACTGGTTTATATTTGCACTGCAAGTTGCACGATAACTACGTAATACCAAAATTTCAAAGAAAAATTTAAGTTCACATGTCTGTATCAATGCATATCCGTACCAAATACATAACTGGTGGCCATCATACAGGTAAGCTGTTCATAAGATTAGATTATATTAGATTAGATTGGGTTTAACTCAACCAATTTATGAAAGTAATGAATTGGGTTAAAAATTGTTTTTTCCTCTCAACCGGCCTAATGAGTTTGACCCCTACATTGAAATGATTTCATTTCAATTTTATTTTTCTCTTTTAAATTAGAACAATTCTTATATTTTTATATGAAATAGTGTATATTTTTTTATATTTTATTTAATATTATTTATTATATATATTTTATTTTATCATTTTCTCTCACTAATCATATTTTTTTAAAAAATATAAATAATAATACATTCTTAAAAAAAGATGTAAAACTATCTTTTTCCAAACTGGAATAACTTGAGCTAATTTTTATTTATTTTACTTAATTCATTCACTTATTAAAAACAAAAATTCTAAGTGAAATGACTGTTTCACCTGAAATATATAAAAATTAGGTTGAGTTTGTTTTGTCCGGAGAGCTCCAACTCTAATCTGACGCAACCAAACCCCTAAAGATGGAGTGATTTCTTACTCAAAACAACTCACACACCCTGTTTGTGCAGATTCCAGTGTTGATCCATAAAGGTAAAAGCATAGCATACCGTGCATTAATATGTCGTCGTTTATCGGAGCGGGGCCTTTTGCTTTCAGTTTCAGGTGAATTGATTTTGGTCCCCTCAGGGCACCAGCTTACTCTAAGTACACTACGTTTATCTGCTTGATATTTTCTGTTTCGTTCTCTATCTGAGGAGAAGTCGTCGGAGAATTTCAGCTTAGTCGTCCAACCGTTATCCAAAGAAAATAGAATAAAATACCTGCTAAGCCACTTTAACCAATTAGTCTTGGAGTCAAGACAATCATAAAGATATAAGTAAAGAAAAGTGAACATGTCTAACTTAAGTTGTCAGACCAATTTATATAGAGATTTAGATTACTAACTCTTCGAATATCTTCCGTTCATGTCATTTAAAATTTTGAACGTTATGTTTAATCATTATGACATAAAGACATTATGTATAGTTATTATGGCAAAAAATTGTTATGTCTATTGGTGAGTCATATTAAGTACGTGTTTGTCAATTCGTTACTCATTCGGATATAAGCCGATCGGACATTGTAAAAATAGATCTAACTTATGATCCTATATCAATTGGGTTAGGACGATCCACAATTCTCAAACTTAATTATCTATAAAGATAAATTAAATTTATAAGTGATCGAATGTCAATTGAATCAGAAAAGTTCACTCTCATTCCTTAACTAATGAGGTACATGCAAATGCTGATTCACATAACGTTATGCAGCACGTTGTTATGGTAATTAATCTACTGGCAGAAAAGGCTATCCTTTGGTGATATTCTTGCTTCTAATAAATAATAAATAATGATGTACAGATGAAAAGTCCAAAGAATATTAACTATTAAGTGAGGCACAAAAACACTGATGATAGATGATTGATTGAAAATTGAAGTTAGTTGTCTTTGTGACTTTTCTAATTTCTACCAAGGACACAAATCAGAGTTTACTCATTTAGTGTGAAGTCTGATTAAGGAGTCATTCTTGGATAAAATACACGTTGAACTTGAAAATGTCAAACCAATAATCATTTTTTATTGACTCCATAAGAAAAGTATTTTATGCGTTGTGCTTATCAAAGAATTTTCCATACCAAAGACCATATACTGTGAAAATTCACCATGAAATCTATAGAAAAACTTAGAAGCAGAAGCGTGAAAGAGTAAAAATAAAAAGAGAGAAACATCACACTCTCGACAAAATACAATTGAGATTCACTTTCTTAGATTGATTAATTTACTATTCACAATGGTATTTATAGTATGCACATAAAGAAATGAAGCTATACAAAAGAATCAATTACAACTCTACATAAGAATCAACTACCTCTAACCAACTTAACAGAAAATAACCGAATTATGAATCTAGACTCATTTGCTGGTAGGTTCAGTATCTGTGATGAACCTAGACTCATTTGCTAATTAGTAACCAACTTCAATACCCCCCTAAAGCTAGAATGTGAATATTGAACATTCCCAGCTTGGTGTGCAGCTTGCAGAATGGACCTGGTTAAAGGGGTTTTGTCAAAATATCTGCAACCTGATCAGTGGTGGTAATTGGGAGCAAATGGAGAATCCCTGCTTGAACCTTGTCCCGAACAGTGTGACAATCCAGTTCTATATGTTTAATGCGTTCATAGAAAACTGGATTGGCTGCTATATGGAGCGAGGACTGATTGTCACAGTAGAGGATCATTGGTTTGGGATGAGCAATTTTCAAATCTTGCAACAGAAACAACAACCACTGTGCTTCACATGTTGCTTGGGCCAGTGCACGATATTCTGCTTCAGCAGAAGATCTGGACACAATTGATTGTTTTTTGCTCTTCCAAGAAACTGGGGAATTGCCAAGGGTGAAGCAAAAACCAGTCATAGAATGCCTAGTGTCCGGGCACGCACCCCAATCCGAGTCAATGTAGCCTTTTAGAGACATGTCTGATTCTTTAGGAAAGAACAAACCTAGGCCAGGAGACTGTTTTAGAAACCGAATGACTGTTAAGGCTGCTTGATAATGGATGTTGGTAGGTGCAGATAGGAACTGACTTAAATTGCTAACAGCATAGTATATATCGGGCCTTGTGTGGGTAAGGTAGAGTAATCTGCCTATGAGGCGCCTGTAGGGAGATGGATTAGGTAACAACGTCCCGGATTCTTTATTGATCTTTTGAGTTAGATCCATTGGGGTAGTGCATGGTTTGGAGGCCAGTGAACCAGTTTCTTGAAGTAAGTCAAGTGTGTACTTTCTTTGATACAATGCTATTCCAGATTGAGACCTAGCAATCTTAAATCCTAGGAAGTACTTGAGCTCTCCTAGATCCTTGATGCTAAATTTCTAATCAAATGTCCTTTTTACCATGTTGATTTCATCAAGATTATCACCAACAAGCACTAGGTCATCAACGTATACTAGCACAGCAGTGAAGCCTGTGTCAGATGACTTGGTGAACAAGGAATAGTCAACTCTGGATTGTATATATCCCAAGCCTTGTAGTGTCTCTATCAGTTTCGAGTTCCATTGCCTACTGGCCTGCTTCAACCCGTATAATGATCTCTGCAGCTTGCAAACTAGGTTAACATTAGGCACATCCAGTCTAGGTAGGACTTGCATATATACTTCCTCTATTAGCTCTCCATGTAGGAAAGCAGTATTCACTTCCAATTGGTGTAAGTGCCAATTGAGTGAGGCTGCAAGTGAGAGGAAAAGTCTGACAGTGGTCATTTTCACCACAGGGCTGAAGGTCTCCAGGTAGTCAAGGCCAGCTATTTGGGTGAAGCCCTTGGCCACTAACCTAGCCTTGTGTCTTTCCACAGTTCCATCTGTATTGTGTTTAATCTTGAATACCCACTTACATCCCATAGCTTTCTTATTAAGAGGGAGCTTGGTAAGGGTCCAAGTATTTGTCTTTGTAAGTGCAAATAGCTCATTTTCTATTGCTTGCTGCCAGTAAGCATGTTTGGCAGCTTCTTCATATGTGGTAGGTTCAGTTTCAGCAGATGTGTTCAATGAAAAATGTTTGTGTTTGGGAGATAATTTTTCATATGAAATATAATGATGAAGAGAATACCTGACACTGTTAGGGAACTTGTGAGCTGAGTCAATGGCTGTTGAGGATACCAAAGAACAATGGTAGTCCTATAAATATGATGAAGCTCTTTTATTTCTAGTGGATTGTCTGATCTGGACAATTTGAGGTGGTGGAGATGGAGGATTTAGATTAGGTGGAGAATCCAGATTAGGTGAATTTGGTGGAGATTCTATATTTCGAATAATAGGATTTTCAGGTTCAATGACTTGTGTGTGGTTCTGGCCAGCATTGAATAGTGTAGCATTGAACCAAGGGTCATGAATACTTTCTTGTAGGTTAGCCTTTTGTGGATTGGTTCCATCTGAACTGTAAGGGAAGGAATTCTCATAAAAGATGACATTCCTAGAAACAAATAGTTCTTTGGATTTGAGGTCAAACAGAAGATAGCCTTTCATGCCTGTTTTGAAACCTAAGTACACACATTTCTTTGCTCTAGGATCTAATTTCTTCCTATTTGCAGAAATGGAGGAGGCAAAACTTAGGCATCCAAACACTCTTAAGTCAGAAACAATTGACATTGTTTTGTGTAGGATTTGATAAAGAGATTTGTTGGACAGATAAGAGGTTAGCAATCTATTTATGAGGTGAATGGCATGGCTAATAGCTTGTGTCCAGAAAATTTTGGGAAGATGAGATTGAAAAAAGGAGTGCCCGAGCCACTCCAAGGATGTGTTGATGTTTTCTCTCAACTATCCCATTTTGTTGTGGGGTTTCCACACATGAGGTTTAGTGCACAATCCCTTTTTTTTTGCATACAATTGACTAAGTTTAAACTCCCCCCATTATCAGATCTAATGATCTTGACTTTGGCTCCAAATTGAGTTTCAATTAGAGATAGGAAAGATTTTATATGGGTTGAAGTTTCAGACTTTAACTTCATGAAGAAAATCCAAGTGTGCCTTGATGCATCATCAACTACAGTAAGGAAGTATGTATGTCCCATCAGGGAAGGGGATGAAATAGGTCCCCATATGTCCATGTGTAAGAGGTCAATAAGACTTATGGATCTAGATTCACTATCAAGCAAAGGCAATTGTTTTTGCTTTGCTAAATGACAAGTATCACAAGGTTCATGCAACTTTGCACAATTAATGAAAGGGAAAATCTTATTCAGCTCAACGAGTTTTATATGAGATGGATGACCAAGTCTCAAGTGCCAAACATTATTCCTAATAGAATCAATATGACTGATACAACTCACATTTACATTTATTGAATGACAAGGGAATTTCAAGAAACCTTTTAGACTAAGGGAGTACAATCCAACCTTTGACTCAGCTGCACCAATCGTCCTCAATGAATGTCTGTCCTGTATATGACAAACAATGTCAGTGAAAGTGAGTTTACAGTTAAGAGACTTAGTCAATTTTGAAATGGAAATCAAATTGAATGTAAAGTTGGGAATATAAAGAACATCAGTGAGAAATAAAGCCTCAGTGTAGAAAATTGTGTCTGCTGTATCAGTTATCACTTGGTTACCATCTGGCAATTTCACATAAATTGGCTAATTTTCTTGTGGTAGTGAAAAGATGATAAGGTATGACATACATGATCAGTTGCTCCTGTGTCTAGTATCCCGTAATTTGACTTTGCTAAATTCACAACATTACATATGATACCTGATCTAGTTGCAACTATCTGGTTTGTATTATGTGAAGTAGAGCCACCCTTTTATAACAGGTTCAACAATGCCTTATGCTGCTCGGGTGTGAAAAATGGCTGCACAGGCTCTTTTATCACTTCTTTATGCCTCAAGGACTGAGCATCATCATCATCTTGGATGTCATCATCCATTACATAGTTATTTGCCATTTCATAGTTATTGCTTTCATAATTCGGTGGATATCCATGCTTTTTATAGCATGTATCCACTGTGTGTCCACTTTTATTATAGTATGTACAGACTTTATATCCTCTTCCTCTACCTCCATTTCTTCCTCCATAATTCTGGTTTCTTCCTCTATTTCATATACTATTTCCTCTACCTCTACCACCTGAATCAGTAGTGGTCACTAGTGCACAAGAATCACTTAGTTGGAAGTTCATCTGTCTTTCTTGTTGGATTAGCATCGAGAATGCTTCTCCAACATCTGGTAGAGGTTTCATCATCATGATCTGAGACCTAATAGCAGAGTATTGTTCGTTTAGACCTCTTAAGAACCTAATCACATAATCTCTTTCCCTGTATGACTTAACAGTAGGAATCAAAGTGTAACTACACTTCACTTCACAATCACATCCAGGAATTAGCATGAAATTCTCCAACTCTTGCCATAATTCATGAAGATGGCTAAAATACTCAGTAATTGAAGAATCTCCTTGCTTAAGCATATACATTTTTTCCTGTAATTCACTGATTCGGAAGACATCTCCTTGATAATATCTCTTCTTGAGATCTTTCCAAATATCCAATGATGTATTCATCCAAAGCACAGGACGAACAATTAAACGATCCATTGATCTGGTGATCCACGATATCACTAAAGTGTTACACTTATCCCATGCCACGAAATTAGGGTTATTCTGTGCTGGTTTCTCCAAAAATCCATCAATGAAAACCTCTTTATTCTTCGATTTCAAGGCCATAAACATGGTTCTTGACCAAACGTGATAATTCTCACCAATTAACAAATCAGGAACAAGAATCGCACCTGGATTCTCATTATAATGTTGATAATATGGGCTAGAAGGATCAACACCTCCATTTCCAGCTCCATTCGCAGCACCACTATTGACAACATTCTCAACAACAACTTCAGCCATTTTTCTGTCTCTTCAGTTCTTGATCAAGAAATGGAGAACACGCAGAATCGAGGAAGGAAGAGAGAATTAAGAGAATCAGAAAGCAGCAGCAGCAGAGCCCTTAGGAAAGGAGCTCTGATACCATGTGAAAATTCACCATGGAATCCATAGAAAAACTTGGAAGCAGAAGCGTGAAAGAGTAAAATCGAAAGAGAAAAAAATCACATTCTCGACAAAATACAACTGAGATTCACTTTCTCAGATTGATTAATTTACTATTCATAAGGGTATTTATAGTATGTACATAAGGAAAGGAAGCTATGATGGGATTTAATTATATTTAAAAGTTTCAACCCAAGTGTAGGTTGTCTCAAGTAATAAATTCTCGGGAGTCCGAGATCGATTCACAGGGAATTGATGAAGAAAAATATATTGATTTGAGGTAAAAAGAAGATTTGTCACAAAATTAAAGATGATATAAGTTATTTACAAATGAAAAGGATTTGCTTGGGTTGGGAGATCCACTCTTGGTAATAAATTAAAAATAAGATTATTTCGTTTTATAACTTAATTGAAATCATGCATAATGAAGATTCTAATGGGAAGATTTAACATTCAAAGTTCAATCATGTAATTGTATGATAGTTCCAATAATTATCTACTAATACTTGTAAATCGTCAAAAGCATTTACTGTGCCAATCCTATTGTCTACAATGGATCAAGATATTCATTATACAAGAAGAGTTTCTAAATTAATTGAAAATAACATACAATACATATAAAAGTCATATAAACATATATCATTTAAAGCACAAGAAATAAATAAATCTAACCTCAATTTATTACTAAAAGCTTCACTCCTTCACCCAAGCTAAATGAAAATTAATTACACATGAGAAAGAAGAAAAAGAAAAAGAAAAAGAAAAACAAAGGAGAGAGAGAGAATTTCTCTCTGGAATCGGCATCCCTCTCTATGCCCCTCCCCTTATTTATAGAAAATTTGAGGTTATTGTGCATATGCACAGTAACCTGCATAGTAATACTTAACGATTAAGTATTGCACAGTAACCTGCATAGTAATACAAACGTAACGGATGACGTTTTTCTTTTTATTTTATTATTATTATTTTCTATAATAATACTTGAGCAAACGTGTACAGTCGTGTCTCATGTTTTCTTCATTTTTGAGAAAAGTGATCTTCATGAAAGTTGTAGGCTTGGATATTTGCTTTAAAATGGCTTTGGTCTGAGTTCAAAATCATGCCTAGAACTCAAGATATGGTCCAATTATAGCAGAGTTTTTAGGCCCTAGTTTCAACTCTTTTGTTTTGACTTCAAAGCCCAATATCACCCATTAGACCTCGAGAATCTGAAAAAGTGTTCAACGTGAAAGTTGTAGGGAATTGTCTTAGCTTTCCTACAAGACCAAAATCACATCAAACAGATATTTGCAACTCAAATTCTAACTAGTTTACTAAATATTGCCAAAGAGATAATTAAGGTTAATTTATGAAATAATTTGTTTAATGATCCAATTCAGCTTAATATCATAAAATGTATCAAAATTAACTTAATTAAGCTTAATTGAACCTTAAGAAGCCTAGTGAAAGGATTATAAAATATATAAAATATAGTGTTATCAAATTCCCCCACACTTAACTTTTGCACTCCTGGGCAAAACATAAAAGATAAAAACCAAAAAATGACACAAATTCAAAAACTAAAAACTCTAAATGATTTAATGACTCAAGAAGAGCAACCAAACATTCAAAGGATCAAAACAATCATAAGGTAACATATCTTCACATCTCAAACGAACAAGCAAAGAAACTTCAGTTGAAAAGAATGAATCAAGAATGATAGATCCTCACAGAAGTCACTCTCAATCTCTCAAGTGTTTAAAAAGGTTAGTATTTCACTCTATTCAACCCATGAACAATTGTACTACCATAAGCTTGCTTATCTTCTACTTCTCCACTACTCAGAACTCATGCATACACAAATCATGAGGACTTTATTCAAGGTTGTAATGAGGCCATGGTAAAGGAGAGGGGAATATGGATTTGACAAGTTAAAAACTAAAGAGAATAAAAGAACATGAGAGTTGAGTTCAATTAACAAGCATGAAAGTTCATCCCAACTCTAATGCATATTCCCTTTACAAATTTTTCCTTTCCCTTTTTGCCTTGTTGGCCCTTCTTTACACATTTGTTTTTTTTTTTCAATTAGGCACTCTTTCCTTTTTCAACAACTATTTTGTACACACACTCCCACACTTGTTAAAGAACTCATTCATTAACAAAGCTAATGTTCTCTTATTCTCTAAGGTCAAGTAAAAATAAGATTTTTCATTTAAGGCATGTAATGAGCTAGAAACAAGGAATGGTCAAATAAGCTCAAAGTGGTTAAGCAAAGGAAAATATACAAGGTTGGCAGGAATCAGAGAATTTTCAAGAAGTCATAAGAGTGCTTGATATCATATTAAAATAATATGGTACTAAGCAAGGCTGTCTATTTGGTTAAAGTAGCTATTTTAAGAAAAATATCTCAATCATGTTTATATATGTATGTGAAAATATAGCCTAAAAAAAATCAAAGCAAGTTCTAGAGTAACAATTCCATGAGTGAAAATCACACAAGAAAGAAAAGAATGGTATAAATGTTCAGTCCATTCATCAATAGGCTCAAAATCTCACAAGGCATATTTCTATCATTCTCAATCCATCAATTCAACATTCATAACCAAGCATGTGAAATTTAAGACAGAAGACAATTTATTCAACCATACGATGATCCCTGAATTTCATTTGCTACTTCTACACAAAATAGTTATCTAACCCAATCAAGATGCGTCTCAAAAGTAAAATTACCACCACAGTAAAATTAACTCCTTACTCTGCCATCCCTAAGTGGTTTAACTATTAGTAAATATGACAAACATAAACACACTTACAAAAAAAAAATTTCAAGCATTTTTAAACAATTTTTTTTAATTTTTTTTTAAAACAATTTTTCACACAACAATTATTCACATTATCTTTCCCCCCAACCAGATCACAACATTGTCCTCAATACTAAAATATAGATAAGTAAAGTAAAGAAGATAGTACCTGTTAGAGAAATTCGTTGCAATTTTAAATAGAAACAAAGTACCATAGGTAAAGAAAAGTTATAGATGACGTATCAGTTCTAGCTTGTGTTTCATGCTGCTTCCTTCACTGCTTCCTTCAAATTTTATTTTTTTTTAATTTTTTTTGTTGGCCAACACTATTTATATCCCCATACAAAGGTTCCAAAATCTGGGAGGCACTTAAGCCGACTTAAAACACAAACAAAATATAAAAAACTTACCTTAACTTTGGTAGACAAGATTTTCTACCAAAGTCTCGACTACATCTGGATCTTTTAACTCAAGTTATGGCTTCAACTGCTGACCATTTACCTTCCTCCAATTTAATTTCATGAGAACAGACTAGGGAAAGACCATATTTTTTATCAGGAAAACTCCAACCTTTATTAAACAACTTCTTAAACTTTGGATGCCATCCCCGAGTGTCATGATCCTGAGTTAAATAAAAGTTAGTACAATTATCAAATACATTAGATGGATTACTAATAAAATTAAACTCAGAATTAACAAGAAGATTCTCAAGGGGATCAAAATCAAAGGTTGTAGAAATTTCCTTCTCCATGATTGAGTCAATCATGTATGTTTGGTGACCTTTGTCATTATTTTTTGGCTTAACAGGATTCTTTGTCACCTCAAGTTCCTTGGGTAGTTTGACATCACTACTATCTTGATTCTTTTTCACATCTTCTAACTCATTCACACTTAAGGAGTTCATCATTATGAACACTTGGCTCTTTATCTCCTTACTTTCTTCAACAACCTTTTTATTCCTAAGAGTTATTACCGAATTGACTTGATCTATTTGTTTGCTTTCAGAACAACCCTTATTTAGATAGTACTGATTTTTGGGATTTAATTGAGGTTGAGAAGAAAATTTTTCTTTCTCGTGAATGGTGAGTGCAGACGTAAGTTTAGCAATAGTGTCTTTTATGTCAATATGGTTTGAGTGTTTTGTTCATTAATGACATCTTGTTTTTCCATAAATGCATGCAAAGTTCCTTCAAGGTTTTTCCTAAATGATGGGACATAAGGTGTATATCCTTGAGAATTTTGAGAATCCTGTTGTTCATGAGGAGGCAGTGGTTGCATAAATTGTGTTTGATTATTATTTCTCCAACTGAAATTCGGGTGATTTCTCCATCCTGGATTGTGAGAATTTGAAAAAGAAGAGGTGAATGACTTTTTAAAATTATTCATTGCATTTACTTGCTCATGCACAACTTCTTTAAAAACAGGAATATTAGGACATTCATTTATCAAGTGTCTTAATTCATCACAAATGCCACAAATATCTTCAATTTGCACAGATTTGACTTTTTTTACTTTCCCTAATTCCATTGCTTCAATTTTTCTAGCCAAACTAGCATACCTTGCATTTAGATCTTTTTCTTGACTAAGATGATATTTACCTTTACCTGCATTTACAAGGTTATATCTAATTGAATTTTCAGAATGATTAGTATCATGCCAAGATTGAGAATTTTTAGCCAACTGGTCTAAATGATCTAAAGCTTCATCAGGTTCTTTATCAAGAAACTCGCAATTACACATTGTTTCCATAAATTGTTTAGTTTCAAGTGTTAAACCTTTATAAAAGAAACTTATAGTCTGTCATTTTTCAAAACCATGATGTGGGCAAGAATTCAACAAATCTTTAAAACGTTCCCAACTTTGAAAATACGCTTCATTTGAATTTTGGAAAAAATTTTGAATTTGTCTTTTCAAAGCATTGGTTTTATGTGTTGGAAAAAATTTCTTTAAAAATTCACCTTGCATTTCTTGCCATGTGCCAATTGATCTTGGTTTCAAAGTATTAAACCAAGTTTTTGCTTTATCTTTCAAAGAAAAAGGAAACAGTTTAAACAAAACAATCTCTTCAGTGTAATTTTTATCATTGAAAGTAAAACAGACTTCCTCAAATTCTTTTAGATGCAAAATATGGACTTTCAGATTCTAAACCATAGAAATTAGGAAGTAAAGAAATCATACCCGGCTTAAATTTAAAATTGTTAGCATTAGTTGGGAAGACAAAACATGATGGACTAGAATTTTGAGGTAGATGTAAATATGCACGCATAGTTCGCAATGGTTGATTTTCATGTTCATCATGTACACTTTTATTTTTAACTATTGGTGGCTGATTTTCATCTATTATGTCAATTGTGTGTAATTGTGATTCAATCGGATTAATATATAAAGTACTAGGATTAATTTTAACTAAACGATCAAAATTTGAATCACGATACCAAATAAACGTAAATAAGTGACGTAAAATAAAATAAAAGTAATGTACAAACTGGCGGGAAAAACCATCCATTAAATATTAACAAGGGTGTGGTATAAACCGGTCACCCAATATATATATATATATATATATATATATATATATATATATATATATATATATAAAAATAATAATAATAATAATAAGTAAAAAGTTAAATAACTGATAAAATAAAAAAAATTAGATAGTTAAAGAGTTAATAATATACGAAAAATAAAATCTAGGAAATAATGTGCGAAAAATGAAATAAGGATAATAAAATGCAGAAAGTAAAATCGCGAAAAGTAAATTTTAAAATATGAAAACCGGTGAGTGGTTTGAGCCCCACAGAGAATGCGGCGAAAGAGAAGAAAAGAAGAAAGATTATTTCATTAAGTTAGAGGCGAGAAAAAATAAATGATGAAATTTAAAAGTTAGATTGCGAAAAAAATAAATGACATAATTTAAAAGTTAGATTGCGAAAAATAAATGATGAATTTAAAAATTAGAAAGTTAGTAAGCATAAAGCGTAAATAATAATAATAATAATAATAATAATAATAATAATAATAGAAAGCGTAAATAAAAAAAATGTTTACAAAGATGGGGTAATAAACCAACCACCAAATAAAAACAAAAAATACAAAAAATAAATTACAGGAAAGTAAAAGGAAGAATTACCCCCACTGAGTTAGTGCGTAAAAATAAAAGAGAGAATTAATCCCACTGTACAAGAAAATAAAAAGGAGAATTACCCCCACTGAGTTATTATATACAAAAAGTTAATTTTTTTTTATTTTTAACTTATTTCCTATTCATTTACTATTCACTATTTACTATTTACATTACTATTCATATTACTATTCACACTATTCACACAAAAAAATACTAGTTAGTGCGTTAGTAAATAGATAAATAAAAATGAAAAGAGTAGAGGAGGAATATACCTGATAGTGAAGTTTACTTACAGAAAGAGAATCTCAATATATTAGAACTTCAAATTAAGTCATCGGCAACGGCGCCAAAAACTTGATGGGATTTAATTATATTTAAAAGTTTCAACCCAAGTGTAGGTTGTCTCAAGTAATAAATTCTCGTGAGTCCGAGATCAATCCACAGGGAATTGATGAAGAAAAATATATTGATTTGAGGTAAAAAGAAGATTTGTCACAAAATTAAAGATGATATAAGATGTTCACAAATGAAAAAGATTTCCTTGGGTTAGGTGATCCACTCTTGGTAATAAATTAAAAATAAGATTATTTCGTTTTATAACTCAATTAAAATCATGCATAATGAAGATTCCAATCGGAAGATTTAACATTCAAAGTTCAATCATGTAATTGTATGATAGTTCCAATAATTATCTACTAATACTTGTAAATCGTCAAAAGCATCTACTGTGCCAATCCTATTGTCTACAATGGATCAAGATATTCATTATACAAGAAGAGTTTCTAAATTAATTGAAAACAACATACAATACATATAAAAATATATCATTTAAAGCACAAGAAATAAATAAATCTAACCTCAATTTATTACTAAAAGCTTCACTCCTTCACCCAAGCTAAATGAAAATTAATTACACATGAGAAAGAAGAAAATAAAAAGAAACGAAAAAGAAAAACAAAGGAGAGAGAGAGAATTTCTCTCCTGGAACCGGTGTCCCTCTCTCTGCCCCTCCCCCTATTTATAGAAAATTTGAGGTTATCACAAGCATATGCGCACATGAACACGCATAGTAATACTTAACGATTAAGTATTGCACAAGAACTGCAGATAATAGTGATACAAACGTAACGGATGACGTTTTTCTTTTTATTTTATTATTATTATTTTCTATAATAATACTTGAGCAAACGTGTACAGTCGTGTCTCATGTTTTCTTCATTTTTGAGAAAAGTGATCTTCATGAAAGTTGTAGGCTTGGATATTTGCTTTAAAATGACTTTGGTCTGAGTCCAAAATCATACCTAGAACTCAAGATATGGTCCAATTATTGCAGAGTTTTTAGACCCAGTTTCACTTTGTTTTGACTTCAAAGCCCAATATCACTCATTAGACCTCAGAATCTGAAAAAGTGTTCAACGTGAAAGTTGTAGGGAATTGTCTTAGCTTTCCTACAAGACTAAAATCACATCAAACAAATATTTGAAACTCAAATTCTAACTAGTTTACTAAATATTGCCAAAGAGATAATTAAGATTAATTTATGCAATAATTTGTTTAATGATCTAATTCAGCTTAATATCATAAAATGTGTCAAAATTAACTTAATTAAGCTTAATTGAACCTTAAGAAACCTAGTGAAAGGATTATAAAATATATAAAATATAGTGTTATCAGAAACTATACAAAGAATCAATTACAGCTGTACAGAAGAATCAACTACCTCTAACCAACTTAACAGAAAATAACCGAATTATGAATCTAGACTCATTTGCTGGTAGGTTCAGTATCTGTGATGAACCTAGACTCATTTGCTAATTAGTAACCAACTTCAACATATACTTAAGAACTCTGTGATGTGCTGTAACTACTCATCAATCTCAAGTTGCTATATTCATCATTTGTTTCTTGGGCTATAGTTATTTTGTGTCCTCTGCATTCACTGCATTGCTACTCCAAGCTCAAATCTTCATTCGTTATATGCCTTAAAGTTTTTTCCTCTTCAGAAGGCATGATCTGTTGAGCCGACCTTTTTACAACGGTACATAAGAGATCCAATATTTTGTTAAATGCTGGAATATAGTATATTTAGGAATATAGAATTCCACATTTTTGCATATGCTATATATATTTTAAATAATTCGAAATTGTCATACTAAACGTAATATCTTTTCTGGTTTCCGAAAGTTTTCAACTGAATGCATAAAAAAGTTTAAAACTACCAATGGGCTTGGGCAGATTACTGGTCGTGGCTAGTCTCTTAATGCAACTATGTTATCGTGATTGATGCTAGTAAAATTTAAATGCAGGCTTTGCTCTATGGAGGAAACTATAGAAGATTGATGAAGACTCAAATTAATGCAGCCACCCATCATTAACATCCTATTTATTTTTTGAGATATTATTGTGTGCATACAAAATACACCACGTCACATTTACATACAATACAATTGGAGAAAGATAATAGTTTTTTTATCAGTGAGTTTAGTGAAACTCATTCATCATTTTTTTTAAATTTTATGTGTGTATAAATATGACATAATACATGTTGATACACAATTTTGTCCATAAACTTTTGTTGCTTGGGTAATTCAAATTCATAATAAAACAAAAAGAAAAAAAAAAGAAAAAAGAAGAAGAAGAAATTTGAAGAAAAAAAACTAAGGTGTCTAAGTCCCACATTGGAGAAGTCATGCTCCTTTCCCCTCCCCTCCTCCTATATAAAGAGGTGGTTCTCATTTGTTTTGGCATCCAAAAATTTAGACTATTAGACTTAATACTAAGTATAAACGCTCGAGGACTTTAGTAAAAAATTTTCTTACAAGTGGGCTGCTCTTCAAGGTTTGATTTGAAGAGAACACGTGAGGGCCTTATGCACTAACTTATTTGAGTATAACATTTTTATACACCTTGAATGTAAGCTTGCTTATATTTTTTTTCCTTATATTATTTTTTTTATTATATACATGTGTTACTCATTTTAGCTTATTCATTTGTTAAGTTTTGTTTATTTATTTATTTATTTATGTAGATGATTGTTAAGCATAGTAAACAAATAAAATAAAATAAATTAAAAATTAAAAAATTAAAAAAAATATATAAAAAATGAAAATATATAAAAAAATCTTTAATAAATACAATGACATGGTGATTGAATAGCGGATGTTATCTTCAATATTATTTGGATCATATGGGTTTCTTAAGTAACCTGGTGCTACCTTGAATCATGTGCAAGAATGATTTTATTTTTAAACAAAAAAAAAATTCTTTTCAAAAAAATCTTTTAATTAAAATCAACCAACCCCCAATTATTTTTTACAGAACTACGTGACTTTGAGTTTCTCATTACACCCGAAGTTACGTAGGAGTATAATCATTATTCTGTCAAGCCAAATTAAATTTTCACAAATTAATTCTTTCTTTTTTTTCTTCTTTCTTTTTCAAAAAAAATATAAAAAAATATGGTTACAAAGTCTTTTCAAAAAGGGTAAAATAAAAAAATACTTGAGATTATTAAAATTTGCACAACTAACTTAAGGTACCGTTCTTAGAACGGGCAGTGTAGGGTGCTAACACCTTCCCTACCTGTAATCGACTCCCAAATCCAAACTCATTTTTTCAAAAGACCAGTTTTGCCTATTTTAAGGGTTTTTCTAATGTTTTCCCAATTTAAATAAACATTGGTGACGACTTTATTGATTTTCATAATCCTAATCTTTTTCAATCGTCCCGTCGCGATTCCGGTTGCGACAGCTGGGGACTCCACTGGGGACATTTAGAGAGTCAAGGTTGTTGATGTTAGTTGTGCAACTTATTAATATTTCTATCTATTTATTTTACCTTTTTTGTCTTTATTTTTTTTATTTATTTGTGAATATTTTTGTATGGAAATAATTGCTAGCATTATTCTATTTTTTTTATTTACTTGTATATATATCTTTTGTGCTTAATCATTGAAACCTTAGGGTAGATGATTACTGACAGGTTGTTGTATATATACTTTTGCAGGTTGGGGGAGTAATTCAGTCTTTTTAAATTTTTGTACAGTTTTTTATACTCTCTCACACACATAACTATCACTTACTTCACATTTTTTGGGCTCTATACCCGAGTCTGTGCGAACCCAAGGAATAGGAGGGGTCTCACTTTTGTTATTGAGGGGCTTTATGCTCACTTGACATTTGTTGGGACACTACTCAGATTGTTACCAGTATCATGGACTAGTCATATTGAGAGGATTTATCCCTACTTATGATTAATTCATGAATTAGATCCTTGTCTTTCGAGATAGGGGCAATCTGGTAACCATGACTTTTAGAAGTTTAGATATGTCCTGAGAATCTTGCACTAATAGATTGAACATAGTGACTTCCAAAATTAGAGTCATAACATTAAGGAAATCCAGCTTCTTAGGTTCCACATGATTAGGGCACAAAGGGAGCATACTTTTTTATTATTTATCTTTTTCTCATGACATTCATTCATGCATCTTTTTTTATGACTTCCATTTTTTTTTTGTCATTCATGGCATTCTTAGAAATAAAAAATATAAAAATATATCATTTTGCATTTTCATTCATTCTTACATTTAAAAAAAAATCAGTTCTAAAAAAGAATTATCATCTTGCATTAACATGACATTCATAATATTTTTTTTAAAAAAAAATCCATATCTGGCATTCATAGCATTTTTTTTTAAAAAAAAATCCAATTGCATTAGTAGTCAATACTTCGCATACATGCATGTTGTTCAATCCATACTGATAATTGCATACTCATATCATGTTTCCCTAAGCAGAAGGGTAGACACTGGTAAAAAGGCAACTTCTGCGACACTCTTACAAGACTTGTTTCCAAGCTAGGATCATGGATGAAAGAGAACAAACTAAAAAGCTAAGGAATAGGGTGAATCAACTCAAAGATCAAGTGTCTAAGATGATGGAGATGTTACAATCCATGGAAGGTAGAAGGAGCACAAATAGGAATCCCTCAATGGCGAACGAAGGACATCCAGCCGCACCTATTCGCCCTCCCGGTTTCTCTCCAACCTCTATGCAATACCAAGGCTTTAATCCTCAAGGAGTTGTGATGTCGCTCACTATTTATCCAAATAACACAACTCAACCCTCGGTCACCAGTTCTCAAGAAGATCAGTTACCACCCTTCATACCATATGGCCTCCCTTCCAGCTTTGTACCACAACACGCTATCAATTCCCTTGATAGTAATAGGCCTGTTTTCAATCCATCGAGCACAACCCAATCACATGTCCATTACTTTGGTATCAGTGGAACCCTACCATTGCAACATTTTGTCCCTACTTTCATGCCACAATACCCTTTGAATTCTTCTGCTGAAAACCCTCAGTCCAAAGATAAGTTGAAAATCCTAAAAGACAGATTATGGGTCGTGGAAGGAGCATGTTGTTATAGTATCAGGGATGCTACTGAGCTCTGCCTTGTTCTAAGCGTGGTGATTCCTCCGAAGTTTAAAGTCCTAGATTTCGACAAATATAAGGGGACCACTTGCCCAAAAAATCATTTGACCATGTACATCCGTAAAATGGCTTCCCATGCTCATGATGATAAGCTGTTAATCCACTTCTAAGATAGTTTAACTGGGGCAGCTTCGAATTGGTACACACGTCTTGAGCGTGCCCATATAAGGAGTTTTAAGAATTTAACTGATGCCTTTGTAAGGCAGTATAAATACAACATTGACATGGTACTAGATAGAATGAAACTACAAAGCATGTCTAGGAAGGATGCTAAGACCTTCAAGGAATATGCTCAAAGGTGGAGGGAAATAGCTGCACAAGTAGAACCCCCTTTGTCAAAGAAAGAGATGGTTGATATGTTCACCGATACACTTCACTGTCATTCTATGATCATATGATAGGGAATGTGTCGTCGAATTTTTCAGATATCGTGATAATTGGTGAAAGCATTGAGAGCGAAATGAAAAAGGGAAGATTGCATCAAATGAGTAATAAAGAAGCAAGTTGAACTGGTTAAGGGTGGGCTTCAGGTCAAATGAATCAAATGAGTTTTAAAAAAAAAACTCATGGATGACAATGACTACCTAAATAGTAGTCCAGCAAGCAGTGTCAAATGTTTCTAGGCATGCTCATCTGTGATAGGAGCGAATGTTTGGAGTGGTCAATCGGGGGCAACCTTAGAAAATTCAACTTAGTGGTGATTCATTCTGATTTTAAACTTATGTAAACTTTCTTGAAGCATTAATGTAATGGATTTGCATGGATCTCTCAGCATATCTTGTTTCATTTTCCTATGTTCTTGGTACTCATGTCCTTGTCATATCTTTCTTGTCATTCTTTTTTTTCCTTTACTTACTTTCTTTTGATCTGGATCCCATGAAACTCTTGTGCTAGAAAAATTTTGGTAGTCATGAAACCCACGTGTGCAAGTGTTCTTTGCCCAAAAAATAAAAAGAAAACAAAAAACAAAAAAAAACTAAAAGAGAGGTGAAAGAAAAAAAGGAAAAAAAATAAACAGAGCAAATAAGTAATCACTTGGTGTGTATTATCCTTTTGTCTCTAAATTAAAATTTTTGAAAATGAGCATTCAAGATTTGAAATGAAGATTGGCCGTCTTTCTTTATCTTTCATAAGAATTTATTTTTTTCTTTTCATTATCTCTCGTTATCCTATTTTGAGCTTGAAAGTTTTCTTCAAAAAACCCTGGACAAGGATCACCCCTACATTAGGGGATGGCACAAGACAAAGGTTAATTGTCATGGTTACTATTTTGAACCATAATGAAAAAGAGAAAAGGAAGAAAAAGTGAAATGGACAGAAAGTAAAAAAAATGGAGAAAAATAAGAGAAAAGTGTGCTTGAAAGTGCAAAAGCAGTTAACAAAGTTTAATTTTGAACAAGGATCCTTGGTTCCATTTAACCTTTAAACACTTGTTTGAGCCTTATATCTTTCATTTCATAGCTACTAGCCTTGACCACATTACAATCCTTAAAAAGTTCATTCTGATCAATGAATGATTACCTTTATTTTCACAAATTTTAATTTTGAGACAAAAGGGTTGTACTCATACAAGTATCTAGTGCATTGCTCCTAAAAAAAATAATCTTGGTAAACTGAAAACCCGCAAGGGCGGTCTAAAAAAAAGAAAGATGAAAAGAAAGAAAAAAAAAGACTTACACTAGTGCAAGTTTTTACCTTGTTCAAGCTGGTCTTACACTGGGGCAATGTCTCTAGCTCAATTTGGCCTACACTGGAGCAAATTTTTTGGTTCAATCTAGCTCGGCATTGGGACAAGTCTCTATCCTTTTCAATTCAGCTCTAAACTGCGGCATTTTTTTTAGGTCTATTCGGCCTCACACTTGGGCAAAACAAAACAAAAAAAATCTCTCAAGTTCCCCACAGGGACAATTTTGTTGTCAAGTGGCCTATACTGAGGCAACTTTGTTCTCAAATGGTTTATCCTAGGTCAATTTCTTTTTTCGATACCTTACACCGGGGTAGGTTTTTGTAGATACCTGATAAAAGAATGGTCATGATGTCCAGTTGTCAAGTAAAGATCAATCACATCCAAACTGGGGCAAAAACCCTTCTGGCATTTGTACTATTCTATTTCTTGTGTCTTTTGTAAATGCTTTTTGTGTAGTCATACTCCCAAAGTCAGTCAAGAAATTACTCAGTTAATAAATTCTTTTCTTGTTCTACTTTTGAATCCATGCATATCTGGTACATGATGCTTCAAGTTCGATGAACATGAGTGCAATAGTACAACTTAACTATCTGATGGTAGTCTCCTGATGAACAACTCAAGCCAAAAGAGCTCCAAGATTTCAATCGATGAAGGAAATGACATTTTCAATGGATAATTCAGATTGAAGTGTGTCTGATAGAATATGAATCTTTGAAGGAAGAAAGTCGGAAGCTTCTAGGCAACCCACATATAATGAAGAGAAATTTGAAGGAGATGAGATCGGCAATGATCCCCTTTTCCAAGAAGCATTTGGTTCAAGACTTTGGTTAAGAAAAAAATGTTACTTCTTTGACTCATGGCTTATTGCACAAAGTTCTTGAGCTCAAGGCCCGCTGCATAAAGTTTTTTGGCTCAAGGCCCTTTGAGAGTATTTATGAGAAAATAAAGAATAACCAGACAAATCATAAAGCAAAATTCGTTGTTGTTCGACCTTGATCCTACTCTGGGAAGAAGTCTTTAAGGATTGTGGAACCAAAAGTGACTCAACTAAAATTCTGATGTGTCAGTTTTGTTTACCCAATTTGTTTATGAGAATCTCTACCGTAGGACATCTATTGCATCATGCATCATCTCAGACATTACATGCACTGTCCTCAAGCTTCACATCCATTGTATTATCATGCATCCATTGCATCATGCATCATCTCAGGCATTACATGCACTGTCCTCAAGCTTCATATCCATTGCATCAAGCATCAACTCAAGCATCATATGCATTTAAAAAAAAAGCAACAAAAGCCTTTTTGTAGCTTTTTGGCTCCCCACACCCATCGTCTTTTAGTTTTCGGATCCCCACGCCCATATCTTTTAGTTTTCGGGTCCCCACGCCCATACTCTTTTAATTTCCGGGTCCCTGCGCCTATTGCCTTTAGTTTTCGGGTCCCCGCGCCCATTACCTTTAGTTTCCGTGTCCCCGAGCCCATCATCTTTTAGTTTCCGGGTCCCCGAAGAAGAAGAAATTTGAAGAAAAAAACTAAGGTGTCTAAGTCCCACATTGGAGAAGTCATGCTCCTTCCCCCTCCTCTCCTCCTATATAAAGAGGTAGTTCTCATTTGTTTTGGCATCCAAAAATTTAGACCATTGGGCTTAATATTAAGTATAAGAGCTTGAGGGTTTTAGTAAAAAAAATTCTTACAAGTGAACTGTTCTTCAAGGTTTGATTTGAAGAGAACACGTGAGGGTCTTATGCACTAACTTCTTTGAGTATAACATTTTTATACACCTTGGAGATAAGCTTGCTTATATTTTTTTTTCCTTATATTATTATTTTTATTATATACATATGTTACTCATTTTAGCTTATTCATTTGTTAAGTTTTGTTTATTTATTTATTTATTTATTTATGTAGATGATTGTTAAGCATAGTAAATAAATTAAAAATTAAAAAATTAAAAAATTAAAAAATATATAAAAATGAAAATACATAAAAAAAATCTTTAATAAATGCAATGACCAATAATGGTGATTGAATAGCAGATGATATCTTCAACATTATTTGGATCATATGGGTTTATTGAGTAGTCTGGTGCTACCTTGAATCTTGTGCATGAATGATTTTATTTTTAAACAAAAAAAAAATTCTTTTAATTAAAATCAACTAACCCGCAATCATTTTTTACAGAACTACGTGACTTTGAGTTTCTCATTGCACCCGAGGATACGTAGGAGCAGAATCACTATTCTGTCAAGCCAAATTAAATTTTCACAAATTAGTTCTTTCTTTTTTTTTTCAAAAAAAAATATAAAAAAATATGGTTACAAAGTCTTTGCAAAAACAGTAAAATAAAAAAATACTTGAGATTATTAAAATTTACACAACTAACTCAAGGTATCGTTCTTAGAACGTGCAGTGTAGGGTGCTAACACCTTCCCTACCTGTTAGGGGTGTTCATGGGTCTGATCTAACCCGCGAACCCGACCAAACCGAACCGACCCGATATAAAATATTCGGTTGGTTCGGGTCATCGGGTCAATTCGGGTTCACCTGAACAACCCGTCCATTAATTGGTTCGGGTGACGGGTTTGATAAACTAACCCGATGACCCGACCTGATGACCCGACGTCGTTTTGAGTTTATTCTTTACCTTGGTTTTTGACCCGAGTAAACTGCCTCACTCACTCTCCCTTCCTTTCTCATTCTCTCTGCAAAATTCCCAAATTCCCTAACCTTAATCCCTTCCTTTCTCAGCCCTCTCTCACCTGTTGTCGTTGCTCTTCCTCTCTTCTCGGCACAGCCAGCCACCACCGGTGTCTCGGTCGTGAGTCGTGACCAGACCACCGCACCGTTACTACTTTCATTTCGTGCTCTCAGTCGTGAGTCTCCCTTTCTCCTAACGTTTCAGTGAAGACAGGTTGCATAGGGTCGTAGATCGGGGTGGAGCGCGATGGTTGCGAGCTGCGAGGACGCCACGAGCGACGACTCTGGTGGTGACTGGGTCGTGGTGGCCAGATCTGGGTGGTTTTGGGTCGTGGGTCGTAGTGGACAGCGGCAAGGGGTGGTGTGGTTCGCGGTGGCCGCACCTTAGCAAAGGAAACCAGATGGCCAGATCTGGGGGTTCGAAGAAGAAGAAGAAGAAGAAGAAGAAGAAGAAGAAGAAGAAGAAGAAGAAGAAGAAGAAGAAGAAGAAGAAGAAGAAGAAGAAGCACCTTAGCAAAGGAAACCAGATGGCCAGATCTAGGTGGTTCGAAGAAGAAGAAGAAGAAGCATAAGAAGAAGACCACGAGCGGCGGCTCTGGTGGTGATTGGGTCGTGCGTCGCAGTGGAAACCAAAAGAAGAAGACGAAGTAGTGCGTCGCAGTGGAAACCAGAAGAAGAAGAAGAAGAAGTTGGGTGTGATATCAATCTGCTTTCTGTTTCGTTTTGATTTTTATCACAACCCGATTATTCGACCCGAACCAACCTGATTGTGATCGGGTTGGTTTGGTTCGAATTATCCGAAAAATTTAACTCAAAACCGATCTAACCCAACCCGACCTCAAATAATTGGTTTGGATTTTTTTTATCCCTAAACTCGAACCAACCCGACCCGTGAACACCCCTACTACCTGTTATCGACTCCCGAATCCAAACTCATTTTTTTAAAAGACCAATTTTATATATTTTAAAGATTTTTCTAATATTTTTTCAATTTAAATAAACATTAGTGACAACTCTATTGATTTTCATAATCTTAATCTTTTTCGATCGTCCCGTCGCGATTCCGGATGGGACAATATATTTTGTATACATACAAAAACATCTCTTATTTTTAATGTTTGAAATTGGAAGAGTGGCAAGTAGTTATGTTCTTATTCGTTGTATCCGAGGACTTGAAAACGCGACCACTTATGTGTATTGCAATGAAATTAGTTTATTTAAGGGTTTTTTTTTAACATTGTGTCCTAAAAGTATATGCTGCAAAAAATATAAAATATTAAATAAAAATACAAGTATTTATTATTTTAAAAATAGAAAAGTATTAAATATTTTTTAAGTAATTAATAATAAATAATAAATATTATTTTTAATCTTTAATATATGTTCTTAAGATACGTTAACAAAATCTTTTATTTAATACTGCAACTTATTTATTAGAGACAATATATAATAAGATTATGAAGAGCTTTTCCTCCTGTTAGGCGTATGATTTTTTGTTTATTACATCAATCACAACCATCTAATTTTATGGTCCTTCTACTCATGTGAAAACAAACACAATCAGGCTGTAGTTATTGTTCCGTTGTAAGAAAAAGTAGTTGACACTGAAAGAAAAATAAGAATTTCTCTTTTATTATCTATGCCAGTTTCATTTATTGATCTTACGTTGAGTCCTAATCTATATCTATAACCTTATTTTAATGTTATCTTATATAGGGGTGGGGATTCTAAGAGATATTTTTTTTTTTCGTTTGGAAAATAATTCTTTAAATTTTGTATAAAATACACTTGATCCTGTAATTTTATGTTTTTCAAATAACTCTCTCTCTTTTTTGTCATTTAACCCCGTCAACTTTAATTTAAGTTGAAAATATTAACTTTATATATTTAAATTTAACAGCAGTTATTATTTATTTTATGCATTACCTCTTTGTGGTTTAATACTTTCTCAACCTACTCCTTAAACTTTTTCTTTTTTTTTACCAAATCCCCTAAATTTTAGAGGGATAATTTGATAAAGTATTAAACTACTATCAAAATTAACTGAAAAGTTAACTTAAACCAAATTTGAGAGGGGTTTGGTGAGATAGAAAGGGATTATTTAAAAAAGTATAAAATGAAGGAGAATAAAATGTAATTTATCCTTAAATTTTTTACATTAGTAAATGATGACTTAATTATTAGTTAATAAGATATATAAATTAATTATCAAAGTAGTATTAACTAGTATTCTGATATTGATAAATTGAAAACATATTACTAATTTGATATTTAATTTATATATCATATGCAATGGTGATTGGTCGTAATGAAAATAATATAACATTAAAAATTTAAATTTTAAAATTATCATTTAAAAAAATTTTGTTTAACTAATATATACGATTTAAAATTACATAAATAATTAATCAAATAAAAAAAAAACCTTATTAATCAATCAGTCATTGTGAATAAGTTATTTTAGTGCGCAAATAACACTATTATTTTCGTTTCTTCGGTCCTATATTCTAGAATAGTTTACGCTGTTTCTGAGTAGGGGTAAGTACGGTATTTTGAATTTCCTGAAAGGTGACTTCTGGCTATTTCAGCAGATATATATGTGATACAATAATTTGTTGGTCAGCATTCATAGTCATTGCTTTAAGCCGTATCTATCGCTTCTCAAACATTAAATAAATATATTATATATAAACATAAATTTAAATAATATTACTCTAATTCATACAAAGGCTTATATAGTAGCGAGCGATAGGTGTGAAACTTGACTAGTACGAACCCAGATGTAAACCCCGGTCATTTGACACCGACCGGGAAACTGCTTTCTCACTTTGCGGCCCCCATCACCATGACTCCGCACTATGTTTCTGTGGTGGATAGGATATCAATTATTGTCCTTTATTTCCACTCTTTTTTTTTTTTTTGGCCCCTTTGACTGGTTTATATTTGCATTGCAAGTTGCACAACGTAATACCAAAATTTCAAAGAAAAATTTTACATGTCTATATCAATGCATATCCGTACCAAATACATAACTGGTGGCCATCATACAGGTAAGCTGTTCATAAGATTAGATTATATTAGATTAGATTGGGTTTAACTCAACCAATTTATGAAAGTAATGAATTGGGTTAAAAATTGTTTTTTTCCTCTCAACCGGCCTAATGAGTTGGACCCCTACATTGAAATGAAATGATTTCATTCCAGTTCTATTTTTTTTCATTAAATTGAAATAATTTTTATATTTTTATATTAAACAGTATTTATATATTTTTTATATTTTATTTAATATTATTTATTATATTTTTTTATCATTTTCTTTCACTCAATTACATCTTTTAAAAAAAATATAAATAATAATATAACCTTAAAAAAATATAAGACTATTTTTTTCAAACTAGACTAACTTGAGCTAATTTTTATTTATTTTACTTAATTCATTCACTTATTAAAAACAAAAATTCTAAGTGAAATGACTTTCACCTGAAATAGATAAAAATTAGGTTGAGTTTGTTTTGTTCGGAGAGCTCCAACTCTAATCTGACGCAACCGAACCCCTAAAGATGAAGTGATTTCTTACTCAAAACAACTCACACACTCTATTTGTGCAGATTCCAGTGTTGATCCATAAAGGTAAAGGCATAGCATACCGTGCATTAATATGTCGTCGTTTATCGGAGCGAGGCCTTTTGCTTTCAGTTTCAGATGAATTGATTTTAGTCCCCTCAGGGCACCAGCTTACTCTAAGTACACTACGTTTATCTGCTTGATATTTTCTGTTTCGTTCTCTATCTGAGGAGAAGTCGTCAAAAAACTCCAACTCAGTTGTCCGATAGTTATCCAAAGAAGATGGAGTAGAATATCTGCTAAGCCACTCTGACCAATTAGTCTTGGAGTCAAGATAGTCATAAAAATATAAATAAAAAAAAGTGAACATGTCTAACTTAAGTTGTCAGGCCAATTTATATAGTGATCTAGATGATTTACTCTTTGAATATCTTCCGTTCATGTCATTTAAGATTTTGAACGTTATGTCTGGTCATTATGACATAAAGACGTTATGTATGATCATTATGGCGTAAAGTTGTTATGTCTATTAATGAGTCGTATTAAGTACGTGTTTGTCAATTCGTTACCCATTTAGATATAGACCGGTCGAATCTTGCAGAAATAGGCCTAATTTATGGTCCGATGTTAATTGAGTCAGGACGATTCACAGTCTTCAAACTTAATCATTTATAAAGATAAATTAAATTTGTAAATGATCATATGTCAATTGAATCAAGAAAGTTCACTCTCTTTCCTTAACTAATGAGGTACATGCAAATGCTGATTCACATAGCGTTATGCAGCATGTTGTCATGGTAATTAATCTACTGGCAGAAAAGACTATCCTTTGGTGATATTCTTGCTTCTAATAAATAATAAATAATGATCTACAAATGAAAAGTCCCAAGAATATTAACAGTTAAGTGAGCCACAGAAACACTGATGATAGATGAATGATTGAAAATTGAAGTTAGTTGTCTTTGTGACTTTTCTAATTTCTACCAAGGACACAAATCAGAGTTTACTCATTTAGTGTGAAGTCTGATTAAGGAGTCATTCTTGGATAAAATACACGTTGAATTTGAAAATGTCAAACCAATAATCACTTTTTATTGGCTCCATAAGAAAAGTATTTTATACGTTGTGCTTATCAAAGAATTTTCCATACCAAAGACCATATACTTAAGAACTCTGTGATGTGCTGTAACTACTCATCAGTCTCAAGTTGCTATATTCATTTGTTTCTTGGGCTATAGTTATTCTGTGTCCTCTGCATTCACTGCATTGCTACTCCAAGCTCAAATCTTCATTTGTTATCTGCCTTAAAGTTTTTTCCTTTTCAGAAGGCATGATCTGTTGAGCGGACCTTTTTACAACGGTACATAAGATATCCAATATCTTGTTGAATGCTGGAATATAGTATATTTAGGAATATAGAATTCCACATTTTTGCATATGCTATATATATATTTTAAATAATTCGAAATTGTCATACTAAACGTAATATCTTTTCTGGTTATCACCTTTCTATTCCGAAAGTTTTCAACTGAATGCATAAAAAAGTTTAAAACTATCAATGGACTTGGGCAGATTACTGGTCGTGGCTAGTCTCTTAATGCAACTATGTTATCGTGATTGATGCTAGTAAAATATAAATGCAGGCTTTGCTCTATGGAGGAAACTATAGAAGACTGATGATGAGTCAAATTACTGCATCCACCCATAAGTAACATCCTATTTATTTTTCTGAGATATTATTTTGTGCATACAAAATGCATTATATCACATTTACACATAATATAATTAGAGAGAAATGATCGTTTTTTTATCAATAAATTTAGTTAAACTCATTCATTATCTCTCTCTAATTTTATATATGTATAAATATGACATGATATATCTTGTATACACACAAAAACATCTATTATTTTTAATGATTGAAATTGCAAGAGTGGCCGGTAGTTATGTTCTTATTCGTTGTATCCGAGGACTTGAAAACGCGACCACTTATGTGTATTGCAATGAAATTGGTTTATTTAAGGGTTTTTTTTTTTTTAACATCGTGTCCTAAAAGTATATGTTACAAAAAATATAAAATGTTTAAAAAAAATACAAGTATTTGTTATTTTAAAAATAAAAAAGTATTAAATATTTTTTAAGTAATTAATAATTAATAATAAATAATAAATATTATTTTTAATCTTTAATATATGTTCTTAAGATACGTTAACAAAATCTTTTATTTAATACTGCAACTTATTTATTAGAGACAATATATAATAAGATTATGAAGAGCTTTTCCTCCTGTTAGGCGTAAGATTTTTTTTTATTACATCAATCACAACCATCTAATTTTATGGTCCTTCTACTCTTGTGAAAACAAACACAATCAGGCTGTAGTTATTGTTCCGTTGTAAGAAAAAGTACTTAACACTGAAAGAAAAATAAGAATTTCTCTTTTATTATCTATGCCAGTTTCAATTATTGATCTTACGTTGAGTCCTAATCTATATCTATAACCTTATTTTAATGTTGTCTTGTATAGGGGTGGGGATTCTAAGAGATATTTTTTTTTTCGTTTGGAAAATAATTCTTTAAATTTTGTATAAAATACACTTGATCCTGTAATTTTATGTTTTTCAAATAACTCTCTCTCTCTTTTTTGTCATTTAACCCCGTCAACTTTAATTTAAGTTGAAAATATTAACTTTATATATTTAAATTTAACAGCAGTTATTATTTATTTTATGCATTACCTCTTTGTGGTTTAATACTTTCTCAACCTACCCCTTAAATTTTTTTTTTTACCAAATCCCCTAAATTTTAGAGGGATAATTTGATAAAGTATTAAACTACTATCAAAATTAACTGAAAAGTTAACTTAAACCAAATTTGAGAGGGGTTAGGTGAGATAGAAAGAGATTGTTTTAAAAAGTATAAAATGAAGGAGAATAAAATGTAATTTATCCTTAAATTTTTTAAATTAGTAAATGATGACCTAATTATTAGTTAATAAGATATATAAATTAATTATCAAACTAGTATTAACTAGTATTCTGATATTGATAAATTGAAAATATATTACTAATTTGATAATTAATTTATATATCATATGCAATGGTGATTGGTCGTAATGAAAATAATATAACATTAAAAATTCAAATTTTAAAATTATCATTTTAAAAAAAAAATTACTTAACTAATATATACGATTTAAAATTACATAAACAATTAATCAAATATAAAAAAAAAACCTTATTAATCAATCAGTCATTGTGAATAAGTTATTTTAGTGCGCAAATAACACTATTATTTTCGTTTCTTCGGTCCTATATTCTAGAATAGTTTACGCTGTTTCTGAGTAGGGGTAAGCACGGTATTTTGAATTTCCTGAAAGGTGACTTCTGGCTATTTCAGCAGATATATATGTGATACAATAATTTGTTGGTCAGCATTCATAATCATTGCTTTAAGCCGTATCTATCCGTTCTTAAACTATCCATGCTATTGGACTTCCTAATTTGTCCTTCACATTTGGATTGCCCACTTTATCCTCGAAGCCTGTCAAGTAGGCTATCAACTTTTTCTTTTGATGCTTTTCAACTGTTGTTGCTATGAAATTTAAGATACTAACATTGTTGTGAGAAATTCTTAGCTGATAAATAATAGATTTCATTATTTAACGTGTGTAATATTAATTTTTTGAGTTATTATTACTTCTTAATTTAATTATATTTTTTATATAATTACTTTTTAATATTATAACTAATTTATTATCCATTTAATAATAGAGACTGTAGATTAAAAAATTTCTTGTTGTAAGAGTACTTAAAAAATCTATGCATAGTAACAAGTATGGACATGACCATTGTATAACCTTGTGGCTCTCGTCACACGCGTGTATGTGAGGCTGATGATTGATGATGATGGATACGACAATGGCACCGGAAGATTCTCTTCAAAGATATCTTATCCTCTCGTACACTGTCGACACGTCCAATTTTTAGGCAACTTGACAACGCATGCTTGCGTGGATCCTAAAATGAAAGTTTCACATATTTTATGCATGTACATATTACGTTACAGCTGTATTGAACCAACTGCGCTGCCACTTGTGTTGGTCTCAATTTGAGATTAGGTTGGGTTTAATTTCTGGTCGGCACTAATTCAATTCCTTTGTGGGTTGGGTTGATCTGAAAAGATTGACACTCTGGTGCCATTTAGTGCATGCATATTATGTGTATGCTTGTGTCTTTAGGTGAAATAGATGTGAAAAATATGGAGATAGGAGCAATGGCAGTTTCTTCTTCTTGGGTTTGTGAAAGCCTGTTACAGCTCGATCTTCCTGCGGGAACACATGGTCGAAGGCCTAAGTGTACAAAACCAGTGCTTCAACTTGATTTCTTGTTCGCTATTCTTTGATTGTTCTTTTATTGACTTGCACTTCACATAGATCACTGGATAATTTAATGGTCTTGTAGATTGCTTTTAGATGATCACCGTGGTCCTAAGGTAGGGGAATGCAGGTGAAGTTATCAGAAATGGCTTTTCTGCATTGTTGATGATCTAGATATCAACCAGACTATATATCTTTCCTGTTCCGCAGTTCAGATTTTTTAGACCTGAAAGTTGTGGAAGTTTTATTAGTGCTCTTGATGCTTATCTTATAGGGAAGGCTAGCAAATTAAGTAGCAAGACATCGATCCCAACTTCGAGTCTGGCATAATCTTGGAATATGACTAGCTTATGGAACTGTTTTTTTATATATTCATATTCATATTTTAATATGATTTCTCCTTGTTTGGTTGCAGTAGCTAATGCTATTGTTGGTTAAGTCAAGAGTCAAGACCTGAAGAAGGGGAGGAATCTTTAGGTGGTCAACCAATGAAGGTAACAAGAAGTTTGTTGACTACCAGTCCTCTGGACTTGTAGTTCATGATCTATTTACTTTCTCTTCTGAAATCGTTTGTCCATGAGCATGTACTTTGTTTCTTCCCTTGTCGCGTTGGTTTTATATGATGCTGAGTGTAGTGTGTATATAACAAGAAGCTGATGAAACGCCTTTTCACTTTATTTGGTCCCTTAGTTGAAACACAGTGGATGGGAAAGAGTAGATGAACTATTTACATTTTCATCTATAGTTTGTTATGGCCATTGAGGCCTTTGCTCCTAATAATCAGAAACTAAAAACACATTTTAAACCATGATAGATTTTCTGTCTGTAATGTTTTCTTTCCAAAGATTTATCAAAGTTTTCAAGAGATTCTACTTGCTGCAAAATCATCCTTATTTCTGTTCCGTAGAAACTTTAATTAATTTCTCTCTCCCTCTTAATCTGTTAAACATAGTAGCCTACAAACCACATGGTTAACTAGCGCCTTTTTTTTTTTTTGGGGTCATTATGGTTAACTAGATCTAGCCGATGCTGATATATACGAATGCTATATGCAGGTCCTACGGCCCTGCTTGTAACAGGCCGTTACTGTGCCAATCTGAAAATTTTGCTCTGAATGGATTTCTGTATCAATTGCGATGGAAGAAATGGGCTGGGCCAGGTTGGGCTGGGTTGGGCTGGTCCTGATCTGTCAACTGATTTCAGGTACATGTTGATAGAAGTTTTAGTTCAAGGATTTACACACACGAGAGAATAATATGTGCTATCGGTTTTGACTATATCTATCTTAGGGTAACTTACACAAACATGCGCATACAGGATAGGCAATGAAGGGCGTATGTGTGTGTGTGGAAATTTGTTTCTTTTGTTGAGGACTTACATCCCTTACTCTGTCGTTTCACTTTGATCACAAAAAACAAAAACATACAAAATGACAAGTGAAGTCATATTCATCCTTGTGGGTGTGGCCCGATTCATTCCATTGAATATCTGTTAGTAGCTTCGAAGAAAGACTGAATTATCACCAATTTCTATGACAATTAGTAGAGGCCTGCTTTAGTATTATTGTTGTTGTTCTAACGTGTCAATATTCAGATGGTGGAGATGTAACCAGGATTGTGATTGGTTATGACTTATGACCGTGTTATGAACTAACCAGGTTTATGTCTAATCATGAGCGTCTTGATGTCTATTAGAGAAGTAATGAAGGAAGAATATAACCTATTTAAATCTGTAAGGTGGATGAGCGGCATTGGATTGAGTCACTTTCCACTGAATTCAATAATATCATTCATAGGAAATAATATCATTCATAGGATTGAGTCACATGAATTCTGAATCAAATTCATGAATTCTTCATGCACTACATAATTTATGTCTCCTTTCAGTACCAAAGCTGTAGTTCTAAAGCAGAACACGTACAGTGATGGTTCTGATCTCCACCACACACTCATCCATCACTTTTATCATATCTGCTCAATAATGCAATTGCACAATCAAGAAAATCTGAGTCTCTGAATCTCAACCACACACTGACCTGCTACCTTATCAGTTCGTATATTGACCTGCAGCCATCAACCACGTATACACCTTATCATCTTTATTAACCACTCATTTGCAAGCCAATCCCAACTCCAACACCTACTGAAGTAACTAACTGGAAGCCTTCTTGCTGTTAGTAAAGGAAAGGCTTCTGCCCTGAGCACGCAGTTGACACATCTGGTTCTTTTGTATAAAATTCCGCAGAACATGGAGACTGTTTTTTCCAAGCACTCCCCGCCTTTGGCCTTCAAGGTGCGTAGAAATAGAGCACACTATATGTGTACGGTTAACATTCAAATAATCTTACTAATGGGCCTTGAAACTGAGTTAATGTATCTCTATTTGTGTGCTTTTATATATATTTTTGCATAGAATAGATTCTTTTATTATCTCTTTCAATATTATTTTACTATTTGATTTATATGTCTGAAACTGAATATATTAGTTACCCCAAACAGAGGACACTGTGAAGTGGATTAATTCACTATAAAGCTCCAAAGGATTTGGATTGTCATTCTTTAATGAACTTTTTTGTGAAGTACCCAATGATCAGCAGTTAATAGTACTTTGGGTTTATTATTGAGCCAACATGCATCTTACATTATATAGGGAAGGATAGAGGTAAGGTATAAGAATTTGATATAGCGTTATGGTGAGTTTTGTTAGGGTTTGGCTTTCGTATGAGATGGATGTGCCTATGACACTGTAAATAGAGCCAAAAGCATTCATTGATCTATATATAGTATGCAACTTTTTTTAAAATTGGAGTCATTTTGATGCATTTCATTGTTGCCAGGGTAACATTAGGAACCAATATTGTTCTAATTTCTGATTGAATCAGTATAGTGGGTTATAGGATGGGTCTTAATTAACATATGGACCTGTATTTCAAAAGGTTTCTATCTTTAATTAAACGCCAACAATTTCTTTTAGGACAATATTGATGTCAAATTCAAGTGTAAAACTGAAAGATAGATAAAAGCTAAGGAATTTAATATACTTAGCCATCGTTCTTTTAATTTGTGACAAGGTTCTTTACATTTTAGTTAAGTTTTTAAATTAATTAATTTCTTGACATGCATGGTATCAAAACTTTGTAAATTAACTGATCTAAAGTTTGAATATATGAGGTTTTGTTACTCTTTATTCCAGTTTGGTTTTGTGGCCACTGGACCAACACTAGCCTGCCTTCTCAGTTTGGATAATGTTCGGGCTCAGTACTTCTCTCGCTAGTCAGCATGCGAGAGAATAAGGAGTTTGAGAAACTCTTCCGGAAATGGAAATTTTTTTCGTACTGTGATTGCTATGTATAGAGGGCTCCATTGAGCTGTACATTGCTGATTATGTACGGTGGTAATTCCAAAAAATTCCTTCTCCATGCAAGTGAATAATTAGTGTGTTAAGCGTTAATTTTGGAGGTTTATGTATTTAAGTAGTACTGGTTGACGTCTTCATGTAAATGACAACGGTGTAAGGTCTGCCAACGATATCTTAATTGATGTTTTTGCATACAAGTTATTTTTTTGTGGACTTTGGCTTACCTTTCATGAAAAACGATTAGGTATAGATGTTGCTAACAAGTTACAACATCATTTTTTTTGGCATTTTCATAAAAAAAAAAAAATCTTTGGCATTTAATAGTAGACATGTATAAATATATTTTTTAGAAATTAGTACATTTTTAATGTAGGTTACACATCTTTACATATTTAAGTGATTATGTAACATTATTATAGATAAATATATCTATATGTGGCCTTGAATGGAGATTAGAAAAAATAAAAAAGTGAAATTGACTGCTTGAGGAGCTCGTAGTCGTAGATTTACTTACATGAATTGTGAAGTTTACCAAA
This sequence comes from Ormosia emarginata, assembly GCA_029884605.1. Lineage (NCBI taxonomy): Eukaryota > Viridiplantae > Streptophyta > Magnoliopsida > Fabales > Fabaceae > Ormosia > Ormosia emarginata. Next base: position 24,389,756 of record JAQQTP010000089.1, on the reverse strand, counting down.
CAATTTTTATATTAAAACGTTAGTTCTACTTGAAGATGAACTTTGTCTATGTTATACGTCTTTGAAAATTTGCTTACCATATATTTTATGGAGTTAAGTTGGATCGCAGCTCGTGTTCAAGTTTGTATGATTAAATGTTTAGAAATGGAGTTTCATTTTTGAACAAATTACAAACCATAAAATATATGGTAACCAAATTTTCCCTTTAAATTAGAAATGGAGTTTCATTTTTGAACAACTTACAAACCATAAAATATATGGTAAGCAAATTCCTTCTTGTAATATCATATTTTCCCTTTAAATTAGTTTTTTATAATAATTTTGATCTATCATTAATATAAATTTTTTTACATTATTATTTAAGCATATATTATCACATGAATTTAATTTTAATATAAAGTCAGTATGAAAAAAAAATTAGGCTATCATTTAATAATAAGTTATCACATTATTTAATGAATTTGACATTTCAAGTAATTGTTAACATAATCAAATTCATTAAATAATGTATTAACATAAAATTAGAAGAAAATATAAAAAAAATCACTTACAATATATTAAAATTAAATTAAACTCTTATTACATTATGAAAAGATTTAAAATAAAAATTATGTGAGACATATGATACTGTATGGTTAAATAATAGTGTTATTATTAAACTAATACTAAAAAGTTGATATCATCGAATATCTTAAGGTATTAGTATATTAAAAAAATATATATCAATTTATTACCCCCTTCCCCCTGGATTTCGAGGGCTAATATAATTCTGCCTCTTCAGTCTTTAATTTCACAAACAAGTGTCTTATGCAATGCACAAGGGTCAGTTGCTGGAACATAAAAAAAAATTAAATTAAATTTAGAAGGATTTAATTAAAAAATTCCGAATAATGAGGGATATTTAGAATAATTCAACCTAAAATATACCATATTTATGATGACTGTATTTCCTTCATCAGCAATTTATCCATGGTCTCTTTGATGTCTGGACACTGCATTTTTATGTAAGATTTAAAACAAATAATTTTACGAAGTACCTTCATTTCTTACTATCAAGACTTATCCTATTTTTGTCTCTAGCTACTATACAATAGTTTGGTTGTTACTTATAGATATTATATATTTTTCTGAGATGGATAAATATATTATTTTGAATGAATTATTGGTTTGGCCCCTATTATTTTACAAATTGCTATCATATTCATGACTCAATAATTGTGGTATTAGCAAGGTCGAGTTAAATAATTTTATTGAGGGGGCTATCTTCATGACACCCTAAACAACATGTTCCTCATGGCAGTACGTGGCACAGCAAACGCCGCCCCAATATATTAGATTATATTATTTTAGCATTCTAGCGAAGTTTTAGGCAAAATGTTCATATGTTCAAGTTTTAGTGTTAGGAAAAAATAATGTCATTTATTAATATTAAGTTAATTAAATATTAAAGTAAATTATTAAAAATAAGTCATTTATTTTTTTAGGGAAACTCTCATAGATTCTGTAGAAATAAAAATAATCAATGACATTTTTTGTTCTTATATAAGTGCCTTGAACAACATATAAAAATCGAGGAATGAAGGAACATTGTTTTAGCATGACTAATGACATATCTTTATAAGATATTTTTTTAATAATATTTTTAATACTTAAAAAAGTATGAAGTACAAAAATAAATATATTTAATATCTTAAAAATATAAAAAAGTATTTAATATTTTTATTTAATAATTAAAAGGATTAAATTATCATATTGAAAAAAACTTATCTTAAGCGTGACCGGACCTAGGAGATTAAGCTTTTCCTGTCTAATATTTTTTCCACCAAAAAAGAAGAATTATTAGAGAATTTGATTAGGAGGATTTAAAATTACTTTTAGCCTTCTATTAGACTTTTAGGAAAAAGTTCATATGTTCAAGTTTTAGCCTCCAGGAAAAAATAATGTCATTTTATACTGAAATTAAGTCAATTAAATATTAACTTGAATTTTTAAGTTACTTAAAAAGATGATTAATATCATTTAATAAACTGAAGTAAATTTTATTATATGTATAGATAGATTATGTAGAGATAAAAAAATGATTATATTAAAGTAAACACAACACTAAAATGGAAAGAAAAAATGTAAATTCCGTTATTGACAAATCAAGGAAAGAACAGAAATAATTACAATTAAAAAAAACTAATTTGATGTACCAAACAAACATGCAACTTCAATCTATAAAAGGGTAGAGCATGAATTGTTCTCTTCACTCAATTTGCATAAAGAAAGATGCAAGTGAGTCCATTAGTTCTCAATATTATTTGAGACACACATATACATTTTATTCATTTTGGCTCTCGCACATAATTTGATTCAAGCCTTCCTGCTGTGAACGTTTTTGTAGGGTGAAAAAACAGAAATGAGTTCAACTTTAAACTCATTTAATAAGGTTAACATGCCCAGATTTACACATATTGCTTTAAACTTCGTATATAATTCATCAAGTATCTTCTGCACTAACAAATTCTATGTTCATTATGCTTACATTATTGTTGGCCCATATTTCTGTCTCCAATTCTCATATCTGTTCCATTCCATTACTACTTTTACTCAGGGTCTGAACAAGGAAGACAAGGAGGAGGAAGAAGCATTGCTTGGGCAAGCTGAAATATGGGAGTTCATGTGTAGCTTCACAGACTCTGTGGCCCTGAAATGTGCTGTGGAGCTGCGCATAGCTGACATAATAGATCGTTATGGTCAACCACTGACCTTGCCCAAAATTGTGGAGAACATTGAAGATGCACCCTCCCCAGATATCTCCTTACTCCACAGAGTCATGACAGTGCTGGTGAGAAGAAAGATCTTCAGTTTACAGAAGTCAGAGAGTGGAGAAACCCTTTATGGCTTGACACGTGCTTCAAAATGGATCCTACGTGACACAAAAATGACCTTGGCACCTATGTTGCTGCTAGAGAACCACCCGTTGCATTTGAACCCTGCTCACTATATCAGTGATATTATCAGAGAAGGCACAAAAAATGGCACTGCCTTCTTTAGGTGCCATGGTCATGAGCAATTTGAAATGACGGGTTTGGACCCAGAATACAACAGGTTGTTCAACGAGGGCATGGTGTGTACGGCCAGGGTTGTGTCCCAGGCTGTCATCTCAGGTTACAAAGATGGGTTCAATCAGATTAAGTCCTTGGTTGATGTGGGAGGTGGTATTGGAGGATCACTTTCTGAGATTGTTAGAGCCTACCCACACATCAAAGCCATCAACTTTGATTTGCCTCATGTGGTTGCCACTGCACCTATGTACGATGGAATCACCCATGTTGGAGGAGACATGTTCGTGTCCATTCCTAATGCTGATGCTATTTACATGAAGGTATCCAAAACCCCATATCATATCTTCTCATAATGCATATATGGTTTATAAACATATGAATATATATGAACTTTTAAATATTTAGAATATTGGACATTTTGTTAGAGATAAAATAAAAATATAATCAAGTTCTTATGTGTATTTACCTCTGAAGCATGGGTACTCCTCCGAGGAAGGAGGGAGGAGTACCGATACCCGATACGTATCGGGTACGGGGTGGGTACGTACTGGGTACGTACCTAATATCTTTTTTTGTTTCTGCATTTTGGGTACGGCTCCTTGGCAGTTGGGTACGGCTCGGTGCTGCGTGGTGCGGCTCCGGAGACTGCTGGTACGGCTGGGTCACTTTTTCTCCAAAAGTACAGTCGTTTGATCCAAAGAAAATGATATTTTGCTTCAGTTTCAGAACCCCTAGTTTCGAATTCGAGAGTCGACCTTCAAAAGCTCTTCATTCTCCTTCTACCCGAGTCTCCGTCGACTGCAACTCCGACGACTCCACCATTTTTCCTCCCCGTTTGAAGTGCAGCCCTAAACCTTCGATTCTTCAGATCAGCGACTGCAACTCTGAAGGCGACCATTCGACTGCTTCTCCGAAGGCAACCAGAGCCACGATCGACTGCTTCTCCTCATTCGACTGGTTCTCCTCTCTGTTTTAGTCTTCAGTCCCCTGTCTGCTTCTCCTCTACGTGAGAATCAGGCGACCAGAACCCACCTCCTTCTTTCCTTTTTCTTATTTTTATTAAATATATTAACATTTTATTTCCACATTGTCTCTTCCATCTTATATTTTTTTTTTAATTTGTTCTGTACATATTATTAGTGATTAATGCATTTTTTTAACACTAATTATTTATTTAGATATGAATTTGTGTGTTTTAATTTTTATGTTATGTTGTCATATTTTATTGTGAAAGATTTTAATTTATTTCATATATATATATATATATATTTTTTATTTATTTATTTTATATATATATATAACATACTCAGTATCTTAATTTTTTTAAAATTTTCGTATCCCGTATCCGTACTCATACTGAGTATCGATACCATATTCGTACATGTGCAACGTAAGTATTTACCTAATAGTTTAAATTTTTAAAAGAGTTAATTTATGATATGATATTAAATCATGGCAAAGATAAACTGTGCATTGTTCACACTTTTAACCCAAAGGCTCGACTGAGGGGACATGTTAGATATATAATAAAATGAGTTTAAGCTTTTGGGAATTGGTTGATGATATATTTAACATTTCAAAATTTTCTTTTGATGAATGCAGTGGATTCTGCATGACTGGAGCGACGAACACTGCATCAAGATTTTGAAGAACTGCAGGAAGGCAATACCAGAGAAGACTGGAAAGGTGATAATTGTGGATCATGTTCTGCAGCCAGAAGGGAATGGGCTATTTAATAACACTGGCTTTGCATTTGACATGATGCTGCTTGCACACAACGCTGGTGGGAAGGAAAGGACTGAGGAGAACTGGAAATGGCTATTTAAAGAAACAGGATTCCCTCGTTACAACATCATCAAGATCAAAGCTCTGCCATCCATCATTGAGGCATTCCCAATCTGAAGTCACTATGGTTTATGTCATTGTGTGTGTTGTTATTAACATCGATGCTCTTCGTGCTCTGTGGCTTTCCTGGGCGTTATGTGGCCTAGGCAACCACTTTTGTATCAAAACTTGAAATAAAAACACCCACCACCTAGAGCTAGGATTTATGAGCTATGTTCCATTTAGTCAGCCAGTGGAGTGGTGTGTGAGTGTGAAGAAGCTATTGCTGTTAATGAATTTGAATTGGTGTGCAACATTTTCTCCCTTAATTTCTCGTCTCTCTTCACTCAATAATCCTTTGCTGAAGTTCAGAAGACTTTTGCTGTGCATATTAGAATAATTGGACGTTACTTCACTCAAAAAGTTAATTTAAGAGAAAAGAATTGTTAAAATCATTATAAATCATTATTTACTCGTATATTTAATTAATATGGGGTTTAATATACTCCTATCACGTCTAGTATTGGACATATGAAGTTTTGTAAGACTGAATATTCGCACGTAGTCTAACTAAAATAAACTCTAATATTATATTAGAATAATTAAGATTAACTCTATCTCATGAACTAACTTTTAGAGTAGAATTAGGTTCAATTATTTTAATAATGCATGAGCTGCTTTACTTATGCCTCTATGCTTTCTAATTTTTTTTGGCTAATCTATTTGACCCCAGCAAAAATTCTTAGTTAACTATGATATACTACATTATCTATTAAATACTTAAATAATTAGACATATATAAAAATATTTTAAAAAATAGATATAATTCTATCATAAGCCCAACAACATTATATATATATTAAATAATTATTCAATTTTCTATGTTTGATTATATTTAACTAAAATTACTCCTATCAATCATGATCTAAGTTCAAATTCAAAAAAATTTAATGATGAATTATTTATAAGTCTTTTATAAGTGCTTACTGATGAGCACATGTGCTTGTTCGGTTGTTCCGACTCTGGACCGGAGCAATAATTGGGCAGGACCCACGTCCCATTGAGCTAAGTGGTGATCAATCAGATCACCGAAGAAAAAAAACAGTAGTGATCAATCGACAGCCTAGATGAAATGAAATAACTCAATGGCGCTCATGGCTCTTTTTAACAAATTAATATTTGGCATCACTGAGTGGATCTTATTTAGTTAACATCAAATTAATGCAAGTCGCTGAATTCTTTTTTCATTTAGGTTAGCACTTTGAAATTTGAATGGAAACCTACTATGCCTCCTATGGTGTGCTTCGATGACTCGGCGGGAAGTCACTGTCGACAAATATAATTTAGCTTAGGGCCTTTTCAGCTGAGCTGTTCAATTTCTAGTTCCGATACTAAAATTTAAGAGTGTTCAAAATTTGATCAGTTTTTGTTTGAAATTAATTTGAATGGGTTCAAATTTTAAGAATTAGATTTGATGTATTTTTAGATCGGGTTATAGTAATGTTTTGAGTTATTTTAAGTTAATTCAGTATTACAAAATATTTTAAATTTATAATTTTTTTAAAAATTAATGATAAATAATAAAATTTTATAACTTAAATTAATACATTTTGTATAACATTATAATATATTTATATTAATATAAATTATTTTAAAATATATATTATAAAGGAGAAAGATTAAGTTAAATTAGTGTAAAACTTAATATATTTACACCATTTAATATTTTTTTATAAAATATGATTTTTATCATAAAACATCACATATTTTTAATTTTTTTACTTTTAAAATCTTATTATTTAATTATATAAATGTCTCTATTTATATAATTTATTTTATTATCAAATCAATTCGATATTGACTCAATCATTTATTGGACCATAATCAGACTAAGTCAGGATCCAAAAAAATTAGCCCAATCAAAATATTAAATCAAATTCATGTCAAAATAAACTCTTTTAACCTATTCCATGAACATCCTTATTAAACTTCTTTTAAATTTTTTTTATGGAGATGACTCCAAATTATTGGACCTATCTACTAATTAATTAGGATGGGACGACGTTCCATTGTGCCTATACAAAAATTCCAATTTTAATATGTGAACTATATTGATGCTCGTGCTGTTGCATCGATTGGTGCATTTTTTTACAATTATAATCAGCTGTTAATTGTCAAATATTGTAACAAATTTTAATTTTAATATAATATACATAGCATCTTCTGAATGAAAAAATGATGCATGAGCTCAGAAAAACCAACTACTCAATTTGTCTCAACCTGGGTGAATTTAGGGTATGATTGGATAGAAGACTTTGAGGAGAAGAAAAAAATGAATGTTTATTTTTTATTTTTAAATTAAAATATTTATAAAATATTTATAAAAATAAATAAAGAGTGATTAAAAAGTTATATAATTATCTTTTATTTTATTCAACTAATGTTTGGTTGATTTAAATGATTTGATAATTATTCCTTTAAATAAAATTTTAAGTTCAAGTTTTGTGAACTAGATCTGAGAAAGAGATTACAAAAAAAAAAATTTATTTTATTCATTCATTTAAAAAATATTAAATATAAATAATAATTACTCAAAATAAAAAATAAATCATATCATCCATTTTTCTTCCAAAATCTTCCATAAACACAGCATCCAATCATATACCCATCGTGGACTTCCATTGGACAAACATTGTCATTTTTAATAGAGTAATGTTATATTTTTTTATTAATTTATTTTAATAATTATTTTAATATTAAATGAAGAAAATATTAAATGAAAAAATAAATATATTTAATATCTTAAAAATATAAAAAATATTTAATATTTTTTATTTAATAATTAAAAAATTAATAAAAAATTGAATAAGAAGATAAATATTTATTTTTTTAATTTTCTTTTAGGGGTGATGCTACAAAAGTGTCAAGCGTACAAGCGTCCAAGTCATTCATTGGTTAAGAATCCATTTCATGTGAGGCTCATATTTTAAAAATATAATATTAAAGTAATGAATTATTTTAAACAATGAATACTTCGAGCCTTGGCACGCTTGAGCTTTCGGTAGCTATTTCTTTTTTTAGTCAAGTGTGTACCTTCAAAGACAACATGTTAAGGTGTCATCTTCTACGAGTTCAGATCTTCTCCTTTGACAGTACTATCTTATTAGTGAGAGATAAATACAAAATTTATTGTATAAAGACTCATCATGATAGATTACATGATCCACTAATTATATTTGAAACAAAATGAATCTTTTTCTATTTAACAAGACCCTCGCCCTCCTATTATTTAAAAACTAAGGAGGACCCAAATCCATCTTCTATACATAAACTCCTTATCCTCCTCTATCCTTTTAAGTTGGTTTAAATAAAAGAAAAGGAATTGTAACTTTTAAAATCTAATATTGAGCACTATTAGCCCTATACTAGTTAGAAAGTAAACATTTATCAAGTAATTCAACTAAAATTTACTTCAAATTAAAATGTGAACACTCCCAAAGAATTAGGTACAGTATTAAACGAATTACATTTTTAGTAGAGAATAAATGTTTGAATTCTAAAGACATTATTTATGGAGAGAGCTTAATTTTATCTCTCCATGCTTGAAAAAATAAGTTTCATATTTAAAAAGTATGGCTAAAAAAAATGTGAACACTTTCAAAAAGAATAAAAATTTCTATATTTAGCGAGAACATTATATTATAGCAGTTAGAAATTAGAATGAAAAAGTACATAATGTGTCATTAAATAGAGAGTATAAACATTAAAGTTTTGGGGCGTTTGGCCCTCTAATGTACCTGAAAAAAAAAATCAAAGAGGCCCTCTAATGTACAAAAAAATTAATAAATAATCAAAGTGGCCCGTCCCAAACCTAACCAATGTGGATTGGGCTTTTTAGACTTGAGTTTAACAAGCCCACATTTTAACTGATCTGTCTTTTTTTAAAAATTTGCATTTTAACTGTTTTGTTAAATACTTAAAATTACGAGGCCCAATAAGTTGACCATAAGCCGAAACCTATTTTGAGTTTTGACCATAATTATATAATCTAGACCGGATATTGATATGATTAGAAAGTCAAATTATTAGGTTAACAGTCTAAGCTCGAGTCAAATAATCAAATTGAAAAAGTCGAACAAAAAAATAATTTTTTTTAAAAAATATTATATAAAAAATTATTTGATATAAAAAATATTATATTAAAAATACTATATAAAAAAATACTTCCAAATAAATAGTGATAACAACCTATTAATTAGATAATAATATAAATTAAGATATTGAAAGTAATACTAAATAGAAGCATATGGTCTACTGATATAATATATTTCATGACAAGGACTTTTAGGTACAATGTTCAAAACTTAAAAGTTACATTTTTTAAGTTTTTCAATCCTAAAAAACAAAAAACAAAAAATCGGCTCAATTTAGGTCAACCTTCCGGGCTAGTTATCGAATTGACTAGGTTGATGCATAAAACAGTCCAATTAATTAACTGGACCGGCCTAAAATCCAAGTCACAAATTTTTCGAGTGAATCAATTGAATCAATATGATTCGTATAACTATGATTTTAACACATGATTCAACCCTTCGAGTAGGTTGGGAGCATGGTCCTTCTTTTTTTTTTTAAGAGAGCTGGGAGCATAGTCCATAATGTACCTACAAGGGTGAATTTCTTATAGAACAAGGATTGCCGTTGGCAAATGTTATCCAAATTATAATTAAACCCATTCCATCTCAAAATGATAATTTCATAGATTTAATTTTTTATAGATTGTCACACTATCATTTGAAAAGTTTGATTCTCATGACAATCACTTAAAAAACAGAGCTGTCAAAATGGAATAGATCAAGTTATTAGCCCACCAACTCTTTTTATTATTATATTTTAAATAATGGGTTTAATTTTTTTTTTAAATAAATTAATAAAAAATAAGAAATTTGAGTTGTTTAATTTTGAGTTAATGATAAATAAATTAGAGAACTAATCCAATTATTTATTGGATTTTAATTTTTTAAATAAAAAATTAGTAATATTCTCTTAAGTGTAACTTATTAGATTAAAAAATAATTAAAATTTAAATTAACATACTGAGCCAATCCGAAATAGATAGGTCTAATTTTAGACCGAGTCACATTGAGTTAAATTAAGTTTAAGTATGAATTTTACTAATTAAACCAATACTTTTTATCAAACTATATAAACTGGTCTATTTTGATAATTACACTAAGAAGTTATACTTTTTTAATAACGCGATAATAATACATAATTAAGTAATAATATAAAAATCTTTGGATTGATTGACAATGATAGTATATTAAAATTTAAAATTAAACTCTAATTTCGTTATTAGATCACATAACAGATCTATGGTGTATTGTTAACATCGATTTTATTGTAATTAAGATCTTATGAATAATCATTCTATTATTTGGACACGAGCATCACAAAAGAGCCACAGAAGCCAATTATTTTGGCCAGCACCGAGAACTACGACATAGGCTAGCATTGAGGAAAACGTATGGCTTCCGAAGCCACAGAAACAGATAGACAAATCAAACCATCACAAAGACGACTCCTCCTCCTCAATGCAAAACTCAATCTGAACAAAATGCCATTTTTCTACTTCCCATGTTTCATCTTCCTTCTGGCCCCACCACTTCCCTCTACTATCCTAGTGGGTCTCTTCCAGACATTGATACCTCCAACTCCAAGTACCAACAGCATCACCACTGACATGTCTTCTCAGATACCATAACATAGCAGGTAAGGTATTTGTTGTATCTATCAATACATTACATTACATTACTTGTCTTTATTCCTATGCTTTACATGTTTTCCATGTTTGTTAGGACAAAGGGATATCATGTTTGTCTTGTATGTAAAGTTGGTGGGCTAGAAAAGCAAAAAAAGACAATGCTAGGCAGAGCAAGAACACCCATCCCCACTTCTCACCCAACTTTTCAAATCTTCTTTTACATCACTAACTTCTTTACAGCATAAAGTTAAGCCAAAAAAATAAAAAAGATCCCTTTGATTACTCTGTTATGTTTTTCCTTCTATTTCAACGTGTTATTATGTCTTTTATAACTTCAGGTTGGGCCTTCAATTATATTGGCATTTTGGTTTATCTCTCTAGTAATTGCTACAGAGAAAATCAGCGGACAAACAGAATAGGAATGATGGGGAGGTTGAATTATAGGAGGAGAGCATGACTTGAGTGCAATCATATCCTAGGTCACCCATTTCTTTCAAAAATGCATTTGTCTTTTTTTCCTTTTGCTTTCGGTTAAAAAAAGAGAGGATGAAAGACCCTTTTGCCTGATTGCACCCTCATGAGATTGAGGAAGCGTAAACGATGTTTTCCTTCTTGCTCCTCTCTTCACAAAGTAAATTCCATTTTGTTTTCTCATATCATATCTCTCTGTTAAGTCTTAACCTCTGTGTCTGAAAGTTCGTCTTAGGAAAGATGCTGATAATGTAGGAGTCTCAAAGGAATTTATAAATTATCATATCCTTCGGAAACTGCCTTTTTTTACCAACCTGTAATGCACTTTAATAAATTATGATATGTGGATTGACTTGCATTTCGTTTTCCGTAAGTCCTTGATAGTAATTAAGTCTCAAGTGTTTTATAGGCATATGATATCTGCCATTTAGTTCAATCTTCCTTTGTCTAGCTGTTTCTTCTTCCCATTGTATAGCCTCCAGAATTCGAAGCATCTCTAAGTCAAGAAACTACAATAAAGTTTCTTCCTTTACTTCTCTGACCTATTGTTGTTAGCAATTTTGAGATAGTACACTATAATCCATTCAACTAAATGCATGAGATTTGTCAATAGTTTTGGTAGATTGATGAGTTGTTCATATTCTCTTTATGCAACTACTCTTTGCCTAAGGATGCTTTCAAAATTCAAATGCAGGTGGATGAAGATGACATTTACTGGAGACGTAGAAAGGAAGATGAAGAGTTGGAATGGTCACATAATTCCACTCACTTAATATCTCAGTTGGCTCAATGTTTTAGTGAGTACATTTTTCTCTTGATCTCTATCTTCTGTTTCTTTACATTTTTGTATCTCTTTTCAGATCAATACGTTAATTGATTGATGGTTTGAGTCAATGAAAACATGGAGGATTACTGCACATTGTGAGAAAATGCAATTGTTTCAGTCAAATTCCTGAATTAACAGATTTTCATGCTTTCGTAAGGACATTATCCTTCTAAATATGGTGATATAGTATGGCCTAGTTACTTCCATCAATAAGGATTAAGTTTTGAGTCTGGCCGTTTAATTTTGGGAGTATTCTTGATAATTCAAGCCAACATATGAAATTAGAGTATCCTTACTATTAACTTAAAAGCATTTTAGATTTTAGGTAAGCCTATGAGCATTAAGAAGTGTGAGGAGTAGACATGTTGTGTAGCTCTGCCTCTTCAAAAGTGGCTTCTTTGCTTGTTTGGTCCTATCCAGGATTCAGTTCTAACTTTTCTAGGACACTCTTGCAAAAGCCAGTTTAAAGGAATGCCCCTTCTGCATTCTAGTTTATGTATTAGCAAACAGAGCACAGACAATTTGCATAGAAGAACATATTTCAGCTCTGAAATTTACTAGGCCAAAGTCTATTTAACAATGACTTAACAACACAGCAACTTGATGTTTCTGTCCTATATAATTTATAATTCAAGTTTTCTTCCATTGCTAATCCATATTTTGTTGAACGTAGCTAATGCTATGGTTGGATCACGATCATGGATAGGAGGACTCTTTCACCGTACAAACACTAGACGATCTGAAAAGTTTGTTGACTATCCTTTGAGTCCTCTAGAGGTAAAGGGAAAACGGAAGTTGGTGATTTGTTGAATTTTCCTTCTGATTTTCTGTGTGTTTAGCCATTTACTTGTGTCTTAACCTCTTATTGAACCCTAATTATATGATCCTCCATATGCTTTCAATATGCACCAAACAACACACCCACACACAAACAGTGATTGTGTCATGGTATGTTTGTTTGTTTTTCCTTGTGGCAGACAATAGTTGAAAGAATTTTTTTAATTAGTGCAACTGTTTGATTCTAGTACTTGACAAGAAACCAGAATCTGCAATTATGTGTCCTAGTGCGTGTTTTACTGTTATTACAGACTCATTGAACTTAACTTGTTTTCATGTTTATGTCAGGAGCAAAGACTTCAAAGGCTTCAAGAACGGCTGCAAGTGCCTTATGATGAGACTCGCCCCGATCATCAAGTACTTCTGTTTTTCATGCAGCTATCTTGCTTTCTTCTTTATTTATTTTCTCCAAACTCTTTCTCAGTTTGCGTTTGGAAAATACAAGCTTCATTTCTGTTCATAACCCCCCCCCCCGAAGGCACACAACTCAAAAACACTTGCTAATAATCTCTATAATTTAGGAATACTTTCAATTTTTGAGTTGTTATCTTCAAACCACATTTTACTAACAATATCATTAACTTTCAACAGGAATCACTGAGAGCTTTGTGGCATTGTGCGTTTCCTAATGTTAGTTTGAGTGGCTTGATATCTGACCAATGGAAAGATATGGGATGGCAAGGTCCTAATCCATCAACTGACTTTAGGTATACAGTTATGTTCATATGAGAGTTCACATGACATTTTGGTCACTCATCGTTTCCTATTTGAAAGAATCTGCTGAATACAAATGATGAAAACAGTGCCACTGCGGTGCTGTTAAGGTTTTAGCATAAAATTTCATTACTTCGTTTTTTCCTCACGTTTAATGATTTCCTAATTTATGGAGACAGAATTAGACTAAACCAGTTTATCTCACAGAAATTTGATAGTCCATTATATATCAACTTTATTTGATAACTACTTCGGAATAAATTCTAGTCATGGAGTTTTCTGGTGGAGATCTATGTGTTGCTCGTGCCATAAACACACAAGGGCATGACTATAGAGAACATTAATATACATATTCCTTCAATATTTTTTTGTGGGCCCCAAACTCATTAATACAGCGACTTGATAATTTCAGATTAGTGATTACATATTATATGAAAGCACTTGTTTATATGTCTATATACTTAAAGATAGTTGCATTATGCTTCACTTTCCTATTACCTCAAAATTTTCTATTCAAAGGTATTATGTCTGATAACCTGCTTTCCTCAGGGGGTGTGGCTTCATTTCCCTTGAAAATCTGCTGTATTTCGCAAGGACATATCCGGTATGCATTTGTGTCTTTTATTGTGCACATCTGAAAGAATTTGATCTGCCTTTATGAGCTCATTTTAGTTTCTTGATACCTGTCTTGGCAGAAAAGATGAATTATTACTAATTTTATGGAAATTCAAATGAAGGCATCTTTTCACAGGCTGTTGTTGAAGAAAGATGGAAAGCGAGCAATATGGGAATATCCATTTGCTGTTGCTGGCATTAATATATCATTTATGTTAATACAGATGTTGGATTTATGCTCAGGTTAGTGAACAATTTCACAATGCATTAAGTATGCCATTGTTTCTGCTTGTAGAAAAAGAGTAAAGGGCAGCCCAGTGCATGAACCTCCTACCATTGTGGGTTTTGGGAAGGGTCAGATGTACAAAACTTTACCCCGTGAGGAAAGAGGCTATTTCTACAACTAGAACCCTTGGCCACCAGATCATAAAGCAGCAACCTTACGGTTGCATCAAGCCTCATTGACTAAAGAATGAAAATAATAGTATGATATAATATGTTTTCTTATAGAAGTATAAAACATAATGGTAAAGTTTCAATATAGTTTTAAAACAGCTTGTATCCAAATTCATACAGTATTGCATTTGGTCAACATTTTTTTCACTTATATATATTAACATTGTTTCGACTTTTGAGGATTTTGATGGGATGACCTTTTGGCATTTGAAATGTTTCCCTTTATCAAAAAGTGAGAAAAGCAAACTACATTTTATAATAACTTCTCCACTGAATGTGTTTTGCAGTAAAGCCTCGATGTATTCCTGGCATGAATTTTGTAAAGTTATTAGGAGGTGAGTGTGGTGCATCTCAATTTGTCTCTGTCTAATGCTTTCATATATATTGGACCAATCACAGTTGATTTTTGAGTTTTTACTCCTTCAAATGCTTATAAGTTTCATTGCATAATACTGCAGAAGATGAAGAAGCATTTGATGTTCTATACTGTATAGCTTTCGAGATGATGGATGCGCAATGGCTGGCTTTGAATGCCTCCTACATGAATTTTAATGTATTCTTTCTTTCTCTCTGTTTTCTGCATCTCCACCACTTTCCCACCTTGGCCTCCAACTCCTACAGCCACGCAGAAAAGGGAAAAGAGAGAAAAAACAGATTAGATTAGAGTTTTGAAATAGTAAGAACTTTGATACTAAGGCTACCTTTTCCAATTTATAATCTTCTAGGAAATTGTTAATTTCCATATCTTATTTATGGTCAGAAGACATTTCCATAGTTAAAAAACTTGAATTTTCTACTCTGTCACGAGGACATTAAAACTTTGCTCTGAGTATGAAGAGAATGAGTTTTGGAGAAAACCTTGTAACATATTAGTGAACCAAAATTGTTATTGAGCTCACAGAAAAAGGAAGAGAGTAAGGACTCTTCACTTAAAATCTGTATCCAGAAGCTCCTTTCCAATTTTCTTCTTCCCTTTCCAGAAACTCCATTAGTAATGACTATCTAAAACACACACACTAATCTCTTGTTTGGTCTTTTCAACTTTTGCAATGCACTGCAATGTACTGACAAATGCAAATTATTCCATGGCTTCAGGAGGTTCTACAAGCAACACGGATGCAATTGGAGAGAGAGCTATCCTTAGAAGACATCAACACAATACAAGACCTGCCTGCTTACAATCTGTTGTACAAATAGCATTACTCTCCTCTGCTGTCTATAATCAACAAATTTCAAGTGGCACAATTTTGTAAGTATTGCAGACAATTTCATTACAATATCTATCCTTATTGAACTGCAGGGATTTACTCCTCTTCTGAATGAGTTTGTATGAGTCACCTTCGAAGTTCTTTATAGCTGACATTTGGTAAATAAGCTGATGACATTGAAAGGGCATTTTGAGAAGCATTTTGAAATGGCAGTTGAAGTTTTCTTAATCTTGAGGGGCAAGAGATGAGAAGTGAGAACCCATCTGAAAGTCCAAAAGAAAATTGGAAATAGAAAAATTAATTGGATTAAAATCTTGAAGATATGATATTGGTCAGGTTAGAAGGAGCATTTGCAATATAAAAGTAAACACACTTATTTATACACACTCTTTTATTTCCCTATGTGATTTTGAGTCTCTGCGAAACACAAACTCTTAGCTGCATTATGCACTATCAAAATCTAAGTTTTCAGAATGGCCATTTAGTCTTTTTTTAATAGTTTCTCTTAGAGTCTTTCTCTATTTTTATTGGATTATCTTCTATTTTATCAACTCTTCTTAATGAGACTTCTATTAGTTTTCTTGTCACATGGCCTTGCCCAAGCAGTTAAGAACCATTAAAATTGTCGAACAGTTCAACTAGTTTTGTAATTAATTAATTCACTTTATCTTTGTTTTCTTCCAAAGGAAGAGAAGAATTTCTAATTGATTAATTTAATATTATTACAGCGATACCATTAACAGTTAACTGATTAAGTTTTTTCAAATTTCCATGAAGAATATTATACGACATGGTTATTGCAATATTGTCCTCCTGATTCCATTAGGCATTAGTGCTAGCAAGAGTTTTAATATGCAGACATTTGGCTCCAGATCCAATCAAATAATCAACGATGACCTGAGGTTTAATACTCCGTAATACGAAAGAAGGAAACTTCTAAGTTTAATTCTAATAAAAACTTATTTAGTATACCAGTATTAAAATTATAAAATCAGATACAGTTAAACCAAATAGATTAGTAAAACCACCAAAATATTGACGGAAGAATTAAGATCAAGCGCTGTAATGTTCCTGTTCTTCACAGACTAATATACTATACAAAGTTATCGCAAATACAAACGGCATTAATCTAATTAAAAGCACATGCATTACTTGGCGCAAAAACATTTGATATACAAACAAGGAACATTAGGGATGTAAATTACGTTTTGAATATTGTTTTCATCTAATCCAAAATGTAAACTGTGCGGCAATATTAGGGAGACAATGAGAATAATATGCTCAAGTTAAGTTTCCTCTCAGATTTGGCTGTCATATAAGGCATTGTCAAGAGACTCAAGTCTGGGAGAGTATCACTCGATTGCGATTGTGAGTGTACCAGCCTATCCTTTTGGACTCCTCTCAGATTTGTTTTCTAGCTTTATCGGTAAATATAGTGGAATTGGCACTGATGACTGATTTATTTAAGTCCAACCTATTTCTTGTTAATGAGATGTTGACCTTCTCCTTTTGATAAATAAATTTTAATTTTGTTTTTTTAATACCTGCAATGAACACCCAGCTTCTGGTGCTGTTTTAAATCATGTAATACTACAAAAAGGGTGTAACAAGATTACAGGGTCGTGCATCATTGCATCAATTTTGCTTGATGGCCTCAACTGCGAGTGGCGCCAAGTGAGTAACCAACATTAATATTGAAATAGACTCCGATATCATATTAAAATAATTGAGTCTAACTATATCTTAAAAGCTAACTCAAAGAGAGAGATGATAAGTCATTATAAGGGATATTTTACCTATAAACTATTTGATGAGCAATTTAACATATATGACATACAAGAGTATATATTGTGAGATGAGTATTTATTATACGAGACTAAAGAAGTGAATCTTGATAATTAAATACATAAATAGTTAATATTAGAATATAAATGTATGTGATCTTTAAGTAATTTTTAATATTAACTATTCATGTATGATTATATAGTTAAAATTTATCCCTCTCACAATAAAAATTTCTCTCACTAGATATACTCCTATGACATGTTTACTCTTGTCTACTAAAATGACGTCTGTTATTGGAATTTTAGTACTAGGATTTGTAACTACGAATACAACTCGTTATTACTCAGCATGATGCACAATTGGTTTGACAAAGCTCTATCATGTCATTAAAATTTGCCAAAAACCTTCACTACTCGTGAGAATGGGAACACAGACATCGTGGTTGATTGGATTGATCAACGAGAAAGCATTCAACTTTTTTATGAGACCTCTACAAATTCATCATATCATAGCACAAAGAGAGTGTGGAGGAAAAAAAAAAAGAGAAACAATTTGCTTGAATAGGGGAAGCTGCTTTACTTGCTGTATAAGCATTAAAAGCACACATTTCCTGTCCACCATTGAAGCCTATCCATTTTCACTTACTTTATATTTGTCCTTATATTCCTCAATTATGACATTGTAGCATCACGGCCGAAATTAATAACAATGAGTTTACGTTATCAATATCCTTAATTCTCTGTTAACTCCCCAGTTTTGGAAGGAATATCAAGTGGACATTTAATTTTATTAAATTAAAAGAGATGAGTATTGCCCAAGGTTAATTATCTTAATTTTGGCAATATACAGGGCCAGGCGTATTGAGTTGGAATTAAATTAAAAGAGCCTTTGGGATAATGTACTTAAATTGGAAAAATAAATAAATTCTGCATTAAGTATTAGTTACAGCTTTTGGCTAAATAGTAAACAATCCAATATTCAACAAGTTATACTAAAAAGGTTACATTTTTTTCTTTTTCAAAAAAGTTCAGGAAGGGAAGTCATCCTATTTTAAGGCTAAAATATGCTATAAATAAGCTGAGTGATATTTATAAGGAAAAAAATTATTTTATATTTTTTTAATTATATAAGTATTGTTGACATTTTTTTTAATATCAGATTTAGTGAGTAAAAATAATAAAATATATATATATAATAAATAATATTAAATAAAATATAAAAAAGATATATACAATGTAAGATTATCAAAATTATATTTACAAATCGTCTACCAAAAAAGGTTACTTAATGTTCGAATCAAACTTAAAGTCTTATAAGCGAAGTGCTTAAACTGAGGTGACATTTGCTTTTCAAAACAATGAATTACGAGACATATGTGTTGGAGATTGTTGGCCAAGTGGATCAGCTTGGAGAGATATTTTTGTGTGTATATAAAATGTATCATATTATTTTTATATACACGTATAAAAATTAAAAAAAAAATAATATTTTATAATAAGTAAAATTAATGAGATTCAATTATTTTTTTTAATTTTATATATGTATATAAATATAACGTGATACATTTGATATATAAACAAAAATATCTCCGACTCCAATGCTTACAAGTACTAAGTCGAAGTCGACTAAGATTGGTTCGATAAGATTAAACATCGTTAACTCAAAAATTTGAGAGATTCTATGTGATGGAGGTTCAATATGTCATATAAGCTATGTTAATTATTATTGTATCTTATTTTTAATTATATTTTTAATATTATAATTAATTAGTTGTGCAAATCAATATTTCATTTTATTTTGATTATATTTTTAATATTATAATTAATATGATACATATTTATTAATATAAAATAAAAATAATCTTTTATTTTAAAAACATCTAAAGTTTTCTCTAAAAATGTTACGTTCGATTCTTTTTAATAATCCTCCATTAGTAAGTTAGTTATATTATAAACTTGTTCTAGATTGTGGTTCGGGACCCCGTCCTGAAAGATAGACCCGGCACATGAAGCACCGGACTCCGCCGACAACACCCCCATGACAGCCTTGCGACCTCGAACCCCGTCGTCAGACCGTAGTAGTCATTTCCCCATTCTCAGTAATGGGGACCACGATTGCCTGCGAGCAAGGATTGGCCATTAAAGGAAAAACAAAAACCAACAGATCGTAGACTAGCCTCCACGATCGTAGGACGGTCAACAAAATCGAGAGACAGACCTCAACGATCGTGGAACGTCCCCGACAAAGTCGAGACGGACCTCAACGATCATGGGCTGAAATCCTCGCCATGGCACGTTCTAACGTGCACTTCATCCTGCGTGGAGTGCGAGAGGATTCAAATCACGCTCACAATATATACTGGTGCTAAGTTAACCAAAAGGGGTATCAAGTCTTTACTACTATCCCATTAGCTTGAACTTACTGGTGCATTGTCTGACTTGAGCGTTAGAGTCCCATTACAGGTACCCACCCCCTAGACTCCATGCTCTTGACCGCAGCTGCATAAGGAGGAAACCACCACGTACGTGCCTATTTTAGGTACCTTTTGAATCCATTTCAGAACATTGGCACCGTATGTGGGAATCCCGATAAACTTCAATTCCCGCATCAACCATGGTGAGCACGAGATGCAACCATAAAAAAGGGAGCGCTGCGCATGCCGCCCATGGCCAAATACAGGACCCAGCAGCGCAGCGCAACCTTCCTTCAGTCACACCACCAGAAACCTCCGCCGCCAGAAGCAGGCCAGTCATGGTGGAAAATCTTAACGAGGGGCACGAGACTTCAGTTTCCGCTGAAAGTCCTGATCCATCTCGAAGGGTCTCAATCCAGAACAGACTCGTCTTCCCCCACGGTGGGACCAACAACATAAACTACGGAGTAAACCACGGAGCGAACAATGGAGCTAGGATCCCTGTCCACGCTTGTTTGGGAGCCTCCCACGACAATGTGGACCACACGTCTCATTACGAAGACAATGTCCAATCTGAGATTACGAGAAATGGCCTTCGGAAGTTGTTGCGTCAACAGACAGCTCTCATCGAGGACCAACGGCGTCAGCTAGAGGAATAGCGCCGCCGTTTAGAGAACCTTGAAAGATCGACAAGGGCGGAGAGCGACAACGGAGGGCGGGATGCAGCCCGCAACGGGCATGTAGACCAAGGCGCTGGCGCCGGGATTATTGGAAACAGTACCCCGGCCCCCGGCCGCCTACAACAATTCTCGGACGCTCTAATGTCATACAGGGTCCCGAGGAGTTTTAAACCTCCGAGCAACCTGGAGGCTTACGACGGAACAACGGATCCCCAGGAGCACTTGGACGCCTATACGCAATCCACGCAACTCTATGGATACACCCCGGAGCTTTTGTGCCGAGCCTTCCCCATATTCCTGAAGAAAGACGCCCTCCAATGGTTCGTCACCTTGCAGACAAGGATCACAGGATGGGAAGACCTGACGCAAAGGTTCTTGCAGCATTACACCACGGCAAAGGAGCGCCCGAAATCGATCGACTCCCTCTCCGGGATCCGCCAGGAAAATTCTGAATCCTTGCGCGAATATGTCAGAAGGTTCAACCAAGCCTGTGTGGGCATAGAGAACCTAGAGAACAGGATAGCCCTCCACTACGCCAGGAACGGGCTCCAGACCAACTCGAGCTTTTTTGCGTCTCTAGCAAAAAAGAAACCGGAAAGCCTAGAAGAGTTCCACCGACGGGCGGAAAAATACGTTGAGCTTGAGGAAGTCACTAGGGCTAAAGAGAGTCTGGAGAAAGGTGAAGCACACCAAAAGAAGAACCAAAGCTCCAATCAACCCCGTGACTCCTCAAAAGGTGAGTGATACCGGCCCAAATATTCTGAGTACACTCCTTTGAACACCCCTCGAGAGACAATCTTGAAGGAGGTCCTTCAAACTTTGTTCCAGAATATCAAGAGACCACCACCCATAAAGAAACAGTTCCAAAGGGGTCAGTCAAAACACTGCAAGTGGCACAATAGCTACGGCCACGAAACAAAAGACTGCAACCAACTCCGGGACGTTATCGAGTCCCTGATCAAAGAAGGACGACTGCAAAAATACATCAACGGCTTTCACGAAAGTGGAAACCGTGGAAGGCACAGAGACCGGCGGCAAAGCCGCAGCCCCCGGCGAAGTCCGAACCAGCGCCCAAGGAGAAGCAAAAGCCCTGTAAGAAGATCCCGGATCCCTCCGCGCCGCAACGATGAGAACAGGCAAGATCGGGAACGAGATACTCAATGTGAGGGCCACAGGAAGAACAGACTCGTAAGCACTATCTCCGGGGGATTCGCAGGGGGCGGTCTGTCAAGTAACTCGAGGAAAAAGGCACTCCGGACCGCGGTCTTGAGTGTGTCCGGATCCTCTTCTCGAAAGCCCCATGCAGAGAACAAAGACGCGCCGCCCATCTCCTTCTCCGATGAGGACTACGACAATATTATCCGAGATCACGATGACCCCCTGGTCATATCCGGGATAATCTCCAACGCCGAAGTTCGTCGTATCTTTGTAGATCGGGAGAGCTCAGCGGACATCATGTTCATGGACGCATTCGAAAGATTGGAGTTCCCTTTATCCGCGCTTACTCTATATGAGGGCGAGTTAACTGGATTCTCCAGAGAAAAGGTAACCCCAGTGGATTATTTTGAGACTTTCCTTACCTTGAGCAACGACGACACCTATAAAACGGTGAAGGTGAGGTTTCTAGTCGTAGATTGCCCCTCAGCCTATAACATCATCCTGGGCCGCCCAACTCTAAACGGCATTGCCGCTGTGGTCTCTATCGCCCACCAGGCCATGAAGTTCTTCAACAGGAACAATGAAGTGGTCATGGTCAATGGCGACCAGATTGCAGCCCGCAAATGCTACAATGAGAGCTTGAAGATCGGCAAGACCTCCAGGAAAACAAAGACACGGACATCCAGCACTACCTATGACCAAGTCAACGTCCTGATGACGGAACTGGATGTCCGTGAAGAGATCCGAGGTACAAGACCCCAGCCCGAAGGAGAACTGATCCCACTCTAGCTGGGCGACAAACCTGATCAAGTCACCATGATAGGAGCAAACCTCGGAGAATAGGAAAAGACCCAGTTGACACTGCTCCTACAGAAAAATAAGGATCTTTTCGCTTGGACTTCCGCTGACATGCCTGGAATCGACCCTGCTTTCATCTGCCATCATTTATCTATTAAACAAGATGCAAAGCCAGTCGCCCAGAAGAAAAGAAAAGTTAGCCCCGAGAGACAACAAGCCATCGAGGAGCAAGTGAAGGAGTTACTGAACGCTGGATTCATAAGAGAAGTCTCGTACACCACTTGGCTCTCGAACGTAGTCCTGGTTAAAAAGGCAAACGGGAAATGGAGGATGTGCGTAGACTACACCGACCTAAACAAGGCGTGTCCCAAAGATCCATACCCCATCCCAAACGTTGACAAGTTGGTCGACAGCTCCTCCGGCTTCCGGACACTATCCTTGATGGACGCTTACTCGGGGTACAATCAAATTCCAATGTACCCCGGGGATCAGGACAAAACGGCCTTCATCACCGAAAGGGCGAGCTACTGCTACAAGGTAATGTCATTCGGGCTAAAGAACACTGGTGCCACATACCAGAAGATGATGAATAGAGTTTTCGAAGAACAGATGGGGAAAATGCTAGAGGTCTATATCGATGATATGATAGTTAAAACTCCGTCGTCCGGTTCACACACCTCGGACCTGGAAAATGTATTCGCGTAGCTGAGAAGGCATGACATGAGGCTCAATCCAGGAAAGTGCACGTTCGGGGTCCAAGCAAGGAAATTCTTGGGGTTCATGCTGACCCACCGCGGCATAGAGGCAAACCCCGACAAATGCAAGGTGGTGCTCGATATGCATAGCCCCCGAAACATCAAAAAGGTACAACAGCTGAATGGCCGGATTGCAGCTCTCACAAGATTCCTAGCCAAAGCCGCTCACAAATCCCTTCCCCTCTTCAAGTTATTGAAAAAGGGGACCGGATTCGAGTGGACGCAGGAATGTGAAGACGCTTTTGCGTCCCTAAAGAACCTCCTGGCATCTCCTCCAATCCTCACAAGGCCAGAACTAGGCGAAACTCTTTACGTGTACCTCTCCGTCAACGATGAAGCCGTCAGTTTAGCACTTACCAGAGAAACATCCGAAGGCTAAAAGCCAGTTTATTTCGTGAGCAAGGTACTGCAAGGCTCCGAACTCAGATACCAAAAGATTGAGAAGGTCGCCTTTGCACTTATCATCACAGCCAAAAGATTAAGGCAGTATTTTCAATGCCACCCCATGGTAGCAAGGACTGATCAATCAATCTGACAAATACTGCACAAACTGGACTTAGCAAGAAGGATGATCGCCTGGTCCATCGAGCTTTCTGAGTTCGGAATAACCTATGAGCCCAGAGTAGCAATCAAAGCACAAGCTCTCTCGGATTTCTTGGCAGAACTCACCTCAGACTCCGAGTGCACAGAAAAAAATACCTTGGACCATATTCGTGGATGGGTCTTCGAACCCAAAAGGATGTGGTACCGGGGTACTCTTGGAAAACTCTGAGGGGGTGACTATCAAGAACTCACTAAGGTTTGAGTTCCCCACCTCGAACAATCAAGCAGAGTATGAGGCATGCATCGCAGGACTGGCGATTACCAGAGACTTGGGGACCACAAAGATTAAACTTTGCATCGACTCCCAGCTCGTGACCTCCCAGATCCAAGGCGAATACCAGGCTAAAGAGCCTCTCCTACAGAAGTACCTGGCAAAAGTGCAAAAGCTCCTTCCAAGCTTCCAATTAGTCAAAGTGGAACACATACCCCGGGAACAAAACTCCCGGGCTGATCTCTTATCCAAGTTGGCAAGCACCAAAAGTCCAGGTAACAACCGATCAGTGATCCAGGCAACCCTCTCCCACCCCGCAGTTTCCGACGGAGCTGTCTTCCAGGTTAATAAGCAAGAACGTACCTGGATCACTCCACTGATGGAATACTTGCGGTCAGGTAGCCTCCCTGAGGATCCTAAGGAGGCGGCCAAATTGAAGAAAGTCGCAGTCAGATACACCATCTTCAGTGGGCAGTTATACCGGCATAGATTCTCTTCACCCCTCCTGAAGTGCCTAACGCCTAAAGAAGCCGGGTATGTCCTGGCTGAAGTTCACGAAGGAAGTTGTGGGCACCATTTAGGAAGAAAGGCCCTAGCATTGAAGGCACTCCGAGCAGGCTACTACTGGCCCACGATGGAGGCAGACTCCCTTGCACATGTTCAAATGTGTGATAAGTGCTAACGGCACTCTGACCATTACCACGCCCCGCCGGAGGAATTGTCCACGACATCCATCCCCTGACCTTTCTACCAGTGGGGCATGGATATCTTGGGACTTTTTCCTCAAGCGCCCGGGCAATTGAAGTTTTTGGTTGTCGCTGTAGATTATTTTACCAAGTGGATAGAAGCAGAGCCCCTGGCCAACATCACCTCGGCTCGGATTCAGAAATTCACTTGGTGCCACCTCATTACCAGATTTAGAGTCCCAGAATCCATCGTTACGGACAACGGGACGCAATTCAAAGACAAAGGTTTCGAAGAACTACTTCGCGGACTGAAAATTAAACATCACTGCAGCGCCGTGGAAAACCCTCAAACAAATGGACAAGCTGAAGCGGCCAACTGGGTTATCGTTAGGGGGTTAAAGAAAAGGCTGGACGAAGCCAAAGGGAACTGGACCGAGCAGTTAGACCACGTCCTTTGGGCCTACCGAACCACTCCCCATTCCACAACCGGTGAGACCCCGTTCAAATTAACCTACGGGTGCGAAGCAATGATCCCGGTGGAGATAGGGGAACCGAGCTGGCGTCTCTAACACTTTTCACCAGACACCAACCCCAGGTTAATAAGAGAAGACTTGGACTTGTTGGAAGAAAGAAGGTGCATCGCGCACATACGCGATGCTGCAACCAAGCAAAGAACGGCAGCCCGGTACAACCTGAAGGTCATCCCTAGAAGGTTCCAGCCAGGCGATCTAGTACTCTGCAGGGCCGACATCGGCGGAAGAAGCGCCTCCCAAGGGAAATTAGCCCCTAACTGGGAATGACCCTACCGCGTCGTAGTCAGTACCGGGAAGGGGGCTTATACCTTGGAAACGTTAACAGGCAAGCCAGTGAAGAATTTTTGGAATGCGGATAAACTTAGAAAGTACTACAACTAAGCGCCTTTCAAGGCCTAGTCTCCTAGTCTATTTCATGTTTGATTTGTCCCAATTATTGTACACTTTTTCAATCTTTAAATTTAAGCAAACATCTCAATCATCAAGAACTCAGTTACCATGGTATCAACCGTAGTGTCTTGTGTTAGGTAGGGAGTGCAGTAGAGAAATCCCGACGGGGGGAAAACTCTCGCACCAGTCCACCCGCACAAAAGACCCCGGCAAGGACCAGTCCGAAACCACAAGTCGCGCGGCCTCCTAAAATACCTAAAACAACCGGTAATGGACCCCGGACAAGGTTTCTTTCCTTAGGCACGGACTCCAAATCCCAGATAGCTATTGCCTTCGAATTCCAAGCCAAGGTCAAGGTTTCTTACCTTAGGCACGAATTCCCAAGGTCAATCAACTTCGGATATCAGATCCTATGCCAAGGCTTCTGAACATTCTCATCACGCAAAATCCTAAGGGGAATCCTAAAATGCTCGGCAAAAATGGGCGTTGGACCCAGACCACAGGTCTCGTCAAAATTCCGCAATACGCGAAAAGGGCATTGGACCCCAAAAATAGATATTGAAAAAATAACGAAGTCATTACAAAATTTTAGAAAGATGGAACAATGTTTGCCCAAACACAGAAAAAGTACCCCACGCAGGGGGCAAAACTAAAAAGCATGAGAATCACTCTCCTGAAGACCCTGAACCACGAACCTCAACAGAAGAATCCCCCGTACTCGGATCCGCAGTAGCAAGGTGGGGAACGACGAGCTGGCCATTCTGGACTACTTTCCCAGAATCCAGAGAATCAAGAACCAGGTCAGCCTCGGGATTGAAGAGCTGAACCTGCTTGACTGCATTCCGGAATTGCTGCTCTTTGATGTTGGTACAAACAGTAAGGAGAGTCCCGACATCGCCCTTCAGTGCAGTAACTTGTCCTCCGAGACGCCCGTTCTCAGCACGAAGGCCCTCATTATCAGCTCGTAGCTCGGCCATGCCCCTTCTGGCGTCCGCCAAGCTGGCTTCCTTCTCCTTTACTGCATCTCTCAGGATGGCTACTTCGTTCCCCAGCTCTCGGTTCAGGGCCTCAACATCTTCCTTAGACTTGGCGGCCTCCTCCTTAGCCCGTACAGCCTCCTCCTTCTCCAAAGAGCCTGGGTTTTATCCCGCTCTGCAGCAGCAACCCTCTGCTCGCAGTCCTCAACTGCATGCTCCAAATGCCGAGCCTCCATGGCGAGACGAAGCCCAAGAACTTGGAAACTACAGAGAGCATCCGGGGCACTACGTTGGGCCAGCTTTACCTCTACTTCCTCATCCAGGAGGAAGCCATCAACAAACTCACGGGGGTCTGGATTCTCGAGGTACAGGTTGATTGCCCCCCCACCACTCGGGTAGGCGCCTTCTTCGACCAAGGACCTCTTACTCCAGTCACTCGGCGCTCCCTCGTCAGCCGCCTTCCTCTTTTGCCCTGTAGGAGGGGGGGAATGCTCCACCTGGATCGGCTCCTCCTCCGTGATAGGCACCTCGGCTCGACGGGGCAATGGGACTGAAACCACCTCCACGGCAGGATCCGAAGGCCCCTATTCATTCCTGGCCCTCAGAGCTTCCAGAATAGCCAGAGCGTTCCCCTCCTCAGACATCTCAGCCAAGCTCTCTAAAAAGCAAACACAAACAATCAAGTCCATATAAAGGGGAAAAAGAAAAGAAAATAAAGCATGAACAAAGGCCTATGCTACCTAGCACAGCCCAAAGTTCCACATCATCTACGGTATCCAGTACATCTTTGGGCCGGATCTTGTCGACCTCGGCAACCCACGTTTCGAAGAAATTGACACATTCAAGCTCCTTGTCATCCAAGTGATAAACCTCCCTCTCAAACGACTGAGTGGGGATGTTCTATGCCGCCGGATTCCAGTACAGGCTGAATGTTGGCTCCCTGCCACTCCCCAACCAGAAGGGTTGAGTGCCGCCGGCCGCCATTAACTTGAAGAACTTTTCCTTGAAGTCCTTATAGCTCTCTAGGTAGGGGAGAAACACCGTTCTACCTTGCCGAGAACGCACGGACAACCAAGACTATTGACGAGCACGAACACCGTGGACGGAATACCTGGTGTGGAAATAGAAAAATACCCTGTCGGAGCATCGCAACCCCAGCAACTGGCATATCCATTCAAAAGGCAGGATGTTCGCCCAACCATTGGGGTGAATCTGACTGGGTGCAGCGTAAAGAGTCCGGAGTACGGCAATATGGAAATCACTGAAAGGGAGCCGAAGCACGAACGGCGTGAAGAAGTCCTCGTAGAGGAACATGAAGTGCTCCCTTGCCGCACGGGTCAAACACACGCGCTCTCTTCCCGGGGATAGGATCAGGAACTCTCCATCCCGGAGCCCTCCCGCGGTAAGCTCCAAGTAATCTTTCAATTTGTCCAGCTCGGACCCGATCTCGTAGGGTGAAATCCTGTCAAAAGCATCGTCCGCAACCCAGGGGTAAGACAATCCCGGCCCCCGACGCACACGAATCTACTCCTCCTCGGCTTCCTGACCCCCCAGCTGGTGAGCTTCAGGATCCGGGTTGGGCTTTTCAATTCTCAGCACCCTTCTCCTAGCCATTCGAACTCCTAGAAGTCACACAGAGGCTCAGAGTCAGAACCAGTCCAAGTTCGGAGATCCAAACGTTCTGGCCCCCGCACCCGCCGAGGCAAAAAGCCTCAGAAGGACACCTCCGCTGCACATGGTGGGACGGAGGAGGTGCTTCAAGAAGGGCAAACGCCATTGACGGAAGGGAAAAAAACATTTCCCCCCTCCCTTTCTCGAAACAGCAAAAACCAAATAAACCAGAAGCAGAAGCAAAAGAAAAGATCAGTTCTGTGAGTACCTTGAAGAAAGCAGGAGGTCAGTCCTGTGAAGTCCAGCAAGATCGTCTCGTACCGCCGCAACGACCGTCAGAAATCACCTCAAAACCTCAAAGTTTCTGATAAAAGTCGAACGAAACAAAGCCAAAAAGCTGACACCCTATTTATAGGGGTTACGGTTAGAGGATAATTCTGTCCAAACACCTCACATTTGAAAAGGCACCCATTATAGCGTGCGGAGCACGACGCACGTCTTCTCAACCCGAGCGCGCCACGTGGCCCACGTTGCCGTAATGGCAGCTCACGTTACGGTTATCCAGCAAGTTAAAGTACACGCAACCGCAAGGTCAAAGAGCTCGGGAAACCTGCTCGAACCCCGGAATTATGTTACCCTAGTAATAGTCCCCCCAAGGTACAGAGACCCCGGAATCAAGTATCTAAACTTGGCACTTCGCCGGCCTCGTCCAAGTACCAAGCTGGGGGCAACTTAACATATCGCGTGGTCAGGATGAGCGTTGGACTCACCCTGGTATAATATAAATACCATAGTCTAAATAAAGGGAAGCAGAGGACACAGAACTCAAAGGAAAAAGAGTAATTTTATTAAATTTCTCATTCCATACATCATCTTACAACGAAAATAAGGAAAAGAAAGTATAGAGACATGGAACATATAAGGAAAGAAACCCCGGAGGTGCGAACTGCCATTAACATTATTGGCATCCCGGGTCATGTCACATCCATGTTTCCTCCGAGAACTAGCACCGGCCTTTTCCTCCCGAAGCAGTATCTTGAAAAAGTGGATTGGCTTCGAAACCCGGAACGGAACACTGCTTCTGAACCTCGGTACCCACCACTTTTCTTCACTTCCTTCCTCTCCAGGCAGGAAGAGGCCGGGGCGCACCCTCCTTTGATAGATGAGGCACAGCTTTCTCATGAGATGATCGTTCCGTCAGAAACCTTAATCACCTCAAGTAGCTTTAAAGTCGAGGAACAGCCTCAATAGTTCCTCCTACTTATCCAACTGCCCCTAGAAGTAGCTGGAAAGGAGAGCGAATTTGGGCCCTACCCCTTCAGTTGCCTCCATCTAAAATGGCAAATATCTCAAGCCCCCCCAGCAACGAGAAATACCAAAGAAGCAATCACCGTACGCTGGGAAAGTGAGACATCTGTTGCTAATACGCTGAGAAAGTGAGACATCTACTCAAGAAGTCTCCCATATAAAATTACCAAGTTTCAGAAATTTGGGAAAGAACAAGAAGAAAACTCTTGAAAGAGGCAAAACTCTCCAGAAACGCGTAGGGAGGGAAATGACCATTTCTCTGAGATAAGTCACTGACAGAATGAACATTGTAAAGAAGAATACCATGATCGAACGCAAAAACCCTCTATTTATAGAGAGAACGGAACGCTCAAATTAATTCCTTGCACTGAAGAACCTGCCAAACCATAAATCCGCATTCAATGCCCCTTATATCCCATTGGTCCCAAGAGCAGCGGACGGTTGTAAACTACACAAAGTTGACACTCCCCATTAAAGACTCGCTCATTCTCAAGGAGGTCAAAGCGACGTTTCCCAAGAGATCCAACAATTCAAGATCAATGAAGAGCACTGCGGCAAGTCAAAAGACCCCGAGAACTACGTCCAGGGGGCAGCTGAAGGAAAGCCACGAGACCGAGGAGTGGCGATGTAGGTAAGGACCCACCTCGGCCTTCGAACCACATCCCAACCGTCGAGTTGTCTCATGTTCGATCACGGGCCCCGGCCAACGTGAAAGATCGCGAAGCCCGGCCTCAAAGCCAGGATACCGCCCACTTCGAGCATGATGGTACCTTAACACTTGGGTCTTGTCCAAGTGCCAAGTTGGGAAGCAATCGTTTCGGGCCGTGGTCCGGGGACCCCGTCCCGAAGGATCGACCCGGCACATGAACCACCGGACTGCCGACAACGCCCCCACGATGGCCTTGTGACCTCGAACCCCGTCATCATACCGTAGCAGTCATTTCTCCATTCTCAGTAATGGGGACCACGACTGCCTGCGAGCAAGGATTGGCCATTAAAGGCAAAACAGCCCCAACAGATCAGAGACTAGCCTCCACGATCGTAAGACAGTCCCGACAAAGTCAGAGACAGACCTCAACGATCGTGGAACAATTCCGACAAAGTCAGAGACGGACCTCAACGATCATGGGCTAAAATCCCTGCCATGGCACGATCCTAACGTACCTATATCCTACGTGGAGTGCAAGAGGATTCAAATCACGCTCACAATATATACTGAAATAAGTTAACCAAAAGGGGATATCAAGTCTTTATTACTATCCCATTAACTTGAACTTACTATCACAAGATCGCTCGACTTGAGCGTTGGAATCCCATCATGTACACTCATCCCCCCCTGAACTCCATGCTCTTAACCGCAACTGCATAAGGAAGAAACCACCACGTACGTGTCTATTTCAGGTACCTTCTGAATCTATTTCAAAACAAAACCTTTGATAATGCTTATGACATGTCCCGATCATGAAGTGAGATAACTTTCCCTCTCAAATATTTTTTACACCAAAAAAAAGTTTTAAGTCAGGTATATTAATGTGGTGTATACTTCAATAACAATAATAACTATAAATTATTTTAATGGGGGAAGTTGGAATTAGCATGTACACTTAAATTGGAAAAAAAATAAAAAGCTATGAAAGAGAGTTGATCCAAAAAGGAGTTTTGATGAAAAAGAAACAATAAAGTGAAAAAAAAAGTACATCAAGCCATCGATTAGATTTGTCTTGAGAAATCAGAAAACTAGAAATAGCAAAATAATATGTGTTGTTAGAATTTACTTCCTTGAATTTTTTTTTTTTAATCAATGGTTAAGTTTTTTCTGTAAAGTAATCTCGGAGCCAAATTCATGTGATGAATGCAGGTAACAAAAGAGGAAGATATGATTTTTTAACGGCATAATGTAACGTGCCGGCAATTTCTGTGTAGATTTAATATTTGTTTTTGCTTTTTTTTCTGGAGATATTTGTTTTTGCTTAACACACTTGCATAGTCTAAAGGCCATAAGTTTAAGTTTATGATTACTGATTATCTCTTCGTGAAAACCCCAAGAGACTTGTATCAAAGTGCCACAGCAACCAATAATTATCCCATGATTATTAATGAAGTTAACACAATATACAGTGAAATAAACCACATGGCTCTTAAGGGTGTAATGTCTGAGAATGTCCAACCACTAGCCACTGTATTAATCTATAACTAAAATATCGATATACTAATTTTAAAAAAAATAATAATGCCAGTATTAAGAAATTTTGTAGGCATGACGTATAGCATTATGCTGTAATCCAAGTTGGGATATGAAATTGATGAAATCTAAAGTGAAACCCAACAAGTCAAAGTGCCAAACAGCTATGTGATCTTAATGCATTGACTTTAGCACCCTAATCGATGTGTCAGTGACTGCAAAGCTAATGGGTTTGTCGGTAGTTAGCAGTCTCTACTCTGATCATCTCCTTGCGTTGTTACAAATGGATGGCTTTCTCATGTTAACATGGATCAGGATCTCCTTTTCTTTTTTTGAGAAAAAAAAAAGTTATATTCTATATTTAATGGCTCAAATAATCGAATCAGATTCCTTTTTTTTTCTTTAATAAAAGAAAAGAATTTCAGTAACTTAAATTTATTAAATTATATTTATAATTTTTATTTTATTATGATCTAATAAATTGAAGTCATTTAAACGTGAAACATGACCTCTCCTTTTCTAAAAAAAAATGAGAAGATCCTCTTATCAGATTAGCATAGAGTTGGTGGTTACAATTTTGGCATCAGTCCACTGTAATGTCCCATTTCTGATCAATAATTTCAAATTGAGCCACTTTTTTTTTATTGACATCAAAGTGGAAAACAACCTGTTTTTTGCGCTGAAAATGGGGGTTTAAGACCCCTTTAATGTCACTGAAGAAGTCACACCTTTATATAATTTAAGTTTAATGGTGCTTTTTTCATTTTATAATATTTGTTGTTTAAAGTTTTTTTATAATAAATAAGAAATTTATTAAATATTTTTAATTTTAGATAAATATAACTATGTTTAATTAAATTATTTCCTCACTTCATTAATACTTTTTAATTCTATTTAGTTGAGATATCAAATGATAAAAAAAATTACAAAAAAAAATTAAATTTTTTATTTTATAAAATAATAGATAAAATTAAATTAATTTTTATCACAAAACCCACATATATTATAAAGTGTAAGGAGTATGGTGAAAGAGAAAACTAGAACTAGAGGACAGTTATGTGTCACAACGCTTGTTTATTGCTTATGACTTGTCATACTCATGATATCTGCAGTAATTAAGTTTCATATTTTTAAGATAAAATTTATTATTTAGATCTATTTTATGCAATATAACTTAATAATCTCTATAAAAAATATATTAAATAAAATAAATATAAATTTGACCTATACAAAAATTCCTCAAACCACATCCCAAAAAAATATAAATTTGATCTATCAACTACGAATATTTGATGAAATTTGAGGCATGGTTTAATTCATTAAAAGAAATGAAAGGGACAAGATCGTTTGAAAGAATTAACGGCCATAAATTAAAAGTGAAAAGCAAAAATCGCAATACTTTGGTCACAAAAAATAATAACTTCTTTTGTTATTAATTTGAAAATCCATCATACAAATCAATGACATAGAAGTGAAATTATATGTGTGTAAGTTAACTCAACTTGCTGAAAGAATTCGAATAAGACTTTGCATTCTCAAATTGCACGGATTTATATTCCCCTTCAACTATAATTATTTCTTTGATGAGACTACAAGATATTCAATAAGTTCAATTTATTTAAATTATTTATGTGACTAATTTCTATATGATCGCTCTAATATGAGAATTATGCAATATCTCTACAAGAATTATTTTTTTGGGATTTGAATATTATAATGAAAATGAAAGATAAAGATAAACAACTTTTAATTAATTTGTTACTTTCAGGATTAAAGATAAGCTATCATGCTTTAAATCGTGAGAATTCTTATTTTTGCAACTGGTGCTAAGTTTTTTTTTTTTTGGGTATTAATTTGATGTCGGGAATGAATTTCACCCAAACTGTTTAATTTATCTACATTTTAATCTAACATTTTCCATTTTAACACAAAAAAAATGATACTTACGCAGTTTTTTCTTCATAGAACTCATGAAAATTAAGTTGGATTATTGATGGTGAAAAAAGAAAAACGAAAACAAAAGAGAGAAAGAAAGAAAAATAAATAATAAAGATAAAATTCCTGTGAATTATGTGAGATTAAAAATCTGTATAAATAACTAAACTGTTTGCACAAAGCCTTAGACATCTTTTATTAAAAAAAAAGTATTCACTCAATTTAATACAACTAAAGAAAAAGATAAAGAAAAGAAAAGAAAAATTTAGGTTCTGCATGTTTAACATATTTTTACGATGTGCTTGGTTTTATAAGTTTGATAACCTCGTTTTTCTTAAAAAATAAA
This sequence comes from Ormosia emarginata, assembly GCA_029884605.1. NCBI lineage: Eukaryota > Viridiplantae > Streptophyta > Magnoliopsida > Fabales > Fabaceae > Ormosia > Ormosia emarginata. The sequence goes on along the minus strand of JAQQTP010000089.1, from coordinate 24,355,623 downwards.
ATAAAAAAACAAAATAATTATAGATTTAACACCTAGAACAATGATATTTTCTAAAAATTTAGACCAAATTTGTCAAATTCAAACGTCTCAAGGAAATATGTTCAACATTAATTTATACTTAAACTTTTTTCTTGGTACAAAATAAATTAGGGTGCGGGAGGTTTTCTCTATGTTAATGTTAAGACAAATCATTAACTTTAATAAAAATTTATAGTAAGATTTTAAATCACTTGACAATAAGAAAACTTGAATTCGAACTCAAATCATGTAGTTATCATAAATGAAATATTAATTAGTTGTCAAACTTTTGCTTATATTTTTTTTGGCTAATCATAAATCTTTGCTAACAGAATAATTATAAAGGTTTTGCTGTTAATAATTTTAAAATAGAAAATTTTAAACAAAAATGTAAGTTTTTTTCAATTTTTAATATATTGAATATCTTATTTTCTTCTAAAGTTTCATATTTTGATTTCATTAACAAGTACCTTGACGAAACCTAATTATAATTTATAATGAGAACAATAAAATTATAACTGCAAAAATTATATATAAGAAAAAGTATTAAGGCAAACATCTTTTTCAATATTTATAGCAAAGAACGTTGTTAAGTGTAGCATTATGAATAAATATAATACTCATAATTAATATTATTATTAATTTTCATTTAATTGCATATCCACAAAAATCAATCACACTTTCTTGTCACAAATTAAAAAATATGATTTTTGTTGCTAAATAAATATCTGGGTTGAACATGAGCCAAATCAAAATTCTAGAGGAGATTATTGTATTATATTGTTTGCTGTAAAACGCATAACAAAGATCCCAACTTATCATACAAGTTGCAAGATCTTCTAGTTGTCCTTTCTCTCGTAGAATAGGTAAAATGAAAGTGAATTCGTCAACTAATTCAAGAGGTAAAATAAAAACCCGAAGTAACGATGACCCTAATAAAAATTAATCATACTTTGCTAGCCCATAAATTGAAGTAGGGTTCATCGAATCTTCTTATGTAACTGAAGTATGCATACAGAATCTTATATAATTTACAAACGGTTTATCGAATCTTTTTATAATAAACTGAAGTAGGGTTCATAAATTTTATGTAACTGTATGCGAAATAGTTCAAGTTTGTGTATAAAAAAAATCATTTAATACGAAGAAGAAGGTTTAATTAAGAACAAGAAAGTGTAAGAAAAAAAGGTAGAAAAAGTATCGAACGAAACTGAAGTCTTTGATCATGTAACTGAAATTTCCAAACCAAGTAACCACTTCACTTGAAGGATTAGGGAACAGCTGATTTCGTGGGGACAATAACGATATTTTTTTTCTTTACAACTGAGACATTGCAAAATTGAAAATTAGATAAAAGGGATAATTATTATATAGAACTCTTGGATTATATTTGATTTATATGAAAGAAGATTTGATATAAGATTTTGCACAAATATCTATGCAATAAGAAAGGGACTTCTAGAACGTGTTAACTACTTCAATTGATTTTGAAATACAATTATAAATATATCTTATTATTTATTTAAAAATTTTAAAAAATATATAAAAAGAATAAATTTGTAAATACTTTTTAGTTTTCAATTACAATTATTTTCAAACACTTCTCAACATTTAATTATATAGCTATAATTAAATTTAAACATCATTTATTATTTTTTATCTTAAAAAAATACAAATTGATGAGCACGTAGTGTTGGTTAATATTAGAAAAAAAATCTAATCATGTAGAAAATATTATATATGTATATATAACAATATCTTTAAACGTACATCCTTCACCTTTTAAATTAATGAATTTAAATTTTATCCATTATCAATGTATTACACTTTCACTAAATAAGAAAATGTCATATATATTACGAACTATTAGGGCTTTTTTTTAGTAGAAGTTACTAATAAATTTTTAAATAAGTAACACATTGTCGTTAATTAATTGAATAAAGAATTTTACATTATTCAGATAAAATATTTTTACATTATTAAAATTAAATAATCAAAATTAAACAATAAACTCAAAAGCAACAATACTAGGCAGACAATTATGCGGCTACATAAAACTGCATGTGTATCTGGGTTAATCTATCAAATCAATAATTATTATTATTATTATTATTTGCCTCCAAATTTTAGGTGATATTCTTTATGCGTATTTCAAAACCACATTTTTTTTCAATGGGTTAAGCTAATCCATGTGCTATCTGCCACATGAGCTATATTCTGCCCTTCTGTGATGGGTCCACACGGAAATAAACTCAATATTATATTATATATATACTATGCATGGCAACTAGTCAACCGTTCATTAATTTCTCAGGGATCCCTCTAAGATTGAATTATTTTATCAAATGAATGCATACCAAACAATGATGATGAAATGTTCCTGGTGTTATGGGATGCTTATCTATTTGCAAAAGTAACAGGCAGTGGCAGGGTGGCACTTACAGAAAAATTCCACATCTCTCATACCATCCATTAACCATCATGGTCAATAGCAAGTGGCGATACACAACCCAAGTTCAAAGCTCTATATGGTCTCACCTCCGTCACTGACACTGTGACCTCACCTACCTCTCTCTACATACAAAAGACCTCTAAAAGGAGTCAAGTCTCATCAGTTACCCTTTGTTTGGAACCTCACAAGGGCTGGTCCTAAATCGCTCTAAAGGGTTAAACAACTCATATTCTCATTCCACACACTCACTAAAGAAAAAAAGGTATAATTAATGGTCCAAGCAAGGGCACAACAACCAAATATCCGAAAAAGATGATTTTAGAGGTAAATTTGTAAAGTAGTGTGCCATTAGTCCTTTCAACCATGCCGAACGCCCATGAAGTAATTGAAGTCATGATGCTGGACCCTTAGTTGCTTCAACCATGAATCTGCCACGCTCAATAGTGAAACCAGTCTTTCTTGGTCCCTACCATAATTGCCTGAGACCCACACATTCCCTTGCATCTTATACGTGGCCAAACCAAATGGTGGCAGAGAGATGCCTTCACCTTTCTTTCTCTTCACGTGGGCTCCCTCAGTATCATCATCAAGGTCCATATCTACACAAATATGAGCAGAAGTTACATTCAGTGCATATTCTTCTCTAAAAAAATTACAGTTTTCTTAGAGTGAATTTTCAAGATCCTTTCCTTTCTCGAAACAAAAATGTAAAAAGTGAAAAGGCATAGTAGCTGTACATAGTTATAGGAGTGAAAAATGGATGAGGAATACCTTGGAATGAAGATGAAAGTGTGTGGTAAGTGAGGAAGCATGTTGAAAGATCTTTAATTGTTCTTCCCATGGGGATATGATATATCGGGTACCTGAATCATAATAAATGCTCAAACTAACTAGAAAGCCTAATATCAAGGATACATATGTTGGGATCAATTCCAAATGTATTTAACCATCAGGACTAGATTTTTGGTAGAAAAAGGCAAAAAGAAAATACAACATGTTCAAGAAGTGGATATAGCCAGTTTGAGTAGTGAAAATTAATTACCAAGCAACTGCCATCCAACTTGCTGGTGAGAGATCTACACTTCTTAGTGACATCAACCCTGGGTATCTTTCTCCTAACCCAGTAATCTGAAAGTGAGGAACCAATTGGTCAGCAACAGAATCTTTATACTTTTTTACATTACTGGTTATGCAAGAGGCATATTTTAGTTTAGTTTTATAACAATCACTTTAATCCAAACAGTGAAAACTACATACACTAAGGGGAATCAAATCAAACAGCAAAATTTTGGAAGGAGAACATATGCTCAAGAAGTATAATAATTAATATATTATATTGAAAAGAAAAAAAGAATGGGAATATGTATTGTTCTGGTTTCCACCGAAGAGATAATGAACAGAGACAACAGTGCGAAGTTAATACGGACGAGGAAAATGAGTTCTATAGGTTCACACTTGAAAAGTCAAAAGTCAGGGTTTATCTTTTATGGATGCCTATCATGAAAAGATTTTGGGTGATTACAACACACCTCTAAAAGAAGCCTTCCCTATTCCTATGCCTGATCGATGGATTCTGAATTCTGATCTTATAAAGAACACAAAAATTGGAACATAGATAAAGATGAAGTGCTGTTCAAGCCTTCAAGGTAATAACTAATCAACAACAAAAAATATGCAGGGGTAAGAAATGGTCAACAAGAATAAATCAACGCACCTTATCCATTAGAGGAACTCTTCCATATGGAGTTGCTCTTTCAAAATACTGGAAATAAAGGTGACCCAATCGGTCATTCAAATGCCAGAGACAGTCTTGCTCAAATCCTCCCTCTTCTGATGAAGTTCCATCCCACCTCCATACCTTATCACACTCACTATCATCGCTGTACGAATCACTGTAGGAATCCCTTGTCTCACAGTCACCTGACTCAGTCTCTTCCCTGAAATACTCATTCAAATTTATGCATTAAGTTCCCGTGACAGCACTTGACAGAGCTATTCAATCAAAGATTGATATGCTAGCAATCATCAAGCCGAGAACCATGCACAACATAATTTACCAAATCACTCCAAGTAAAATAAAACAAACCACTTCATAAGCATCATGAAAGTTTGACCATAAGAAAACATTAGCATCAAATAGGTGCATTTGGTCATAAAACATCATTTAAAAAAAGTCTTATGGTTATGAGACATATTGGGGAACATCAATGCAAACAAAAGCTTTCAAGTTGAATGGTTAAACAATGAAAAAAGTTGAAACAAAAGTTCTTGATTTGGTCAAAACTAGAAAGATTGAACAACCCCACAGTACTGATCATCTTCATAGGCATAAACATATACCTGAAACTAGTATTGCTGGTGAATATTTGAATTGCAGAGAGGTAAGGTACATAGTACTGCACAAGTGTCTCCCCCTTGGCCAAGGTGATCGGAACTCCAGCTCCATAGGCACTCCACTCGTCGAAGCAATTCCAGAGATCACCCAAGGTGAAGTATTCAACTGCTTCTCTCTCCCACGGATGCCACAAACGGTTGAGGTTTCTAATCTCATGCTGTCGAAAATCACAAAACAGATAAATTTAGGACCAAATATTCTATATGATCATATGAGAAATAGAAACACAATGAAATCAACAAGAAAAAGACAACACCTTTGGAAGAAAATGGGATTGTACCATAGGGGTGGTACACCGGAGGAAGCAGTCAAGGTTAGACTTAGATTGCATTGACCCTTTATCAAAAATCATGGCTTCAGAGTTCAGAGAGAGAGAGAGAGAGAGAGACCCAGATGAGAGAGAGAAAAAAAAAGGAGAGAGAGGGAAGAGAGGTTGAGAAATTAAGGGGATTGAGATGTGTTGTTTGAAAGGAGAATTGAAATGCAAATCACCCCAACAACAAAGACTTGTAATTTTTTACGTTTAGACACCGGTTTTTCCAGCAAATATCTCAATCTACCTGTCTCTTTTATCTCTTCAAACATCAATCTCTCTGTTTTCACAGACAGTGACTTTGCCAATAATAATGTTGTAAATTCAACACACTACACTTAAACAATGGCAACTTTCTCTTTCTCCTTGTTAAACCAAGTCTTAAAGAAAACTCAAGCCTACCCTGCTTTGTTCAACATTTAAGAAAGCGCACTGTCCTCAGGATAACACGTTAACCTTGAGATTAAATCAAACTGACCCAGCAAGGCCAGAAACAATTAACCATGTCAGAGCGAAAATCGAAAGAAACGAAAGCCAGAAAATGGAAACTTCTTTTCTCTGTGTTTTCAACAGAAACCAATGTTTGTTTGAGAATTTGTGCAAGTAAAAGTTTTACAAGGACATGGCGGAAACTGAAAAACAATACGGGAATTGGGAAAATTGACCAAAACAAACTAGGGTATACATGTGGGAGGAGGATGGAGGAAGAAAATGTATCAGAAATATCCAAACAGAAGAAGAGCTCTAGTTTCTAGAAAGAAGTGAGAGGCACGGGACATGTAGATTTATTATTATAGATTGGGTGCACAACAAAGCATTGACGATCGAATCACACAGAATACCAAAAAATTATTACCATTTCCAAATTCATGCGCCCCTCTCACTGTTCTCAGCCCATGAAATAATACCGTGTGTTTAAAATATATATATATATATATTTGGTTATTCCTCATAGGACCAGGTTTGTCAGAGAGCTATAATCTTTTGAAACTGTGTTCATAGAAACAGCCAAACTTGTTTTCTGTTTGGTAGAATAAATGTCAAAAAAAAAAAAAGGAGATTACATTCTAAAAGTTAGGACATGTTCCACTTCAATTAAACTTAACTTAAATTTCTAAAATATTTTTTTATATCTAATAATGAATGTGAAAATACTTGTGCAAAAACAAATGTGAAGATACTCGGTTAAGGGGGAAAAAAAGATCTTTGTCATATGAATCAACCCTCTCTAGTTAACAGCTGTACTTTAGATTTTAAAAAAAAAGCAAATTTTTATTTTCTTAGCAAAAAAGAGAAAATGGAAAGCATAGCAGAGCCCGTCGTTTTTAAAAAATAAAAATAAAAATAAAAATAAAGCATGACCACACAAAAAGAAAAAAAAAAGTTTTGAGGGTAGAAAAAATCAAGAAAGAAGCATGAAAATTGACTAGTCTTGATATGAACATAAAATTATTTATTTTGCGCAACTGGACAAAATATCTTGAAAACTGTCCAGCTTAAGATCACTTTCTTCTTCTCAGGTTTTTTTTTTTTACAATTAAAACTGATTGTGTTGCAGGTTTTAATGTAAAACGTGACATTCTTTCTGCATAACTCTTCATAAAAGTATTAGCGATCCCAAATTATGTCCTTAAAACAGATTAAAAGTTTACATGCGTATGAAGAATTATTTCTAAGAGATGTGTAATTAGGTGTAAGTGATGGTCTGTAGAAGTATTGTTTACAGTTCATAAAAAAAGTATTGTTTACTTAATTCCTAATCACGTTTCATAATATAATAATAACAATAACATATATTATAAGCAAATAAATGCCCTGATGTTTAACCTCATTTGTTGCTCTAAACTTCATACCGTATTGATGTTAAAAATATTAATTAAACTAATCATTACTACTTCCTTTTTAGTTTTTTTTAAGAGTATTTTAAAGACACTTATTAAGAATTTAAAATAAATATTTTTTTACAAAAAATAAGTATTTAATGCATTAAAAATTAAAAAATTAATTTTTATACAAAATTTTTTTATTTTAGATTACTTAACAAGTGTCTTAAGACACTTAGTGTAATGTTTGTTTGTTAAGTAAAACTTGATTATTTTAATCGATTATCATTAAAAATAATCGATTATAATTGATTATAATAATAGTTTTATTTTGATATATTAATTTGAAAAGTAATTTTAATCTAATGTTTCTTCGTTTGGATGATATAAAAAAGAATTTTTTTATGTATAATTACCAAAATAGATATAGAATGATTAAAAACGTTATTTAATTGAGACAAAATGGTATTTACATATCAAATGTTAATCTATAAACTAAATCATAAAACAATCTTCAAAGATTATAAAAATTAGGCTTTTAAAAATTTCATTTTACATTAATTTCGTTGTAAAAAATGTGGTTCGATTTTTTTAAATTTGAAAAAAAAAAGTTAATCTAAGCTAAAATTTTTTTACCAAACATGCACTTATTAGAAAAATCTTTTTTATTTTTAATAGTAATTGATAAGCTCTCATGTTTCTCACTCACTTTTTGTTAAGAGTGTAAGTGACTGGTTTGGTTCGAGTTTTGAAAAAAAATAAATCTGAACCAATCAAAATTAATTAGTTCAGTTTGGTTCAGTTTTCTTATTTTTTGATAGTCAAATCCGAATCGAACCAAACATCTATGGTTTGGTTTGGTTAGGGTGATTGGATTGATCATTATTTTTTTTTACACAAAAATTAGTTAAACAACTATACATGTAATACAGAAAAGTGCACATAATGTATCTAAAATTTCAAATAATATTAGAACATAGACTAACATTTGTTCTTTCATCAAGAATAAACATTTAATTTTAAGTTGAATCACACGATCATTGCTCTTTGAGATTTCCTGTTTATATCAAATCCAAAATGCTAAAATAGTAAGAAAAGAAAACTTCCTAATATGTGATAGAAAAATAAAACTATTAGTTAAATATATTCTTTAATAAACACTTGTTTATATAATCACACAATTTTTTATTTATTGACATTTATAGACATTTTCAAAATTAATATAACACCCAAAGCAAAATGCCTAATAAAATTAATGTAATCCAAATTCTATAAATGTATCATACTAACAGGGTAGCAATTAATAGAAAATATTAGTAAAAAAAAAATACATATATCTAATGTCTCTGTACGTGTAATAGTAGTTTGGTTCAGGTGGTTCTTCGGATTTAAAATTTTCAATTCGAGAATCGAACCAATTAAACTCTCATTGGTTCGAATTTTATCCGAATCAATCAAAATATTCAAACCAAATCAAATTAACTTAATTAATTTAGTTCAAATTGATGAGATTAGTCCGATTATCCAAATCAATTTATATCTCTACTTTTTGTGGAACAATTTCAATAATGATCTTAATTGACAGCGAAATCCTTGTTTATAAGCATGCATCTTATTTCTCATCCACTAAAAACTAAATTCAAGTCTCTTCAAAACAAAATTTGTTAGCATAGAAAAAATCCTATTATACAACCAAAAAGGAGTACATTTATAATTATGGTATTATTTATGATCTTTCTTATGCTTCTTACTTGTGTTCTTCCTCTTACATACAAAGCGTAGCCATAAAGCAAAGGAAACCGCGTGAACGTAAGTGTAAGGATACTAGTAGTAATAATACTATTATTATTATTATTACATGTATATCAATTTATATATTTTTTATTAATTATTAAAGAAAAAAATAAATGATAATAAAAGTTATTTATTTTTTTAAAAAAATATTTTAAATATATATCTTTTTCTTTAAATTCTCTTTATTTATTTTTAAATATTTAAATAAACAATAACATATATTTATAATTTTTAAATAAGTAATAAAATATAATTATAATTTTATTTTATTTTTTAAATTTTTAAATAAATAATTAATAATAATAATTTAAAAAATTAAACATCAAAGTAAAAAAATTTCTTTATAATAGTATAGATGTACTTATAAAATTTTGTGGTATATCTTCTTAAAATGTTTTTAAACTTAAACCTACTTACAGGTAAAGTCACATCAAAATAAAGTTATACACGATAACCACGCCAAAGGCATAGTTATATGTCTGTTATTTCTATGATAATCTCTCTGGTGTTACTTTTTTTACTGCTCATTAATTTGATAATTTGCAATGTTTGTTGTGAGATTGTAATTGAGTTTAGTTAATAAAAAAGATGGTGAAATCTTATCATTTTACCTTATCTTTGCAGGAAAACATCAAAGAAGAAAAGACTCAAAATCTCTAAGGAAGAGCATGGGCTAATCTGTTGAGTACATAGTGCCCAGGTGCTACAGAAGGAGTGCCTAAGCGCCCTTGAAGATCTCAGAGAAGACCCATTGGACGCATAGCGCCTAGGCGCCCTAGATCATGAAGTAAAAGACGCTCTGGCCATACAGCGCCTAGGCGCCCATAACAAACTATAAGTTTGTTTTTTTTTTACCTAATTGGAGGGCAGCTCGGAAGGGAGAAAGGAGGAGACGAATCATAGCCCATTTCTGGAGAGATTTTGGGGTATCTTGAAGAGAACGACTCGTGGAAACGAACCGGATCTTCACTTACCTATGAAGTTTTCTCTATTCTCCTCTCTTATTCTAGTTTTTGTTGTTATTGTCAAGAATAGCTAAATTTTCCTTGTTGGGATTAGATGGATTTTGATGGAACTTGATTCTTTTTGACATTGGATTCAATTAATATAAGTTGTTATTCCTATTTTGAGTTTATAATCTCTTCTCTTAATGCTTTCTAAAGATTGATTCTCTTTAGGATGAATTTAGGATTGTATGTTGAATAGAAATTTGATATATAATTTGTGCTATGAGATTATGAACCTTGCTTATCTATAGGCTAGGAATAATCATTGATTTGCTTGTTACCTCTTTGAATTCTAAACCATAATCCTTGTTATCTCTTAGAATCACCTAAGGAATTAGGGTTTTTAATTGAAAACAAAGGGTTAACTATATAAGGAATTAGAAGTTGAGTATTTTAGAGAATTCGGTGACAAAATAGGAATAGTAGCTTGTATTAGTTCTAATTGATATACAACAAGTGAAATCAAATGAAGCTTGATCCCAACTCTTTCATTAATTGATTGTTTTTCATCTCGCATACTAAGTGTTTGATAATTTGCTAACTAGAAAAAACGAAAATATTATCATTGCTTTTGTTTCTTTTGATTTTGTTATTAAAACGCACTTTGATCCAAATCTTGGTTTAAATAGTAGCTAACTTCGTGAATTGGTACTTGGCCATCGATCCCTGAGAACGATATCCAGTTTCTTACCGTTTTTATTACTTGACGATCCGGTACACTTGCCGTCATCCCATCAAGTTTTTGGCGCCGTTGCCGGGGATCGATTTTACCAATATCGGAAGGCAGCCACTAGTTTAAACATATTTTTTTTTCTTTTTGTTTATTCATTGTAGTGTTTAGTTTCTTTCGTTTACTTATTTCATTGAGTTATTTTTGCTCTGATATTGTGTGTCTAGTGTATGCGAGGTACTGTTCAACCAGATCATCTTCTTTTTGACTCTGAGATAGAAAGAACCGCAAGAGCTTTGAGAAAGCAAACCAGAGAAAGAAGAAGGAATTTGGGTAGCACTCGAGCAATTGTTGAAGACATGGAAGACAATAGAGAAAATATAGATCCTCCACCACCACAACCACTTGTTAGGACTCTCATGGACTACTCTATCCCTAACATGGATGGGTGTGGAGCAAGCATAACAAGACCTCCAGTTCAGGCAAATAATTTTGAATTGAAGCCAGCTCTACTCCATTTGGTTCAGCACAATCAGTTTGGAGGATTTGACAATGAGGACCCACATGCACATATAGCAGGTTTCTTTCAAATTTGTGATACGGTGAAGCTCAATGGGGTGAGTGAATATGCTATTCGCCTGAGATTATTTCCTTTCTCTGTGAAGGACAAAGCTAAGAATTGGTTGGATTCATTGGCTAGGGGAAGCATCACCACTTGGGTTGTCTTGGTCCAGAAATTTCTCACAAGGTACTTTCCTCCTTCCAAGGCTGCAAAATTGAGAAGCGAGATCACTTCATTTAGACAGCATGATGGGGAATCTCTCAGTGAGGCTTGGGACAGATATAATGAAATACTGAGGAAGTATCCACATCACTGCTTTGATTTCTAGATCCAAGTGCAAAGTTTTTATAATGGCATGCTACCTCAAACCAGAGCCATGGTTGATACTGCAGCAGGTGGGACGTTGAATTATAAGACCCCAGAGGAAGCTTGAGAGTTGTTTGAGATGATGGCCAATAATGACTACCAGAGGAATGAGGAAAGAGCTGTAGTAAAGAAAGGGTACTTGGAGATTAATTCCATGAATGCACTATTGGCTCAAAATAAGATTTTGACTCAACAGCTTGAGAATCTCACAAAAAAGGTCGACACTCTTAGTGTGAATGCGGTGAGAAATATTCCTTTAGCCTGTGATTTCTGTGGAGGTGAATACGAGAGTGTGGATTATCCAGGAAACATGTTTGGACCTCCAGCTCAAGAGCAAGTGAACTTCATGAATAATTCCCTAAGGCAACAGAATTATCCCTACTCCAACACGTACAACCCAGGGTGGAGAAATCACCTAAAATTTTTGTGGAGTAATCTGGGAAATCAAGCTCAACCAAGACAGCAGATGGGATATCCTGGACACCCTCAACAGTCATCATATCAAGGTCTTTCATCATCCCAACCTCAGTCTAATAAGAAGAAGGCTTCTTGGGAGTTAGCCTTAGAGAAGTTGGCCACACAAACCTCATTTTTTGTTAAAACCACTACTGATTTTATGGAAGAAACAAGAGTTGGGTTCAGAAATCAAGATGCTTCAATCTGTAATCTAGAAACTCAGGTGAGCCAGCTTGCAAAACAACTTTCTGAGAGACCTCCAGGTTCATTGCCAAGTGACACAGTCCTAAATCCTAAAGGTAATGCACATGCTTTCGCCATAACCACTAGGAGTGGGAAGGTAATTGAGCCCCAATCCAGGAAGGAGAAAAAGAGTAAAGGTAAAGTTGAGGAACCTAGTGAGGAAGTGCCACGTGAGGAAAATCTCTCAAGATGATTTGTCCAATGACTCTAATGAAAAGGAGTCACAAAAAGAACAAGCAGTGAAGATGCCACCACCAACTATCAAGTTGCCATTCCCTTAACGACTCAAGAATGAGCAAGATAAAAAACAGTTTGGAAAGTTTCTAGAGGTGTTTAAGAAGCTGGAAATTAACATTCCTTTTGTTGAGCCACTTGAGCAGATGTCATCTTATGCCCGATTTATGAAGGATTTACTTTCAAAGAAAAAGAAGCTGAAGGAAGATGAGACAGTGGCACTTACTGAAGAGTGCAGTGCTATAATTCAGAGGAAACTACCACCTAAATTGAAAGATCCAGGTAGTTTCTCCATTCCTTGCACCATTGGTAAGCTGAACATTGAGAAAACTCTTTGTGATTTTGGGACAAGTGTTATTCTCATGCCGCTATCTATCATGCACAAACTTGGAATTGGAGAGGTTAAGCCTACTATGATCTTCCTTCAATTAGTAGATCGATCTGTCAGACATCCATATAGTATTGTGGAAGATGTGCTAGTGAAGGTTGGCAGATTCTTCTTTCCAGTAGATTTTATGGTCTTAGATATGGAAGATGATGTTGATATCCCTCTAATTCTAGGAAGACCATTCCTAACAACTTCAGGAGCATTGATTAATGTGCCTAGAGGAGAGCTTATTTTGAGGGTGGATGGAGACCAGGTGACCATCAATGTCTTTGATAAATCTGCACTGACATCAGATCTCTATGCCCCCGTCAATTGCATCTAAGGTAAAGCTCAAAAGGAGTTGACTGGTAAGAATTCTTCACCATTGATTAATGCTGACTCTCCCACCTCCAAGATTGTTGATAAAAAGGAGAAAGGTCCTTCTCTCTCTAAGATTGCTGGAATAGGAAAAAATCCTCCCATTTCTCATAATCAATTGCACAAAGGGCCGAAATCTTCTGATAAGTTGAAACCTGATCTGTCATCTGTTGAAAAATTGAGACCTCCATGGTCTGATGAAATCTCACATGCAAAGGTTTATTCAGAACACCCAGGTTCAAGTCAAGTTTCACATGCCTTTGGAAGGGATTGCAAGGTTAGTGACTAAGTATGGAGGCAAAGATCTGACAGAAGAAAAGTGTCATCCTACTTCTCCTGTTTCAAGCCACCTTGATGAGTTGAGCAGTACAACGTTGAGCTAATGACGTTAAACAAGCGCTTCTTGAGAGGCAACCCAAGCTCGGCTTTGTTTTCTTTCATTCTTGTTATATTTTACTATTTTCCTTTTGATTAATTGTTGCGGATTGGATATGGTTTTGATTTGTTTCCCTGTTTTTATTAATTGATGATGATTGAAATGGTTTAGAGTGGAAAACAGGTGAAGATGGAGCTGAACCTGGTGGGGAAGACAATGAAAGCAGCGATGACTGATCTTCAAAGGGGAGTTTCTATTTTCATTTTCTTTGATTTGTTTTACATTTCCAGTTTTTCCTTCTATTTTCTTTTGCTTTTATTGTTGTCCATACTGTTTAAGGTCATTACTCGAGTGCTTGGGGACAAGCACGAGAGTAAGTTTAGGGGAGTTAAGTTTAGTTAGAAGATTTAGTCTTTGTTCTGATTGTACTACCCCGTTTTTGCTGGTCCTTTCTATTTTGAGTTAAAAAAAATATATAAAATTGCATGTTTACTTGTGAAGCCTGAAAACTGTGTGATCTTGTTGTTTGCAGTTCATTAGAAATGGTTTCATAACATACTTGTATGAATCTAGTTGCTCGGTTGTTAATGGGTTTTGGAGAATAAATTGCATTCATTATCATGGGAATAAGTATCGAGCCTCCAACATGATTTTATTGTTGAGTAGACATTTGTGAGGCTTTACTCTCCTGAATTTGCTTGATTCTCTAATGCTCTCATGATTTGCACAGCGTTTGGTCATAATTAAGACATTTTGATTGTTGAGCTAGCACCCAAAAACAAACCCCATGACTACATTATTTTTGCATTGCCTTTGAGCTTAATGATTCTCTTTCTTGGTCGAACCCTCCTACTTGACCTAGCCATGTGAGTGACATCTGACCCATCCGAAGAGACTAAGTGAGCATTAGAAGTAGAAAAGAGGAAAAAAATTTTATGTTGGTTAGTTTTGAATAAAAAAAAAGGGGGAAGAAGAAGAAGAAAATAGGAGAGTTGAATTACTGAATGGCTATCCCTTTGAGACCAATGGGTTACTGGGCGATACTTGACAATGATCAGGTACCCTTTTGAGACCATGTAGCTTATTGGGAAAATTGTTTAGAGAAAATTTGGAAGGTATGAGATTTTTGAGTTGATGAATTGTTAGAAATACCAATGCTCATTTGCTCTTCAAGGTAGTTATTTACATGTCCATTTCTTTACCTTGTACCTTTGCACCAATGAAGTTTTGAATATTATCCTTCTGATTGTTACCCTGTGTGAATCATGAGCTTGCATGTTTGAGATGAAAATCAAATTCATAGGGGGTAGGCTCACAGTGTGTTGACTGAGAGAAACACAAGCTTAAACACAAGAGAGAATGAGTGAGCAGTTACCTGAAATCATTTTGCATGCATTGGTTGCCAGATCCATTAATTTCTAAGTGATGATTGATCAGTGTTGGTATGGGTCCAACTTCTAATTTCCTTTGAACTTCAATATGCACAGTTGTGGGTTATACTCGTAGGACTGCTTGGTTAGTTGCTTTGCCTATTGTCTTGTTTCTTTGCCCGAGGATGTGGCAATTATTAAGTTTGGGGGAGTTTGATAACTACGCCAAAGGCATGGTTATATGTCTATTATTTCTATGATAATCTCCCTGGTATTACTCTTTTTACTGCTCATTGCTCTAATAATTTGTAATATTTGTTGTGAGATTGTGATTGAGTTTAGTTAATACAAAAGATGGTGAAATCTTATCATTTTACCTTGTCTTTGCAGGAAAGCATCAAATAAGAAAGGACTCAAAATCTCCAAGGAAGAGCATGAGCTGATCTGTTGAGCACAGAGTGCCCAGGCGCTACAGAAGGAGCGCCTAAGCGCCCTTGAAAATATCAGAGAAGACCCACTGGACGCATAACGTCTAGGTGCTATAGACGAAGCGCCTAGGCGCCCTGGATCATGAAGTAAAAGAAGCTCTGGCCATATAGCCTTCCAGAGCACCTAGGCGCCCGTAACAAACTATAAGTTTGATTTTTTTGACCTAATTGAAGGGCGGTTCGGAAAGGAGAAAGGAGGAGACGAACCATAGCCCATTTCTAGAGAGATTTTGAGGTATCCTGAAGAGAAGGACTCGTGGAAACGAATCGGATCTTCACCTACCTATGGAGTTTTCTCTATTCTCCTCTCTTATTCTAGTTTTTGTTGTTATTGTCATGAATAGCTAAGTTTCCCTTGTTGGAATTAGGTGGATTTTGATGGAACTTGATTATTTTTGACATTTGATTCAATTAATATAAGTTGTTATTCCTATTTTGAGTTTATAATCTCTTCTCTTAATGCTTTTTAAAGATTGATTCTCTTTAGGATGAATTTAGGATTGTATGTTGAATGGAAATTTGATATATAATTTGTGCTATGAGATTATGAACCTTGCTTATCTTTAGGCTAAGAATAGTCATTGATTTGCTTGTTACCTCTTTGAATTCTAAACCATAATAGTTGTTATCTCTTAGAATCACCTAAGGAATTAGGGTTTTTAATTGGAAACAAAGGGTTAACTACCTAAGGAATTAGGAGTTTAGTATTTTAGAGAATTCAGTGACAAAATAGGAATAGTAACTTGTATTAGTTCCAATTGATATGCAACAAGTGAAATCAAATGAAGCTTGATCTTTACTCTTTCATTAATTGATTGTTTTTCATCTCGCATACCAAGTGTTTGATAATTTGCCAACTAGAAAAACCCAAAAATATTATCATTTCTTTTGTTTCTTTTGATTTTGTTATTGTTATTAAAACTCACTTTGATCCAAATCTTAGTTTAAATAGTAGCTAACTTCGTGAATTGGTACTTGGCCATCGATCCCTGAGAACGATATCCGGTTTCTCACCGTTTTTATTACTTGACGATCCGGTACATTTGCCGTAGTCCCATCAATGCACAATCCAACAAAAGATTCCTAGGGATCAATATAAAAATGGCGAGAATTCATGTACTGCTATAATATTATTATTTTATAATTATTGAAATTTAATTTATTAATATTTTATTTTTTAATCTAATTACATATATAATTATAAATTATAAAAATATACATTACATTTTTGGAAAATAATTATTTTATCACTTTTTTTTTGTCTTATATTACTTTTTACTACACTTTTTAATGATTATGATTAAATGAAAGAAAATGTTATAATCAATGATATAGAAAGTAATATAAAAAAGTGATGTAAGAAAAAAAATATGGTGAGAATATCTTTGTTATACATTTTTATTAGATTGTTGTAATATTTTAAAAATTTACAAGAACTTCACAAGAATTCATATCAATTTTTAGATATACACCTATATAAACATAACACATCACATCATTTAGAGTTCACAAAACGGGTCGAACCACCTTGACTTGCCCTAACCCGTCAAAATACAGGGCGGGACGGGTTGGCTTGTTTTGAGAAATAGGTTAGAAGAGCCAACCCACCCCATTTTAGATTGGAATGGCGGGTTAGCGGGTTGGCTCGCATAAAGGAAAAGATCAAAAAAATAGAGAAAGTGCGACGAAGCAGAACATCGACAGCGAGAGAAAGCGACAGAGGTATGGGACCGTGGCGCAGTAGCTGATTTGCAGTGATGCAAGGATGGTCGGATCTGAACTGAGACAGAGAGATATGGAGGCCGAATCTGAGCAAGAAGATTGACAGATGGTCGGATCTGAGCAGAAAGATGGACGGATGGTCGGATCTGAGCAGAAATATGAACAAATGGTCGAATCTGAGTACATAACTGCAGAGAGCGATAGAGAGAGAGCCACAGAGAGAGCATTTGGCGACCAACTTCGAGAGACAAAGAAAGAGCGACGGTGATGGGCATCAATGTCCGGATCTAAGAAGTGAGAGCCACGAGCGTTGAGCAGTTTGCCTGTTTATGCTTGATTTGAGGTCGGATCTGAGATGGAGAGAGACAGAGGCCGTCAGAGTCAGACCGCACCGCACCTGTAAGGGGCTGAGGGTGAGTGTGAAGAAGATAGACGAGACAGGAGACGACGTCGGCGATGCAGCACAACAGCTGATTTGTGATTTGGATTTGGGATTGGGAATTAGGTTTTGATTTGGAAAGAAAGTAAGAAATTGAGCAATTTGACTGTTTAACTTGTTTGCCACTTTTTTTTTAAAAAAAGTCAACTGACAGGCCAACCCGAACTCAACCTGGGGGGTTAAACGGGACAGGTTATGTGAGTTGAAGAAAAAATGTGAGTTCAATCCTTGAACCCAATCCACCAAAACTGACGGGTTGGCGGGTTGAACCCAATGAGTTGAACTCGTTTTGCCAGTTCTAACACCATTTAAATCAGTGGACCGATTTAGTTCATTGTGATTAAAATCTTGAAATTTTATATTTTCTTTAATCCATAAAATAATTATTTGTATAACTAATATATGACTTATACTAATTAGTAATTATATGAAAAAAGAAACTAGTTTAGATCTACTAATAATGTTACATGGATAATAACAAGCCAAATTTAAATCTATAAAAAAAAATACTCTTATAATGTTGTAATTTAAAAATCTATCCAACACAAGTCAGACACTAGTAAAGCTGGATCGAGATCTTCTAGAATTATAAAAGTAACGGCAAAACGCGGGTGTTTATGGGATAGGTTTATCCTGATCTAAACTTAATTTGATATTTTGATTAGCTCAAATTTTTGCACCTAACTTGATATGATAATGACTAAACAAATGATTAGGTCAAGATTAAGTTGACTTGATATTAAAATAAATTGTAGAAATATAGATATTTATATAGTTAAGTCATAAAATTTTAAAAGTAAGAAATTAAATGTATACTGTGTTTTACAATATATATTTTCAAATAGTTCATATCAACATAAATAGATTATAATGTTATGTAAAAATATTAATTTAAATTAGAAAATGTTATTATTTATCAATAATTGTTAAAAAATTATAATTTTTAAAGTATTATATAACACTAGATCGAGTTGAGATAACTCGAAACATGATCATGTTGTTCAATTGACAAGTATACTAAATCACAAAAGTAATATAATAATGAATGAGTATCGTCTTACAAAGATTACGTTGTCAAGTACCAAATTTACTATATCAACACTATCTAGGCTATAAGAAATTAAGAATAAAAATAGTTCAAAGGAAAACAAGTAATTGAAGGAAAAACAAAACAAGGTAAAAACATATAAATTAAAAATAGTAAGAGAGCACAATAAAAAATTAAAGTGTAAATAAGCAATAGTAAAGATATTAGAAATCTAACTTCATTTAATCCAATAATTTATCATAGACAATAGAGTAATTTTGAAACTTTCATTTTAATTCATTTTTAATCATTCAATTGATGGGAATAATTCCTTAATTAATTAAAATTCAATTCATTGGCGGATTAGTTCTCTTTAATTATCAAATGCTACTCAATTCCTTAATCTAAACCCTAACTCTTAAAGGCATGACTTTCACTCTATGAATTCTAATGAAAAATATCACAATTCTCTCACACAACCTATAACCATTATTCCTAGATAATTATAAAATCATGACACTTATTATTTATGGTCTAAATCATATGCAAACATTTTGATTCTATACACATCTCATTAGATAAATTTATGAGTAACCAATTCATAAAAGTATTAAGAAATATAATAAGCACTCAAATTTAATAGAAAAAAATTAATTAAAAATACAATCTTAGTACATGTCAATTGAATCAAGTTACACATTCACCTTAGCAACAGACGGATTTAGCTACTCATGACAAAAGAGAAGGAGAAATATGAAGAGGAAAGAGAATTCATTATGATAGAACCGTAGAGAAGAAACTAAGGTGTGTTTGGGAGTTGGGATTTTGGAGGGTTTTGGAGGGAAATGGAAAGGAAGGCTTATTCTTTATTTTGAGTAAACATTCTTTATATTTGAATTTTTTAAAAATTAAAAATAAAATAAAATATGATCATATAACCTTTCATTAATCCTTTATTTATTTTTATAAATATTTTATAATTCTCTTAATTTATAAATAAAAATAAGACATTCCTTTCATTTCCTCCAAAACCCTTCATCCAAACAAAGTGTCTTCAATAGTGATTCGATCTCCAACTTTAGAGCTTCATGACAGCTCCTCCCTCTCTCCTAGGGCTTGTCCTTAGCTGACTTTGAGCTTTCAAAACTCTGTATTTTTTTGTGTATTTTATGAACCAAAAGATAACTCATTTGCTAAACTCGTTTTCCCACTTTTATAGAAAAACTGACAACTTTTGTATCTAACTTGTACGATTTTTCTCACCCTCTAAATGGCTGAATTTGCCCTCGATCTCAATAGAGAAGTTGTAAGATTTTTTGTTAGTTTTTCAATGCCGCAAATAGCGCATCGATCCAATCTCTATAATCCAAAATATGATATAATTACTGAAATATAGTCACGAGAGTGGATGAATCCAAATTTGCAACAACTCTATCTCTTTGAGAATCCTTATCCAATCTTCAATTCAAACCTTCTTCAAGTTTTTGCATCCAATTAAAACTTTAATTGACATTAAAGAATATGATATGAATCCTTCAAATATTTATCTTCAAGAATTTCTTATTTTTGTAGAAAATATGATGATTTAATTTGAAAATTCAAATATGATTAGGTGAAATGATAATTATTTAAAATTAAATTAAAAAATAAACAAAAATCAAATAAAAATAAATTAAAAATCCTAATAAATAAATCTAAAAGATAGTGTATTTAACACTTATCGACTCTAACTCGACTTGAAAATATACTAAGTATAATTCATAAAATCTAAACTTGTTCAAATTAACTTCGAGCCAAGACATTAGAGCGAGTTGGGTTTCGAACACTCCTAACTCTAATTTTCTAAATATATTTTTTATTTATATTTTATTATTTTACAAACTAATTTGAATGGTTAAAATTAGGGCATTTAAGTATCACCACATCCAGTTAACATGTCCTAACTCAAAATTAATTATGACAGATTTTGATTCTAAAAATTAGACTCAGAATGTTTTTGAGTTGGGATTGAGTTGAGTTGTGTTTTGAGTTGGGATTGAGTTGAGTTGTGTTTTCCATCCTAATTTGGCTCAAGACACATATTATTTTAAAACTCATATATATTTTTTTATAATTAATTATAAATAATAAGATTCTTAATTTAAATTAATAATTTTTACATAATATGATAATATATTTATTTTAAAATATATATTATGAAATATATTTTAATTTTTTTTTTTTATTTTTATAATTTTATGACTTAACAATATATAATATTTAAATTTATATTTTATGTATATATATCAAGTTGACTCAAATATTTTTTATCCATAATCGAATCAAATTTAAATCTAAATAAATATTCCAATTAAACTAAGTTCAAATTTGGGTAAAGTGAAATTCATCTTACGAACACCCTTAATTAAAATGACATGCGATTTTCAACAAATTGCAAGTCATATGTTTCCTAGAGTAAAGCCATAGTTTTGACAGTCTGGCGACGCAACCAAACGAACTGTTGGATTCATTCAACACCTGGATTGCCCAGCAAGGCATGGCATTGGTAGATACCCTATACGCAGAAACTAGAAAACTGTTCAAACAAAACAAATGGAAGGTGATCCCACCACGTTGTGACTAGGTGTATATTATTGCACTGTACCTCTTTCAACGTCTATATCGAGGGAAAAAAGAAAGTGCCGTAGATGTATTATAAAAGAATTAATTTTATATTTTTATATTAAATAGTATATATATTATTTTTTATATTTAATTTAATATTATTTATTATATATATTTTTGTTATTATTATTTTTTATTTAATTATATTTTTTAAAAATAATATAAATAATAATATATTCTTAAAAAAGAATATAAGATTATCTTTTTTAATAAAAGAATAAACATTATCATATATTTTTTTTAGAAATATATATATTATATATTTTTAAAAAAATTGTTTAATTTAATAAAATAATAAAAAAAATATATATATAATAAATAATATTTAAAAGAGTTAAAAAATTATGTAAAAAAAATAGTAAAAAAATATAAGTTAATTGTAAAACAAGATGCAGGATTTTTGTGTGGGCCCTCTTTAATGAGTTGTCCCTCCTTTGTGCGTAATTTTGATTGAGAATTTGTCTCAGAATATGGCAAACATAAATAATGTTCCATACACTTACGATTACGATGTACGAAGAATTTAATTGTGTGTGAAATATGGAAGAAGAAATTTCACATTAAAAATAATGGACAAAATGAAAAATTATATAAGTAGAAAAAATTAATAAATTTAATATCTTAAAAATTTGAGTTAAAATATAATGTCAAATACACTTATATAATTGAATTTTTTATCATTAAATTACTACTAATCTTATTTATTTTTTGCATATTTATATCCTAAGCAAATTGGTGCACACCTAACATACAAGAAGCTTTATCCGCCAACTATATTATTAAAAAAAATAATAAAAGAAGCTTTATCCGCCATACAGATATTATGTATCGCTTTTATACTTTGTTTCAAGTATTCTGAATGATAACATTTTTTTGTATCTTTTCCTACTTCATCAGGGTTAATCGCATAGGAGAAGTTCTACTCTAACGAATGTCATTTTGAAGCTATACGAGCGGCTAGCTTGCAATTTATTTATTTATGAATATACATGATAATGGATTACTAGAATTAAAAACCATGACCCCTTTTACAAGGAAAAAACAAATGGTACAATATATAAGGCATGTGACTTGCTTCATAATAAATAATAATAATATTAGAGTAATTAATCTTTATCATTATTTTAAAAAAGAAACATCTTCATTGAGTAATAAGTGTCACAATTTTATATTACTACAAAAATAAAATAATTTAGTAAGTGAGAAGAGTGGAAGAGGAAAAACGATAAGTTAACTTTAGAGAGTTATTATAACACAATTAATGATAAAATTAATTATTTCTGTATAATTTGAACATTAATTAGAATTAAAATATGGGGGATTAAGGGTTTTAGAATTTGTGTTAAAACATGAGAAAAATAATTTATGAGCTCTTATTATTAATAATAAATGATAAATAGTAGATATAAGATTTATATTACAACCAATAAAATTAATTATATTTTTATTGTTCATTCCTATGATATAATTTGTCCGACCAATAGTCTAATATCACAAAATAAGAGTTCTGTCTTTTTGTACTACAAAAGTTTAAATATTTGAGAGAAGTAATAGTATATGAGCTAACTAGCATACAAGTGCTCTATAGTTACATCTAAATAATGTTATCTACTCATACTTAAACATTTTTCAACTCCGATATTCTTACCGTAAATAATGCATATACATATTTTTACATCTTATTTAATATAATTCATTATATATATTTTTTTATTATTTTTTCACTTAATCACATATCTTTAAAAAAAGTGTGTATAATACCTACACTTCTAAAAGAGGTGTAAGACCATCATTTTCCAACATTTTTACATAATAGCTTTTGCAAATCTAGTTGTATGGTGAAAAAGGTATCAAGAATTTCAGCTTCATAAAAAAAAACGCTTATTCTAAGCATGTTAAGCCAAAGTTTAATTAGATGAGTCTAATTAAATTTGAATGTTATCATGTGTATAGAATGTGTTAGAGTTTCACATCACATGCCTCAATTTTTTGAGTACGGTTTATATACTTGTTTAGTTACTCCACTTGATGTCAATTGATTTTAAGTTAGAATCTCATATGATATCAAAGTCAAGATCCTATCTCCATCGCCTATTCCACTAGACTTATCTGTTCCGTCCAGACATTTGTGGAGGAGGGTGTTAGAGTCCAATATCGTCTGTCTCAATCTTTCGTGTGTGATTTATATACCTGTTGGATCACTTCACTTTATGTCAATTAATTTTAAGTTAGAATATCACAAAATGTATGTTAATAAGTTTGTACAAATAACACAACTCTATATTTTTTTTAATGTCAAACACAATGTAATCACAAGCATTAGATGGATTGTGGTTATACTTTGACAGACGATTTATTATATAAGTAACATGTCTTGGTGAAACGACAATGCTAATTACAGAATCGTTATAGGCAACTATTTAAGTTTAAACTCACATATAATTATGACCACAATGTAAACAAACTTTAATCTATATATGCAATTGATGTTTTACATTCGATATTTAAAGAAAAAAAAAATTTAGGTCTATTTTTTATATTTATTCTATTGATTTTATCAATCAAATTATAATATATATGTAATAATATTTTCTCTCTTATATATTAATGTTTTCTCTCTTATTCACTTTTTTATAAAAATACACATATATAATAATTTAATTAATAAAATAAATATAAAAAAATTAACTTAAGTTTTATCCTTAAAAAAATTGCCAAGGGTGTTCGTTTGAGGCAATGTTATTCACGCCTCTCTTGGAAATCCTTTTCTAGAGAAGAGTGTGAAATATTTTATGTATAAGTGTCATTTTCCTCTCCTGATCATTAGGACTACATTTTGCTTAATTAAAACATTTTTATGGAAATATTAAAATTATCTTCCATGCGATTCTTGAGTGATGCCACGTGCTTGTGATGAATGAAAAATGAGATTTCTTTTGTTTTATAATTTGAGATAAATAGGAAAACATCCATTAAGAAACCAAGAAGCTTGAAAACGAGGGGTTGTCAACTTGTCATATGCCTCTAGAGGCATACTATGCATTTATACTCGGCCAACAAAATACAGCCGATTCAAAAAAATTGGCATTTACAAATTACTCACACAATTTTAAAGTTAAGAGTAATGGTCAGTTAAAGTTATTCTTAAAGTAGTCAATTTAAAATTTGACACTATTAGAAAATAAATGTAATATTATATATTCTAAAAAAAATAATTCACAACTATATCTTGCAAATCAATAATTTAATAAATTTTATTAATGTAACGGGTTTAGGATAAAGTTGTAATTGGGTAGAGTTCATAAGTTTGGTTCATATATATAAATAAACAAAAAATAGAGTTGTAACTTATTAGAGGCAGAATATAATTGTAATTATTTGCATGCATAAGAATTTGGGGAAGTAATATTACTGCCAAAAAAAGGGTAATAGTGGTGCCTAAGCTATACATGATGCTTTGTCAGTCTTCAACCCTTGAAACTAGTTACGAAAGACATAAAAAATTTAATGAGAAGAGATGAGACATCCCACATGTGGGTCAACGTGGATGTCTTTAAAAATTAAATAGCATTGCACCAAAAATATATAAATTAAATAGCAGTGTAATAGTACTGGAGGACTTCAAATTATTTACAAGGAGTTTGAGGAAGCACAAACAAATGAGCCCTTAATTTTTTTAATAATTTTGATAATCTTATATTAAATAGTATATATATTATTTTTTATATTTTATTTAATATTATTTATTATATATATTTTTTTATTATTTTTTTCTCATCAAATTTAATATTTTTAAAAAAGATATCAATAATATATGCACTTGTAAAATGAGTGTATGATGATCTTTTTATTTTTTTCAATAATTGTTGTACCAAAGCAAGAGGGTTAAAAATGAAAATTAATGTAACAAAAAATTGATATTAAGCTTAATTCTTTATTTTTGTTACAGTTATAGAAAGGTTGAATAATTTATCAAGATTCGGGAACGGAAAGCAGGTTAAATAATTCAAGGTAATCCTTTATTATTATTTTTTTTTCTGTTACTTCTACCTATAGCAATGGTGATTTTGAAAATTTCATATTAAGCTGATGACTTCAATTATACTCAAACGATTATCCAATTCGTCCAGAGAACTCACCTCTTACAGATTTTAGTAAGTAATATCATTCGAAGTTGGAGTGTTCACTGGTTCGATTTAACTTGACAAATATAAAAAGTCAAATTAAATTAGCCCAATTCAGTTCAATTAATTTGTTCAATTCGAATAAAATCTGATCAAATCTAAATATAGTTAGTTTAGTTTTCAGATTCTATGATTTGAAACTCAAGACCTAATCTATTTGACCCCAGCTATATTTCTTTGAAAAAAGTTCTCAACCTAGACGTTGCGTTTAGTTTCCTCAATTTTTTTTTTTCACTTCACTTATTCATTCACATTCCATTTTTTATTTCACTTCATTTACAAACTTTCCCATTTCACCCCCAATTCTTCCAAACCCACCACGACTCCAACCCTAGCACCGCCGCTCGCCTCGCCAGTCACCAACCCACCACAACTCCGGCGACGCACGCTCCTCTGGCGGTGTACGAGGTGAGTTCCGACTGCAACCCACCACGGGGTTTCACCTGCAATGCACGCTCGACGTTCACTCTGGCGGCGCTCCCTTCTCCGCCGCTCCAACGCTACTCCATTTGCAACTTGTTCCTACGGTGTGCATCTTTCTCTCTCGCTTTCGCTCCTGTACTTGCAGTAAGTTATTCTTCTCTCTAGCACTTCGATGCTTCATCTGCCATTTCTGATTTTTTGATCGGCTTCCCTTTTGCTTTAACATTACCATACTAGGCTGGATTCCCATTTTTCTTTTAGATCCGCTTCCCATTTTTCGGTTAGTGATTTTGGTGATTGGGTCTATCCCCCCCTCTGAAATGGTGGTGGGTACCCAAAATTGTTTTTTTTTTTTAATTTTAATTAGCACTTATAGTATTTGCATTTTGACATTCTCGGGCATCGATGAATGTTAAAATAGAGAGTACAACCTCACCATCCAAACAGAACCATCTGTTAGTGTTTCATTTAGTTTGTTTCAAGTTTGGTCATGAAAAAATATAAAAATTGAATCAAATTGAATTACTTGATTTTGATCAATTTAAATTTTTTTCTCGCTTAAACTCGAACCACACTGACCCGTTACTCCCTTAATTTAGAACATGTGTTAGTAATAATACATTAAATGATATATTGAAGATCTGAAAAGCCTTGTTGCAATTACCTCTTCAACGAAAGGGGAAGAAGATTATTACATTTTTAAACTGGGTAATCTAATCTTAATGCAATTTCATATTTGCGAATTATGCATTATAAGTTCTCCCGATGAGTCTCTTAAAATCATCCAAAAAAGAAAAGGAAAAAAAATAATTAATTAATATTTTTAAAATTAGTTGAACCATTGAATCAACAATTCAATTGTTTTAAATAATTTAATTACTGATCAAATTATTAATATTATATTTATATAATTTTATTTTTTTATTTTATTTTAAAAAATAGTTAAAAATTGTAAATTTAAAATAAGCCGATTCAATCAAACATTTTAATTAGTTAATTCACTTGTTTTTACTATTTTTTTATTAATTTTTTACCACTCATTTAATTTTTGAAAAAATAAAATAGTCAATTCCCAGTTTAACTGATAATTTAGTGTGTGTTTGAATTAGAGTTGGTAAACTTAAGTTTGAGGCAATTTGATTTTGTAAATTTAAGTTTAGTTGAAAGTGAATTTATAGTAACGTAATTTATGTTTGTAAATTTTTATCTCAAAAGTGAATTTGATAAAATAAATATTGTTTGAATTAAAGATTAAAATTACTTTTAAAACAAGATTTAAAGAAAAATGTTCTCTAATGAACTTTTGTTTAATAAAAAAATAAGAAATTTTTACTTTCATTCAATTGAGATGTGGAGAGATCATTTTTAGTTGAAATTAATTAAATTTTATTAACAAAATTTTTTTCTAAATGTATTAGTACATTTTTAAATATTTTAAACTTTACTTTTAAAATGTTTTGATTACAAACAAATGTACTCTCAATCTTTATTTAAAAAGATGTTTTTATATTTTTTTGAGGTATAATTATTGTATATATTTTTTTAAATATATATAATTAATTGAAAAAAATAATTAAAAAAATAAAAATAATATTAAATAAAATATAAAAAAATTGTATATATTATTTATAGTAAGAATATCATGTTCATCTTCATCTGATTCAATTGATCCGGTTGAATTAATTAAAAAAAAAAAAAACGCATAAAGTGGTGTAAGATGACGGGACAGAATAACAACATCAAGTGCAACTCGAGGAAAGAAAGATAACTGAGCAAATTCCAATGTCTATTTGCGATAAACCGTTTGCCTTTTGTCTCATCAATCACTCCAACTCACTTTCCTCATCACATCATGATCATCCTAATTAATTGCGGAAAAATAATGTTAATACATTATTTTTTTATATTATTTTTTAATAATTATGATTAAATAAGAAAAATAATATAAAAATATATAATTAATAATATAAAAAAATTAATGTAAAAATATCAAAATTATTAATTGTCAACTACATATTCTAAAAAATACTTTGAGCAAGTTTGGTTCACGTTACAGTAAACGAAAAAGAGCAAATTGAGCTTCCAAGACACTTATTAGGAATTAAAATTTTTTAGTGTGTATTTAGTTTGCAGTTAAAAAAATCAAACTTCCATTGGTAGCTCCAAAAGCATGTTTAAATAGATAATTTCTTGTCTGGTAAAATTTTTGTTTGTCCTTTGTTCAACATGATTTTCCCTCAAACTTGGGTTTGAGTTGAGGCAACTATTTATTATTTTTGTGTTACATCAAAAGACAGTTAGATAAATTTTGACATTTTTAACCTTGTAACATAAGAGACCATTGACATTGGAATAAAGGCAAAACAACTGACCATGATGAGCAAGTCTTGATTTTGTTGCCTCTAAACTCCTGTGTCAAGGATCTTGAGTTTATTGCCTCTACTATAATTTAACTTAAACCAAAGCAAAAAAAAAAAATAATGTTTATATAATTTATTCAACTATACATATAATTTAATATTTATAATTTAACTCTATCATTAAAAGTAAAAAAATGATAATATTAATATAATTTATTCATGTATATTTAAAAATAATAAAATAAAAGATAATATTAATATTATAATATAAATTCATATTCTTTTTAGTAATTATACATTTAAAAGTGATTTTGATTATTTTTATCTAAACAACATTTATTTTGTCAAACTCACTTTTTCGAGAAAAAATTTTCAAACATAAATCATATTATCAGTAATTTACTTTCAACCAAACATAAGTTTACAAATACACTTTTAACCAAACTTAAGTTTACTAACTTTAATTCAAACATACACTTATTCATCAATCAAACGTTCGTTTGATTATTCATAATTGTAAAACAAACGAAGCCTTACAAGTTTATGAGATAATTTAACCATTTATATGTTTTTCAAAACTTTTTACATTTCCTATCTTTAAACATCATCGGAATGTAGATCACTAGGTGCATGTTTGTTTCAGATTAAATTAGCTTAACTTAGCTATTTTTTGAGAAAAAAAGTTGTTTTAACAATGTTTAATCATATTTGATAAAATCAGTTTCAGTTTTTACACGAAATTCAATGTAAAATAAAAATTTTTTGAAGTTAATTTTTATAATGTTGAAAATTGAAGCTTATGATTATAGTTTATAGATTATTCTTTATATTTTGATATATAAATACTATTTTGTCTTCAATTAAATAATTTTTTAATCATTTATACTTATTTTAATAATTTAATACATAAAAATAATTTTTTTATATTAACTAAATGAAATAAATTAATTTAAAATTATTTTTTAATTAATATATTTAAACAAAAAATAAATCGATTATAATAAAAAATTCTATATAATAATTATTATAATTAATTATTAATTATTAAAATAATTAAAATTTTTACAGTTGATCAAACACACATTAGATCTTAACCTCAAAATTATTGTTGATCCAGCATCACCAATAACATTTAATTAATTTTAAATCCGTGTTGGAAGGGCCTGAAATGAAACTGCAGAGGGCCTACGCATCTGTGCCATGAAGCCTCTAACGTATCCCGATTGGCTGTTTCTAGTTTCTAGTTTCTAGCGAACGTAAAAGGGCCATCATTAACACTGACATATCTAACAAACACGTGCTTCAAATGAAAAAAAAAATGAAATAGCGCTAGTGACCACATGACGACTCAGCCAAATGAAATATGTACATGCAGGGACGGAGGGAGGGGGCTGACGGGGCCATCCATTCCCCAAGTTACTGGTGTTCATGGCCGAGTCTGAGAGCTCGACCTAATATTTCGATATAGTCAATATTATAAATTTAGACTCGACTTGACTGTGATTTGATTAATAATTAAATTAAGATTGACTTGACTTGATATTTATATAAAATATATAAATATTATATATAATTAAATTATAATTTTAAAATAAATGATAATATTAAGAAATATTTTATAATATATATTTTAAAATATATTACATCAACATAAAATTTATAGTATATTATATAAAATATATTAATTTAAGTTAATAAAATTTATAATTTATCACTATGTTTTGTAAAAAATTATAAATTTTTAAATATTATATAAATTGAGACAAGTTGAGTATTTTAAAATACAACTTAAACTTAATTCAAAAATAACATAGGGTCTAGGTTTAGATTCACTCAGGTTAAATCGAGTTATTAGATCAAGTTAGGTCTTGAACACCTTTACCTCTATTTTCAAAATATTTTTTAAATTTTTTTAACTAATATTAAACATATGTAAAATTGTGTTAATTATATTAACAATATATCTATCTTTAATACCTCTAAACAAATTTCTCATATAATGAAAGAAGTGGTTATGGAAAAAAAAAAAAAAAGGTTTTGCAGTGCCAATAATGGGTGCAAATCAGACAAATCAGAACATGGATGCGTGCAGAAGGTTTCTGTTTTAGTATTATGATTATTGACCTACCTACACTAGTGCGATGTGAAATTTGTGGAGGCCACTATTCTAGCCATGTGAGCCCTTGCTATTGATCGAGGGGAGCGTATAATATGCTCCCCGTACGGAAGTGAGCATGGATGCTTCTTGTGCTATTAGGCTATTAGCTATTGGATAAGGAAAAATTGTAACGAATGACTACGATTTCACTTGTACAACTTGGTGACTACATAATATCGTGAATTAATTATTACAAAATGGTCTCCAAAAATAAAGCTTATTGTATGAAATAATTTTTGCAAATAAATCTCAAACTAAACTAGTATTAGTACAGAATTATTTTATTATTATTTTGATCAATAGCTCAAAATAATTTATTTAATAAAAAATTAATAAAATAAAAATGACAATAAACACTCTTTTATAACAAGTGTGGTCAAAGGAGCATGTTGACTTTAAGGTGCAGGTTAAAACGACCTTTGATCTAGCGATGAGTAATAACCATAACTGTTAGTGTTACTTTACTTGGCCATCTGCTAAAGTAGAAATTTTTAAGTTATTATTTAAATATTTAAATTATTATTTGACATATATAAAAATATTATTAATAATTAATATAATTTTATAATAATTTTTATTATCTTATATATATTAAATAATAATTTAAATACTTATAATAGATTCATTTAAAAATTACTCGTTAAAGTAATAGTTTCTTGCAAGTTAGACCTATTGGTGTAGCACAGGAAAAAGAAAATGACTTCCACATATATACATGAATACTTAGAACTAAGAATGCCTGCCATAGTGCCATGTTTCATGCGTCCCACTGAATTTTCCCTGTAAGTGTAGTATATTTCCTTTGACAGTTCTCTCGACAACATATATATGGATTTATCCAAGAGTCCCCGCAAAGTGTTATTGTTATAGTATATACTGCATACGGTTATCTAATTTTATTTTTAAGTGATTAAGTGAAAAAAGAAATAAATATAAAAAAATTTATTAATAAAATTCAGTTAAATTTTATGATTTTTTTAAAATATAATTTTTGTATTTATTTCTCTCTTTCGTTTAAGTGAAAAAATGATAGAACCAAATCTTACTATATAAATATACCCAATCCATATTCAAACTGCCATCCACGAGGGCCAATCGTTATCGAACACATTACACAGAGGGGCTCATTCAAGTTATGAACTGCACGTGGCAAATCTCTTATCCCATTGGCAAATCTCTTATTTTGATTAAAAAAATATTTGCACAAATTATATAAGATAAATGCATAAGTTGGATCACAGATTTTAAAAAAATTACAATGAGATCAGGAATTATCAAATAATTTTTATGGAATATGAAAAAAAATATGTGAATGTAAAGTAATATGTCCCAAAACGCAAAACTGTTAGTTGAAGCCAAAAAGATTAAGGTTTTGTCCAAAGTCCCCACCCTTCGTTCTTTTGTTTGCAATTTGCCTATAGAGTTTGTCCCACCAGTGTTTTCACCATTAAATGTTCGCCGAACATACTGAAATTTAGGGTCACAAGTTCACACTATTGTGAACATCAAATTTTGTCCGAAATATTTTGTAAATAAAATAAAATTAAAAAAATAAAAATAAAAATTTAGCTCAATTCATTAACCTATCCATTGATCCAATATTCAACCTATTACTCATTATCTAATCACAACTCATATCCTAAACTAACTCAAACTTATCATAAACAAACTTATCCTAATCAAATCCATCGTGATCCTGACCAACCCCAACACTTGTCATAAACAGATCCCGACTTATCATCTTAAACCAATCCTAATCACACTCAAATTCAGACTCTTCACCCTAATCCCTTCCTATATTAACCCATAACTCCACACACTTTGACCAGACTTTGGAACTTTCGGCAGCTTATTCCCATAGACAACCATTCTATTGCCAAAACACACCATTGTTTCACCATTTTTTTCAGCTCCGTAACCCATTCCTATTGTGATCACATAGCTATCCTCACACTTCATCTTTAATCTTCTTCAGGACTTCTTTAACGGCAACCACCATAATCTTAAACCCCACCACCACCTTCATCTTCATCCTTTGCAACCACTTCCCTTCACCTTCCAAAACCGAGTCAACTCACTACCATCTTCACCACCCATTCTAACCCACCACATCAAGCCATTCTCCATTAAAACAACCACCAAAACCCCATCAAACCAAAGCCACCTCCACCCTATAACCCAAACCAAAAACCACCAAAACCCATCAAACCCAAAGCCACCCACGCCTGCATCAATCAACCCTAATCGCGACCCACAAGTTGCGAACCGTGTCAAACCCACCATTTCTCGCGATCCGTCATTTGCCAAGTGCGTCGCACCGGTCCGTCCTGGTTATGATCAAACTGCGACGCCGCCGACCCGCGGCTGCCGCGACCGCGGATAGCACCTAGCCGCCGCACGCCGTGGACCCATCGCCAGCCCGCATCAATAACATCATCGCGCCGTCAATTGTGCTTGGCCCACACTATCAATTTTTGCTCTTTTTGGTCTTCCCCTTTTTAACGCAAATATCACAGAGAAAGAAGAAACCCCTCCCCTGTTTTACTTTTTAGTTTTCGTAAGTTTTTTTTTTTTTCATTTTTTTTTGTTGTTTTGTTTGTTAATTCTGTAGTTTTTAGTTTTTAGTTTTTTTAAATAGGTTTAATGGAGTTAAATGGGTTAAATTAAAAAAAATTTGAAAACTAAAAATAAAAAGAGGGGATAACAAACAAAAATATAACAAAAGTAAAACAAAATTTTTAACAGGATTAACCGAGTTGTGACAGCTTGTTAATCTTGTAACTATTTTGGATTATCTGACTTGTGACAACCTAATGATTCGAATTATTAAAAAAAATT
This sequence comes from Ormosia emarginata, assembly GCA_029884605.1. NCBI lineage: Eukaryota > Viridiplantae > Streptophyta > Magnoliopsida > Fabales > Fabaceae > Ormosia > Ormosia emarginata. Next base: position 24,322,496 of record JAQQTP010000089.1, on the reverse strand, counting down.
GCTAATTAATAAAGATTCAAAGTTCATTTTATTATTTTTTTTTCTTTTTGATAATTTTAGATAATAAAAAATCTCATTTAATAATAATAAATTTAACAATCCGTATCACGTCTAAAGACGCAAACTTCACTAATTCCAACTTTAATTTGATTAACAGTCAATTAAGCGGCGCGAATGACCGCTTAATTCAATTTTTTATAAATAAAAAGATTAAATCTTTTCTTTAAATAAAATCAATCAACTCACACTTATTTTCTATGTAACTACGTAACTTTGAGTTCTTCATTTCTTGCATTTTCACTGGAATGCGTAGAGCGAAATTTTTATTTCGTCAAGCCAAATTTTAAACTTTCACAAATTATTTATTTTTTAGTTTTTTTAAAAAGGATAAAACAAACATATTATGAGATTATTAAGTTTTGCATAACTAATTTAGGGTAGAATCTTGTTTTAAGACGGATGTTTTAAGTCATTGTGGGGTTAAGTCTTCACCCTTCTATTCCATAATCGACTTGAATCTAATCTGATTCCAAAGACTATTTTCTAAAAGGATTTTCTATTTTTTCCTAAATTAAATAAAATTGATGGCGACTCCTAACATTATTTATTTTGTTTTCGCTCCATGCGCGCGATGTCATCGAAATGACAAATATTCGCTTTCTCGTCCAGATACATTGCATCTCATCCCAAACCCAAGCCATAAACAACGACCTATTAGTATTTCATTGATCATTTTATCGTTGCTCCTGATTAATGCAGCAGTAAATTAAGCTCTATCTTAATTCTTAACTTGAATTCAAGAAGAAAATAGAAATACTGAAGTAACTAGGTCTTCTTGGACCCCAAAAGAAAAGGCACATCAAACGTTGGGAGAATTTAGAAATCAAGCTAACAAACTGGAGCAATTATGGGCCGAACAACAATCTGGGAGCTAGTTAAGGACGGATCCATGTGCAACAAAATGGGGGCAACTGCCACATCACAAGTTTTTAAAATTTTCTAATAATAATGTGTATTTGTATTGTTTCCTTTATTAATTATGTGAATTTACCTCAATGTCATTGACTCAAGTAAAATTTTGTGGTTGAGATATATATTTTGCCAATTGCCCCTATAGAGATATGGCTAGGAGTGCTCATGAATTGGATTTAATCTGATCTAAATCTAATTTGATATTTTTATCAGGTTAAATTTTAAGACTTATACTCGACCTGATCATGACTCAATTAGTGACTGAGTCGGGATCGACCAACTCGACATTTTGACAAAATTTACATTTGAATATTATGTATAACTAAGTCATAAAATTTTAAAAGTATGAAAAAAAATTATGAAATGTTTTATAATATATGTTTTGAAACAAATTATATCAATACAAAAAATATTAATTTAAGTTAGAAGCCTTATAATTTGTTATTAATTTTTTTATAAAATTATAAGTTTTAATATAATAGATAACATGAGGTCAAGTTTAACCTACCCGAAACCCGACTAAAAATTATATCGAGTCTAATTTCAAGAACTCAACACGACTAAATTAACTTCGGTCCAAGTCGGGCGTGAGTTATCAGTGAATGAACGTCCGCCATTAGCACACCCCTAAACATGCCATTAGGATTATTTCTGTTTCTAGGTTTACAAAAGTTTATTAAAAAAAATTAACGTACTTACTTCTCAAGCATATATACAGTTTTCAAAGTTTATATATATATATATATATATATATATATATATATATATATATATATATATAACTTTGGGTCAGGTCAGTAAATTATCAAGTCGAGTTGGGCAATGAGCACACACCAAATATGCCATTAGCATTATTTCTGTTTCTAGGTTTACAAAAGTTAATTAAAAAAAATTAACTTACTTACTTCTCAATCATATACACAATTTTTAAAGTTATATATATATATATATATATATATATATATATATATATATATATATATATATATATATATATATATAAAATCATATAACTTGTGATATGATATAATATTTAATTTTCACCGGTGCTAGTGCACTCAATGACATCAAAGGGATAAACAAAATAAACACCAAACCAAAGCTTGTCTTTTCTGTGAATCACCACCTTCACAAGGGAAAGCTCCGTAGTTTTCAAATGAAATGGCTGATTTAACCCATGCAAAACCCATGTTATATAATTTACTAATATTTAGTCCAGGAAAATCTAAAGTAGGAAAAAAAATGAAAAGAAAAGCAAAGTCCCACTCTGATTTTGGTAACACACTTTATACATAATATGAACAACATATTATGAGCATAGAAAATTTGCCATCTCCAATACAACAAAAATAAAGGAAATTAGAACAATAAAATATACGCCACTTGGGCTTAATTTGTTCACTTAGTTGGGCGGCTGGAGATGTAAGTAAAAAATCTAGGTTGTAGACATGAAAACCATTTTTCGATAGACCGGAGATGTGGTGTATATATATATATATATATATATATATATATATATATATATGTATATATATATATATTATCATATTATATTATATGAAAAGACTATATGGGGTGTGTGTGTAAAAGAAACATGGTTATGATGATGCTATCTGTAACCATGTGAGACATGTGGCATCAAGTAACCATTGAAAATCATGCTATAATAACAATATCAGTTGGGATGACTTTGCAAACAATGGGAAAAAAAAATTTGATCACTGCTTAGGTAAGATTAGCAAATACACAGTGAGATGTCAATATAATATGCATTAAACTACTGATATGATAATGTAGCAAAAAAAAAAGCAGTGTTGGATACTTGGGAAAACAATATAAACATCCCACTTTTTAAGAATGTGACGTGAAGTTAATCTGCAATTGCTCCTGCCTAGCGTACCCAACTCCTTCCTCTATGGGAGCAGCTGTAGAAAGTTTTCGTATTCAAAATTATCCAATTCGATTTGCCCCAAAAAAAAAAAAAACTGTCCAATTAGATTACTGCTAAAAAAGTAGATGGAGTCATAAGTAGGTGCCGAAACTCAAGGTTCATTACAAAGGGTCTACAAGCCTCCAATAGAATAAAGATAAGACTTCTGAGGAAGAAAGTTATAACAAAATATACAAAATTACCTACTCCTGTTTTAGGACTCTGCAGGTCTAAAATAAATTGATAAATAGATAAATACAAAGGAACAATTGTCTTAATTTATGCATAACCTGTCCATTCTGCCGACAAACAAACCATGGCACCACGATTAAAGACCAAGGCCAAGCATGTCAAAGATGGACCCAATCAAGGGGAATGGTTTATAATATATATGAGGTTGGAAATTTGATTGATGATGACAGAATTCTGGATGCAGTCCGTTAATTTGGTCAAGCTTTCGTTAACAATTAGATCTGCTTTAAATATATGTTATGTAAATCAATATAGGTACTTACTCAACACAGGACTCAATAGCATAAACGCGTTGCTCTAGTCCTACTTCTTCCCCCAAGTCCCCAGCCAAATGTTGAGTTCAGCCCTTGTCAAGCCAAGTGTCTTTACCAGTGCAAGTGTTTGACAGCCCATATATTAAGATGTTAATTGTATATAGTGTTTCTCAAACTAGACTACAGATGTAATTATAGCTACTGAGCTACATATAAAAATGTCTGTTGCAGCGGAAGGTCCATTTAGAGAAAAAAATAATGGAGAAAATGACATCGAGAATTAACATGATTCGAATTTCTACGTAATCAGATCACTTGTCAAGAAAGAACGAGAAAAATTTTACTATGACAAAAGAGGATTATTACAAGTTTCACTCAAATTGTTTCACTCGCTTCAAAGACCCAATTACACCCAAAATCACTCTAACTCAAGCCTCTCTTAAACCCAAAACTTTCTCTAACTATTAAAACTTTCTCTCACTTTAGAACAAGAGAATGAAGAGAAATATTAAGAAGAGAGAACTCCTAGAGCTTGGAGTTTTTGGTGTGTCTTAGTAAGGCCTTAAGCATGGCTATTTATAGTTAAATTAGATGACCAAGATGTGGTCTAAAATCTTCTAAAATTTCAGCCACAATTAGTGGCTTCATAATGGCCATTCATTAAGCTTTTTCCATTATTAGTGTGTCATAATGATGAGTGCTTGGTGGCCCTTATGTCCATTAATTATTACAAATCTCCATCTTGGATGAAAGACTCCATAGCTTTTCTTCTGCTACTCTTCTTTCATGTCCATTAGAGTCTCTGAACTCTAATCAAGTCTAGACAATGTCTGAACTTGGTTGTCGGAACTGGCTTCGTCATCATGTCTGTCGGGTTATCTGCCGTGGGTATCTTCTCAACTCTAACAATTCCCGTTTACACGATATCTCTGATAAAGTGCATTATGACGTCGATATGCTTAGTTCTTTCGTGATACATAGGATTCTGTGTCAGATGTATAGCACTTTGACTATCGCAGTAGATGGTTGTTTCTTCTAGTTGTATACCCAACTCTTCAATCAATCCTCTCACCCAAATAGCTTCCTTTACAGCTTCTGTTGTTGCGATGTACTCTGCTTCAGTTGTAGACAAAGCAACAATTGATTGTAGCGTTGCTTTCCAACTAATAGTACAACCGCACAGTGTAAAGACATACCCAATGAGTGATCTTCGCTTATCTAGATCTCCCAAGATAGTCCGAGTCAACGTATCCAAATGATCTTGCTTTCGACATCTTTGACTTTTTTATACACTAGGCCTATATTCGTGGTACCTTTCAGGTAGCGCAAAATCCACTTTACAACTTTCCAGTGAACTTTACCAGGACTTGCCATATACCTGCTTACCTCGCTTACTGCTTATGCAATATCTAGTCTAGTGCATACCATGACATACATGAGACTGCCAACTGCACTAGCATAAGGTACATCTAACATCTCCTTTTCACCCTCAGTTTGTGATGAAAAGGCTGCTAAAAGTTTGAAATGGGCCGCCAATGGAGTAGTGACAGGTTTAGCATATTGCATGCCAAAACGTTCCAACACTTTCTCAATATACTTCTTTTGTGACAGAAAGAGCATCCATGCTTTTCTATCCCTGTGAATCTCCATTCCCAGAATTTTCTTTGCAGCTCCTAAATCCTTCATTTCAAACTCTGAGCTCAATTGAGCTTTCAAGTTCTTTATTTTAGACATGTTCTTACAGGCGATCAATATGTCATCAACGTACAGGAGCAAATAGATAAATGACTCATCTGCAAGCTTCTTGTAGTAGACACAACTATCATGTTCACTTCTGCAGTAGTCATTTCCAAGCATGAAGGTGTCAAACCGCTTGTACCACTGTCTGTGAGACTGTTTTAGGCCATATAAAGATTTCTTCAATAAGCAAACATGGTCTTCCTTCCCTTTGACTTTAAATCCCTCAGGCTGCTTCATATAGATTTGTTCCTCCAGCTCGCCATGCAAGAATGTTTTCTTGACATCTAACTGCTTAAGTTCTAGATCAAATTGAGCTACGATGGCAAGTAGGATGCGAATAGAGCTATGTTTTACCACGGGAGAGAAGACTTCATTGAAATAAATACCTTCTCTTTGTGTAAAACCTTTAGCCACTAATCGCGCTTTGAATCTTGTATCTTCAATTCCAGGGATTCCTTCCTTCTTCTTCAAGACCCATTTGCATCCAACAATCTTTTGAGTCTTTGGCCTTTCAACAAGAACCCAAGTATGATTCTTATGAAGAGATTCAATTTCTTCTATCATTGCAACAGTCCATTGAGAAGCTTCTTTGCTACTGATAGCTTCTTGGTATGACTGAGGCTCACAATTGTTGATATTATCAGCAACATTTATAGCATATGCTACCAAGTCAGCATAGCCATACCTCGAAGGAGGTTTTATCTCTCTTATTTGCCTGTCTCTAGTTAACTGATAGTGTTGCAATTGTTGTGTGTCTGAATCCTCAAGTGGGGTTTGTTCTTCTTTTTCATGAACTTGATCCAATGAGGTTTCTTTGGAAGACTCCACCTCAAGCTCCACCTTCTTCGAGATATTAGGATCTTTGTTTTCATTTGATGACTCTTTATGAGGATTTAGCATTTTAGCTTCATTAAAGGTAACATCCCTGCTAATAATGCATTTTCTTTTCTCTGACAACCATAACTTATATCCTTTCACACCGTCAGGATATCCAAGAAAAATGTATTTCAATGCTCTTGCATCAAGTTTTCCTTCTTTGATATGAGCATATGCAGGACAACCAAATATCCTTAAATTTTCATAATTGGCAGGAGTACCTGACCACATCTCTTTTGGAGTTTTGAAACCAATGGTCGTTGATGGACATCTGTTGATCAAGTAACAGGCTGTATTGACAACTTCAGCCCAAAATGCTTTTGGTAATCCAGCATTTGACAACATACATCTGGTTCTTTTAAGTAAAGTTCTGTTCATTCGCTCTGCAAGTCCATTCTGTTGTGGAGTGTGCCTCACCGTATGGTGTCGACGATACCATTATCCTTGCAAAACTTTTCAAATTCTCCGCTATGTAACTCCAAACCGTGTCGGTTCTCGCCGCTTGATCCGCCTTCCACCGCTTTTCGATCAAGGTTTTCCACTGTTTGAACTTGACAAATACTTCATTTTTATGTTTCAAAATAAAGATCTAAACCTTCCTTGAATAATCATCAATGAAGGTTAACATATATCTACCACCACCGTGAGAAGGTACTTGAGAAGGACCCCACAAGTCAGAATGTATATAATCCAACGTGCCTTTTGTTCGATGAACTGCAGTGTTGAATTTTATCCGACATTGTTTTCCGAATACACAGTGTTCACAAAAATTTAACTTCCCAACTTGTTGACCACAGAGTAATCCTTGCTTGCTCAACTCTGCTAGACCTCTCTCACTGACATGCTCTATTCGCAAATGTCATAACTTGGTGATATCAGAATCAGCTGTTGAGGAGACAGCGGCAGTACCTGTAATTGTGCTTCCTTCTAGTACATAGAGACTATTCTTTTTCTTTCCTTTCATCACAATCAGAGCGCCTTTAGAGATTCTTATAGCTCCACATTCACCTTTGTAGCTATAACCTTTTGAATCTAGTGTTCCCAAGGAAATCAAATTTTTCTTCAATTCTGGAACATGCCTTACATCCGTCAATGTCCTCACGATTCCATCAAACATCTTAATTCTAACTGCGCCAATACCGACGACCTTACAGGGAGCATTATTTCCTAGAAGGACCTTGCCCCCATCTAAGGGTTGGTAAGTGGTAAACCAATCCTTATTAGGACACATGTGATATGAGCATCCAGAATCAAGAATCCACTCATCTTTTGAGTCATGATCTAAGACTATGAGAGCATTTGCACTGTCGTAGCCATCTGCTGCAGTCGCACTTCCAGATTCATAGATCTTCTCCTTTCCTTTGTGCTCTGGACAATTTTTTCTTATATGCCCTTCTTTGTGACACAAAGCATTTAAATTTTCTAGGTTTCGCTTTGGATTTTGACCTAGATTTGCCTACGCCACTATTTTGATCTCGTTTCTCTTAGTTCTTCCTCTAACAAAGAGACCTTCACCCGAGCCTTCAAATTTTGAATCTGATACTCTTTTCTTCAGTTCTTTCGAGTGCAACGCAGCCTTGACTTCCTCCAAGGTAAGATCTTCTCGACCATACATCATGGTGTCAATAAAGTGCTCGTAAGAACTTGGAAGGGAACATAGTAGAAGAATTGCTTGATCTTCGTCATCGATTTTAACATCAATATTCTTTAGAGCAAGAATAATTCTGTTAAATTCGTCCAGGTGCTCTTTTATAGGCTTTCCTTCCTGCATTTGTGCATATATATATTATATTATATATGAGAGTATATATTCTTTTCTTCAAATACAAAATTGGTGAGTGACTTAGAAAGTCATGTATTCAAAATTTCCAACTTCACCATAATGAAGCAAACTTTTCTTCGACATTTCTCGTAGAACTTCATCTCCTAAGTACAACAAAATTGCATTGTGTACTTTTTTCAAGATCTCGCTTTTCTCGATGTCGGTTAGACTTTGTGGCAACATGTCTCTACCTTCCAAGGCTTTGCTCAAGCCTTGATGAACCAAAGTTCTTTCATTTTCAAATATAGACAAATCATTTTCTCCATTGAATTTCTCCAAATCAAATTTAGCACTCGCCATGATGACCGTATAATGACGTGATTAAATAGACCGTATACAAAGGAACAATGCTTAATTAGTCATGAACGTTACACCAAGTTCTGCCGAAAAGAGAGGTGGTGTCTCAGAACACACTTAAATACCAAGTCTTTCCTTAGCCAAACTTTCCTGACATGGCACTTTCACACTACCACACTTTTCCAACAAGAATAATTCTTTTCGATGTGGAAGATCGGAAATTTGAACTACAGAAGATACTAAGAATTTTCTTATAAATCCGTTACCTTATCCGAGAGCTCGAGAGCTCGATACCTGCTTGTTGCGCAAATATTATGAAAAAAATAATAGAGAAATGACACATAAATTAACGTGGTTTGGCTTTGCTCGTCCACAGGACTAAGAAAGCAACGAGAAAAATTCCACTATGACCAAAGAGGATTATTACAAGTCCACTCAGCCGTTTTACTGTTCTCACCCAATTACACCCAAAATCACTCTAACTGTGCTCTCTTAAGACTAAAAAACTTTCTCTAACTATTAGAACTTTCTCTCACTTTAGAACAAGAGAATGAAGAGAAATATTAAGAAGAGAGAACTCCTAGAGCTTGGAGTTTTTGGTGTGTCTTGGTAAGGCCTTAAGCATGACTATTTATAGTTAAATTCCATGACCAAGATGTGATCTAAAATCTTCTAAAATTTTAGCCATAATTAATGGCTTCATAATGGCCATTCATTAAGCTTTCTTTATTATTAGTGTGGCATAATGATGAGTGCTTGGTGACCCTTATGTCCACTAATTATTACAATGTCCATACATATATAGGTAGAAGATTGGAATTGCTGACAAGGCCACAATGTATATTATGTTCAACTTTAAGTAGAGAAGTCAATTGAGAGTTATCTTCATAAATTTCCACCTGCTCGTGGTGTTGGATGCTTGGCAGGTCAAATAATAACTTTGGAATTGGATCAAGTCAAGAAGATAGTGGTAGGAAAAGAATTCTCATGTTTCACTAGAAGAAAGCACCATACATCTCTACAAGAGTTTTGGTCTTTCTAGCCCATATTTTTAGGCAGTAATTCGCTGGCATTGCTTTATAATCTTAGTTATTGGCCAACACGCAGCCTCAAGCTAGGAGAAAAGTAAATGATACACGACATCATCATCTCAACCATTGGATATATGTAATAAATTACCAAGGAAATTTGAGCCAAACGCTTGATTTCTTGTTGACTTTCCACGTACAGTTTCTCTATTGATTCCGGTTTTGTCTGAAAATAGTTAGACTTGCAAACTCATCTTATTATAAGTGTTTTTGTTTTTTTCCTTTGCATTGCAGATAAAAGCTAGCTTAAGGGTCAAAATCAAAATGGAAGTTAGGACATCTAAAAGAGTTTCCAAGACCAAAACAAAACCATATCCATCAAAACTGGACTACCGGATTTGGACCTATATTTTTCTACAATGCCTTGGACTCCTTCCAATGTGGTTGCTCAAAACTGTGATCAAACGACGATCTCATGCAAGCAGCTAAATATTAGTTGGCAAAAGTTGGAACTTAAAGTAATATCAATAGGTTTTTTTTTCCCAAATTGAAATATTGGTGGAATTATGCATTGCCATTTGCCAATAAAATATTTACATCTATTGCGGAGAAATTGACAGCAAATCATTTATAATATTTTAATCATGTGAGGAGAATATTAATAAAGGTCTCAGCTCAAGGTGAAAAGTAGAAATTAAAGATAATTAGATTAACAGAAATGTGTGAAAACTAAACAAAAACTTTAATAGAAACTACTAAAAAATCTTACTCTAATTGAATCAAATGGTATTTTTTATTTATGTAACCCATTCCACCTAATAAGACGTTAATTGTTGTTATTGTACAAATATCATATAAAATGTGTAAACTTTGGACTACTCAAAAAAAAGTTGCAGTAAAATTCAGAGTATATTTCTAAATTACTTTGAAAAGAGTACGCGAGAAATACATAAATGTAAATATATATGCAATGCAAGTCACATTTACTCAAGAAATACAAGGTGTCATTTTTTTTTTCTTTTTCTTGGACTTCAGAAATGCAAGGTGTCTATAGGGGTGTGATCATCATCATGGGATGAGTAATGTGGCCCAACACGTAAAAGCCTTTACGCTGTTTCGACCTAACGTGTAATGACCATGGGCTTATTAGAGAAGGCCAATGAAACAAGTTGGCAATGACTATCTCGGTTGAGTAGTGTGGCCCTACTCGTAACAGGTTGAGGTTGAATTTGATTCCAGTTATTATTCAACAAAGGGCCATGGATTAAAGGTTTCCTATTCTCCTTACATAAATAGCAATAATGTTATTTCAACACCTGCACCTATACACTTTCCTTTGCACTCACTATGAAAAAAAAAAAAAACAGAGAGAATGAGGAGGTTTCCTATTCTCCTTACATAAATAGCAATAATGTTATTTCAACACATACACCTATACACTTTCCTTTGCACTCACCATGAAAAAAAAAATAGAGAGAATGAGGCTAGCTTGAATTTTTTTTCAAAAGTGATTGGCATAAGTAGGGGTGTCAAAATAGGTCGGTCCGGTCCATTCGGGTCAGGTCATTTTCGGGTCAAGTCATTCGGATTATGTAAGTTTCATACTGATATTTTGTTAATTCAGTCCAGCCCATTTAGCCTTATGTAATGTTAAAATAGTAGGTTGATCCGGCCTATTCAGGTCATTTAAGTTTCGGGTTAATATTTTGCTAGTTCAATCCGTCTATTTTGTTGGGTTATTCGGGCCGACCCATCAGACTTGACTTATTTTGACACCTCTAAACATAAAGGGTTAGTATAAGAGTTTATGTGTATAAATAACATTATTACATAAATAGTAAGTTAGTCCAAGATTGGGTCAAGTTTTGTCATAGTTTATTTTACTTTTAGAAAACTCTGAGATTAAAATGTATAAGAAATAACTTTTACCTGAAAATTTATCTTTTTTAATGTAAAATAATCAAAACTAACCATACACTTAATAGCTTGGAGAATTGTATGCAGCAATGGTGATTCATTTGCTATAGACTGTTTTTTTCCCCTTTTGGTTAGAAATACTGCTAGTTCTTTTTTTAAAAAAAATTGACAAATACTGCTAGTTCTATGTCAATGGATTTTTTGCTTAAATAGTAGAAAAGAAAATATAAAAATATAAAAATGTGGAAGGAAAAAGAAAAAAATGTTTACATGTTCTATTCATGATTCTCAAAATTAGACTGAATCGATTGGTCAAGAACTGACCAATCAACTCTCAAAAATCGTAAAAAAGCTCAAAAAAAAATTCAATGCATTAATTATTTAGTTCATAATTTATAACGCACGCTCATCATTTAAAACTCTTAATTTGTCTAATATGAGATAAATAAAAACTTGTAATGTAATAATTATTTGATTTTAATTTATGATGAGAATATTTACTTTTTATCATTTTACTTATTCAATATGAAATTAATATATATTAAAAAATTGCATTAGTATTAATATAATACTTTTAGTTTAATATTTATTTATATAATAAATGAATTCAATTATGTTAATAATATATTTTAATATTTTACTTTGATATTATTTATACAATTAATATATATATATATATATATATATAATGTCTTTCTTATATATTATTATATATTTATATAATATATGTATATATATAAGACCCAGTTTCAACCCGATTTAATCCTAGTTAAATTTTAAAACTTTGACCTTTTTTTTTATCCAATGATCAATCTAATTATGACAATATTAGTTGTATTCAGCATCCAATATTACTTTATAAGGGTGTCAAAAGGCCCGAGTTCGGCCAAGTTCGGCCTCATATGATTTCCGCTCAAACCTGGCTTAATTTATGAGAGGAGAAAATACTACAAAAATAAAAATAATATACACTTTCATGTGGGAACCTTTTTTGGGCTGTTGCTGCGCACTGTGCGTGCACAATATGAAGATGATTTCATATAAAACATGAGCATTAGGGTCAAAGCACTTCAACCTTAATTTCTTGGTATATGTATATTTATTTATGAACAATTTAAAAAATTATACTCATAAATAAACATATAAATAAAATAAAATTATAAAGTAGCAACAACAAAATTGGAATTTACTTTTATCAGGTTGCTGGCTGACCCCGCTTGCTTCAAGCCACTCTATTTCTGGGATAGACTAAAATTACTAAAAATTAGTATTTTGCTAGCTAGGTCCTCATTATCTTTTTTAGCTATTCAAGTCGGTGTTTAGTCCATTTTAACACTCTTGTTTGCAATATTTTAATACTTTCTTGTGTCATGATATAAATTTTGAAAAATTATATTATGAACAAATTTGTAGTTCAAATGACATTAGTTTAAGTTTTTAATATTTGAGAATAATATTAATAGAGTTTAATATTGATGTGTTGACAATATAAATTTTTTCATATCATTAATTAATCGTACATCACTTAATTAATATATGACTTTTAAAGTAATTATTATGAGAATAAAATATTTTTAATAAAGTGATAATACATAATTGAATAATAGTATAAAATATTTTTACATTACATTAACAGTGCATTCAAATTAAATTCATCGAAAAGTTTGATTTTTTTACCAAGTCACATTTTCCACTTTCTCACTATATGCACCTTCTATGTTAAAAAAAAAAAAAGGAGCTATATTAAACTATTTTTCCATGTTTAATTTTATTTTAGTAAATGCATTTGAGAATTAAACTCAAGACGTTTAACATTTTCTACCATCAAAAATTAGACAATGATTGTAATCCGATCAAAGCAAGTGCATGGATCAGAGATCAGGGATTTTAATCTCAGTCCGCATCACAAGGTGTAGTTGCGACATCTTGATACAATTTCACTAGCTTGCAATTAGGGATCCCATTGGCTTGCAACAACCTGAAACACCGTAATGTGATCATTGTAATTGCAATTTAAAACATTACTAGAGTATATGAAATGGGAGAAATTCTTATATGATTTTTTCTTATTCTATACTATTTAATATGTATCATCTCTTAAAACATAATATAATATGATAAAAGATAATAATATTTTGCTTAACTGATGGATCAAAAGCATCTAATCATTTATCATGAAATGAACATAATGAACATAACTGTCAATGGTTTTATTTGTATTTATTTGTTTATTTATTATTATTATTATTATTATTATTATTATTATTATTATTATTATTATTATTATTATTATTATTATTATTATTATTTGGGTACAATGTCAATGGTTGGATTTACTAGAGCCTTATGTCAACAGAAAACGCCCTCATTCTTTAGTATGACTGCTGCACATTCCTATATATATATATATATATATATATATATATATATATATATATTCTATGAATTAACAAAAACAAGGAACCCGTTGTCACTGTATTGTGAAGTTTCAATTATGATAATACAAAAACCAAGCACTCAACACCAACCAACAAAAATGAAATAAAATCTAAATAAATGAAATGGAGGAAGAAACAACATTGCTTTAATTTCCTCCATGTCCAATCCATCTTCCTCTCTGAAGTGTTGTCAACCGCGATATCTGAAGTAAACTTATAAATTAAATGACACAGTAAAACACATAAAGTCTGAAGCGTGTGAAAACACTGCCTCAAAGATTATTTTGGTATAATCAAAAATTTCTCAGAATACAACAGACTCTTCCTGTTTGACAGAGATTCAAGAACTACAAGAGTTTTTCAAATACGTAACCTAACAGAGAAAGAGAAGAGAAGTGAAAGATGAAGAATAAAGTAATAGTAGTTAAAAAACTTAATAAAATGAATGGTACTTATAGAAAAACAAAATATGTCCATTACAATATGACCGTTGGAATATGACCATTGGAATATGTCTGCTGGAAAATAGATTTGGCCGTTGGAGAAGACCGGATCAAAACTCAGATAATACCAAATCATTTTTAACCACTTCAAAGTCTTACTTCTAGCCAATATGGGACATTATTTTTTTGAAATAAAACTATTTTCACAACAACCCCCCACATATTTCAAAAGAATATAAAAACAAATAAAATCAATAATTTAAAAATAGAATCTGAGTTACATCATGAGTGCAAACATTTCGAATCTGGTATTTTCTGGACTATGAACTAGACCTAAATAAATAGGACTTTAATTTACAATGTAATTAGTGAAGTTTAAACTTCTATAAACCAAAACATTTTTCGTGTAAATTAGAATCTCATTTGATCATATTTACATCCTCACTTATCTCTTGTGTTAAAGCCATTTTGTACTTTTTGGCCATGCGCATGCCTAGTTGTTCATGAGTGCTCTAGAGATTATGTCATTATCTCATAAGAGCGGCCTCACTCCACACTCATATAGGTAATTTTATCAAGTGTATACTGCACTTTATACACTACCCATAAGTGATATAAAATTCATTAAAAGTATTTAGCTTATCAATAAATGCAGTCTAACACTTCTCATACTTCTCACATCATAGGAAGGGACAAACACAATGCTAGCAGAACTAACAAGTGACTTGTTATTACCCATATGAACTTTTTTCATGGGATCTCCACTTATAAAAGTTGGGTTATCATAACTATTTATTTCAAATTGGCTTAACTCACATTCCCTTCAAAGTGGTATTTATTCATTTTCTACACAAAGATTTTGTCAGAGGATTGATCAAATTTCCTTATAACTTCTCATAATTAATGGATTTAATTTCATCTTTTAGCATATGCTTCACAAAATTGTGACATATACATATATGTCACTATTTTTCATTATACACATTTTTGTTTGCTCTTATTATTTGCCATTTTGACAATCACAGACTCTGAAAAATCTATGTCTTCAGGTTTCTGCCATATCTGCTAAGAGATTTCTTAGCCATTCAGCCTCAAATCCTACCCAATTAATAGCAATAAACTCAACTTCTATTGTAGATCTGGCTATACAGGTCTGCTTGGATGACTTCCAAGTGACATCACCTCTATTGAGGCTAAAAATAAACTTACTTCTGGATTTAATCTCATTTGAATCAATTTTTTATTTAGCATTATAATCATCATGTCCACATCTCAAATTCAACACCATGGTTCTTAGTCCATAGTCTCATCAATCTCAACTAATCTCATAGTGCAATAGGAACAAGGAATTCATTCATGCAAGCATCATCAAATACTTGATCATGTACATCTAGATCATGGTTATCACACTCTATACATATATAACTATGCATGTCACATAACCAAGTTAATAGTAGCTCAAAGACAATAAGGATACATGAGATACAATGTAAAGACATTATATAAAGCACTAAATGCTATATTTTAATTTTCAAACTCTACATATTTGAGGTTGAGCTTCAAAATATTCTCACATGTTATACATTCCACGTCTAACAGCAGAAAAAATCTTTTTAAAAATTATTTCACACAATTAGAAGCACTACATTGTCTCTTTCTTGGTTCAGATAAAAAAATTTTAGTTAGACACCCCCACACTTAAAGATATTTACATCAAGTCATAAATTAACACAATAAAACTACTACTATAATACTATTATAAGGATTATGTGTGTATTACTCAATCAATTTACAACATGTGTAACAAATGGAAAGAATAGATTCCCCCACAAATACGGAGGAGGCCCAGCACCTATTAGTATTGCATTCATAATTTCTCTATGTAAAAAAAATTAATGAGTCAATCAACATCACTTAAGAGACTGAAATTATATTAACACACATTCACATTTAAATAAGGCATATATATGACTTTAAACTTTCATGTAGAAGTACATTTACACTCAAATTAACATCTTTTCAATTTCAGGTCCCTGCACCCATTGCCTTTCCAATTCCGGGTCCTCGACCCATTGCCTTTTCAATTCCGGGTCCCTGCATCCATTGCCTTTCCAATTCCGGGTCCTCGACCCATTGCCTTTTTAATTCTGGGTCCTCGTACCCATTGCCTTTTTTCCGGGTTCCTACACCTATCGCTTTCACGGCAAGTCAGGGTCTTATATCCATTGTTTTTGCACCAATCTGCTTTCTAAAAAAAAAAGAAAAAGAAAGAAAAGAAAGAAAAAGAAAGAAAAGAAGAAAATAAAAAAAAATGAAAATTTTCATAGACAAATTGAATCAATTCCTTTGCTTCCCATTTAATTTAAATGGAAAGCAAATGAGGCAGCTGTTGATACCCAATTTTGTCCATAAAATTTTTATTGCTTGATCAGTGATTAATATTTTGATGAAAGGATGCTTAATTGCAATGTTATGATCACACCATTTTCTTTTTTAAATTTTATTTACTTCTATCTTATTTTTTCTTATTTGTGCATAATAAAAATTGTTTTGTAGTTTGCTTGTCACTTTTTGCCACACTCAATCACTACACTCAGCACAAGTTCACATCACTTTGCACACTGCACAATTTCTCTCCATCCACACATAATCTTCTCTTCACACTCAACCTCTCTGCACACACATTCACTTTCTCTGCACAAATTCACCTCACACGTAATCCCTCTTCACACAAGCAACCACACAATGCACATAGGATATGCTTACAAGAGGCAGCCAAAAAAGAGGGGATAGCAGACAGAGGAAAAGAGGGCTGAGATTTTCGAATTGGCAACAGAGAGAGCATTTGGATTTTGGGGGAGAGATTGGAGAAAAAAAGCAGAGAACCATCCTGATTTTTAGGAGGATCATTTTCCACCACCACCCATCCCTTCATCTCCATCACCTTCTACCTCCCAACACCCACCATCAACCACCACACACCAAACAACAACCTACCTTCCTTAATTCTCCATTATCACCTTCACCACACAACCAAAACCGAAAATCACTCACCCATACAGCAGCAGCAAGCTCCGACCGAGCCAGCCAGAACCGAACCGCCGCAAGCTTGACCCCACATCCAGTCGGAACGCGCGACCTCCGCATAGCCACCAGTTGACCGGGAACCGGAACGGCCCACCCACGACAGATCTACCACCAGTTGACGTCGTTGAGCTCGGACCGCACCAGATCTCTGGATCCTAAACCGCCGCCTCGCGACCCGCCGCCGTCTGCATCCAGTCGTGACCTGCGACCCTCCACTGTCGACTCCCTCTCGACACCGCACCAAACCGTTGAACCAGACTGGGCCGCGTTGACCCCCACCGTTTAGTCGTTCCGAACAGGTCGCCGCGCCCCTCGAACCGAGACCTACCACTCGATGTCGCGACGGTCCGCACCAGATCCGCTGTCGAATCCACCAGATCCGACCCCGTATTGACCCGTCGCTGCTCTCTAGACCGGCGGTACTGAGCCACACCAACCGTCCTACCTCGACCATCCGCGACGTCGCACCCATCATAGCCCGCCAGCCAGAACCGAGCCGCACGAAGCCACTCGAAACGCCACCCACAACCGCGTGAACCACTGCTCCTCTGACCAGAGGTTTGAGCCTCTTTCCTCACTTTACTTGCTATGTTTCTGGATGTTTCTTTAAATGGCACTTTTGAATCAAAAAATAATAATAAGAAAACAATGAAGAGAAGCCTTTGGGCTGCTGAAAGAACCAACCCACAGTACGTGGGTTGGTTTGTCTTGTAACAAAAGGGGGTAATAATAATAAAATGGGGAATATGTTATTTTGGTAAGTAGTTCTTTTTTTCTTAAAAAATAATAATAATATTATATAATAATAATCATAAATGACAATAAAAGTTGTGTTTTTAGTCTAGTCGTTCTTTTTAGTTTTATTCTTATTTACTAGTGTTTATTTTATTTGATAGTATATTTTATGTTGTGTTTTGTGATTAATGGAAAATAAAAAAAATAAAAAAAATAATAAAGAAAAATAATTTTAATCAATGCAATGATTAGCGGTGATGATTGAATAGCAGATGTTATCTTCAATATCGTTTGGATCATAAGAGTTTATTGAGTAGCATGGTGCTACCTTGAATCCTATTCAAGAATGATTTGTTTTCAAATAAAAATCTCTTTTCAAATTTTTTTCCTAATTAAAATTAATCAACTCATACTTATTTTCTACAGAACTACGTGACTTTGAGTTCCACATTGCACCTGAGGATACGTAGGAGCAGAATCTCTATTCTGTCAAGCCACAAAATAATTTTTCATAATTTAGTTATTTTTTTAAAAATGGTAAAATAAATACATTTGAGATTATTAAAATTTGCACAACTAATTTAAGGTACCGTTCTTAGAACGAGCAATGTATGGTGCTAACACCTTCCTTACCTATAATCGACTCCCGAATTCAAACTCATTTTTCAAAAGACTAGTTTTACCTATTTTAAAGATTTTTCTAATATTTTTTCAAATTAAATAAACATTGATGGCGACTCTATTAATTTTTAAAAATTAATCTTTTTTAATCGTCCCGTCGCGATTTCGGTTGCAACATACGTATTCTTCATCTGAAGAAGCCAGTGCAGGCAGAATGAGCCATGTGTTAGCCATGGGAGCAGAGTTTTGCCACGTGGCCTTATCACCTTATCTTTGTTTTGGTTTTATGGATGGGGGTGAGAAAGCAACCTACAGTTTGTAAGATATATATATATAAAAATAAACTAGCCCAACTCCATACATTTAGGATACATTTAGGCTTCACTCAACCAAGTAGGATTGAAATGTGCAAAGATCTAGGATTCAATTCTCGTGGTGATTCTTCATGGAGCAAAATGGCTAATGTGAATTAGCCCAACTGATTGGAGGAAACGGATAGGACCACTTTCTATGTGCATGGATTCAAGTAAGTACTCTAATTTCGTTTAGTGGTCATCTCTCCTTATGGAGATTTTTTTGACAAGTTGAGTAACCTCCTTTTAGAGATTAAATAATATATATTGGACGTAATCCTAATCTTTTGAGTAGATAATAACATATCCTTGCTACTATTTTATGTAAAAATAATAATAAATTTTTAATACCTTTTTTTAAAATAATTAGATTGTTATTTAATAATATACAGTAAAAAAAATAAGTAATAATGCAATAGTATCATTGAAGAAATTTAAGGTGAGTAGAAATTCAAATTTTGGTCCTTCCTTTTTCATCTTTTTCGTTTTTTGGTCATATTCTCAACTCAATTAGGATTTATTTTATAGTCAATAATTAATACAATGATAGCCTCACCTTATTTTTAATTGGGCCTAAACGATAGACCAGTCATTTGTTAAGGTAATAATGGGCCTATCTGGAGATTTTCCCTCCCTTATCTCAGATGGAAAAAACGCAACTTGTTATAGGCCCAAATCCCAACATGGACTTATTGCTTCCCTTTGATATTTATTGGGTCCAATCTCAACGTACTAAAGTAAGACCCATTAATATTACTTCAATGTTTGATCGAGCTGGACTAAGATTACGAGTTGAATAGGAGGAGGAACCATGTGAAAGAAAAGCTTCAATTTATCAAAAAATCTTTTCCTTTTCCAATGGCTAAGGTGGAAGCAGTGTCAAGGGATCATTCAGGAGAATATTACGAATTTACAATACAGTTCGGTTGAGCATTCTACAATATTACTCAAATTTATCTTTCAATATATTTGAAGTTGAAGGTGAGGTGTGTTGTCTTTGCTCGGTAGCTGCCATCAAACAGAATTCTGCCAATTCAAAGCTTTATCCCAGAAATTCTTACTTAAATATAATGCATTCAGTTAGATGTACTAAGTCAATCAAGATTTAATATTTTCATAAAGTACCGTGAAGTTAATTGTGAGACACAGAGATCCATAAAAATATTAAGTCTTGATTGGCTTAGTGCACCCTATTATAATACATCATGTTTATGTAAGAATTTCTCCCAATTTAAATGTGAGGTTTGATTCTATTACGAGAAATGTTTTATCCTCCTATTCAATCATCTTACTAATCTTCTTAATTATTAAACGAAGAAAGTATTGAATATTTTTTATATTCAAAATATATTAAATATATTTATTTTTTTATTTAATACTTTTATCATTTAATATTAGGATAATTATTATGAAAAATTTATAAAAAGATATAGCATTATTATTCGTTTACCTTATGCTAGTTGGCTTTTAAATTTACAAATTTATGATGTCTCTAGTATCTTTCTGTGGTCTGCAGTAACATTTATCTTTAGGCTTTAGTGTCTTCCTGTGTTCCCAATAACGAAAACTAGAAAGAGAAAACTTACTGAATCTAACAAAACGTATTTAATTATACTTTTTAAGCAATTTCCGTATTTAAATTAATTGGCGCCTTTCATGACTTGATAATGCTTGGCATAACTAACAAAATGTTCTAGCATGCAATTGTCTACTGAAAGTTTATATTTCTATGAAAGATAATTATATTCTTCCAAATCCAACTCTTTCAAAAGAAAAAAAAAAATTGATTCAAACTTTAATTCTGCTGGGGTTATGATGTTACCTTTTTTTTTATCCGTTGCGCACAGTCCCACAATCTCCTAATTAAAAACTTTTTTTTTGTTTTTAATTAAAGTATTATCACAAATATTGCTATGAGACTAATTTTTGTATATAGATAGTAATTAGATAAAACTTTTTGTATCTAGATAGTAGTTAGATAAAACTTTTTTAGATTTGAACTTATGACATTACAGATAAAGTTTACATAGGGTTATAAAACATTTTCACTACAATGAACCACTATCAAATCTTAAAAAGTTAAAACTATTACAATAATTATTTATTCACAATTTTCTTCAAATCTTAAATTAATGTTTTTCCTAATGAGTTCGTTTTAGTTTATATATGTTGATCACATCTCGTAATTTGTACCAAACCTAGACTCTTGATGATTTTTCCGAAATTGTTTTGAAAGGGAAAAGGTAAAAGAACTTATTAGGGTTTTCTTGATTGCCATAGAACCGTCTGAACTGTGGGTTTCATTCCATGTCTATAATTAAAAAAAATGATTTATCTTCTTACTAATCTTTTTAATTACTAAATGAAGAAAATATTAAATATTTTTTATATTTTTAAGACATTAGATGTATTTATTTTTTCATTTAATATTTTCTTCATTTAGTATTAAGATGATTATTAAGATGATTGAGTAGGAAGATATAACATTACTAAAAAAAATTAATAAAAATTGACACAATTGATAAGATCGAACGGCATCAATCCAAAGTTTTTGCACTTAATTCTTGCTGGTAATTTTTCATTAATAAGACATTTGTACATATCATATAAATTATGGTAGAGTCTTATAACATGTCATTACTTTTCAACGAGACAACCTCTCATATTTTAAAGTTTTTCCAACCAAAAAAATATATATATATATATATATATATATATATATATATATATATATATATATATATATATATATATATATATATATATATATATGGCGAACACGATTCCGACCTATAATGACAATCAAGCATGATGTAAGGATACATTCTTCATAAAGAAGTTAAGGTTAAAACTCTAATCATGTCATCTTGGACTTATTTTCTGTTGTAGTTCGTAACCTTTTCAATAAACAATAAAAAAAAGGCAATCAACGTCGCTTATTATTTTTTCCTATATAATTAGTTTATATGTGAAAACTCATCATCCAAAAGTACATAATATACCTAACTACATTAAGTTTCAAACAATAATATTACTTACACATATAAAAGGTTTTTGACATAACTCACGTAATTTTTATCACCACCATTTATTTCTCTTACTATTTCTTTTTCTTTCTTTTATTCATTAATATCAATGACGCAAAATTTCTTATAAACGTAATTTGTGATAAAAAAAATTATAAGTTGCATTACTCTTGGTTATGGCGATGCATAAAAGTTTAATATTGTGCTAGCTTAAGTTGGAATACATAAAATTCTAATACATGCTTAAATAGTATAGTGGCAATAGTGACAGTCTGACACAGAAAAAAATGGTTCAATTATTAATTATCGTTCATTAGTATGTCATTTAAATTTTCGTTAAGACTTGTAGCAATGCTCTAATTTTGAAGCAAGAATCTTTCTTTTAAAATTTTTTTATTAAAAAAAGGAAAGGATTATAGTGTCACTATCATTCCCAACTCTAAATTTTTAAATTTCTTTTACATATTTTTATGAGTTTTGCTACATGATCCGGGGCAATTAAAGCCCGGATTCCCCAACAGTTATAGAAAGAAAAGAATTTAAATTTCCAATAAAAAAATAATATTATTTAAAATTTTAAGTCTGTGATTTTTTAGGCATTTAATAGTTGTTAAGCATGTCATTCATATGGTTACGAGCACAATCAATAATCATGGCCAAATAATCATTGAAGAAGATAACTTGAGTAGCCAGGACAAAAGTAGCACCATGCATAAACTATAATATAGACACGTACCAAGAAAGCAAGATAGTAAAGTGAACAAAGGGCCTTACTTTTAGAAAAATTGTTGTAAAGATAGAGAGAATAAATAAAAGTTATGATAAAAGGTTGTAGAAAAACTGAAAAAGATTATGGATTCTAGCTATCCAACCCCATCAATGAAAAAAAAATAGTAAAAATAATAATAGAAAGGGGAAACACAGTAATTTCTATTGGTGCAGTTGGATATTTAATAATAAAATAAACGAAAAGCTAAAAGCCACTATAAAAAAAGCAGGTGGATTTCCGTGATTTGTCCACTTTATTCATTGTGAAAAAGGACGAGCCTGTTTTCATGTATATGACTCATCAACTAAATTTCTAACAAGAATTTGACAAATAAGCAGAAGTCAGTTTGATCATTTTCAAACAAAAAACCACAAGCCGTGAGATTTTCTTATAAATCGGAAAAAAAAACTTTAAAAAGTATTATTTCATTGTCAAAGTTAAAGTTCTTTATTTACAACTAAAGTTGTGTTTGAATTAGTGGAATTGTCGATAAAATTTTAAAATAATAGTTTAGAGATTACATTCCGATGATTAAAATAAACATATCAGTCATAAAATATGGAAAACAAATTTTCTGGTGATTAGTTTAGTTTTTTTTTTATTTTGGTATGGATATTTATTTAGTTTATGAAGAGATTTAATTTTTAAAGGAGGTAAAAGTAATGTTGTAAAAAATAGATCAACTCAATCTGGTTGTATTAAAAAATTGATAATCCAGCCACTTGGTCAATTTGATTGAAGGATTTAGCCGTTATTCGGTAATCTGAGTATACATCAGTTTTTTTTTTTTAAATAAAACTTATTTGATCTATTTTTTTTTTCAAGCTTTAATCCCGTTCCTAAAGTTAAAACTGTGGGCAAAAGAATACAGAAAGACCGTAGGTTATCATATATTGGACTTTCTGTATGAAAAGGACAGGGTGCGGCTCCGTGTTTTAGTTTGCATTGAGCCCAACCACCAAGTCCACAAGGCCACGCGTTTGAAATTTCAACAACATATATATATGTTGAATAAATAAAAAAACAAATATTTATAAATATGCTCGAGAAGTTCCAGTAAACTATGTCGAGGTATGGTTAAGAACCTTTTTTATTTAATATTCACCTTTCAACATTCAAACATACCTACAAAATTCTCTAAGGTTAACTCTTTCTAGTAGTGTTGTCTTTATAATAATAATTATTTCAATTATTTTGTTCTGTGGCATATAAAATTTTGAGTAGAGATTATATAGATAGGAAAATAAAAATATCGTACTAATTTTAATACCAATATAAGTGGTAAACATTAAAATTTAGAATATCAAAAGTTGAATATAGTGGTAAGTAAGCTGTTTTCAAAAGGAGAGGATCAATGTTTAACCTTAGAAAAAGCAATTGTTATGAGGACATATTAATTGCAACAGTATTAAGAGGTTAATCTCATAACAATGTCTATAAGTAAGGGTAGAAATATGTTAAGTTGGATTAGGTTTTGCTTAAATAGACCCAAATAAAGGTGTCAAGTGAGTCGGGTCAACTCACGAATTTACAAGTTCGACCTAATCTAACTCATAAAATGCAGGTTGAGTCGACTTTGCGGGTTGGGTTGAATTAGAAAATACCTTAACTTGCAGTCAATGGGTTTGGAAATGTCCAACCTATAATACTTAACCGACCCACTATATTTTTTAAATTAAAAAAAAATCATTTAATCACAGTTAAAAAGTCGTTTAGTCACATATTTTAATCGCGGCTAAGCGACCATTAAAAAAAAGGCTTATATATTAGAATGACGTCATTTCACTTTGAAGTCTAATAAAAAGCAAAATAGCTCACACACAGACAGTGTATTTATTCTCACAAATTATTATTTCAGTTACTCACTCTCAAATTCTCAATCTTTCAAATAAAAAATTTAAATCCATAACTTCTTATTTCAAGAAGGAAAAAATAGAGAGCGAACTCAATAATTATGTCAATATGTATGGTATGTGTAATGACATTGATTTCAATTAGATAGAGTAATTTGTTGTTTATAAATATTGAAACTTATTAACTTAATTTAATTTATTTTAAATTTCAATTAGTAAAACTTGTTAATTTGTTATGCATTCATGTGTATTTAGTTTATTTGAGACCTATTATATTTGTGTAAGATTAGTTATGTAAATTAATATGTGACTTGTTATATTTATATAAGACATGTTATGTGTAATTAATTTTCAATTTCGCATTTTGATTTTTTTTAAGAATTTTTTTTAAACATATGTTGAAACCACAAGTTTGACCCAGTCCAACGCACTACTCTAATGAGTGGGCCGATTAAAAAATGTTGCAGAACTCACTCAACTCACCCAACTGACACTCTTAGGCATATACCTATTTGGTAAAATGTTAATATGAGTCTAGCCTGTTACTTGACATATACTTTTTTTTAAGGCTTGACCTAGCCTAACTTAGCTTAGCTTGTTTATAAAAACATAAAAGTCTGACTTAACCTGAATGTCTATTTAAAAACGTACATTACAAGAAAGATTTCATATAGGTTAAGAAACTTAAACTTTTAAATTTTTAAATATGCATAACCTTTAATGAAATAATTATATTATATATAAAATAAATATATTATACTAATATATAATTAATAAATTATGTAAATATTATAAATTTTTAATTATATATAAATATTAAATAAATAGGCTAATTTGATAGGCCTAATAATTTTTTTGTGAAAACCTTGACCTATATAGTTAAATAGGTCTTTCTAAAAGACTATGCATCATTTGTTTGTTAATTTGGATGAGCCTACCTAGGCCAAAAATAAGTTAGGCCATAAGGGCGTGATTTACTATATGGCCTAACATACTTCCACCTTTACCTGGGAGGATATCTTGACCAGATACCAAAAAAATATAAAATTTTAGGATGCTTGTAGTTTGGATTAGATAATTTTGAAGGAAAAAAAATTAATTAAGCCAAAACCAATCAATTTTCCTATAATTAAAATTGATCAGTTTAACCAAACTCATCTTGATTGGTTTGATTCAGTTTGATCGAATTGATTTTTGGCCAAGCACTTCTGTTGTAAAAAATATTGTTACCCAACTTCATTTTTCTTTTTCTTTACATAACCCACTTAACAACAAATTAGCTTTGAATTCCTAATAAAATTAAACATCATCAAATGGATATATACAGCAAATTAGGCTTAAATTGTTCATAGAAACAATAAAAAAATGTAATAACATATAAATTTGTAAATTATAAAAAATATATATGTAATTGTATGAGTTTGATTTAGTTTAGTTTGATTTGATTTTATAAATGAAAACAAAAAAACTAACAGATTTAATCGATTTTAATAAAAAAAATTAATCAAGATAAATATTGATGAATTTTATTTTATTTTTTAATTTAATTTTTCAATCTGAGTTCATTTTTTCATTTGTTGACACCAATATAGAAACCAAATGTCTAGGAGAAAAGTATCAAACTTTCTGTTTTTCCTTTTCCAACTAATATTAGGTTCACTTGATTTAGAAAAGGGATACTCTCATGTTCGATGAAAACAAGAGAGAGTCATGTTTGCTAATCTAATGGTTAGCAACCATTCACTCATGTTTTTTTTTAAAAAATTTTATCATAAAAAAATATTTTTAAAAATTAAAATCTCTTTCAATTTGTTTTAAACTAGAGAGAATCTTGATCTACTTAAAAATAGTAAATTCGTCCTGATGTGTCATCCTTTTCTTCTACCAAAAGTAAAGAGAATAATTTATGTAGGCGTATTAAACTTACAACGCAGAAAGCATCGTAAGACTATAATTAAATTGATGCTTGAGCGAAAATTAATTTCATATCTAAAAAATATAAGGAAACCTTGTGTTTTTGAAATGAAAAAAAGAGAAGCAAAAAAGCAAGTAAACTATACTCCCTATAGAAACTATTTCTGCCCTCTCTTCCTAGGCTTCAAAGAAAAATTTTAAAAAGTAAAAAAAAGAGAGAGTGAGTGGATGGGATGAAGTTGACAGGGAATTAAGGAGGCATATAACTCACTTTTTTGAAAGACTAGAAGCATAAACATTTTGTCCACTTACTCTCAGGCTTTGCAGATAGTAAATGGTATTTTTTTTTTGGGGTACAAAGTAAATGTTATTTTAGCTTTAAGTCTCTTTTGAAATTTGAAAAAAGACAGCATATTCCTGCGTGCCCACGCCACTCCGTCTCTCCATGGCCAAAATGGATTGTATACTTGTATATAAAAATAAATCCCAAACTGATGATTTCCAAGCCCATTGATCCTAGTCCAATAGTTCCCACTTGTACCAGGTACCAGGTACCAGTTAATACAAAATATGTGTTTTAGTACTTTAGCAGTTGTTGCTACATACAAATGTAAGAGGTAACGAACAATGAAGCACGAACACGGCAAAATGTTTGTTGTATCAGTGTCGGACACATTTTCGACATCGGAACACTGATGACATAGTCAAATACGTATCCGTACGGTGTCTAGCCTCATTTTCTCAATTTTTGTGTTTCACCAAGCTCTGACACGGTCCGACACGCTCATGTGCCACTCAAAGGTTCCCATGAGCAGGTGTTGTAACTCTTTTAGCGTCTTGCTTAACTCGTCCAATGAGTTCGATATCTACTTCGCACAGTCACTCACCGCAACTTGTTGCCTCTTGCTAGAACCTGACGACAGTGCTTGCAACTGCAGGGTGTTGAGGCAACTAGAGAGGCTGCGAGTGATACGGATTAAATGTTGCAAACTCAAGCACATGTTATCTCAAGTAATAAATTTCTCGAGAGTCCGATGTCGATCCACAGGAAATTGATGAAGAAAAATTATTTGAGGTAAGGAAATGATTTGTCACAATAATAAAAATAAAAAAACTTGTTCACAATTAAATTAAAAAACTTGCTTGGGTTAGGAGATCCACTTTTTAGTAATAAATTAAGGACAATATTAATTCCTTTTATAACTCAATTAAAATCCACGCACAACGGAGGTTCCAATCGGAGAATAAAACATTCAAAGTCCATTTAGACTTATATACGTAGTTATATTATGGTTCCTTTAATTATTTACTAATACATACACTTGTAAATGAGTTCAAGCATTCATTGTGTCAATCCACTTGTCTACAATGAATCAAGAACTCTACTTTACAAGGAGAGTTTTTAAATTGATTGGAAACAAAATACAACACGTATAATGATCACTTGATAATATATCATTTAAGCACAAGAAAAAAAATTAATCTAACCTTATTTTATTACCAAAAGCTTCACTCGCTTTACCCAAGCAAGATGAAGATTTAGTTACCCATAAACAAGAAGAAATAGTAGAAGAAAAAAATGAATATAATTTCAACTTAGAACAAAAAAATTACAACAAATAACACAATAGCATAATATAAGCTAAGCCAAGATTACCCAAATGATCTACCTATGGTCCCTTTTATAGAGGATTAGGGATACAAAATAACAAGGGAATTGATTAATGAGTGAGTGGATGAGTGGAAAATGCCAAAGAACTTTTGTGAGTGGAAAATTATTGAAATTTCTTGTTTTCGAAATCATTTAGTGATGAACTCATGGATAACGTCAGAATGAAGTAAAGTGGTCTTCAAAAAAGTTCTAAAAAATTGTCTCAGCTTTCCAATGTCACTAAAATCATCCAAAAATTCGTCCTACAGCCCAAGATATGACCCAATTACTGCAGACTATTCACGCCAAATTTCAGCACCTCTGTTTTGACTTTCAAACTTAATATGACCTTTAAGTTGTCCGATTGAGCTCTTGTGTTCTTCATGAAAATTGCAAATATGGGTCTTAACTTTTAGATGTCAAATTTTTAGCCCATTTCAGCTCATGAAACTCAAATTATGTAATGATTACTGCACACTGCTCGGGTTACAGTCACAAAACTCGTGTTCTGACTTCCAAGTCCAATTAACTCCACTAGATGTCTTATTTTTCCCTGGAGCTCTCATGAAAGTTGTAGAGCTCTCTCTTATCTTTCCTACAAGATAAGATAAATAATTATAAGATATCTAAAACTCAAGATATGAGCGAAATGCAGAAATAGTGTAAGACCCAAAATAGCGTTAAAAAAATCAATTAAGTCCAATTTGAGTCCAAACTTACAAAACATAACCAGACTTAATCAATTAAGTACATGAGGAGTGTAAATGACTAAAAATGAGGATTTATTAATGTATAAAATATATAATTATTAAATTCTCTCACACTTAACTTTTTGCACTCCTAGGCAAAACACTTAAGACCAAAGTTAGGAAATAAAGAAAAACGACACAGACTCAAAAGCTAAAAACTCTAAAAGACTTGATGAAACAAGAAGAGCAACAAAAAATTCAAGGGATCAAAGCATTAATGAGGTAACATTTCTTCACATCTCAAACTAACAAGTAAGAAAACTTCAGTTGAAAATAATAAATCAAGAATGATAGATCCTCAGAGAATTCACTCTCAATCTCTCAAGTGTTTAAAAGGTAAGTATTTCACTCTATTTAACCCATGAACAATTGCACTACCATAAGCTTGTTTTTCTTCTATTTCTCTGCTATTCAAAACACATGCATACAAAAATCAAGAGGACTTTATTCAATATTGTAATAAGGTCATGGTAAAGGAGAGAGAATAATATGGATATAAGAAAATAAATACCAAAAAGAATAAAAGAGCATTATGGTACAGTTAGAGTGGAGAAGATGTTTGAGAACATTCATCATAAAGGACAGTGACCAATATTTGACTAATGTTTTGTTGAAGATCAATCCCAAATTGGTGAATTGAATTCATTATTAGGCCTGAACCTTCTCCTTTTCTTCCTGTTGTTTCAAAGCATCCACATTTATTTTAGACTCTGATAATCATTTGATTGCAACGGTGGTCAGTTCTTTTTTTTTATCATTTTGCACACACACCCCCACACTTGTTCAAGAACAAAGCCAATGCTCTCTTATTTCCTAAGGTTAGGTAAAAATATGTTTTTTTTTCTTTTTTTTTGAAGGCACGTAATGAGCTAAAAATAAAGAATTGTCAAATAAGCTCAAAGGGGTTACACAAGGAAAAATATACAATGATGACTATTTAGTCAAAATAGCTATTTCAAAATGCCTCAATCATATTTATGTATGCATATAAAAATGTAGCCTAAAAAAGAATCAAAGTAAGTTCTAAAGTAACAATTCCATGAGTGAAAATAACACAAGAAAGAAGAGGATGGTACAAATGTTCAATTCATTCATCAATAGGCTCAAAATCTCACAAGGCATATTTCTATCATTCTCAATCCACCATATCAACATTCATATTCAAGCTTGTGATTTTTAAGAAAGAAGACAATTTATGCTAAGATCCAAGAATTCATTTGCTACTTCTACACAAAATAATTATTTCCTCAACTAAGATGCGTCTCAAGAGTAAACTTACCTCCAAGGGAAAAGTTACTTCTTACTCTGTCATCCTTAATTAGTTTTACTATGAATAGGTTTCTAACAGTCATATCACTAAACATACTTCTCAATTTAGATGTGTCTCAGGAGTAAAATTACTCCTTACTCTGTCATCATTCATTAGTTTAGTAAATTCATGACACATCATATCATACTTCACCAAAAAAATTTTTTTTTTGTCAACTATCCTTCCCCCCAACTAGATCACAACATTGTCTTCAATGTTTAAAATATAGATGAGTAAATGATAAAAAATATTACTTGTTACGACAATTACTAAAAAGAAAAACCTGATACAAATTTAAACAAAAAAAGTACGATGAATAAAATCAAAAATAAAGGAACACATACATTTTTTTGTTTTTGTTTTGTTTTGTTTTTTTTAAGATTCTGAATTCGTTTTTTTTTTGCTGACACTATTTACATCCCTATACAAAGGCTGTGAAATCTGGGAGGCACTTAAGCTGACTCAATAAAAACACAAACGAAATACTAAAAATTTACCTCAATTTTGGTGGACAGGATCTTCTACCAAAGTCTCGGCTACATCTGGATCCTTCAACTCAAGTTATGGCTTCAACCGTTGACCATTTACCTTTCTCCAAATTAATTTTATGAGAATAGACCAGGGGACGAACACATTTTTTATCAGCAATACTCCAACCTTTCTTAGACAACTCCTTAAACTTTGGTTGCCATGCCCGAGTGTCATGATCCTGAGTTATATAAAAAATAGTAAAATATATCAGATGGATTACTGATAGAATCAAACTCAGAATTAACAAGGAAATTCTCAAGGGGATCAAAATCAAAGGTTGTAGAAAGTCCCCTATCCATGATTGAGTCAATCATGTATGTCTGGTGACCCTCGTCATTATCTTCTGGCTTAACAGAACTCTTTGTCACCTCAGGTTCCTTGGGTAGCTCGACATCACTATTATCTTGATTCTTTTCCACATCCTTTAGCTTATTCACACTCATGGAGTTCATCAATCTAGACACTTAGCTCTTTATCTCTTTGCTTTCTTCAACAACATTTCCATTCCTAAGAGTTATCACTGACTTGACTTAATCTATTTGTTGGTTTTCTGAACTCCCTTCATTTAGATTGTACTGACCCTTGGGATTTGGTTGAGGTTGAGAAGAAAATTTTCCTTTTTCGTGAATCATGAGTGCAGAAGAAAGTTTAGGAAGAATTTCTTTTATGTCACTCATGATTTGATTGTTTAGTTTATTAATGACATCTTTCTTTTCTATGAATACATGTAATATTTTTTCAAGGTTTTTCCTATATGGTGGGACATAGGATGCATATCCTTAAGAATTTTGAGAGTCCTATTGTGCCTGGGGAGGTGGTGGTTGCACGAATTGTGACTGATTATTATTCCTTCAGCTAAAGTTCAGGTAATTTTTTCATCCCGGATTGTATGTATCTAAAAAAAAAGAAGTAAATAATTTTTTAAAATTATTCATTGCATCTACTTGCTTATGTACAACTTCTTTAAAAACAGGAATCTTAGGACATTTATGTGTTGAGTGTCTTAAGTCATCACAAATGTCATAAATTTCTTCATTTTGTACAGATTTGATTTCTTTTGCTTTTTCTAATTCCATTGCTTCAATTTTTCTAGCCAAACTGAAAAACTTAGCATTTAGATCTTCCTCTTGACTAAGGTGATATTTTCCTTTATTAGCATTTGCAAGATTAGATCTAATTGAATTTTCAAAAGGTTAGTACTATGCCAAGATTGAGAATTTTCAGCCAACTGGTTTAAATAGTCTAAAGCTTCATCAGTTTCTTTATCAAGAAACTCGTTATTGCACATTATTTTCAGAAATTGTTTGGTTTCAGGTATTAAACCTTCATAAAGAAGCTTAAAGTGCACCATTTTTCAAAACCATGATGTGGGCAAGAATTTAATAAATCTCTAAGCCTTTCCCAACATTAAAAATATGCTTCGTTTGAATTTTGGAAAAACATTTGGATTTGTCTTTTCGTAGCATTGGTTTTATGTGTTGAAAAAAATTTCTTTAACAACTCACTTTGCATTTATTGGCATGTGCCAATTGATCTTAGTTTTAAAGTGTTAAGCCAAGTTTTTGTTTTATCTTTTAAAGAAAAAGGAAATAATTTAAGCTTAACAATCTCTTCAGTGCAATTTTGATCATTGAAAGCAACATATACTTCCTCAAATTCTTTTAGATGTAAATATGATCTTTAAGATTCTAAACCATAAAAATTAGGAAGTAAAGAAATCATATCTGGCTTAAATATAAAATTGTAGGCATTAAGTGGAAAGATAAAACATGATGGATTAGAATTTTGAGGTGGTTGCAAATATTCACGCATGGTTTGCAACGGTTGATTTTCATGTTCATCATATACACTTTCATTTTTAGTCATTGTGTCAATTATGTGTGATTGTGATTCAAACAAATCAATATATAAAGTACTAAGATTAATTTTAATTAAACAACCAGAATTTAAATCACTATACCAATTAAACATAAATAAATAACTTAAAATAAAAAAATAATGTACAAGTAGGCGGTTTACATCACCATTAAATATTAAACATAAATAAATGACTTAAAATAAAAAATAAAAAAATAATGTATAAGTTAATAAGTTAGATAGCAAAATTAAATGACATAAAAATAAAAGTCAAAAGTCAAATACAAAAAATAAAATACAAAAAATAAAATACGAAAAATAAAGTGTAGAAAGTAAATTTAAATATGAAAACCAGAGAGAATCGGAAAGCCGATTTTTTGCTCTGGCGAAAGAAAAGAAAAAAAGAAGAAAGTTTATTTCATTACATTAGAAAGAAAAAATAAGTGACATAAATTAAAAAGTTAAATAGCATAAATAAATGACATAAATATAAAAATTAAAAAGTTAGTAAACATAAATAAATAGCATAAATATAAAAGTTAGAAGGTTAGTAAGTCGAAAACGTAAATAAATAAGACAAAAAGCACAAATAAATAACATAAATTAAAAAATATTAGTTAATAAGTTAGAAAGTTAGTAGGTTAGTAAGTTAATAAGTTAGTAAGTTTGAGAGTTAGAGAATTAGAAAGTCAGAGAATTAGTAAAGAATCTGAAGGACCGGTAAGCCAATCTTTTGCTCCGGTAAGGGAGAAGAGAGAATAGATTTTATTAAAAAAAAAGAACTTCAATAAATTAAAACTTCAAATCAAGTCTCTTGCAACGGCTCCAAAAACTTGATGCGGATTAAAGGTTGCAAACTCAAGCGCACGTTGTCTCAAGTAATAAATTTCTCGAGAGTCCGAGGTTGATTCATAGGGAATTGATGAAGAAAAATTCTTTGAGGTAAAGAAATGATTTGTCACAATAATAAAAATAAAATAAAAACTTGTTCACAATTAAATTAAAGAACTTGCTTAAGTTAGAAAATTCACTTTTTGGTAATAAATTAAGGACAATATTAATTCTTTTTATAACTCAATTGAAATCCATGCACAACGGAGGTTCCAATCAGAGAATAAAACATTCAAAGTCCATTTAGAATTATATACATAGTTATATTATGGTTCCTTTAATTATTTATTAATATCTACACTTGTAAATGGGTTCAAGCATTCATTGTATTAATCCACTTGTCTACAATGAATCAAGAACTCCACTTTACAATGAGGGTTTTAAAATTGATTGGAAATAAAATACAACACGTATAATGATCACTTGATAATATATCATTTAAGCACAAAAAAGAAATTAATTTAATCTTATTTTATTACCAAAAGCTTCACTCCTTCACCTAAGTAAGATGAAGATTTAGTTATCCATAAACAAGAAGAAAGAAATAGAGTAGAAGAAAAAGATGAACATAATTTCAACTTAGAACAAAAAAAATTACAACAAATAACACAATAGCATAATCTAAGCTAAGTCAAGATTACCCAAATTATCTACCTATGGTCCCTTTTATAGAGGATTAGGGATACAAAATGATAAGGGAATTGATTAATGAGTGAGTGGATGAGTGGAAAATGCCAAAGAACTTTTGTGAGTGAAAATTTATTAAAATTTCTTATTTCCGAAATCATTCGGTGATGAACTCATGGATAACATCGGAATGAAGCAAAGTGGTCTTCATGAAAGTTCTAAGAAATTATCTCAGCTTTCCAATGCCACCAAAATCATCCAAAAATTCATCATACAGCCAAAGATATGACCCAATTACTATAGACTGTTCAGGTCTAGTTTCAACACTTCTGTTTTGACTTCTAAACCCAATATGACCTCTAAGCTGTCCGATTGAGCTCTTGTGTTCTTCATGAAAGTTGTAGATATGAGTCTTAATTTTCAGATGCCAAATTTTCAGCCCATTTTAGTGCTTTAAACTCGAATTATGCAATGATTACTGCACACTATTCGAGTTATAGTCACAAAACTCATGTTTTGATTTCCAAGTCCAATTAGCTTCACTAGATGTCCGATTTTTCCCTGGATCTCTTCATGAAAGTTGTAGAGCTCTCTCTTATCTTTCCTACAAGGTAAGATACATAATTATAAGACATCTAGAACTCAAGATATGGCCGAAATATAGAAATAATGTAAGACCAAAATAGTGCTAAAAAAATTAATTAAGTCCAATTTGAGTCTAAACTTACAAAACATTATCAGGCTTAATCAATTAAGTATATGTAAAGTGTAAAAGACTAAAAATAAAGGTTTATTAATGTATAAAATATGTGATTATCAATAAGCGTGGCCCAGGCTGACCTTGACGGCGGCTTGAGCCAAGTCCAAGGGGGTCTTGGCAGGTTCTGCATAGCTGAAGAGGGTTTGGACACAGAGGTTGGGGTACTTGGCATGGGTGCACGATGAACGAAGCATATCTTGAGGAGGTGCCTCTGCTGCGGCAGCACAGGAGAGAAATGGGGGAGACAGGAACATGAGAAAGTGAGCAGAGAGTGTAAGGGTCAAACTGAGACTGAGATTTGGATGCATTTGCATTTGGAAAATGATGTTCTAACACCCTTTTTTAGGGGTGTATTACTATTCACACCATTTTTAAGGGGATGTGATTGAGTGAGAGAAAGTGATAAAAAAAGTGTGTATAATAAATGATTTTAGATAAAGTGTGAAAATAAATGTATACACTGTTTGATGTAAGAATATAAGAGTTGTTTGTATTTTTTATTTTGAGAAAGAAAATAGGGGAGTGAGGGGTCGAGAAGGACAGTATTGTATTGTTAGTATATACTATATAGTTTGGTATAGAAGATTGAGGTACCGAGGTAGGCAAGGTAAGGTGATTTTATAGGACATTTGCCAATAGTTGGTACTTGTTTTTGTTAGGAAGAAGTCTTTTTTTTGTTAAATTTAAAAATACTCTTAGATTAATATTTTAAATAAATTTATAATTGTTTAAATTTGATATGTTTTAAATTTAATTCAATTATCTATGTAATTATAAATAATTATATATTATAATTTTATTAAAACAATATAATATTCTAAAAATGTAAAAGAATCTTTTGTTTTAAAAAATCTCAAAAGTAGTATTACAGTATGCACATGAAATAAAAAGAGAATAATGTTAATGATACGTCTTTTCATAATTATAACGTATTTATTTTATATTTTATTATATAACATTTCTTATTTGTATCGTATTTTATATTTTTTAAAATGTACCATATTATTGTGTCCATATCTTATTATATTTGTGTTCCGTGTCGTGTCCGTGTTTCTTAAGTAACGGATACGTCGCGATAAAATCATAAACCACAGCGTGCAGGTAAGTGGGTGCTCACTTTGCAGGCGTTGAAGCCAACACGCCAGCAATCTCTATAGAGTTCACAATTTCACATAACAATTCCTGCATGCCTAGTGTTTCTTTTGTACTTATGTCAATTATCAACTCTTTCCGGTCTTTTTTGTTGACTGTGTAAGAAATTCAGTATAAAAACCATTATACATTATCTGGTCGTTTTACCTTGCACCCTTTAGTCAGAGAAATATCGATGCTCCATTGAATTAATTGACTTGATATCACAGAGTTTTGGATAGAATAAACAATAAAATACATTGTGGTATTGGTATTTATAGTTTAGGCTTACATATTTTATTATTATCATTTTAGTCCTTCTCAATTTTTTGACTGATTCCATAAGACTGATTTTGACTAACTCCATCTGACGGAGATTTGATTTTCACTTGAGGCGTGTGTCTGGTAACTTATGAAACACATATACTAACACAGATATGAAATATGATATAAATATAAATATAAAAATACGTTAAATTTAAAAATTATAGGATACGAATACTATATATATATAATTTTAAAATTTAAAAAATATATATATAATTTTAAAATTTAAAAAATATATATATAATTTCAAAATTTAAGAAAAAGATTCATAATTTATTAATATTATTTCTATAAATTTTGTAGATTTATAATATTTTAAAATATATCATATGTTTAATATTTGTTAACTAGTAAGTTTTTTCTAAAAAATATGAAACATAATTTCTATTGACATATTTTAAAAAATCTCTTAAACCAATTTCTTTTAATAGAACTAATAATGTACAAGTACATGAACATAAAAAAAATAACTAGAGGAAATATTGGTGTGAAGCAAGCTTCGATGACAAGAAGTGAACGACTTGTTACTAGCAGAGGTAGAAGGAGCAGATGAAAATAGTGGTGTATGAAAAGATAGAATTTAAAAGTCTAATAGTGACGTGTGAAAAGATAAAACTTAAAATACTTGGTATGTGAAAATAGTGGCTTGGGACGTTAGTCATGTGATTGGGCTTGAGTGAGTTACGGGCTTACTAATTGAACGTTAGTCATGGAAACTAATTTTTTTTTAAAAAAATATTAATGGGTCATGTTCAAGTCGTGTCCTAGTTATGTCTAAAAGTGTCCGAAAAGTGTCCAAGCCTGTCTAAAAAGTGTCTGAGCGTGTTCGAGAAGTGGTCGAGCATGTCCGAGATGTGTCCAAACTTAAAAAAATAATTTCTTTAATCAGACACATTCGGACACGCAAAATACGTGTGTCAGACGGGTATCTCCATATGTACGATCGGGGTATGTGTCATCAACACGCGACATCTTCATAATCGACGTATCCGTACTTCATAATTGGTAACAGATTAATTGTTGGGCTTACAATTTTTTTAAAGTATAAAAGTTTTTGAATGATGTCTTATTATGTTTAGATAATTTGATGGAAGAAATTAAAAGTTTTTAGTTCCTTTGAAAAGCTGTTTGCTCGTAATCTTATGGTTGAACATTATTTTAAAAAGGTTTTTGCTTCTAAAATTCTTGTTCATTGAACTCCTGTAACCGTTGAGCAAACCAATGCAAACCCACCTATCTAAATAATGACATTTTTAATGCAAAACCATAAAATTCCACACCCTTTTTATTAATTTATTATGTAAAAATAATTTTTTTTATATCTAAAAGAAACAAATTACCTTTAAAATTATTTTTAAACTAAAATATTTAAATATAAAATTAATTTTATTATAATTAATTATAATAAAATAATTAATTATTAAAATAATTAAATTTTTACTACTAAATCAAACACATACTAACCCATACTAGCTCCTTCTCCGTTGTGTTACTATTTGAGATCTAATCTTAGTTGATAATCTAACAAAGGTACCATGACAAGCCTCCCAATTGAGGTCACAAGCTCGCCGTCATCTGGTGGAGCCACCACATTAGCATCATAAACACACAACCCTTCTATACAACCTCATACACATTCACATATCTTCCAAACGACAAGAGGAGATTACATGAGTGTTTGACATAGTAGTGAAAATTTGATTATTTTAATAATCAATTATTTAAATAATTAAAATTTGTAAAAATTGATTATTTTAATAATTAAATATGTTTAGATATATTAGTTAAAAAATAATTTTAAGTTAATTTATTTTATTTAGATGATATAAAAAAATTGTTTTTATGCATTAATTATCATAGTAGATATAAGAATGGTTAAAAAAATTATTTGATTGATTAAAAAAATTATTTGATTGAGGACAAAATGATATTTACATCTCAAAGTGTAAGTAATAATCTATAGTCTAAAATCAAAAGTTAAAATTTAAGCATTATAAAAAAAATTTAAAATACATTGAATTTCATACAAAAGTTGAAATTAAATTTATCAAACATACACAATTATTGTTACAACAATTTTTTTATACCAAATAACATATGTTGGGCAAAGAAAAAAATATTTCCCAAACGTGCTCTACCTATGAAATCAATAATCCAAAAATAAAAAAATCCACACCAAGCTTTCCCTGCAAATTACACCTTGCAAAATCCCTAACAGAGCTCAAAAACCTGCAGAGAGACACATTAAGCTATTCATGAAGCTACACATCTCATACCCACCAAAAAAAAAAGACAAAGAACCATTCCCTATCTTAGGTTTGTATTCGGGTTTCGTCTAAAACCACATCAACATCTCTAGTATTGTCATCGTGGAGGAAGATTTCGGCGCCAAAATATGCCATTTTGGCATGTTGGATATCTACAGCAAGGTCGACGTCAATGCTGGCAACATGTCTGGTTCGTATTCCAAATTGCTGGAAAAGGTAGATCGGAGGTTGGTGTGAGGGCGAGAAAGAGAACTTGATTCCATCAGGTAGTGTGCGTAGATGTGTTGTTATCAATGAGATCAGCCAGGAAGGGTACAAGGTGGTGCTAATAGGAATGAGCGAGGTGTGGGGAAGGGTCGGAGACCTCCAAAGAGTTCGATGCAATAGGATTAGGGAGAAAACAAATTAAGATTCATTTTGTAAATATCAAGATTTCTGATATTTAGATGTAATCTTGTACTTAACATTTTTTTACTAATGTAATCACATCAACAACTTGCGATACCGTATTAGGTAAGAGAAGTGTTTATTATAAAAAGTAAGATGAGTAAATCTTGATCATTAGATCTTACATGAATGATCAAGATTAGAATATAAATACATGTGACTCTTTTAAGTAGTCACATGACCTTTAAGTAACTTTTAATCTTGATCATTCATGTATAATTGTTTGATTAAAATTTATTCTTCTCACATTCTCACAATAAAAACTTATCTCAGTAGATATGTCTCTAAGTTGCAAGTCAAAAACATTTGTTGATCTAATTTTTTACATAATCAATGGTGTTTAGGGCATGGAGTATCAATGCTTCTTTGACTAAATGGTGCATGGTCTAAGGACTATGTGGAGATTGACACGATACGGGTTCGAGTGTGCCTTTGAACACTCCACGGACATTCTTGGAATGGATCTTCAATGGTGTTAAACCTATATCCGCAAACCGGTAATGAGTCGTAAACTAAAACACTATCACCTTGATCCAGGGGCAAAGTCTTTGACGGATAAATATGGGGCAATCACTCTAGAATCCCATTCTTTGAAGAAAAATATTATACATTTACTTGATATATTAAAAAAAGAGTATAAAGAACAATATACTTATTTTTAATATGTCATATACATGGTTAATTTTTTTAGCTTATGTAATAATTAATGTAAAATGTGGTCCTAAAAACTGCCCTCATAATCAAGTTGTTGTTTTTTTTTAACTGCATTATCAAATAGTTATTCCTATACATAATAGTAGAATTGACAAGCAAGCTTGAGTTGCCTACTTGCCTCTATATAACGTTAAGGTCAAGCATACAGAAAAGTACTTATAATAAAGAACACTCTTAGTCCTCTTAGCAAGAGTTAGTGTTTGACCTACCGCGGTTGACTGGTTGTTGGCTTTCTACCCTCTATTAGATGGAATATAAATGATTATGGTTCGTGTTTATTCTTTTCCTTTCCTTTTCATAATTTTTAGGTCAATCTTTTATGAATTGTATTAGAAAAATATTTTTTATCATTAAATTTAACATCTTGTATAGATATCATATATTAATATGAGTATATATTAAAATATATCATATTTTGAATTAAAATAAATATACCATATACTGATATGAGAGATATATAAATTAAGTATCAAATTCTAAGGGTGTAAAAATAACGGGATTAATTGAATTATGTAACGAGAGACCTCTCTTTCGGTAAGCCGGGGACACTTAGGCAACAGCTAGTTAGATTTAAAGCTATTTGCCGTGTGCGTTTAAGATGGTGACCATCGGCTGATTGAAGTAGACCAGTAAATCAAATGCAAGTAACATGTTAGTTACTTAATTATTAACAACTACAGCAACCACCACCATATATAGCTGAATTGTTATTTGATATAGTGATAAATATGAACTAGTACTATTATTTTTTTTTTATCGTGGTAAGATAATTTGTGTGCACTTTAATTAATTCATCTTTTTTATTTAGTTAAAAGTAAATTGAAATATATTATTCATATAAATATTCTTTATAATCTAATCTCAAATAATTAATATTATTAGGATTTGAATTTATAACTGTATAGTTATTTATACATCATATATTTATTACTAAATCAAGGATTTAGTACTATTACTTTTTCTCTTTTAAATGTTGTGGTATGATGGTGTTTAAGTCAACTTATGTATATATTTATTGACTATTCTACATTTATGATCTAATCAAAAATAAATTATTCATGATAAAAATAAGAGATTTATAAAGATATTTTTTATAATTTAATATAAAATAGTAGAGAAATGTTTTACTCCGAAGACACTTAATAATTTCTCAAAGACAAGATAGGGTTTTAACATATGACTCGTCCACTGCTAAACAAATTCCTTTAAGTTGTACTGTTATACTATTATATATATATATATATATATATATATATATATATATATATATATATATATATATGAGGTACTTGATATTCTTTGTCACACGATACTTTGATGGTATGATGTTATTGTTGCCGTTCTTTTTCTATTTTCTAGTAAACAACAAACTGCGTAATTACTAACATTATTGGACGGCTCCAATTATTTTTTTGGTATAGAAAAACATATGCTTAATCGGCTTATGACCTAAATTAGAACTCATATATGACCGAAATGAATTAAGTTTGCCGGCATTTATCAACTTATGAGGAATAATATCGAAGCATTTTTATAGTTGGAATTTGACCCAAGCAAGGCATAATATATATCGGCATTTATCATGTAATAAATATAAATTATGACTCTTACTAATGTTTGGTTGATTTCCCTTTTTGGCTAAGCAATTAGGAAAAAATAATTACTGTAATTCATGGGTTGGCTGATGATGAGGAGTAAAATTGATTCACAATTTTATTTCAATGAAGAGTCAATATATATACAAGATGAAACAGTGACAATTGTCTAACTAATTATGACAGCTGTTAAACTATCTCTAATAAATACACTAACAAACTAACTAGCTAGCCTAATCACTAAACAACCTGCAATTAAATAGCAATTAAATACAATTTAAATATGACCCCCCCACAAGTGGATAGTGTATAAATATCGCAAGTTCATTTGGAGACCAATGAAGTGAAAGTTGCAGGGTGTAGAGTTTTAGTATGTACATCGCCTAGTTGAGGCTCGAAGGGATAGAAAGTAGATGAATAAGACCGCTTGAACTTGATCTCGAATCGAGTGACGGTCGATCTCAATGTGCTTTGTTCTTTCGTGAAATGTCGGATTTTGTGCTATTTATAGCAGACTGTTATCACAGTAAACAAAGAAGTCCAGGGTGATCCTGCATATCAAAAAATACCGCAACCACCGAACTTCACGGTTTGTGACAATTTATATTCTCAA
The DNA here is from genome assembly GCA_029884605.1 of Ormosia emarginata. Lineage (NCBI taxonomy): Eukaryota > Viridiplantae > Streptophyta > Magnoliopsida > Fabales > Fabaceae > Ormosia > Ormosia emarginata. Next base: position 24,280,700 of record JAQQTP010000089.1, on the reverse strand, counting down.
ATATGAGTGAGAAATAGTTCCCTGCTTCTTGGATTTCCAGGAAATTAAAGAGGAACCATAGAAGACACAAAATCCTGTGATTGATTTCTTGCTTTTTGGACAAGATGCCCAGTCTGAATCCATAAAAGCCTATAAAACAGAATTTGAAATAGCAGAGAAAAATAAACCAGTGCCAGGAGAAGACTTGATGTATCGCAGAATATGATAAGCAACATCCAAGTGAGGCTTCAAAGGATTAGAAATGAATTGACTTAGCCTATGTACAACATAACAAATATTTGGCCTTGTGTTGGTAAGGTAAATTAACCTTCTAAGAAGTCTTCTGTAAGAAGTAGGATTGGATAATGCAGCACCATCTGTAGAAGTCAGTTTCAGTCCAGGAATCATTGGTGTGGCTGCAGGCTTGCATCCCAACATGCCAGCATCTTCTAAAATTTCCAAAGCATATTTCCTTTGGGATAGAATAAGGCCATGAGAGGATCGGGCTACTTCAAGACCAAGAAAAAATTTTAGAGAACCAAGATCCTTAATCTTGAACTGAGCATCAAGAGAGGCTTTGACTGACTGAATTTCATTAAAATCATTGCCAGTAAGCACCATATCATCAACATATATCAACAAGATAATGAGACTGCTGCACAAAGACGTAACCAACAAAGAATAGTCCGATTTGGACTGTTTATAACCCAGAGAAACAAGAAAAGTGATCAGTTTCGAATTCCATTGTCTGCTGGTCTGCTTCAAACCATAAAGTGACTTTTGAAGCTTGCACACTTGATGTGGCTGAGCAGAATGAAATCCAGGAGGTACTCTAATGTAAACCTCTTCATGTAAATCACTATGAAGGAAGGCATTATTGACATCAAGTTGATATAAATGCCACTGATTAGAGGTAGCAAGAGCCAAGACAAGTCAGACCATAGTTAATTTCACAACAGGGGAGAAAGTTTCTAAATAATCCACTCCTTCTTGTTGAGTGAATCCTTGTGCCACCAACCTAGCCTTGTGTCTTTCAATGGTGCCATCAGACTTGTATTTAACCTTGAAAACCCATTTGCATCCAATTGGTTTCTTGCCATAGGGTAAATCAGTAATAATCCAAGTCTTGTTGAGCTCCAAGGCCTGTATTTCTTTGTCCATAGCTTCTTTCTAGCAATCATGTTTGATTGCTTGAGCATATGTTTTTGGTTCAGTGGTACAGGAGACAGCTAAAACATAGGCCTTATGTGATGGAGATAATTTGTTATAAGAAAGAAAATTATGTAAAGGGTAAGGCATACCTGAGGAATGATTGTCAAGAGCAGAAGATTGAACTATATTTATTTAAGCTAGGCTCAGAAGGTGTAACAGAGACTGGTTTAGGACTGTCTGTAGCAGTAATTTCATTCATGATGATCTTAGAAGGATTAATTGGTTCAGGAAAAACAGATTAAGAAGAAGATTGTAAGGCAAAAGGAAAAATGTTCTTATATAAAGAGATATGTCTAGAGTAAAATATTTCATGATTATGAAGATCAAACAACAAATATCCTTTAACACTAAGAGTATGACCAATGTGAATACACTTTCTTGCTCTAGGTTGAAACTTTGTCCTATGAGCTATGTGAGTGGTAGCATAACAAAGAGAACCAAATACTCTAAGTGATGAAATGTCAGGCAGCTTATTGTGGAGAAGGAAGAAAGGAAACTGTGACTTAAGTTTGGTGGAAGGTAACATGTTAATAATATGAATAGAATGTGATACTGCAAAATCCCAGAAATGAATAGGTAAGTTGGACTGAAAGATAAGAGATCTTGCAACATGTAAAATGTGTTGGTGCTTTCGTTCCACTACCCCATTTTGTTGGGAAGTTTCTGTGTAAGATTTCTGATGAATAATGCCTTTAGAGGCATAGAAATTGGGCATGTTAAACTCCACACCATTGTCCGAACGAACAATTTTCACAGATACACCAAACTGAGTGTGAACCAATTGAATAAAATGCATTAGGTGATCTCTAGTTTCAGATTTAGCTTTCATTAACCTAATCCATGTGTGCCTAGATTTGTCATCCACAATAGTTAAGAAGAATTTATTGCCATGAATAGAAGGGACAGAATATGGTCCCTAAATATCAACATGAATGATGTCAAAATTAGAAATGGCAGTAGAAACACTATTTGGAAAAGAAAGCTTCTTTTGTTTAGCAAAGTGACAAGTGTCACAAGCATTATGCATAGAACCGGGTATATTACAATGATGTTTTTGAATGTTTGTATAACATTTTTCAGATGGATGGCCCAGCCTATGGTGCCAAATATCTATATCCAAACCAGAAAAAACATGATTTGCACAATGAATGAAATGGGAAGAAGAAGAGACAGAACCGAAATCAGTAACCAGTGTATATAGTCGTCCTTGCTGCCTAGCAGTGCTAATCATCCTCAAAGAAGGAAGGTCCTGGATCAAACAAGCAGAATCTGTGAAACTAACTTGGCAAGATAATGCTTTGGTAAGTTTAGAAACTGAAATCAAATTGTTGGAGAAATTAGGAACATATAAAACATCATATAGCACAAGGGATGATGTTAAATGGATAGTACCACTGTAAATAGCTAAGGAAACATTACCATTTGGTAGAGAAACTGATATAGGTTTGATGGCTTTGTAATTGGTAAAGCAATGAAAAATAGAAGTGATATGGTCAGTTGCTCCAGAATCAACAATCCAGTGAGCAAGATTGTTACCTTGTGAAGATGTATTAGAGGCAATGTTGTGTGCACTGACTAAATTTACAGAAGTAGCAGTTGCTGTAGGTGGCGTGGAAGGTAGGAGAGCCAACAAGCTTTGGATTTGCTCACAAGAAAAACCAAGCATTGAATCAGTAGGCTTGTTCAGAACCAAAAGCATTGCTAGATGAATCAGTGTAGACATTGTTGGCATATTTCTTGTACTTATAACCCGGAGGATATCCATGCTTAATGAAGCATGTGTCAACAGTGTGATTGGTTCTATTACAATGAGTGCATAATCTTCCAGATGAATTCTTCTGTTGAAATGGTTTTCCTCTTCCATAACCACGACCTTGTGAAGAACGAGGAGTAGACTGGACAACAAGAGCAATAGGAGTAGGCAAAAGACCAGTATTTAATTGTCGTTCTTGCTGAATTATCTTAGAGTAAACCTTAGGAAGATAAGGTAAGGGTTCCATCAAAAGGATTTGGGATTTTACATGAGCATAGTTGTCATTAAGTCCTTGTAGAAAGGAAATCACACAATCGTTATCTCTATATTGTTGAACAGTCTTGGAGGTGTTACAACAACAATCAACAGAGGATGCACAAGAGGGAATAGGCCTGAAATTGCAGAGTTTATCCCATAGAACTCACATCTTGGTGAAATAAGTACTGATTGTCATATTAGCTTGTTTAAGAGAGAAAATATCATGCTGCAATTGAGCAATTCGCATGTAATCACCTTGAGAAAATTGACTCTTCAATTCTTGCCAAACATTATATGCTTCAGTAATCCAAAGGATGCTTGAAGAAATTTCAATGGAGACTGAATGATTAATCCAAGACAAGACAAGCATGTTGCACCGCTTCCACAGCGAGAAGTTTGGATCTGTTGGCGACGGTGTCTGGACAGAACCATCAACAAATACAATTTTATTTTTCATTTCAAGAGCCATGGTCATGGTTTGAACCCAACAATGATAATTTGGACCATCAAGAACCGGTGAGACAAGAATCAGCGATGGATTTTCATTAGGGTGAATGTAATAGGGATTGAGAGATTATTGATGATGATCAAAAGAGGAATTAGGGTTAGGAACTTGATTGGTATCCTTGTTTGAATTCGGTGAATTCTTCAGTGAATTCTCAGAATGAGAAGGCGAAGATGCCATTGGAACGATGAGATTGAAGAAGAAAAACATAGAGAAAGGTGCAGGAATCGCAAGAACCGCGAATAAAAATCGCGATAGCAGAAGAACTCAAGAACCGAAAAGGAAGAATCGCGAGAGAATGGATTTCAGAGAGATGCAGAAGTTTTCTCGGCTGATACCATGTAAGTTTGGTAAAATTGATTCACAATTTTATTTCAATGAAGAGTCAACATATATACAAGATGAAACAGTGACAACTGTCTAACTAACTATGACAATATGTTAAACTATCTCTAACAAATACACTGACAAACTAACTAGCTGGCCTAATCACTAAACAACCTGTAATTAAATAGCAATTAAATACAATTTAAATATCTGACAAACACTACTAATACTAATCTTTAATTTAAAATTATGTTTTTCAAACAAGTATTTTAAGGACATTAGTTAAAAATTTAAAATAGGAAATTTTGTATGAAAAGTAGAGTATTCAATACATTGATAATTGAAAAAATTCTACTTTTCATACAAATTTTTTTATTTTAGATTCCTTAATAAGTATTTTTAGGATATTTGTTAAAAAATCCTTTAAAATTAACTATTTAATAAAGAAAGAGAGTAATAGAATCTTATTTTAAAGAAAAGATAGAGATGCTTCATTCAAAGAAGAAAGAGATCATAAAATTAATAATTAAGTTTTAATATTTTTATACATATAAATAATAATCAAACTAATTATTTTTAAAAAATATGTATGCATAGAAGTTTATAAATATATTAATTTATTAAATAATATTCAAATTTAATTCTGCAGAAAGTAACTAAGCGTAAGTTTAACTAAGAAAAACCAGTCCATGCTGTTTAGTGTCAACCAAAATTTCATTCAAATATAATTGAAGTGGGACAAAAAAAATTATAAGAATTTGGCCCTTGGTTTATTGCTTATAGATTCTTTTGTATAATTGTAAGGGGCCACGGTCGTAAATGGCGGCACTTAATTTTTTTTTTGTATTTTTATTTAAAAAAATCCTAATTAGAATTTTCATTTTCTTATGTGAAATATTATTTAAAAGTTTAATATTTTTTTTGGGTGTAAACCCCTGGTTTTGGAAGTTGTATTAAACCCCGATTAATTCAAAGTTGAGTCTGGTCAAACAAAGGTGTAAAACTCTCTCAACTAGAGTAATTAAAATAGGTCAAGTCTGATAGGTTGACATGAATAATTAGATAAAATGAATGAATTAGGTAATAATAAAAATGTCATAAAGAAGATAAAATAAAAAGTTTTAGATGAAAATAAGATAAATAGTAAAGTTTTTTTCAATTTCTAATGCACTAAAAGTCTTAACATATATATATATATATATATATATATATATATAAAAAGTAAAAAGTAAATTTTAATCATACAATCATATATTAATGATCAAAATTAAAAATTACTTAAAGATCGTGTATTCTTAAAAATATCATATATATTTATGTTACAATTTTAACTATTCATATAAGATCTCGATAGTTAATATTCAATCATTTTATCTCTTATATAATAATAATATATTATATTATATATATATATATATATATATATATATATATATATATATATATATTGAAAGCATACTGTTCAAGACTAGAGATCTGGGCCCAAAAGGAACAAAGTCCAATCAAAAGATGGAGTGTGCCTCCTCAGCAAGGAAGATGTCACCATCCTTATCCAATTAAAAATACTCTACCATAAATGTCGAGCACACCAAAAAGTTGAAATGCCCTAACTAGAGCCTTATCAAGATATTTTGCATGGTAAAAGAAAAAATCATCATATTCTTATAATCGCTTGTTTTCAAGTCACTCTATACTATAAATAGAACCTTCTCAAGATATTTTCTATATGACAAAGAACTTCCCCTCTTATCTCTCGGTACATAACACTTATCCATAAGTATTAATTAATTACCGAATAAGAGATTTTTTTTTATAATAAACGGGATTAGAAAGCCCAAATAAAAAACAAAACTACAAAGCTAAAGGAGGGGTGGTAATTGGTAACACCCGAAGAGTCTTGCCATAGAAGTTAAACAAGTGACTTGCGGGGTTGCTCCAACAACGTATAGGCTGAAGAGCTAAAATGCCTAAGGCTAAAACGGTAACCAGAACATTGATTTCCTTCCCTTAGAGAGTGAATAAGAAGCAACCACCATGAAGCAGGTCCTAATTGTCTTAATCCATAGAGGAATAATGATGGGTAGTGGGGAATGTTAGCATTTATATGGCAAGAATAGAAATCTGCTATTCCACTTTCCGTTTCCATCCTGTTCCTCCAATTAGAATTTGTCATCTCAATTAAAATTTACACGTCAGCTTTCATTAATTGGAAGGAAAGTTAATGCTGTTCCATCAAGTTTCTCTTTGCTTTTAATTCCTTCCTTTCAATCGTTCATCATCTGTGTCTGTGTCGGGAACCTTGCGTTGTAGTGCCATGACCTTTCTGCTCGTTGTCACATGGTTCATCTTCTTGTCTGCATCTTTCAGTTTTTTTAAGTATTGGTATCCTGTTCATCTCCCGAAATGCCCAACAGATCAACACCAAACGCCTAGGTTGCAACTCAGTTTTCGGCCACCATGTAACCTTGTCGCCACCATTGCAAGCCACTTTCGTCATCCTCTTCAACCCTTGCATCACGCTAACAGACCAACAGCGGAGTTACAACCTAATCGAGCCAGCGTCATCGCCACTGTCTTTAGCTGCGAAACCCAAGCTCCAACCAGTGACCAACAACGTTGTCACCTGCCAAAGCCCCACCTGTTGCTATGTCATTACCTTCAATCAACCATCGCACCTTTGTTTAATTGTTCTTATCCCTATTAAGCACATTAACATAATCTAATTCGCACACCCCTACCCACTTCGATTACAGCACCCACAGCTTTTTGGTTTAGGTGTGTTAATGTGATTAAGAATAGTTGAAGGAAAAAATAGTTCTCACGTTTGTTTGTTAGGTTAGGGATGAGTGCGGAGGGATAACGCCGTTAACAAGTTAATTAGACTAATGTGTAATTTTAATTGAGATGGCAAACTCTAATTGGGGCAAGAAAGGGACTGCAAGATGGGACAACAAGTTTCTGTCCATCTAGATAAGAACCGAATTGAGATTATTTACTAAGATATTATTACATTCACTGTAAATTATTGTTATATAATTATTTAATTATATATTTATACATTATTAAAACTTTGATTGTGATAATAATTAATAAAAAATTCAAAAAATATAAATTATATATTAACACATAATTAAAAAAAAAAGTAAAATTTTTACACCAATAATAAATTAAAATTAAACTCTACATGAAAACATCTCATATGGTTCTAAGATAGTTTACTTGTTTTTGACGAAGTCATGATAAAGTGACTTTGTCGAATTCTTAGTTTTTCAATAAACTATTTTAAGAACGACATTAAGATTAAACTTTAGAAGCATTTTGCTATCAGTATGTTATTTTATGTAACATAAAATACAAAATAGGCAAACTTGGGAAAAAAGTAAAGTTGATACAGCAAAGCTCTACGGGCAAGAGTTGACTCTGGGACTAGGACTTTGGTTGGGAGGGACAACTTTGTTTTGAAGAATGTTGGTGGTACATCTTCGTGTCTCATATTTTTTATATTTAAAGGATAGTTGCATTGTACCAATATATATATATATATTTTGCAGAATTAAAATTAAAGCATATGTGTGAAAAAATGGTATGGAATAAATTATAATTTAATAATAAAAATTATGTAAATATTAAATAATATTTATATATGTACGTCGATATTATTATTATTATTAGTGGATTGACAAATACTTTTTACATTTTTTATTTTTCATTTTTTTAATGTAACAATTTTTTTAATAGATGAATAAGAGTAGTTGAAGTTATTGATATCTTGCATTCTGCCAACTTAATTAAGAAGAGATGATGAGAAGTAACAGTTTTGAAATAGTAAAAAATTTGTTACTTAGTATTTTTTTTTTTATCATTTTGTCTATATATTTATTTTCTGTATAAACCACGTAAAAGTGATTTATAATGACAAAATAAGAAATAAAGTTTTAGACCAAAGATTTAATTCCCTTTATTAAGTAATATAAATTATTATTATTTTTTATTTTTTAAAAAATTTAATCTAATAAATGAAAAATTAATTTATTAATATATAATTAAATATTTAAACAAAAAATTATTTTAATATTATTATTTTCATACTCAAAATTACATAATTAAAAAACTTGACTCGGTTATACTCATAACAATATACGTTAGTTGATATAAATAATTATTATTGATTTCAAAGGTCGCTCTTTTTATTTCTCTACTTGGAGTGCGACGTCACGTAACCCGTAGCATGTGTCAGTAGCGTTTGCTTTTCTGCCTTTTTAGAAATGTTTACCAATAACGATTGCCAATTTGCCATCACATCACCGCGTGAACTTGACGTTCCTTAGTATGGTTAGAAAGAATAATGCTTAAGATACATAACATAGCATATTTTACATATTTAGAATATAAGTATATTAAAAATGAGATAAAATTAATTATAATTGAATAATGAAAATTATATAGATATAAAATATTATGTGTTATATGTGTAATATATAAATAACATTATTCAAAAAGTTTTTAATAATATTATATACATATATTTATATATACAACACTTCACACCTTAAAAATTTATATCATTTAATTACATTACATCCACCTCATATTTTACTTTCTTATACTCTAATTCTAAAAATTAAACATGAGGTGAGATTATGTACATAAAAGATATGAACAAAGAACTATTCAAAAATTATGGTTAGAAAAAGTTAAATACTAAAACATTTTTCATAAAGTAAAGAATTTTGCACACAATTTTTCGTACAACATTCTTACAACAAATTTTACAAAAAAAAAAGTACATGAATTTATCTAGTGCAAAGAGTGGTTCTACTTCAACGGTCCAAAATCTTTGAAGATGCAAGCGGATATATCATGAACGTGAACAATATTACTACGAAATATGCAGCTCTTAGTTTGAATGATGTATAGCATGTTCCAAAACTCTAGTTAGAAGTGTGTAATTGGAGTTTCATCCACAATTTAGTATATTTGTCAAAGTTTCAGTTTAATTTGTGTTTAAATATTATTTTAGTCTTAAACTATAATTTGAATGAAAGTGAAAAAGAAAAGGTTATTTTTTCTTTAAATCTCAAATCATAATTACCAATTATAATCTAAAAAAACTCGTATCATTTTAATACCTTTTTAGCTAGTCTGTATTACAAATATATATGGTTTTTATTTATTTATTATATTTGGGTTACATTCTTTTAAGTTTATAAGAAAAGTTTTTAAATTTGAATAACTTATAATTTCTTTTCTCACTTATTATTTTCTTTTCCTAATTGTTAGAGTCAAATCATAATGTTTATTTATGAAAAAATCAATCACTTTTAAAGAGGATAAAAACTTCTAACAACTAGGTTTTTGTGAAGTAGTTGTCATACTAAAATCATAGAAAACTAGCACCTATTCTAGTACTTATTATGTAAACTAATAATTATTATGAGCGAAAACAACAACTATTCTGATTCATATGATATTACTTTTCACATATTTTAAAGTGTCTCTCCAGATTGTTTGTTCTCTCTAACGGCTAGCAAAATTAGAGGAGATTTTCACGTTATAAATAAAAAGCTTTGGAGAATATCAAGATACACAATTGCTTAAAATAAAAAAAAGTGAGGAAGTGCTGCAATCTTGCTGTTTCTTTCCTCTTAGCTGTTTCTGAACTTGCATATCCAATATAGAGAGAGTTCAAAAACTATTGTAGCTTATTGATAAAAGCAATTACAACCTTTGAGAGTTAAAGCTTTGTTCTTGTGAAAAGAAAGATGTGTGAGTAGCATTCATTTGATATAGTTACTCTTCTTTGGGAAGAAGTTGAGGAAGGTTTGGTGGTGTCCTTGAGAGAGAGAAACCACAGTTATTCTGCTTTGAGAATAGAAGTAGAGGAAGGTTAGTCGAAATCCTTGCAAGCAACAATTCGATAAGAAGTGGAGAATATCTCAGGCAATTACTAGGGGACTGGACGTAGGTCATGCGTTGTGGCTGAATCAGGATAAATTTGTTTGTGCAATCTTCTTATCTTTATCTCTTTTAATTTTCCATATTCATATTACTTGTGTTGTATTTGCATAAATTTTAATTTCTAAATTTTCTGTTAGTTGAACCCATAGAACCAATTCACCCCTTATTGGTTCTATCAGAGACCACCAACACCAATTCTTTTGGGGCTTCTCAGTAAACTATCATCCATATTATGCTTAACATAGTAGCTTTTAAGGTGGACCATTTAGTTAATGGATCACTAAAATGACCTATTGTACCAGGTTTTAATTTATTACAAAATTCTTCCACCACTGGCCACGCCTTCCAGCACTGGCCATGTTTTCCACCACTGGCCACCACCATTTTTTCCGACCAAAGTTCGCAATATCACCAAAGCAACCTAATCAAACCACCACCTCCATCGCTACTAGACCACTGTCCCCGCGCGCACCCCCATCAACCACTATCGCAACCTTGTCGTGTCACTCACCGAAAAGGGTTAACTTTCAAAAACAAGCTCAATCCACATAAATCCACAAACCAAGCAACCCCAAAGCCATTCAACCCACATCAAGCTCAGCAACCCCTTCTACTAACACAGGCAATAACAACAACAACCTTTAATCCTAAATTCCTGTAAGCAACCTAAGAACAGACCTAAGTCTTGTACCACCTTTTGCCACCATGAGACTCGTCGAAAACACGACACCACCGTCCTCATGCCTAAGCCACTAGACTTGGAACCCGTCAAGCCACCATCATTGTTGAGCATCATCATGCCTCTACCTTCACCTTTTTCTCGCACTCCTTCGCCGTCCTCAACTAGCCACAATGGCTGTAGGGGCATGACTGAAGCAAAGAAATATAACCCCAATCACGCCCCTGCAGCCACTATGGCTAGCCATCCTCCGCTATCTCCAATCACACATACATACTACAAAATTGTAACTTCAAATCACAAATGCTACAAAAAAAAATGCCTAAACAAAGAAATGCACTTTTAGAGTTGATGAGAAATTGAATTAAAGGTTACCTAGATGAGAAAAATTAAAATTGGACTCACCATAGAGGAAAGAGCAAGTCGACTCAGTAGCTGAAGCAGTAAAAATCTCATTGAAAGTGCAATTCCACTGAGTTGGAATCAAGGATGAATGAAATCTTTTGGTTTTTGTTTCTGGGGAGAGAAATTATGAGAGAAGAATGTCGTTTTTGCAGGATCTCGAGTATGAGTCGCCAACCCACTTGCCTAAACTACTTGTAGATTTGGTTCTGTGGTGAAGCTGGATTCAACGGAGGCCGTAAGTGGCTGCTCAGGCAATGGCGAGGAGTGTCAAGGTGGAGGCTTATTGGCTTGGTTAACTTCACATTTTTACGTGTTACACAAGTTGTATGTAGTCACTCATAGTCATTGATCTATTTTCACATTAGATCAATGACTCTAAAGAAGTGGTCCACCAATGATCCATTCATGAGGTGGTTGATCTTATACAGAGTTGTTTAACATTAATATGCTTATAAACAAAAGTAACAACAAGACCCCTGAAGCTTTTAAGCAGGTTAGTCCAAAAAGCATTGTGAATAGACAACCACATGAAAACTTTTATCTTTTGAGTATGTGTAGAGCCAATATTGACTATATTCATTTACGTGGCTATCAAGAGAGACAAACTTGGTAGAGTATATCTATGCTAGAAGCGTCATCACCCAAATCATACAGTATTGTAAATTCTCAAAAGAGGAAAGAGAGATAAATGAAATAGTATTGCGACTTATAAACTGGGTTGTGTAATAAATGAAAAGAGTCTTGCTACACAATCTACATTGTCCGAGTTACACAATCCAAGTGTATACTAGACAAGCATTTGACTCTCACATAGTAGGACCTACAACATATATTTACTTAGACATCCAAACTCTAACCTGAGCTGAACTTAAGATTATTAATTAATATTTTTTTAAAAAAAATAGTAACAACATTGAGTGATATTGAGGGGTCTATTCTAAGCACCTATATATGATTCTATAGAAGTACTTTCACAACCAAACAACAAGAATTAAATACCATAATATCACTTACCCTCAGGCTGTGTTTAAAGCACCTGATAAGAATGACCTGATAGTATAATAATATACTATCAGGTCTTAGCATGTGTTTAGTATTGATACATGATATGATAGTCATATCTGGTCAATTATTTTTATCCTATTATAATAGAATAACTCTATCCTCTTCATAACTCATTGATATAACTTGATAGAATTTTTCTTCCATCACTACCCTCCACTTTCATATCTGAGACTCCTTGTTTATTGCCATGACCTCTTTATCAAAGGTACCCAAGATACACTTAAATCAAATAACTCAACAATTGAAATTCAGTCAAACAAACCCAGAGTTCTGTACAAAATAAACCCATCAAGATCAGAAAACCATCCCCCACCACCACAACCTAGAACTGCTGTTGGTCGAAGAGCCACCACCGTGTCATCATTCACCAATTGCAAATCACTCGCCTCGCTCCACCCAGAGTTGTTGTTCCTCATCCTTGACTCATCACGCCCAAAGCCACCTACAAATCTCAACCCTACCGACAAACAACCATCGCTACCCACCACGCCGCGTCGGAGGCAGTGACCCACCATGTAGATCCACCCATCTCAGTCCCACCCTTGAACCACGCACCAACCGTGAGCCATGAACGCAGCTTGATCCACTCCCACCGTCGCGTCCCCGTCTGCCCACCGACGCCCTCCGTGAGCCACCATGTCCATCTCAGGTAGTGGTTGAATAATTATTATAGGCATATCCATCACAAGTATTATAGTCATGTTAAATAATTATTATACTATCAAGATTCTTATACTATTGAATACCAAATGTCTGATAATATAAGAATTTATCAATTTATTTATATTATCGGGATTTATCCCTCTACTTAATACTATCAGATCTTATATTATCAGATACACCAAACATAACTTCAAGTATAAATAATCCTGTTGCGAAATGTCATTTAGAAGCTCATTCAAAGGCTCTAAATTCACTCAATATCCCGCCACGACAAAAAAATCTTGCCATTTTATTTTGGCTACAAATTCTCGCCATTTTTAATCTGTGCATCGCAAAGCTCTTACGGTTTAGGGTATAGATAACAGAATGCCGAACAAAAGAACCACCGGGAGAACAAGAGCAATTCAAAATATTTGCATCGCATAGGTATTTGCATCGAAAACTTCAATTCACAATTGCTCACTTTGTTGAATGAAATGGCAAAAAAAAAAAAAAACTTTGTTGTATTACAGCTCCCATATTAACTTGCACAAAACAAAAAATTGATACAAATAGTCAAATACTTGTTCTTAAGGATAAAAATTTTCTGGTAATCTTTTATAATGAAAATAAAATTTGATAAAAAGAAAAATTAAAGATCATAAAACCAAAATTAATTTCCACGAGGATGAATAGAAGAAATGCTATTAATTATACTACATAAAATTAGAATTGCATTTCTTTTAAATTAACCGTGCACGTTAAAAAATACTCAAATAAAATGTCAAATAACTTCACCCAGAAAAATGTCAAATAAATATTATTCTTTTAAATTTATTAATTATAAATTTATACTTCATATAAGTAAAAATCAAAGACATAAATATTCATTTAAATAAAGTGAATATTGTTTTAAAAAATTCAAGTTAAATGACAGATAAAAAAAATTCAAGTTAAATAATAATTCACACTCGGTAATAATTTATGTTAAAAATGGAAAGAAAAATGATTTGTGTTGAATACCTAATGCTATCATTAAGTCATTTAGAAATATTTATTTATTTATTTTTTGGGTAAAAAATATTTATCTAAATTTCATTAAACATGCCTGCTCAGTGCTCACTAATAAAAGCAGAAAAAGGAAGTTGAGCCCCACGCGCTTTGATGACGGCTAAGGGCGGTTGTCCATTGTAAACATTGAAACCGCCGGCTGATCGAAAACTTCCCCTTTGGAGTTTGGACTCTCTCTGTCCTTCTGCCCAATGTTTTTTTTTTTTTTTAATTTATTTTTTTGTAAAACTTACACAGGATAAGTTGATCCAAGATTTTCAAATAAGGATTTTTAAAACTTTTAGATTAATTGCGTGTTTATTAGATTAAGCTATTTCGTATTTAAAAAAATTTATTCAAAAATTTATTAAGAGATTTTTTATTTTTTTTAAATTTAAATAAATCTAAACATACATTAAATATATTATTTGGTTGGATAATTTTTCATTTTTCAATAATTATTTTAAAGAAAATGATCATTTGTAGGAATGATTTTTCATAAAACGGTGCACCAAAAAAAGAAAGAAAGAAAGGTAATGCCTCTTGTTAGTCAACTACCTGGTTGAATCCATATGTATACCCTCAAAACATTTTTTTTTTCTTTTGTAATTCATCTACCATCGCATTCCTACAAATCTTTCGTAGAAAGCTTTCCAACAAAATAGCAGCATTCTTTTTTTTTTTTTGGGTATAAGCGGCACTCTAATTTTAAAATAAGTAACATAACCATTCACTCTACTTTCATTCGGGACGAGAGATTTGGATTCTCTGAGAGAGCTCTTAAGTCTTACCTTAAACAAAAATAAATTAACGTGATAATTGTTTAAATTAATTATACCTATTTATCATAAAAAAGTAATTATAGGTAAAATTAAATTATATAGATTAAGAATTAAAAAATATATATAAAATGTGTAAAAATAATAATGAACCAATGTGTGTTAATTTTAATAGAAAGTACATGAATTCTTTAAGTATATGATTCTGAGTTTGATTTAGTGATTCATGTTACTAGAACAATATTAATTTACACTATTTGTTTGTTAACTTCATTTTTATTTTTTTGTTAATATAAAAAAATAATAGTGAAGAGTGTTTGAAGTGAATTATGTAAAGTTGAAAAATGTTTAAAATCAATTGTAATTGGAAAATAAGAAATATTTATAATTTTATTAATTTCATATATTTTTTAAAATCTTTAAATAAGTAATTAATAATGGTAGTTTAAAAAATAAATAAATATTATATTAATAAAAAGAAGGAAATCTCCTTATAATATTATATATTAAATATCATATAAAAAATCTTCTCCAGTTAATATAAATAACATTTATCAATAGTTAAGCTTTTTATTAATATATTCATAAAATTTTATGAGTTTTTCTAACAAGTACTCCAAAGATATTTATTAAGAAATTCAAAATAGAAATTTTTCATAAAAAGTAAAATTTTTTTAATTCTCAATATAAAATAAAATTACTTCTAGGTACAATTAATTACATTTAAATTTGAATTTTGCTAAAGAGTACCTTAAAGGTACTTGTTAATGATTCAAAGTTATAATTTTTTTCATAAAAATAGAGTATTTAATGCATTAAAAATTAAAAAAAAAAAACTCTACTTAAAATTTTCTATTTTGAATTCCTTAACAAATGTCTTGATAAAAAAACTTTAAATGTTTAATCTTTAACTAATTGTTCACATAATTTTAAGTTAAAAATGATGGTTAGGTAAATCACTTTTCAAATTGACGATTAAATTATGGTATTTTAAGTTGTTTATTCATTTTTTTGATGTAAACTCATCGGTATTGAAAAGTTGCATTAAGTTTGGACTAATTTAGAGTTGAACAGGGTTGGACCATGAAAGTATAAAATTCTTTTGGTACTAATTTTTTTCATTCATAAGATTCGAATTTCAGATTTTACTTAAACAAAATAAGTGTTGAATTACTTGAACTAACTAAACGTTGGTAGAATTATTTATTCATATTCTTTATTATCAATTTTAAATTATATATTTTTAAATCTCTCTCAATTAAATATGTTTATTCATGTTAAATATTAATTAATAATATTTCTATGTTTTTGTTCAAGTTTAATTGATGATCTACCGAAAAAAAGTTTAATTGATGATACCTAAAATAATTTCAACTATAAATAGTAAACAAAAATATGAATAAAAGTTATAGTAATAATAGCATTATCCAAAAATTGATATCTACATATCTTTCATAAAAAAATAAAATTATTTCTATCATATACCATTTAAAAATAAAAAATATAACAATAAAATTATTATAATTTAATGTCATTTTTTATGTGGTACAATACAATGATAATTAATACCGTTAAACGATAATATTTTTAAAATTAATAAAAACCTATTTGGTAATTCCATTTTTTAATTTGGTAGTGTTTAACAAGCTTACATTGCTCTTTTTGACTTCTTCCCCTCCCCACCTTTACTCTCTTTCTCTTTCTGCTCTGTCTACTCTGCTTTTGCAATGAATGCAGCAGCTCCAGTCCCATCAACACCATGCTTTTCCTTATTAATACTCAAACCCTCTCTTTCTTTCACTCCCTTTCTCTTCCTTCTCTGAATCTGATTCTGTTCTTCTCTGCTCCCCAACCTTAATGTTCTGCATTCTAAGAAAGGTGATATACTATTTTTCCACTTTTGAGCTATCACATTGCCATTTTTCTTCTTGAATTATATATGCTTAGTTGCACTGTTGCAACCACCTTCATCTAACACCTAGTGGGTATGACCTTGTTTCCTTGCTTGCTTGCTTTGGACAATTGACAATGGAGGATCTGCAGGTTGAGCTTCTCTGGTTTCTGATAATTTTGTTTTTCTGGGTTTTTGGTTTTAGCTTCAAGTAACAACTCAGATCAATAAAGTGTTTTTTTTATGTTTTATTTTTAATTTTTTGGGTTGATTTGACCCTCATTTTCATGGGGACAATTTACTTAGTCATTTGCTAATTTACTATTGCTACTTTTGGTTATTATTATTATTATTTGGGTTATGATAATTACGTAACATTTACTTGATCTCCAATGTTCTTTTTTGGGTCTCTCTGTGATTCTTTGTTGACGAGATCATAGTCTCTTTCGTCTTTTTCTGCTTTTGCGTTTTTCACTTTATCTCTTCTTCTCCTTTTTTTCTGTAGTGGAAAACCAGACCTTTTTTTTTGTAGTTTGTACTGATTTTCTTGCTTTATACTCTTTCTCTCGCTCTCTCTCTCTCTGAAGTCTGAACTGTCCATTTACCAAATTTTTACTCTACTTGGTTGCAGAGGTAAACGAGGAAAAGGGCAAGGAAAATCAGAGTTTGTAACTAAATGCTTTTGTTCATGTGTATTCATTCCCGTTCAGATTTCGATCTCATTCAGGTTAGTGACTTGAACTATGTTAATTATATTTTTCTTACTTCTCTATTTTATCTTTTTGATGCTTTGGATGTTTTTGGCCAAAAAGGTTGTTTTTTTAATCATGTTTTTCTCCTTCTTGATCTTGTCTTTTTTTTTTTTTTTTTTAAATTTTGGGGTCGTTTTAAATTTAAGAGAGAAGGAGTGAAGCCTAGAGAGAGAAGCTTTTCAGATGCTGCTGCAGGAAGCTTGACTAGAATATATCAGTAGTGTGTTGCGGCGTGCAATTGGAGATTCCTGGCCTTGATATTTGTTTGATCTATATAGAGATCCATGTTTAGTGAAAACGAAAGACAGAAATTTTGGGTCTGAACTTGTTTTAAAAAATGAAAATAGGACAGGTTCTCGTGTTTCTGCTTTTTTGTTCTTGTTTGGTTCAGTTTTTAATGCTTAGTTTCTGGATTAAATCATTAAATTATTTCAAAGTCTCCATTTTGACGCTGTCAATGATCGGACAGGTTTTAAGTATATTCTATTCCTTCTTCACATGTTAGGATATTTTTTATTCATATAGCTTGTTTTGCTAAGCTTTTTTTCACTTTTTTTTTTTTTTTTTTTTTTACATGTTGCAGCAATGGCTAGATTCTTCGAGACCGTATATTAACTATTAATCTCACCTGTCTTCTTGTGTTCAGCTGGTTTCATCATCTATTAACATAGCTTCCGGCAGATTTTGCATTTGAGTAAGGAGGAAAGATCCCATTTTTCAACAGTTAGGTGCAAAGTGGCTTATAGTTTGACCTGAGAGAATATTTGGAGTTACGATTGTTCGCTCAGTTGACCAGATTTGCAATCTCAGCAATTGATGTGAGATCTATAGTGAAAAAAAGAAGGAACTTGACCCTTATCTCCGTCAGATGTCTGTGTTCTGGAGGTGAGCAAATGGGGTGTTGTGTCTCAACAAGCAGTAGGAGTACTTGTAGCAGCAGGAGCAATGGAGACAAGGTCTCTCCATCTTGCTTAGAAATTGGATTCTGTGGGCAAAAGAGAGCAGCAAGGAGAACATTCTCTGATCATGTTATTTCTCTACACCGTTTACCATCCTTACCCAGCAGAATTTTCACTAATGGAAAGAGCCGGGCTTCTTGCATCTTTACGCAGCAGGGCCGCAAGGGTATTAATCAGGATGCCATGATTGTATGGGAAGTAAGTATGTTCATCTTATTGGGGATGATGCATGATTCTCAGTGATTGAAGAGAGACTTGGTTAGTTTTTTTAGACATTGACATCCTAATTTGGATCTGTATTTGTGCAGGATTTCATGTCTGAAGATATGATCTTTTGTGGTGTCTTTGATGGCCATGGTCCACATGGTCATCTTGTTGCACGCAAAGTGAGGGATGCCTTGCCAATGAAACTGCTTTCATTTTTGCATTCTTGTGAATCGAAGCAAAATGGAAAAGGATCAGGTAAAGCTTGCTTCAAAGGGAACATAAAACCTGAGAGCGGAGACTCTGAGAAGGATTGCTCTGCTGAGGATAAACTGAGTTCTACATGGAGAGAAGCTTTCATGAAAGCATACAAGGCTATGGACAAAGAGCTCAGGTCTCATCCAAATTTGGACTGCTTCTGTAGTGGGAGCACAGCTGTCACTATAGTGAAGCAGGTAGTACAAAAAGCAGCATCTATAATCTTGTTTCCGATATGTTCTTTTATTTTTTTTCTTAATCTCTTCTCTTACTAGGGTTCAAATCTGTTCATGGGCAATATTGGGGATTCTCGAGCAATCATGGGATCCAAGGACAGCAATGACTCCATGGTGGCAATTCAGTTGACTGTTGATTTGAAGCCTGATTTGCCAAGTGTGTCATATGCCATCATCATTTATCCTCTCTCTGTTGAATATTTGCTTTTCCCTTGATGTTAACTTATTCCAATTTGGTTGTAAATTCTTATAGGGGAAGCAGAAAGAATTAAACGGTGCAAGGGTAGGGTATTTGCTTTGCAAGATGAGCCAGAGGTGCCTAGGGTATGGTTGCCTTTTGATGATGCACCAGGGTTAGCAATGGCAAGAGCATTTGGAGATTTCTGCTTGAAGGAGTATGGTGTGATTTCTATACCTGAATTTTCTTACCGGCTGCTTACTGACAGAGATCAATTTATTGTTCTTGCCTCAGATGGGGTAAGAAGTTTCAATCACATATCTATTTCTTTATCCCTGTATGACTAGGAAATTTGAAGTTTCAACTTATGATCTGCAATTTTGAATTTAGTTTCTGTTGGTTAGTAGGGCGTTGTGACTGTATGAAGAAATCATCATACCAGGTCAAGCTGTGATAGTGAAATAAGAAAATGTTATCGGCGGAGGCAAATGTTTAGATTAGTAGTGAATAATGACGTAGCCTTAACTATATGGTGATATTAAGGACTAAGGAAACTGAGAAATGGCTTCTACAAACCAACCATTGAGTAGAATAGAGTTTTTGACAATGTTGACAGAACTAATAACTTGTCTGCTGTTGTTGAACCATCAACATAACGGTTGAATTAGCTAGCCTTTTGACAACTCAAGATATAAAATTTAGACAGTGGTGTCTTTGAAACGATAAGCTCTAAGAAACAATAAGTTGCCAAAAGTGCACTAACTGATTGTAATTTTCTGTTCTTAATTCTCTTTTGCTGCTTTTCTGATTCTGGCCTTCTTAATTTAATTTAATTTTTTTATATATTTTTTGGGTGGGGTGGAGGGGGGGGGGGAGGATGAATTTGTTGTGCTTGAATGTGACTGAGTGAAATCTTAGGAGCTTCATTCGTATGATGACACATGAAGATCAAGTTGGTTCAGACATCCAGAGAAACATGTCTTTGCCAGGTTTGGCTGATATTATAAGACTGACATGCTGATATCTGATTTTTCATGAGTTGAAAATAAGCAACAGATCATCAATGGGCCACTCATTGGATTGCCAAATATTCTTACCCATCTTTTCATTTGTGGGATAACTATGTCTTTGTTAGCATTAACAAGTTGGTACATGACCTATGTTTTTGTAAATCTTTCCATACTGCATAATTCTGTCATGTTTAGGTCTGTGTGAAAGTCATCAATATTGTCAGGTAACTTGGCTTAAGTTATGTACGATCTACAGAGAAAATTTTACTCTGCATAATAATTATATTACTTGTAATCAGGAAAAGCAAATAGTCATTAAGATCTTTAGACTTCCAGCAGTTAGACTTTAGCTGGCCTACAAATATACGAAAAGTGGACATTTTGCAATGTGCAAGATATGGTAAGAAAAATTACTGTTGCCTTGCCAATATTGGTGATAATATAAATATTATACGAAAAGTGGACATTTTGCAATGTGCAAGATATGGTAAGAAAAATTACTGTTGCCTTGCCAATATTGGTGATAATATAAATATGCATTGCCTAAGTGGAACTTGAAACGACTCCATGATTTTATCCACGAAGCAGTTTATCACTCGAAGTATAGCATGATACTTCCTTCACCACTGGACAAAATTGTATATGTTGCATTACTGGATGAGATTGTTAGAGCACTGTATTATTGATTGCCCTGCTTCCCGCGTCTGTCTTTTCTACAAGAATTAATTAACTGAGCAGGACATATAATGAATTTGAATATAAATTTTGGAAAACAGACTTTGAGTTTCTTTTTCCCATTATGCTATTTCTCTTGATGCTAACCACCTTTCGGAAGTTCAATGTTAGCTCTGAAAACTTCCTTCTTCCCCCAGATGTGTAATTGATTCTCTTGGTATTTTGTGCAGGTCTGGGATGTTTTAAGCAATGAAGAGGTGGTTGAGATAGTATCTTCAGCACCAACACGATCATCAGCCGCGAGGATTCTGGTAGATTCTGCTGCTCGAGAGTGGAAACTTAAATATCCTACTTCAAAGATGGATGACTGTGCTGTTGTCTGCCTATTTTTGGATGGCAAAATGGACTCAGAATCTGATTATGATGAACAAGGCTTTTCTTCTGCAACCATCCAAAGCAACCATTCGGGCAATCCAATTGAGTCAGATGATGGACAAAAGTCTGAGCCATCTTTGCAAAGGAACTTTACTGTGAGATCCTCAGAAGAAAATGAGACTAATGGAGGACTATCTGTTGATGTTGAAGATGGAACATCATCAGCTGATGATCAAAACTGGTCAGGTTTGGAGGGGGTCACCCGTGTCAACTCACTGGTCCAACTTCCTAGATTTTCTGAGGAAAGGCCAAACTCTTGAATTTGTTCGTTTAATTATGGGGACTGTTTATTGTAATACCTGGCACAACACAGTGAATTCAAGAAAGAGAAATTTTCTGGGAAGTGGTATCATTTTGATGCTCTTTGGTCGGCTAATTACTTGTAGAAAACTTAAGATTAATTAAGGTCACAAAGCGTAATGGATTGTAGCATAATGCAAGGCGTTAAAAACGTTCAGCTTTCAACAGGCATTGAGACATTTCATATTCTGGCTCAAAGTCTAAAGATGTTACAGCAAATCTTGGTTGAAAATGACATCCTTTTTAACAGAAATCAGAAACTTCAATCTATGAAATTTGATGTTGCCAGCTAGTGCTAAGAATATTCTTATTGTTTATTGTCAATTAATTATTGAGGCAACCTTAGAGAGGTATGATTGAGAGCTGCATGCAGTGAACCATGACCAATGAGTATAGGCCAAAAAATATAGAGAGCTGTGTTGAGGTTGCAAAAGGAATCTAGTCAATCTACTAATGTAAAAGTAACGTTAGTTACATATTTTTTGTATTTTATTCTGCACGCGAACAGGTACTTTATTCCAAGTAAATCGAGTACATCAAATTCCGTCAGTCAAAGTGACAACTTTGAGCGCGACTTCAATTCACCCGCATTCAGATTCTGCCATTATGTGTAATGTGAATTATCCGACTCCAATGATGTGTATTTATATACTTTTTCCTGTATGAAAAAGCTTTTCCCCCATAAAGTAAATGACTATTGACATTTTGTCTCTCATTCCTAGATATGATGATTTGGATTATTTTTTTATTTTTTTTTAAAGTGAAGTTATGTAACTTTTTTTTAATATCTTAATAAATGAAATATTAATTTATTAAACTACAATTAAATATTTAATCGAATTCAAAATTATATACTTAATAAAATTAAACTCATTCTACTCAAAATAATATACATTTGTGAAGTTACGTAACTTACACATATCATTTACATTCTTTACATATTATAAGTTGGGCACTTTTTTTTTTTTCATTCATCATAGTTCTTCACTTTTAATTGTGTAGTGGAGATGTTTTCAGGTTGAAAAATATGAGGGATGAGAATTTAATAGTACGTATTTTTATCATTTTTTTTGAGTTTTTTAGTTCAACTAATAAATAAATTTAAATTTAGTGGTTGAGAAGCTTATGTTCAAGCACCTAGAAAAATATTTATGACAAGAAATAATTTCAGTAATTTTAACAAATATTAGTCTTACACTTAAAAGGGGATTTTTTTTTTTTTGCACCCATCATAACTACTCACTTTAAAATATGTGGTGATGATCTTTTCAACTTATGATATGTGAGGAATGCGATAAAAAATGTATGAATAAATATATTTATGTAAATAAATAATTGAAAGATAATGGTATTAATACAAAAAAAATTTATTATATCATTTTTTCACACTATTTTTCTGGTACTGGATTGATTCCTGTGCAAGACCTACAGACATGTAGGTTCCCACGCAAGATAATGAACTAATAATTTCAAGAATTGAAAAGATATCAAAATTACATCGTAACTTAGATTTACAGATAACATTACTGATAATATTGAAACGTTCCTTATTAAGAAAAGAAGTGGGAAATTTGAACCAGGAAAAGCATAATTCAATTGTCATCGATACTACTTACACACGAGAATTAAACGGCTTAACTAATAAAATAAACAGAAATGTTTCATGCACATAAAAAATTTCAATCTTTTTTACACCAATTAATGTCGACTCAATTATTAATTAATAAGGTGTATAGATTGGTTAATAAACAAATAATTTGTTACTAATAAGATGAAAATACTCTACTAGTCCTGTAATTAATCTATGTACATTATTAATCAATAATTAAATAATTGTTAACCGGTATAAAAATGATGTGAAAATTTTGGTGTGCAGAAAACATAGTTATATACAAATATAGGATTAACTGATGATTCTCTTTCACTTGGGTGCGAAGAAAGCTAGGTGAAAGAGCCAGTACATAGTGCATTAGTGCTGTGCTCTCAGCATAAAAAGTGCTTTAAGTAACAACTAGCAAGTGAAAGTAGAGAAGATAACATTAAGAATGCTGCTAGAAACAATTCCAAGTTTTCTTGATAAGACGGTGCATAAATCAGCCTTGTGAAGGCTCCCTTTAGTGGCCGGTATGACATTGGTGACTATCTTCCACAAATAGCAGTTAATAAAAGTGAGGCTGAACAACATTTAAACCATTTTAACTTATCAAGTGTCTTGCAATTCACTAAGGAGCAAATGACCAACCACCAAGTGACCCACCCCATGCATCTGAGAAACGCTTTACTCACCGCCAAAGTTCACTCAACTCTGCTGAACCTGCAACTATATATATACATCCACTCCTTTCTGGCTTCAACACAAAAGTGACAAATCAAAACACATCACTAATATATCCTCCTTGCACTTGTTAGCTGAAAATGGCTTACAGAGCTTCCTCTTTCCTTGCAATTCTTTTCATCTCCAATATCCTCCTTGTCACAGTTGCTGGACGCAGCATTGCTAAGAACTCCAACAGCCAGGACAAGAAAGAGCCTCAGTGGTTGTTCAAGTCTGATCATGGCAAAGGGTATATTCCAGGCATTGGACGTGTAGGATTTCCACCTAGATATGGGCTAACACCTCATAATCCATTTACTGGTGGCAGTGGAGGAGCAGGAATAGGAACAGGAACAGGAACAGGAACAGGAGCTGGATCAGGTCACAGTTATGTTCCAGGTGGTGATGACACGTTTGTCCCAAACCCTGGTTTTGAGGTTCCAATTCCTGGCAGTGGTGCTAGAGTTCCTCCAGCAGTTCATCCATGAGTACACTCATGCATGATTGCACTAGCTGGACGTAGTTTGTAATTTTAAGCCTGTTATGCTTTGATGAATATTCGTCTTTTTGCGATTTCTAGCCATAAATAAGTGTGCTACTTGGCGTGGGCAGTATGGACAGCTAAGTCTTTCTGCTCTTTCCTTGTAGCCTTGTTTTAAGCTGAATTAAGTATGATGCAAGTTTAATTGTTTGCAACCCCCTCAAATTAAAGTAGTTGCTTATTGTGGATCCTCAAACATAATTCTTCAATAGTTAGTAGCTGCTCGCTCTATATGTAACTTTGATTTCCTTTGAAGCCCTCGAAATGGTAATTTACACGCAGATGAGTGTCTAGAAAAATAAAGAAATATGAAATATTGGACATTGGCTACTAATAATGATTCTTCCAGTTGCAATACTGTGGGGTGCACAGTATTTGTTAAAACTAAGGTGATATCATTCACCACTATCCCTACCCTACCCTACCCTACCCCATAACTCATTGCAGGGACATCGCAGGAATATAGGGTTTAAAACCTACAAATATACTTTATTGATAAATATGGGGCCATTCAGCACATGGTAAATTAATGCAGACTTCGCATTTAAGCAACAAGTCACACTGAACAAATGTTGACAATAACACTACCAATGCCTTCACTCTCATATTTTCCTGAAACAGCAGAAATATTATGTAGACACCCCAGTGAAAAAAAAAAGAAAAAAAAAGAACAGGGTGATATTATAGTACCCCTCCCATTTTTTGAAACTACTAAAAACTGATATCAATTAGGACTCAGAGATTCCACTTGCGCTGGACACAAATCACAGATCTTACCCTTTAATTTCACACTTCAAATCAACCAACTGTCCTTAATTCATATACTTATACTATAAACGTCTAAACGAAAAACTTTGGTTTAGGAGAACAAATTCATTTATTTTCCTCAACATCTCACATCATACTGAAAGACAGAAGTTCAGCACATAAATACATAGTAGGAATGTAACCAAAAAAAAAAATAGTTTAGGTGGTGTGCCATCAGCAAGCGAATACACCAAACTACCACAAGTCTATCACATACAAAATAGTAGTTTCGGGTCCCCTAATCCACCAATGAGAAAGTAGAAAAAAGGGAAAACACTTATACACCTTTTCTTTTTGCTGTGAAAAACACACACACAATCTATTCCCCACCCCCACCCCAAGGAAATATCAGCATTTTCAAGAGGAGCCTCCATTCCAATGTCTAAGAAAAAGAAAAATTACTCTGCTATCACCGTCAGTTTGCATCTCTGCAATCAACCCTTAATATTTTGATACGGATTTTAGCTGTCATCCTTCTTTATCATAGTCAAGGCAAATGATGCAACTAATAGAAAATGGTATGGTTACATAATTTTACTCGATCTGAATGTAAGAACGGATCAAATGAAACATACAGGAAATATTGAATTGTGCACACTATGGTATTCCGGAGCAAAAGTTTGTCAAAACAGAAAAAGATGATATATTCAAGTATTACATGCTAGGATCCGATCAAAACTGACATGTGATGTGCCACAACCTTCCAGCCTGGAATTTCATCTGCCATAGGATATGTCAGACAGATAGGTATCCTACCAAAAGAAAGGAGACGAAGAAAATGCAAATTAAAAGAAAGCATTCTCGGGAAAGTAAACTAACAGTAGCACCATATACACACATACAAAGTCTTGGAATGTGATAGTGATTAGTGAGTAGTAATATCTCAAAAACTAGAAGAAGTCAGAACCCTGAAAAATATTGAAACTCCCGAAAGAAAACTTTTATTACTTCACTCGATATAAGATGATGGAAGATATAAAATCAACAAGAAAGTATAATGACTAAAATCACCAATAATGACATGACATTCATAGATTTCCAATAAAGGAAAAATTCCCAGAGGGTTAAGCAAACATTCATTAATCAATACCAATAAAATTGCTTTATAATTGCTCAAAATCTTCCACTTGGAGGAATAAGCAAAACATCCCAAAAGTCATTCCATTCTTCTCCATTTATTTTGAATGTAAAACAAGTCAATAGAGAAAAAAAATGACATTGCTCTAATAACTAATATAACTGACATGATGAATATATAAGACCGGAAGAACCAGCCATGTAAGGTCAACATTGTAGAAAATTGATAACAAATAAAGTTAAACCAGAGATACAAATACAATGCCATAATTAAGGGATCAAGAAAATGCTGCAAATGCTGATGAAGGGATACACACAAATAGAACCTCTCATATTCAATCATACTTTTAAAGTTTTAAACACAACATTTATAGCATCAAATTAATGTGGAAAAATGCAATTTTTATGGCACACAATTAATAAAAAGGAAGTGGGGTGGATACCTGGTTCAGAAAAAAAATAAAAAATGTTCATGTGTGTTTTGAAGAATCAAATGTTGCCTACAATCTTGAAGATGATGAAGCATAGGAAACCGAGGAATATCAATAGGAAAAGGTAATCAACGAAGACGAAGAATCTGGTGGATCCATGATTCCTCTTCTTCTTGATTTTGGCCACGGAATCGTCCATTTCTTCCAGCTTCGCCATTGGGGAGAATTGCAGCTTGAGTCCCGAGAGCTATTGAAGATCTATGGAAGAATCGCACGTTCCGACATATTTTGGGCCTAAGGCCCAACCCATTATCGGACTTTTTCTCACCTCTAAACTCTTTACCAAAGTCTTCCAAGAAAAAAAAGGTTTAGCCCCGATGTGAACCCAAAAAAAATTCAGTAGAAATACCTTATTTCTCTCTCTCTCTCTCTCTCTCTCTCTCTCTCTCTCTCTATATATATATATATATATATATATATATATGAGGAGGATCAACTTCTGTAGGTGTAAGTTTTTTTTGACTTACACTCATTTTTAACTGTTAGATCCACTTTCATCTAATTGTTCTTTTAATGAAATAATCTTAACCATTGATGAAAGTAGATCTAACGAATTAAAAATGAGTGTAGAATCAAAAGACTTACACCTGAAATGATCTCCCTCTATATATATATATATATATATCATCCATGGGTGTATATGTTCTAGTGAGTAGCTTAGAAATTTCCCATAAATAATTCTAGAATTTGTTTAGAAACATAAAAAAGAAGAGCAGACTGGATGATTGGCAGTTAGTAAAAATTTTTGAGTGTTAACAGTGAAATATGATTCCAGCTTGAAAGGGGGAGGGTGGAAGATATTGTTATCCTTTTCAACAAAAAAAAAAATATTAAACAACAAGTGGATTTGGAAATTAAATTACAATTTTGGATTATATCGTAAAGATTGTTTAACACAATATTGATAATGAATTCGAGTCATATATAGATTATGCTTTTCATTATATTTAATGAGTAGCAAATCTTATGAATTTTGATAGTTGTTGATATTGGAGTTTGGCTTACATAGATTACACTTTTAATGTTAATGGCTCCTTCCATTTCCATCATATATTTTTTTATCATATAACTTTTTTTTATCTATGTCTATATATATATTGGATGATGGAAATGGAGCCATGAATGAAGACTTTAACAATGTGGGTTTCTGTGGAAGTTTTCTAAGTAGAACCCCGGAAAGGGTAGAAGGTAGAGATCGATATCCTTTTGCAAGTGTATGGATAGGCCTCAAGGGGTGGTGTGTTACCACCTAGGTACATGTCCTCTGTTCATATTTAACTGGACAACATTGTGTTCACTGCAAACATTTAACTTTTATAGGATATAATGGTAAATAGATGGATGTATTTGATTTAGGATTGAATTATAATGGATAGATTTAAAATAAATTATTAATTTATTAAAATTTAGTATAAAATATTTAATATTATTCAATTTATTCATGATCTAATTTAATGATGAATATTTAATATTTCTATTAATCTATTTTAATGTATTAGATGAATAGATATTTAATTCACTCATTTTTAAAAAATTATTTTTAAAATTTTTTACTCACTTTAAAAAATTTATTTTCTCTCTAAAAATATTTTTTCTCTAAAAATTTTATTTCTCTCTCTAGCAAAGTTCTCTCTAAAAATTTTATTTCTCACTCTAAAAAAGTATGTTTCTCTTAAAAAAAATTATGTCTAAAAATTTCTTTTTTTTATAAAAAATTTCATTATCTCTCTAAAAAAATATTTGTCTCTAGAAAAATTTCTTTCAAAAAAATTCTCTTTTTTCTAAAAAAAAATTATCTCTCTAAAAAATTTTATTATCTCTTTAAAAATGATTTCTTTCACGTTCTAAAAAATCTTTTTCTGAAAAATTAGATTGACAAAAATTTAGTACTCAATAATTGAAGAATTAAGACTCACTCACCCAATGCCTCGAATTGCAGACTGTAACGCGTGAAATCTTAAAGCTTTGAGACACAGCTTTATGGCATTTAGTTATTTACATATGCATGGTGATTGAGGGATGCTTAGAGACAAGCAGGAGTTCAAGGGTAAATAGGTTAGACTATTAGTACTTAACGTCAGGGCTTCTATTTGGTTTCTAGCAAAGAAATTTTGTTACAGACTTACGTAGTGTTTGGAATTTGGTTGACGAGATATTCAGAATTAGATGAGAATTTTAAAATTCTAGAAATTAAAACGATGCAATTGAAATACCAGAATTTATCAAATAAAACCTGTTTGCATAGGGCTAAAAGTGAAACAATTTTCTATATGCTCAATTGTGAATAAAAATACATTTGATTAATTTTTAATTAAATATCTATTGAATTTCTTTTTAATTAGATATTTATTGAATATCTAATGTATATTTTGATTGAATTATTAATTATTTATAATTTAATTTAATTCATTAAAATATATTATTTTAATTAAATGAATTATATTGATTTTAATATAAATGAATTGAATAGATTAAAAATTAATAAATTTTATTGTCTGATCTAAAATATATACATACACTCTTTCTTAAATAAATTCGCTACCATTCCGGAACTTGTTGGGTTTGGCTTAAGGAGTATTTTGCAACTTGTCCCAAACATATATCTTAAATCCGGATTAAGATCTTTTTAATTTTTTTACCTTTTTAAGTAATTAATTATAAAAAAAAATATAAAATTATAAAAAAAATTATAAAGTATGACTAAGTTCTATTAATAAATATTTTTATATCTATATCTCTTTTTCACTTAAATATACGATAAAAAAATGACTTAAAAAGATCTAAGTACTCACATATTTTGAATCTAAGGAAAAGTTACGGTAAACGAAACGGGGACCTCACAGGTGCAGAATCAAGTGTTGGCCAATCATGTGTTGGTGCTGATTCAACAACACTCAAGTGTTATATCAAACTTAATACAGAGCCCTTCACACCATCTATAGGTGGCAAAACGGGTTCAACTCGTTGGGTTGGTCCGTCAACTCGTAATTTTTTTGTAGATTGGGTTCAAGATTTCAACCTATTTTTAATTTTCAACCCGCATAACCCGCATCAGATAACCTCACGGAAAGCAGGATGGATTAGAAAAAAAATGTTACAAATTAGTGTTTTATGATATTTTTATGAGTATGATATTAAATTTATTTTATTTTTTTAACCTCTATAAATTATAATTTTTCTATTTTTATGATTTTTTTATTTTTTATACATTTTATTTTATTTTTTAGGATCAATTCACTTACTTTTTTTGGTCCGCACTAAAATGGGGTGAGTTAATTCTTCCAACATTTTTCAAATAAATTAACCCATCCCACAAGTGAATGCGGGGTAGGGCGGACGGATTTTACCACCTATAACACCTTCCATACCGTCCTTCTATAATAGAACCTGTATTGGTACTCATGGTCATGAATAACCGACGTACTCCATTGTTTGGCAGCAATTACTGGTTGTTGCATTTCATGAGTTCATTGGACTCCGCATGGGAGACATTAAAGCCAGTAGCCACCCAAATACTCCCTCATGATTAGATGGGACCTAGAAGAGTTGAGAGTCTCCCCGAAAAAATTAATTAAAAAGCTGCCACTGCTATGGATATATAGCCTTATACTCATAGCCCTGTTCCTAGGGTTGGACCTCTTTGTCAGTGTCAGATACTAATAATACTACGTTTATTCATCCATAACGCTCGATTCCAAACTGAATGCAACAACATGGAGGAGGAATAATGCATTACCAAGTAAACACACATTATATTACATTACCTTAAGTTTCGTTTGGATCAGTGGTATTAAGTAGAATAAAATAAAATAGAGATATATTTTATTATTTGATTATGTTAAAAAAGATGAAATAGGATGGGAGTGAGTGAGATTGATTCCATCTCATCCTATCAGAAACTATCAATTTTCTTTTCTCTCAATTTAAGGGGTATGAGATAGAATCATCTTTTTTAGTATGAATATCATCTTATCTCATCAAAAATCATCTACTTCCCAAATAATAGAATAGTAACTTTACTCTATTCCATCCTAAAATATCCAAATAATATAATGATGTTTTTTTCTCATTTCATCCCATCCCATCCCATCACTTATGTTATGTTTGTTTTAAGAGAAAATGGGTGGAAAGAAAATGAGAGGAGAGAAAATGAGAAGAATATTCTCTTTTTTCTTGTTTGGATATGCAGAGAAAATAAGAAAGAGAAAAAAAAATGATGTGGGACACACCTAAAAACTTTTCTCCCCTCTGATGGGAAGAAAATGGGAGAGAGTGAGAGGTGCAAGTGTGAATTACCATAATACCCTTGTTCAATTTCAGTCTGCATTCATTTTTTTCTTCTCTTTCGTAAGCCCACCCATACCCCCTTCATTGTCTTCCATCTCCCTGTCGTGCGACGCCAGACCCACTGTCTCTCCTCCGTCCAGCCGTGGGCCGCCACCGCTATCTCTCCTCTCATCCTGTCGTGCGGCGTCGTTGCTCCGTGGTGCAGGCTTCGCTCAGATCCAGGCCAACCGCTCAGCTACAGTCGTGCGATGCCCTTGCTTGTGTCTCCTCCGTTGCGGCGTCCTTGCTCGTGTCTCCTCCGTTGCATCGTCCTTGCTCGTTCGTGGTCAATCCGCTCAGATCCAACAGTGGAGCTCAGATCCAGGCCCATTGTGTAGATTTAGCTGTGCGAGGCCAACGTCGCCTCTCTCCTCCGCGTCTCTCACCCACTGATTTTGACTTTTTGGAAAGAAAATGCAATTAGTTCTTCACCCACTTTATTTCAAAGTTTAGCAATTTTTGTTTTTGGAAATCAAACTATGATAAACGAGTGCTTTGTTTCGTTATTTGTTTTGCTCTATGAATATGTTTGATGATCTAATGCTGCATTACTGATAACTGGAGTCTGATTATTAATAGCAGATAATAGTGCCTCCAATTAATCGAGAAAGAAATCAAAAGGAATAAAAAATGATAGTTGTTGGTAGTAGAAGCAGAACATAGCTCAACTGATATTTTTCATGGTCTTTGATTATGTGGTGGGGTTAGATCCCCTACATCTCCACTTCTCATTGCGCCTTAGATCTAATAGGACATCGTTCCCTGGAACCAAGTAAACTAGTAAACTCAGCTGAATTAAATTCTGCTAAATGATAGACAAGTAAACATCTTATCTCCTTACATTTTTGTATATCTACGTCCTTACGGTTACAACCCCTTTACACTTTAATTTAATTTTACTGCTATAGTTTTATGCACATTAATTACCAAAGTTTTATTGTTTGGAAAAGTGATGGTACAGAGGAGGTATATTTCTCTCTCACTTCCCCTCTTATATTGCTAAGTGGCTAACATATACATCAATTTTAGAAATAGATTAATCGATTTGGCTGATTGTAGAGAATTGAGTAGATAACATTGTAGCTGCCTCTGCCTCAGTCATTGTTCAATTTAGAAGTTGCAAGAGAGAGTGAAAGTAGGGTATTGAATTTGGATAACATAAAAAATAGGAATAGTAAAAACTTGTCATTATTGTAACAAAAAAAACAAAGAATTCGTTATTGCTATATTTATGACTGACATAGTAAGATGATATGAAATTTGATTCCTTATTGTTATATTTTTTGGGCAGCACTACAAGCAGTGCTGCGTGGGCAATGTAGATTCATTTTTTTGGGAACTTTAACATTTTAGTGCCACCAACTTTCTCCTTTTTTTTGAAAAAAAAGTATAATTGTTGTCATTTGTGTAAGGAAATTGACATGACTGTAGGTCAGGTTTTGTAGTGGTGACTCCTTACTTCATTAATTGTACTTTTTGCTTGCTCATGTAGTGATGCACATTAGTTACTTATCTATTGGTTTGCTTCTTTCATATGTCAGATACGTGTAACAGATAGCATACTCATTTATGGGTTTCAGTTTCACCAATTGGTTTTGTTTTGTTTTTTTCCAAATTATTATTTTCTTCTTATAACTTTACACTTTACTACATTTTTCCTGGGTTGTTGATGTTGAATTAGGGGCCGCATCTCTTGATTTTGCAGAAAAATGTCCCTATTTTGTCTTCCAACTGCATTTTGTCCCTGTTTCAACCTTCTTGAATCTTGTAATTAATTCATCCACTACCCCTAAAATAACTAAACATAACTTATTCTCTCTTGACCTGTAATTATTGTCTTCAACTACTAGGGGTCTATTCTTGACAACTGTTCTGACATTGATAAGAGATTTTCTGTTGGGATGCTTATGTTAATGTATATTAAACTTGCTAATCTTACTTTCAATGTTTCTCCATGATTTTGAAGCAAATGTTTTACTGGATGGTACTCGCAAGGGTGGGGCGTGATTATTGTACAACTGATGACAGAACTTTCATGGTTAATTGTTGATAAAATTGATTTTGAAATGTGCCATGTTTTTTGTCAGTAGAACTGTCAGTCTTAAATATTTGGAGCTTTATATTCAGGATTATTTATGTACATGTTGTAATCATGTATGTAATGTGATGATGTTGACATGATTTTTTATGGAATACATATGACAGGGTTTACTGATGATAGAAGTCTTCACTTTGAATAAAAAATTGTTAATTTAAATATTTTTGTTGGAGATTTTGTTATATGGTTCAACAAATCTGTTTAGGTGACCAAATAAATTGTTACTGATAGGTGCCAATCTTATTCAACAACTGGACTGTTTTGTTTGTACATAGCTTATATATAAATCATGCTAGTGTATAAGTTTCCATAAATTCCCTGACTGTTACACTGAACTTCTAACTTGTCCATCATTGTGTTATGTCTAACCCTCCCTATATTTTTTAGCAGTTTATTTCTCTAAATTATTTCATTGTGGTGCTCTTTCTTTCTTTTTTATTGTTTTTTTTCTTTTATTTTGTTTCTCTTGATCAGTTGATCCCCCTGAAAACATTTTAAGTTTTAAATTTTGTAGTTTAATCTTTTTCTATGTTGATATGAAATAATAGTCATTTGTCTTTAATCTTTAAACTTCTGAACTAGAAATCTGTTCTTTTTCTTGCCTAACATCTTTTTAGTTGTGCCTGTGCATAAGGGAAAAGGTTGAGCACTATGGCCTATTGCAAGGTGTCAGGGCGTAGGGAGAGGCAAGGCTAGGGAATAGATGTATAAGTTATTAGAATGCTAGTCACAATCTCAAATTTCATGAACCTGAAGTTTTTGTTTTGCTGTTTTTTTAATATCTAGAATGAATGAAGTTACTCGTACCTATTAGGATTAAGTAGCATTTTCTGTTAAAAGGAGAATGTGTAGAATATTAACTAGCATGTGTAGATTTATGTACAATGCATTTTATAGTTTATTATCAAGTTTGGCAAATTTGTTTTTTCCTTCTATTCTGGTAGGCATGAGTGATTGTGTGAGCTAGATATATGGTTGTGAAAATTTGTTATGGAACTTGTCATAAGAACAAGATAGCCAAGTACTTCCTTTGGGCTTTATTCTACTTGTTTTTGTGTATATGTGTGTAACGTGATCAAAAGTTGTCCAATTTCATTTTTCTACTTCCACTTTCTTTAAGAATTTTATACTTCTCACTTGTGATGCTTCAAAGTGGTAGAGAGGCCCTAGGTTCAACTGTAAGCCCTATACCTTTTTGCAAAATTGTATGCTTTTTTTTTGTATTATCTAAGTTTATGCCTGCTGGTCTTGTTGCAAGAATATGGTATTTAAGGATTCACTAGAAGTACCCAAGCTCATATTCTGAACATAGTTTTATTCTCACGCAAAGTTCTAGGAATTAAATTCAAACTTTAAGATTTAATTGTTGGATAAGTTGTTAGCTTGTAGATTATAAATTCATGAACACATCTTTTATGAAAAGTAAATGCACCCATTAAAATGGATAGGAAAATATCAGACGTGTGAGCTTACTTGGTACTTACTTGGTAGTTTTATTTAAATGCACCCAACTGGACTGTTTTATTAGTACTTACTTGCATGATTTTATACTTAATAAAACCAAAAAAAATAATCTGGGACTATGACTATGAGTTTAATAAATCATCTTTCCATTTGTAGATGAACAATTTAATTTTCAGGGCCATGTACTATTTTAGCTCAATCTTCTGCTCGATTAAGTGACAAAGCAAAGGGTTGTGGTAAGGGCTATATGCATATATATCACTGATAATGGAGCAGTGCCCTGTTGGACAAAATAGATCACCAATTCACTGCAATTAACTAAAGCTAATGACGTTAGATAAGCTAGGTTACATGGATAGAAAAATATCAAATATGTGAGCTTTTATTTGCGGTTCAAAGTAAATAAGGGAGGTGCAGTTATTACATTAGAGAGGTAAAACAAATAGCAAAAAATAAATTCTTTTATTATATTACATAAAGGGTATATTAGTCATTTTATATAATTTCATTTTCTTTCTTCTCACTTTTCTTCTCACTTTTCTTCTCAACCAAACAAGAGAAGAGAAAAGTTTTCATTTTCTTTCTCTCCTTTTTCTCTTCATCCAAACAATAGGAGAGAAAATGTAATTTTTTCTTTATTTTCTCTCCTCTCTATTTTCTCTCTTCCCATTTTCTCTCCTCATCCAAACAAAGCATTACTAAATATCCAAACATACCCTTAGCATCTGATCCTGCTTTTACCTTAGCCAAAAGTAAGTTTAATTAACAGTCTTCAGGATTAACAACAGATGCATGGCATATTGGAATGAATTATTTTCATGGCATATTATATTAATTCTTACTGGAGTTATCTTATCACTTCACTTATTCATGACTTGTCCCTTTCGCTGAATGAGTGAAAGTTGTCATCATTTGTGGCCATTGATAAATTATCACAACATGTGTTCACAATCAACATGAACAGATTCACACTATTGTTTCACATATAATAAAATTGATAGGATGTACCGACTTCTCGCTATAGTCTTTTTTACATAATCGAAGATTATTGTTGTACAACAATAAAGCACCACTAGTACATTCCAACACCAACATGTATAATACGATCACACAAACACATAATACTTCTAATCTAAAACTGTTTTACCATTGATAGAATGAGTACTGATAACCATAACTCAAACTAGAGACTCCATTATTTATTTATAGGGGATTATTTTTTCTTCATGAGAAAAAAACCAACTCCTTCTTATCAGACAGTAGATAACTCTACTTTTCCTTAGTTTTCTCAACAGTTATCAGAGTTAAGGATTTGTCTTTATTTTTTTTACTCATCTAACTTATCTAATTAGTAATCAAATTTTGACTTGGAAAAACTGACTTATAGTAAATAAGAAATATGAGACTATCTAAGTTAGATTTAATTTAAATATTAAATAAAATCTAACATTCTCTCACTTAGTCTAACATTTTCTCATACTTTATGATATTCACAACACTGGCATCTTTATGTTCCCATCTACAAGGTTAATTACATGAATCATGGTGATAGGTTCTCTATTAAAATGAGTATTACCTTCCATGTATTACGATGTAATATCCTCCTAACAAAAGTCACAATTTTAATTGAATGAACATGTTCTATACTTGTTTTGAGTCCAAAATACATGTCTTTCTCAAACCAAAATGTATACATCAAAATGAGAAGACAACAAATAAATTAGAGTTTCAATACAATTAAAGGGGACTACACAACTACGTCAAGTTCCATATGCATTAACATGATCCTTGAACAACTTTGGTGACATGATTTTTGTCAAAGAGTATGCAATCATCAATTTGGTGCTAATGTATTCACTCGAGATCTCATTTGCTTTAACACGTTCCTTCATGGCTAAATACTTTATATCAATGTGTTTGTTTCGACTTCCACTTTTGTTGTTTTTAACCAAGAAAACAACAATTGAATTATCACAATATATCTTCAATAGCCTAAAGATGGAATCAACAATTTGTAGACCCGTAATGAAACTTTTGAACTAGATACCTTGTGATGTTGCCTCGAAAAGAAACTAACTTAGCTTCCATAGTAGAAGTAGCAACTAATGTCTGCATTACACTTCTCCAAGATATCGTTCCGTTAGCTAACATGAAAATATATATGGATGTTGACTTACGAGAGTTAGTGCAACCAACAAAATTTGAGTTGAGCATGAGTAACTAACAACTTCCAAAATGTCAGTTCTCCGATACATAAGCATGTAGTCATTGGTTCCTTGAAGGTACCTCAACATTTTCTTTGCAGCTTTCCAATGATCCAAGCCTGTATTACTTTGATATCTCCCAAGCATTCCAACAACAAATGTAATGTCAGGTAGTGTACAAACCTGAGCATATATAAGACTTTTGACAGTAGAAGCACATGGAATATTCTTCATTTGTTTCCTTCCAAACTCATGTTTCAGGCATTGGTTCAGGTTAAACCTATCACCCTTTACAATAGGTGTCATACTTAGTGAACAATCTTTCATCCGAAATCTCTCTAGAATCTTGTTAATATAAACTTTTTGAAATGGACCAAAAATACCTGGAAGTCTGTTTCTATGGATTTAAATGCTAATGACATAAGATGCCTTGCTCATATCTTTCAATCGTAAATAACAATTCACACTTGAAAGGGAGGAGCCCTGTGATTCTGCCAAGAGCACCTACCCACCGATTTTCTTAATCGCAACTCATATATATATATATATATATATATATATATATATATATATATATTTGGTTTGGTTCTTGATAGGTGACTTCTCATGGGATTTTATTATGGAAACATGATCATAAATAGATAAAAACATCGCATATTCGCATACGAATTTTGCTTTTATTATTAGAAATTCAGAATTTAACATATCTAGAAAATGATCACGATATGCTTACGGGCAGAATATGAAACACGAGCATATAATTGTGTATGTTCTAAAAGGCTAGGCAGAGATTAAATTTCTATGATATTAAATGATAAATTAATTATCACAACATATGTTCACAATCAACCACATGAATAGATTCATACAATATTATTTTATATATAATAAAATTGATAAGATTTACCACCTTTTGTCATAGTCTCTTTTACATAATTGAAGATTATTGTTGTACAGCAAAAAAAAGCACCACTAGCACATTCCAACACCAACACGCATAACACGATTACACAAAAACAAGTACATAATACTTTTAATCTAAAACTATTTTATCATTGATGGAATAAGTGTGTGTTTGGTTCAACTATGAAAACTTTGATTATTTCAATAATCGATTATTGTATAAAAGTTTTTTGTTATAATCGATTATAATCAATTTATTTTTATGTTTAGATATATTAGCTAAACAATAATTTTAAATTAATCTATTTCGTTTGGTTGACATAAAAAAGAATCGCATTTATGTATTAAATTACCAAAATAGGTATAGAATAATTAAACAAGTTATTTGATTGAGGACAAAATAGTATTTACATATCAAAATGTAAAGAATAATCTATAAGCTAGAATCATAATTTTTAATCTTTAGCATTATAAAAATTAGCTTAAAAAAGCTTTTATTTTACATTGAATTTCGTGTAAAAGCTGAAACTGATTTTGCCAAACATGATTAAATACTGTTGAAATAGTTTTTTTCTAAAAAAAAGCTAATTTAAGCCAAAACAATCTTACCCAAACATGCACTAAGTAATAATTATCACAAATTAGAATAAGGCCTTTGTTATTTATTTATAGGGAATTAGTTTTTTTCCATTAGAAAAAACTAACTCCATCTTATCAGATAGTGGATAACCCAACTTGCCATCAATTTTCTCTAACAGTTATTAGAGTCAAGGATTTGTCTTTATCTTTTTTATTCATCTAACTTATCTAGTTAGTAATCAAATTTTGACTTAATATAATTGACCTATAGTGAATAAGAAATGTGGAACCACTTAAATTAGATTTAATTTAAATATTAAATAAAATATAACATCCATACCTCATTATATTTCATAATCTTATCTAAACAGTGTAATTGGACATATGCCTTTGAGGATTTTGTTTTGATGATAACAAACGTGAAGACTAAAATGAAGATGATAGTAAGACCAAGTCCAATATTGCATAAGAATAACTTTAGGACTTAGGATCTTTTTGTACGGAACTCACTCTAATATTTCTCAGTTTTGAAAGAAAAATAAGTTTGGTATAATCAAGTGTTTTTGAAATAAATCAGTTTCTATTATTTTACTCAAACAAAGATTATTCTATTTGAATAAACATTTCCACGAGCTTCTGTTTTAACAGCTTTATTCGAATAAGGCTCCTGCTATTCGAATAATGATTTTCAGCTTTCTTCTATTTTCTAAAATGCTATTCGAATAATAGTTTTTCAAAGCTTCTGTTTTCTTAAAGCTTTATTCAAATAAACCACTTCCTATTCGAATAAAAGGACCTCCAGAAAGGCTTCTCTTAAATGTATTATTCGAATAACACAGTAGTTATTTGAATAATCTAAGTTTTTCAGAATCTGCTTATTAAAGTGTTATTCAAATAAACTTAAGGTTATTCGAATAACCCATATCAGCTGGCTTTTTACGAAGTGTCACAAACAGTGTTATTCGAATAGAGGTTTCATCTATTCGAATAGACATGGGTTTTTCGAACACTGATATGGAAATTATGTTTGAAATTTTGAGTATTAATTACCCCCAACGGCTATTTCTTTGAATTTTCTCTATAAATAGAAGCCTTGGGTCCTCTCTAAAACTACCTAATACTCTGATTATTTTTCTACTTGCTCTATCCTGTGAAATTATTTTCTACGCTCTATTTTCGATTAAAACTTTGAGATATTTCTGTGAGAGCTCCATTAGCACTTCAACTTGTGTAATTTACTCTGAGTAAGAGTTTCTCTTCTTTATTTATTTCTCTGATATATTGTAGTGAGGGTGAGGCATCCCTCAGAAAAAGGGTGAGGTATCCCTTGTTGTAAAGAAGGTGAGGTATCCCTCTAATAAATAGGGTGAGGTATTCCTGTTGTGTAAAGGTTACAAGCACCTGTTTTAAGCTTGTATTGAATAGTGAAAAATCTCGAACTGTGTTTCGGGGACTAGACGTAGGCCACAAGTGGTTGGTGGTCGAACCAGGATAAATATCGTGCCTGCTCTTCTCTCCTTTATCTCTTTATTTTATTGCAATTTATTTATCATTGTTTAATTATTTATTTTCTGTTCTTAAAGCATTTTATCATCTTTATATATATTCATTATATTGCTTCAAGAAATTTGTATTAAAAAGGGTTTGCGAAAAAGTTTTTAATTACTCAATTCACCCCCCTCTTGAGTACTGAAGCCACTTGGGTAACAAACAGATTGCAGATGAACTTTCTCTTTCAATTATTTATGGTCTAGGGAAGATGAATGTGGAGTTGTCTAGTTAAATGGAAGTATTTGGTTGGGATATATAATTGAAATATATATATATATATATATATTAAATTAATGTTTTAGATTAATTTTTAAACAATTTAATAAAATAAATCTTGATAATATATATTTTTAATGATTTTTTTACATTGTCTAATAATTTTTTTTATAATTAATATGTTATAATTATGATCAGTATACCTTATGATATTGTTACAATATTAATTTTAAGATAATTCAATAAAAATTAGGATTAAAAAACTAACCAACATATAAAATAGTTAACTCATGTCATTATATAAATTGGTTAAGGGTATATTAACATTACAAAAAAAAATAGTATTTAGCCACAGTTTTAGCCGTGACTAATATCTTAAAAACCGTAGCTAAGTTAATTTAGCCACGGTTATAACAATTGTGGCTAAATAAGGCGTGACAAATAAATTAGCCACGTTTTTAGTGATGATGGCAATATTTTGTTACCTACGGTTTATAATCGTGGTTAATTAAGAAATAACCGTAGGTAATTTTTGACTAGAATATATTCTGCCAAATAATTAGCTATACTTAAACTGTGGCTAAGTTATAGATTAGCTACACTTAAACTGTGACTAAGTATTTGATTAGCTACAATTAAACCGTGGCTAATGTAACGAGTGTTTTATTTTCATACAACTAGTTTGGCACGGTTAAAGCGTGACTAAATACTTTTTTTTTAAAAAAAAATACTAATTGCTTCTCAATCATATCACAAAAAGAGACCTGTTTAATCATATAATACAAAATCTCAATCAAGTAGAACATTCAAATCACTATTTAATAAAGAGGATTGGACAACAGTTTTGAATATTTGTCAAAACTAAACCATACTCTTCATGCTCACAACTTCACTAATCAATCTTACTCAAAATGTAGACCCTAACTAGAATCATCATTATTTTAAACCATATACTTCATGTTCACAACTTTACTTAACTACAAATCCTACTGAAAAGGTGGACTATTATCATCACGACATTTAATTACATAAACTTAAGAACTTGAAATATTGTTGAAAGGTAAGTCAAAACTAAATCTA
This sequence comes from Ormosia emarginata, assembly GCA_029884605.1. NCBI lineage: Eukaryota > Viridiplantae > Streptophyta > Magnoliopsida > Fabales > Fabaceae > Ormosia > Ormosia emarginata. The sequence continues at coordinate 24,239,539 of JAQQTP010000089.1, read as the reverse complement.
TCTTGCAAGATATTTAAGATGTTACTCAATTGTGCTTTGGTCTCATCATATCTACTTAGCTTATCTTGCAAGGTCTCCACTTGTTTCTCTAAGTCTTCAATATGTATTGTTGAGATGCATTGTTGCTTGATATTCCTATATTGCACTGTGTGGCCATATAAAAAATATTGGAAATCCATGAAATCTGAAAAGTGTAGTGCCTATGACTATAAGCATCTTAATTTTAAGCTTGCGGAAAGTTAGTTCTTAAAATTATTACTACTCTTTCTCTATGCATTCTTAGCAAAAATAAAAAATACAAGACTCACTATATTTTCGTGTATAAAATAATACCCTCACTATTTTTAAAGAACAATAATAGTTTCAAATCGATCTAAAATGCTGTCTGCAATACGCGCAGTTGGGCATGTTCTCTTTCACCTAAGTACATCAAGCAACCAACATAATGAACCAATTAATTCCAGTGACAATGAGATACAATCATAGGATATAGACCATTTACAACTATTCATATTATTTTATATTATTTGGTAAAGTCAATCATCATGGTATTAAACAAAAATGAAAACCACAACCATGATACCAAAGCTGGCCTAGGGCATGAACATGAAGTCCTCGGCCATAATGCAACTGAAAAACTTATAATATATATAGTGCAATGATTGTTGTAAATTGCCATTGTTTACTCCTTAAAAATTATAGAATATACGGTAATAAACAGAAAGATAATGCATGACAGAGGTAGACTCAAGGGTGATCATGGCTAGGCCTTATCCAATAAACAATTCAAACACACTCCCCAAACAATCAAACAACTAAGTATTAGAAGCAATAAGTGACAAACAAAAAAACAATAAAAGCGATCTAATGACTTATCAACCAAGTATTTAACAAGAAATGACATAATTATGTTAAAAGCAGGAACTTGTTTACAAATAAGATAACATGAAAGAAAAGTACTAGTGACTAATAGTTAACAGATTCAACCACACACAATCATTTAGATAAAGCAAGAATTTATTTTATTTAACAAATAACATGTGGACACTCATACTAATTCACAACACACAATCAAGACTAACTATGCATTCTCTAATCACATTTGCTCTTTACTATTTGCATGCTGTAAGCATACATTTTTTTATTTCAAACCAGTGATTTTAAGCCAAAAGAAAGATTAACAGCTAAACCAGCCATCAATCTCGTTCATTTACATGACACAAATCAGAATACACATCACAATGCATCAAGTTATATGGTTCATATTCCAAAACAAAAACATGAGAGAGTGATTAAACCAACATCACAACATATAAGAGAAAATAAGCAGAAACTAGAAATTCCCTAGATCTATTCCATGATTTCAATGTGATCTAATACCTCAAATAGATCAATACGCATAAAATTAATTTAAGCATGCACATTGATTACATCATTTGAGATCACATAAGCATATGGAAAACCAAGATTGCATAGATTCAACAAAGAAAAAACAGAACAGAACCACTGAAACATATGGAAAATCAAGACTTCATATTTTAAAAACAAAACAGAACCACTAAAGATCTAGAACCAATCCATGTCCCTTTTCGATCAACAACCTTGGCTAAGCCATCATAAAAAAGAGGGAGATGCTTATAGTCATAGTAACTAAATTCATTTATTTTTCAAATCAATCATGGGAGCTTCATCTTACCAAATCAATCATGTGATGGTGGCTGGGGACGCCGTTCATTCGTGAGCACGTTGAGAGGGAGATGGAAAAGGGTGGGAAATGGGAAAAAGGTTGGATATGGGGAAAAAAGAGGGAGATGGAAAAAGGGTGGCGCGCTGAGCTTTGTAACTCCAGATTGATCCTTTTTTAATTGAGTTAGCTACAGTTGTAGGAACCGTAGCAAAAAAATCATGGCTAAACACCAATTTTTTTGTAGTGTAAGAAATATATATAGAATATAATTCTACAAAAAGATGAAATCATAATCTCACATTTTGTTGAAGGAATATGATTATATAAATTTGTAGAATGTAAAATAAAAAAACCATTTTTTATATATATTTTATTAACAAATATAAGAATCTTCTTATTCTTAAATTAAATTTAGAATAACATTTTATTCTTTCATACCAAATATTACCTTAGTGTAGATTAAAAAGTTAAAATAGATCATTTAACTGATAAAATTAGTTAATCTTCTATCTCCTTGAAATACATGTCACATCAAACTTGGCCAACATAAAATTAGTCTAACACCCATTAAATATGTGTTTGGATTAGGAGTGTAAGTGAGTAGTTTGGTTTGAGTTTTGGAAAAAAATAAATCTGAACCAATCAAAATCAAATGATTTGGTTTGGTTCGGTTTTTGTATTTTTTGATAGTGAAATCTGAATCAAACCAAACCGAACATCTTTGGATTGGTTTGTTTCGGGTGATCGGGTTGACCATTTTTTTTACACAAAAATTAGTTAAATAATTAACTTTTCATATTAAAAAAAATAAACTTATATATATTTTTAAAATAGAATCAAACTTATTTATCTCAATAAGCACATTATAAAGTAAAACAAATAGACAAAGTCTAAACAAACAAACATAATTAAAATATACGTAACAATGAATATCAGTACAAAGACAAGTACACAACAGTACTCAAACTTAATCCAAACATAATTAAAAGGAAACACAAATATATAACATAACAATGAGCAATACCTAAAGTCAATCCAAACTTAATCCAAACACTACTAAAAAATTATGATTTAGAGATGGAATTTAGAGACAGAACAAATTCCATCTCTAACAGAGACAAAAACAGAGACAAATTTGATGATGTAGAAAGGGAAAACAAAATTTAAAACTTAGAGATGGAATTTATCCGTCTCAGAAATTTCTGTCTCTAATTTCATTTCTATTTGGTTAATTTAAAGTCAATTATGCTTAGAGATGGAATTTGTTTGTCTCAGATTTTTTTTCTCTAATTCCGTCTCTATTCAATCAATTTAGCATTTTAAAAATTTAAATATATTTAGAGACGAAATTTATTCATCTCTAATGTTCCTTCTCTAATCCAATAAATAATGATTCAAAAAGTGAAATGTATTTAGAGACGAACGTGTTCCGTCTCTAAATAAATAATTTTTTTATAAAAAATAAAGACAAATTGTTTCCGTCTCTAATGTTTAGTACCTAAATCAGCCCTAATTCCCAAATCAGAAGCCAATCTTTCTAAAATCTATTCCCGCTCGTTTTGAAATCGCTCTTCGTCTCTGCCTTGCTCGATCTGTAAGTTCCCATCCTTCCTTCTATAATCTCACTCCCTCTCAACTGTCAATGTTGCTCTTATCTCAGGTTGTTCTTGTTCTCAGCTCTCGTTCTTTGTCATTCTCATTCTCTCTCGTTCTCGTTGTCTCTCGTTCTCGTTGTCTCTCATTCTCGTTCTCTCTCGTTCTCGTTGTCTCTCGTTCTCGTTCTCAGCCATTTGGGTCTTCACTTTCACTACACTTTTTTTATCAACTACTGTGTGAAATGTAAATGGTGTATTTTTTATGTAGGTTATCAGATCAGGACATTTGGTGTCATATTGTGCTGAGGAAGGGGTGAGAAATCTTGGAGGAGAAAAATTTCTGGTCTCAGATAGTTTTCTAAACAACGAAAGAACCAAATACTATCTCACTTCCAAGGTATTTGACCTACTCTTTAATTTAACCAAATACTATGAAATGGCTCTAAAATGGTTTAGTACTGACCATATATGTGAGAATTATATTATACGCACCTAATACTGACCATTTATGCACAATATTCGCTTGCTTTCCTTTCCTAGTTTGACTTGCTATAAGCCATTTAGGATATTTGAAGTGGATCCTTGTGGTCTATGCTATTTGTTTTCCTCCCATTTTGTTTTTGTGTAGTGATGTTGCTATTGTATAATCAATTTTCTCTAAAATTTGTTGCATCCTCATTGTAGCTAATTTTGTTGATGAATATGTTTTAGATACATTTCCTTTTGGTTCATATACTTACAATTGTATTTGGAAGAACAAATTATTGTAAAATCTTGTCTCTCGGGATTGTTTAATTTTCATTAAACTCTATGGACTAACTATAGAAGACAATAAAGTAAATCAAATTTCTGAGCAATTTCTGTCTGTATTTTGCAGCCTTTGTTCTGTTTTTGTTTTTCATTATCATTTGTGGACTTAAATTGTGAATGACATTGACGATGGTCAAGCATTTTGTTATGTTCCCCTGCCTACAATTTACGTTAGGAAAATATGGTCTTACAAAGATTTTGCTATAGCATTTGGGCTTAAAATGTATTTAATATAATCAAAATCAAAGTTTCACACTTCATAACAAATAATATACCAGTATCTCTCCCTTGAGCCATGCATTGTCAAATACTCAGAAGAATTGGGAATATCACAAGTTATTCAGTTATTTCTGTCTTATTTTGACCAGTGTTCCCATGTTAAAATATCAGTATTTTGTATTTGAGAAGTGAAAATATTAACCCATTTGTGCAGTGTTATAGATGAATTTTTAATGAGTTTGAGTTTCCAGTCAAGTCATTGAAGTTGGTTACTTTGACTTGGTTTATTGCCATCTAGAATTGAATTTTTTAGCAAGGTGACACTAGTTCCTGGTCAAGGTTTAATTTTTTATTATTTGATTTAACATCAAAATTCTTCTCATATCATACACAAATATACAATTATGTGATTTTAGATAAATAAAGTCTATTTTTATTTTTAGTCATTGAAATAATATTATTCAAGCATTAAGGCATGATATTTATCCGTGGACAGTGCCCTGCATTCTTGGAATTCATGATAATTTCTAGAAATTTCTTTTTATCTATCTGTATGCATATAGTGAGTCTGTAACTTGTATGTAGGTTTAGAAGAAATGGATTAATTTTGCTTCACTAGCAAACTATTAGAGTATACTGTATTAACTGACTGTTACAGTATAGTTAAAGTTCTAGAAGTCCTAGAGTGGGTTGAATATTAGTTAGGTTAGTTGAGAGTAGCTATGCTTCTATTAGAAGCTTCTAACAACTGTATAAATACAGTTGAATTCACTGTTGTAATCAGCTATTCTGTTATTCAGTTTTCTGAAAGTCATTTCATTCTTTCTCTCTCTCTTTCTTTTCTATGTTTTCTTTTTCTCTCTTCATCTATTTTTCTATAATGGTATCAAAGAGCTAGTTCCGATCTAAGCTGCGCTTCTTCAAATCTGGTTTCTTCTTCTTGCTCTGGGAAATTTGGTTCTGATCTGAGATGAGTTCCGATTTGGTTCTGATCTCGGTCTGATCTTGTTATGCTTTGAGTAATCTGTGTGTTCTATGAGCTGTGATTTTTCTTCTCTAGTCTATACGAACTGAATCTGAAGCTTCTGTTGCTGCGATCTGAGTCTTGATTTCTGCGATCTGAGGTTAAGTTTTTTGATGTGATCTGAACCTTGTTCTGCATGGCCTGCAAGTTGCGATCTTTCTACTCCATTCTGTTTCTGATAAGGTCAGAATAGAGAAAAATCGTCTCTCTATTTTTGATACCTTTGCAGTTAATATAGCTTAAGCTAAAGAAGGTGAATCTCTGCCCAATTCTTCCACCAAAATTGTAGTTGCACCTGCTTAGTCCTTTAGTTCCATGAATAACCATCTTCAAATTTGAATCACAATCATTCAAACTCAGTTCAAACACCACCTCCACCTAGTTTTACTCCACCTGGTTTTGTTTCGCCCAATTTTCAGTCTGGTTACATCTCTGACTTCAATCACTTTGGTTCTCAGTCTTATCAGTAACATTTTAATAGAGGACGTGGTGGTAGGTTTAGCAATAGAGGAAGAGGCCATGGTAGATTTGGCTCTAACTACTGAAGTGTTGTTGTTTGCCAAGTTTGTGATCAAACTGGCCATCCTGCCTCAATTTGCTATTATAGGTTTGATCATAACTATGGTCGTCTCCCTATTCTTATACTGAACCTACATTTATCCCATCTACCTATTCCTGGATTGAGCTTACACCTATTCCATCTCCACATGCTCTATCTCCTCATACCCAGATTAGACCTATATCTATCCCATCTCCCCAATCCCAGATCAGGCTTGCACATCTTCCATCTTCACATACCCAATCTCCTCATTTCCAGACTGAGCCTACACCCTCCTCAGCTACAAATTTACATCTAGTGGGTGACCCTTCAACGAGTTCATCTGCACCTCCACACATTGAGGCAGAGTCGTCTATTTCACAGAACATCAAGTGGGGGAGAAAAGATGTGGATGGACAAATTTGGATTAGGTCAGCCAGCAAACAAGAGTAAGTTATTCTAATTATGATCATTAATTCAAAAAGAATATTATATATACACACACACACACACACACACACACATATAAATACATATTTTGACTTACAAGTTTTACCCTGACGTTGGAACGATTCGTGATATAACTTACATCTTCAAAAAGAAATATGAAGAGCCTTGGACAAGTTGGACAGAAGTGATTGACACTGTGTGTGATTTGTGGTTTAAAGATTTTGGGGTAATATCCTTTTAAGTCTTGTTATTAATCTATTATTAATTTAAATATATTGTATTTCATTAATTAATATTATCATCAATGTGAACACCCTATTTTGTTCGGGTCATCAAATTTTTTTTAGAATTAATAAATAAAAAATTAATAAAGAGTATACAAAAAATTTAATAAGTGTTCTTTTTTCTTTTGATTTGTTCTCTTGACTTTTGACCCAAATTAAACTCAACCCAATAAGAAAATTATTCAATCCCATTAATTCACCATGACCCATTTGTCTTAGGTTCCTGTTTAAAAAAAAATAGTAAAACATGAAGTGACATTGCAGCAAATGGCCAAACACTACACTTAAAGCCAAAATTGACAAAAGCAAACTTTGATAGAGAAGAAAGGGAACTACGTTGGACAATCAGATAAATGAACAAAAGGAAGAAGATAAAAAAGAACATGCAAGCTGAGACAGAAACGTTGCAAGCCTAGCCAAGAACAAAATGACAAAAGCATGCAAGCTGAGACAGAAACGTTGCAAGCCTGGCCAAGAACAAAATGACAAAAGCATGCAAGCTAAGAACAAAATGACAAAAGCATGCAAGCTGAGACAGAAACATTGGAAGCATGGCCAAGAACAAAATGACAAACCAAGCTTTTCTGGTGGTAGCAGAAGAAAGAAAAAGGGTGATGGTAGAAATTTTCAAAAATGAAGCACAAAAAGAGAATAGAGCTGCTGCCAACATGCTGAGGCTCAAGAAAAATGAGCCAAAGATCTAAACCCAAAAAGGGAAAAGTTGCAGCACTGTAGAAGAAAGGAAAAGCGAAGCAAGCAAAAAATGGAGTTGGAAAAGGACTGGACAATTTGCTCTCATGGAGGCCAAGCCAGATAATTTTTGTGCCTATATAACATAGAGCAACGTAGAGAAGGAGGTTGGATTTTTTGATTTTGGGAGGAAGGGGGTTGTTCTGTACGTTTTCTTTCTTCTTGGTTCAAAACTGTGAACACACTTGCAATTGTAATTTTCTATTGGTGAGAAAAGTAAGAAGTGAGATTGAAAAGAAAAATTGAATAAAAAGAAGCTTTTAGTATTTTTTTTTCTTCTGAAACTCTCGAAGGTATATTGATTCACTCTTTCCTTATGCATTTTGACATTTGTCATTGTAGGATTATTGTTTCTTTTTTTTCCTGTATATTCTCTTCTGCTTTCGTTCTGGTGCACACACATTCAATAGCACACACTTCACAATCTACCTTTCTATCTTAAACAATACCCCAACATCACCCTTGCAAAATCAATCATAACAGCCCCACCCACCATTTGTCTCCATCACTAACAAACTAAACATAACCCACCATCATCAACCCAAACACCAAGACCCAAGCTCCACCACCAAGTCAGAAACCAAAAAAAAAAGAGAGGAAAACAACCATGGACCATCGTGAGCTCCACCGTCTCCACCGCGCCCAGCCGTGCGTCGTTGCCCCTCTCCCCTGCACAGCCATGGCCGCCGTTCCCGTTTCGTCCTCAGCCAGGGACCACCACAACTCCACCCCAAGAGGCCAGATCCACGCCAAACGAGCCACCACCGTGCTAGTGCCGCAGATTCATGTCCGCTGTGAGCCGCCCGTAGTCATAGTTCTCTATCCGAGCTCGCGACCAGGAACCACTATAGCACCACCCCAAGCAACCAGATCCGGACCTCCACATGCCGTCGTCGGAGCTGAGCGTGCCGCGTGCTTGGACTGTCACTCACCGCCACGCCTCTGCCTGGACCGCCGTCTGTTTTGCTCTGGGAGCCCCCCCACGATACCTCTCTTTCTCTCTCTCTCTCTCTCTCTCTCTCTCTTCTTCTTCTTCATTAGCTACTTCAGAGACTAAAGGCCTCTTTGTGTTTTCCAATTTCAGAGGCTTCTGCCTCTGTTTCTTTATTGTTTTTTTTTATTTAAGTAACTTGTTTGTTTTTTTAAAAAAAAAGTTTGTAAAAAGAAGGGTAATAATAAAAGTATTTCATTGGGTAGGGCTTATGTTATCCAGGGGCTTTCTTTTGGGTTTGGGTAGGATAGATTAAGTTACAATAATCTTGTTGTTGTAAGTTTATTCTTAAATCTAACATATTAAAAAAAATAGCAACAAAAAAAAATCATCTTGGGTTTTATTTGAGTTTTTTTTTTTGTTTAAATTGTTACATGTTTATATTTATTTATTTATTGTTACTTTTATTTTATTTTTATTTTATTTTATTTATTTTTGCTAGTGTATGCTTTTTAATCATTCTATTTTTTAAGAGAATAAAACGGATTAACTGAATCGTTGTACACAACTTGTTAATCTTGCTTTTTTAGAATAATTTAAGTTGTGACAACTCGATGATTTGATTATTATTATTATTATTATTTTATATATATATATAAATTAAATTTTTATAATTTATTTGTTAATTTCACTTATCTTTTAACAAAATGGGTAAAATAAATGTTTTCAAAAGTTATCAAGAATTTGCACAATTAATTTAAGGTAACTGTGTTAGGGCGGATGTATTAGAGGTGCTGTGTGGTTTAATCTCCACCCTTCCCTATACATAATTAGACTCCCAAACCTGAGTTTTTGTACGTAGACCATCTTTTTTTGGGTTTTTCAATTTTTTCCAATAAAAATAGAATTGGTGGCGACTCCCTTAATTTAAATTTTGTAATTTAAGTCGTTATCCCACCGCGATCCCGGCCGCGACAATCAATGTAGGCAAAATACAAGTGGTTACTTGAAAACAATGATATGATCAGAAGGATATTTAAAAGTAAGGGATCCGGTGCACTAGCAAATAATCTATTCAAGGTACGTGATAGGACGAATAAGAGTGAATGGATTCATCCAAATGCTAAGGAGCGGTTGTGGGCTAAATGGAGTGATCTAGCCTGGCAAGCAATGTCTATGAGAAATAGTCGGAGTAGACAATCGAAAGAGGGTCTCAATGTGCATGACAGAGGATCCATATCTGCAACAGAGCACTGTAGGAGAATGGTGAGTGATGTTAGATCCTTATAATTATTCCATATACTATCAAATTATTGTATTATGCATTTAATTTACTCTTAGATGCTAGCATGAATTTTTGTGATGTTGTATACAGATTATCATGTGCTATATATGAGTATAACTTGCTTTATTTCCTTCATGCTTTATTTCCTTCATATACTGTAATTAATTTGGGCTTAGAGCTCCACTTGTCGAGTGAGGGCATCATCAAGTGCCTAAAGCCAAAAAAGGAAGCAAAAGAAATTACAAATATGTTAGGTTTTAGCACACATAACTTAGCTACCTAGTGGAAGATGTTGTTATCATTTTATGATTTTATTCCCCCAATAATTATGGCATTCAAATATTAAGAAAAACCATTACTACCTTTTTGGTTGCAGCCAATTGTTGTTCTAGAGTACTGACTATGCATAGAGCATTATTTAGCAATTCCTCCTTTTCGGGTGGAATGGTAGGTCTCATGCTAAGAACAACCACTTTCTCTTGGATAATAACTTTATAACATTTTCTAACTTATAAATGTTATCTACTTTTTTAATTCGAGGCAACTGAATTTATTATGGATGGAGCTAGTTTAGGCTTTGTGATGTAGGATCAAAGTAAGTAAGGTAGTGATAGACATTTATATCTCATTTTGATTGTCTATTCATATGTGTTTATTTGATATATCTAGATATAGATGTCTAACTTCCTGGTCCTATATCACATTCTGTTGCTACTACTTCTCTTTTGTTGGATTTGTTAGATGATTGTATGTATGGGGTACTTATACCTTATTTATTTTTTGTGGACTTGTTGTACTTAGAAACTAACAAAATAATTATTAGTGGAAGGCCTAGAGGGTTGGTATCATGACTTATGTATGCTTTTGATAATAAAACTTGGTTATTTTTGCATGAAAAGAGTTAAAGTTCTTGCAGTTAGGACTTACTCAGAAATGTTAGACAAGCTTAATAGAACTGATTTACATTGCACGCCGATTAAAGGCTTTCGGCCTAACTCATGTTGAGAGCTAAATAGCTTAATTAAAGATTAAAATAAATCTAAGAACTAAGCAAGACAACAAGCTGTTTAAAAGGGGAACAAATAAATCTGGAATATAAGCTGGTTTAACAATCCATGATTTATATTGAATAAGTCTACAAGCGAATGACTTCTGTTTCAGCATGATGTATATACTATATATACACACAATAGAAAAGCTGGGTGGGCCTTATCTACCAAGGATATATACCAATTGCTTTTCAACTAACAATGGTGTATTGGTGTGTATATCTGAGATATTGCGATGTAAATATATTAAACAGGTTTTACACAAATAAAATGATATTATGGCACAAAAATAACTACTTGCTCAACTGATTAAATATTGGGTTGGAATTTTCATTTCTTGATATCTGTCTGATGCAATACTATGTAGTTGGTTTGCATCGTACAAGCTTGTTGGCATGTTCCTGAGTCTTTCATTCAACTAACAGTAGTGTATTGGTGTGTATATCTGAGATGTTGTGATGCAAATATATTAAACAGGTTTTACACAAATAAAATGATATTATGGCACAAAAATAACTACTTGCTTAACTGATTAAATATTGGGTTAGAATTTTCATTTCTTGATATCTGTCTGATGCAATACTATGTAGTTTGTTTGCATCATACAAGCTTGTTAGCATGTTGCTGAGTCTTGCATTCAACTAGCAGTGGTGTATTGGTGTGTACATCTGAGATAAACCAGACAATGATTCATAAGCTGGTTTAATTTCATTTATTGAAGCATTAATTTCTATCATAGTAGGCCTTATTCAATAACTACTATGAATAATATGAGTAACTTAATTTCCATGATTTATATTGAATAAGTCTACAAGTGGATGACTTATACTTATTTTTTGTCTTTTAGGCGAATCAGATGTCTAGGGAGCCAAGCTTTTTTAAGGTCTACAAGCAGCTGCATAGAGCCAAGGATAATTCAGAAGAGTATATCACTTCGGAAGCAGCAAGGATTGCGGTAAGCATAAATTAGCATTTAAGTTACATCAAGTTTCAAGTACAAGTGTCTTATAACTACTTTTTAGGAAGAGTATGAAAATGGATGACTGAGTTGCAATCCTAGAATGGTGAAGGTAGTAACAATCAAGACTCTGCTAACAGTATATACTTAGATGTTGTTGGAGGTCCCAACAAGAAAGGGCGTATCTACAGATTGGGTTCACAAGCAACTAATGTTATTAGATCTTCTTCCACTCCCTCCACCTCTTCCGTTGATGGAGTATCACCAACAGAGATTGTTGCAATGCAGGCTAAAATTCAGGCTTTAACTGATGAGCTCCATCAAAAAAATCTTGAGCAAGACATGATGAGGCAGAAGATGGATCAATGGGAGGAGAGATTTAGGAATCTTCTTGTGGGTAGTCAATTTAGAATGTCATCACCTACAGCTTCACAGCCTGAACCTTCCCATCTTGCACCTAGAGAAGAAGATGACCATGATGATGAGGGTGACGATGATACAAATTATGATGACCTAAATCTGTGATTAGTTTTATTTTTATATGTTCATTGACAATTTAAATATTTATAGTTACTATCTAAATATTTGTAATGACGATTAATTATTACTTTGCATTTTGGTACGAAAATTTGTGATGATGTTCTGAATTGTGATTTTTGTTGCTACATGATTTTATTGTGATGGTTAATTGATCAGGTTAGTTATAAAATTAAAAGTATATTAAAAATATAATTTTAGAAAACTAGAGACAGTCGTTTTTCATCTCTGATTTTTTTACTTTATTTTGGGAATTAGAGATAGAAATAGAGACAGACAAGTATCGTCTCTAATGTAATTATTATTATAATTTTTTACTTTATTTTCAGAATTAGAGACGGAAACGTGCCGTCTCTGATGTAATTATTATTATATTTTCTAGAAAAAAATATCAAATTTCATCTCTAATTAGAGACGACAGTTTTTATTTAGAGACGATAATTTAGAGATGAAACTAATTTTTTGTCTCTAACTATCAACAATGCTGCTTTTACTGACAGATCAATTTTTGTTTTTGATTCCGTCTCTAAATCTTTAGATACAGAATTTTAGCCTTTTAGAGGCGAAAAAATTCTGTCTCTGAATCTAAAGTTTCTGGTAGTGAAACTCAATCTAAACTCAATCCAAACATAAAAAAAATATGATTCATCAAACATCATTCATCAAATTCAATTTATCTTTGAACTTCATATACATCATGCAATAAGCACAAATGAAACATTATGGTCATTCATCTTCATTTCAATAACCAATGTCCAAGGATTTAACAATGGAAATGTTATGGTCCTCCAAGACCACTCTTAATACCACATTGTCTTATCCATCTTATGAATAATCACTCACCTATCCTACCACCTCCTATTGTTTTATCCTACCAAATGCCAATGGACAATATAACTCACTCTATCCTATTATACATCCATCGTAAGCTTAAGAAGCCACAACACAAAGACTCTAAGCTTCTCGACTTTGCCAACAACAAAAGAAACCCCACTGTGAGCTAGAATCTACATCAAAGAATCACTCAATGAGCTTCGAAAGAACACCTTCACCATAACAAAGAAAAGAAAATTGGTGAATTACATCGGTAATTGTGGATTGAGGTCAGTCGATTAAGAATGAATAAGAATAGACAGAGAATTGTAGAAAGAGAATAAAGAAAAAAGTTGTAACCATATTAATTATATGACTCACTACTAAAGATTAAACATTAATATATTGCCTTCAGTAATTGTGACTTATGCAGATTGAGAGTCTTGAAGTAAAATGTTCAATACTCCATCTAGTATATGTAGATCATATTCACGTCTTACATTCAATGAAATCAAGTTACTGAAGTCAATAGGTGTAGTATTTGGAAGATTGATAATCAATAATCAATTATATATATATGGTTTGGTTTGGTTTGGTTCACAAGAACCAAACCAATTTAATTTATTCGGTTCGGATTGATCGAATTATCTAAACCAATTTACACTCCTAGTTTGGATTGAGAGAAATAAAATAAAAAAAATTTCTCTTATTTAATTGAAGATAAAATAAAAAGATTAAAACCAAAAAATTTAAATTTTCCTTATCAAATTTCTTTCTTTATTTATAAATTTTCTTTAAATTTTGTTATATTGTCTTAAATAATCCTTTTAATATTTAATAAAAAATATTAAATAAAAAATAGATATATTTAATATATTGTAAATTTACATTTAGTAATTAGAAGGAAAAAAGTTCAAGAAAATCATTGATGATGGGGGAGATGGAAAAAAAACGAGTAAAAAAAAATGAATGATAAAAATGAGACTTACGTAAATTTATGAAGAATATTTTATGTAAGACTACATTAGCAATTGTGATGACGTTACAACTTGTTTGAGTGTGAACGAGACAGCATTTTGCAGCCGCATCAAAGTTGGAAAATTGGGGAAAGTGACGCTACAAGATTATGTTGGCGTTGAAAGTTTGGATGCAATTATGTGACCGACAAAACTAAAGGTGAGGTAGCAGTTAGAACAGCTGGTGAATGATACACACCGAAATATATATGGATTAGAGAGAAACATACCCAACAAAATCTTCAAGCAAATTGCACGAGCTAAAATTATAAAAGTAGAATTTGAATTTTTGATACATAAAAGGATGAATGGAGTTAAGGACAGAAGATGAAAACCATATACTCTATTGAATTTAAAGCCAATACATAATTAAAGGAAAAAATTGAATAAAGATTGACATTTTAAAGGCCCAACTATACAAATTTATATATTAGAGACGAAAAAAATCACGTTAGCAAATTAAGCTTGCTGTGGATGGACTTTATGTAGGTATTTGATATCTTGTGGTTAATGCCAAATAGATGTCTAAAAGGAATTAATTTTGCACTCAAAAGATATGATCACACCTTGTAATCATTAAAAAAAATGGAAACGAAAATGAAACTAGTGAGAGGGATTTAATTAATTTTAACTTAACCTCTCTCTTAATGTTCAACTTTAGCTGCAACTTCCGAAGAGACAAAACCTTGCTTCTCGTTAATTTAATTTTTTGGAAATTCAAGCGGTTCCAAGAGATTCGAATCAAATAATTGTGGTAAGAAATGATGAGACTGTCTATTTGGACTGGGATATGGAAGGACAAGACAAATTAGACAATGTACATATGCTAATTTTTTGGTACAAGCAATTATTTTTTATGGTCTGAACAAAGCGTGATGAATGGCCAAAATAAAAAATAAAAAATAAAAAAAGCCTGAGTTGGCTATGGAAAAGGTGGGTTAATTCATTTGTAAGTTGTCACACAAACTAGTACGAAAGCAATATAACTTTCCAAGTTTTCATTAAGCATGCGGCTTTTGAAGGCGCAAGGTTGTTCTTACCAAAATATTGATGCCTAATAACATATATGTAGCTGGCTTTTTTATCCTTTTTATCCCTCAATTATTAAATTAATTATAAATAAGCACTTTATTACAAAATAACATATGCCTAACAAGCATTTTTTTTTTTCGTTTTTATCCCGTAAGTTTGTGATATTACAAAATAAATGAGAGATAGAAGAAGATGTAAACTATAGGATTCAAGTTGGACGAATAAAATGGAGGAGTGCTTCAGGAGTGATTTGTGATAGAAAAGTATTTTTCAAGCTTAAGGGTAAATTTTACCGCACAGTTATAAAATTCGCAATGTTGTATGGTATGAAATGTTGGACGATAAAAAATCAGTAAGAGTATAAGATTAGTGTCGCTGAGATGAGGATGTTGTACTTGATGTGTGGCCATACAAGACAAGATATGATTAAAAATGAATGCATTAGAAAGAAAGCATAAATAGCACCTATTATGGAAAAGATGAGAGAATCTCGCCTTAGGTGATTTGGACATGTAAGAAGAAGACCCTTAGAAGTCCTTATAAGAAAAGTAGATCATGTGAAGGATAACCCTATAACTAGAGGTAGAGGGACACCAAAAAAGATTATAGGTAAAAATAATTAAAAAAGATTTAAATTTAAATGACATTTCGAAGATTTGATTTAAGATATGACACAATAACGTTATTTGATTCATGTAGTCGACCCCACCTAACGAGAAAAAAACTTAATTGTTGTTGTATAAATAAGCACTAGATTCTTCTTATATATTCCATCACCAGCAATCAAATAGTACATGATCATAAGGAGTTAGCTAGTGATTATGATTATGGGAGATGTGCTCTACCTTCACTATTCAAATAGTGCATAAATATAAGGAGTTTGGTGAAGACGTATGAATGACTTTCTAACACACTCCTTTATGTAAGAGTTATTTGGATTCAAAGAGTGAAGAATGCACATGCTCATTTTTATCATAGGCTTATATTCAACTTTTATTTAGAAGAACGAGGACCGCAAGATTTGAACTCATTACCAGGTGATTATATTCAACATTTTATTTAGAAGAATAAGACCGTAAGAATTGAATCCATAACTACTAGATTATAAAGACTTTAATATTATGTCATGAATTAATTCTCTAAAAAAAATTAAGTTATTAGGTAAAGGCACATGAATGATTTTATTATATTTCTAATATGATGTAATTTTTTTTTTCTAAAGGGCTTTGTGCCTCTGAGCTTTTTAATCTCATGATAAAAGAATTTTAGCTAATATTCACCCATCTTATTGTCTCACTTTTATTTAGGTCCGGGTGATGCTATTAGCACTTAATTTGTTATTATCTTAGAGAAATTCTTAAGTAGATATACTGGCATGTGTGAGGATATTTGTTAGAGATAAGTATTTTTTCATTGTTACTCACATAACTTTACACATGTATTGTCTATGGTAGGCAACACCTACTTAAGTAGGTATTCTGGCATGTGTGAAGGTATTTGTTAGAGATAAGTATATTTCCATTGTTACTCACATAACTTTACGCATGTATTGTCTATGGTAGGCAACACCTACTTAAGAAGTTGTTCTCATTATACGAATGCATCTTAGACTAGCTCATTAGTACTATAGTAGTCTGTTTTACACACTTAGTCATACATAGAAAGAAAACCAGCACAAAATTTTGAAATCTGAAAGAAAATCATTGTTCATTCTTATCATTGTTGATTTGAACTGTAAGCTGTGCTGCGAAACTTTTTAATGGTGCATGTGTTAAGAATTTTGAGGATGACATGGTTATTAGTGCACCTAGGGGTCTTGAATTGGCTCAATGCTGCCCCATTTGCTATGAAGTTATCCAAAATCTTCTTGAAAGCTCCTCTGTCCACAATGCAAAGCTCTAGGGGCCCTATGGAATTGGTTTTCCTGGACACCACGTAACCATGGTCAGCAAAAGATATGTCCATTTCTCTGCAACAAGCGTCAAGTACCTTATCCTCTACCTCCCCTTTGATCTCCCAGTAAATCACATAGTGCCCTGGTTGTTCTGATACATCCGCATAGCTGGTGAAATCAACGAGCTCAGCTTTGACCTTATTCAGAAGCTGGGACCCTCTCTCTACCACTAGTTGAAGGTCCTTCTCTGTATTCTTGTCTATATTTACTGTCAGAATTAGCTTTCTTCTGCATACAAAGTTCAATTTTGGGGTCCCATTGTGAAAACCAGTCACTTCCACCACATCTCCTAATCTGCACCTGTACAGCCCTGAAAGTAAAAATAATAATTATTTTCAGGTTGCACCCAAAATAGCAAAAACATAAACAAAATCTATATTTTGAGGGAACAAGCCATGTAAATCCTTGTCAGAAAAAGCTGAAGTGATAGGTACATTACATAACAACAATGAAAGTAACGGAAAGCCACCAAGTCACAAGACTTAGTGACTCACAACATATGAAACGTGGGTTGTCTGGTCAGTAGGCACATAACCAAATTATGATCCTTATCAGCAAGATTTTTTGGAGATGCAAAGTTAGTATCACTTATGGATGGTGCCCATTATTAGTATGCATTTCAATCATGTATCCACGTATTGTGTATCTCTAAACCAACTTTTCTAAAGTTGTGTGATATTTAAGCCAAAGGTTTTTTGGCCTGATGCAACTAGCTAGTAGACAGGTCCCCGTTCATGTAAAAACTGAGGGTTAGCTTGCATATGACACATCAAGATTGCTACTTTCTGTACTAGGGGTTATTTTAGGTGAGGACAATAGGTCAAATCGGGCTTGCCTAATCATGAATACTTAACAGATTGGGTAGCTAAAAGCATTTGCTTAGTATTTATTACTTAAAATGAAAAAGTCAAAAGATGCAGCTGGCCATGGGGAGATCTAAATCAATTCAAGTATTTGTATATTAGAAGTAAGAAAGTTGTTCAAATATAAATCATAAAACTGAGAAAAGATGTGTTGATGAAAATAAGCATTTATAGAAGAGAAGAAAGATTAATTACCGGTGAAAGTTGTGAGGACTAATTCATACTCTTGTCCAACTTTAACCTGGGATAGTGGAATTGGCTTATCTTCCATGTAATCATCAGCAACTGAACTGCAATCTTGTTTATGTCTGCAAAGTGGTATGAACTCAAAGTAAGAGAAAGTAGGCACTACAGTAAATGTTACGTTCTCTGGAGGTAAACTGGGATCCACATTAACCCCTATCCAGCTCTCAGTTGAGCCATAGTCAGCACTAACCAAAGGCAACCCATTTGCATAATGCCTAAGTTTTTTCAAGTATGGTTGCATAGATCCTGTCATTATGGAATACAAATACTTAGCATTAGGCCAAAGCTTAGGAATCAAACCAAACCAATCCACCACTTCTAGCTCATGGCAAGCAGCTTCTAATTTTGAAGCCAAAGATGGGTTTGAAGAGATGATATCCAAAACAGCCCTTCTCATTTTGGGTGATTCGATTCTTGAACTCACAGAGCCATCTCTAATGTCATTGCATATTTCTCTCCAAAGTTCTTCGAAACTGCGAAAAGCTTGCACCATGCTGTAGACAAAAGCTGAGGTGATAAACTCTACTTGGTCAGAGAAAAAGAGGCCAAGAAGGAGGTGGCAGTATGTGGATTGTTTGTAATCTCCACCGGAAATCACTTCATCCGGGCTGCAAGTAAATGACTTTGTTTTCTCCTGTTTGATTTTGAATTCTTCACTCGCATAGTAGTGTGTTGTGGCCGTTCCTACTGTTAAGCCTCCTTTTGTTTTGAACCTATTGCTGCTGTATATGAATTCAAGAATCCTTCCTCCTTCCCTTATGGGATAAACCCTGTAAACAGTGAAAAGAAGGATAATTATATATCTAGTGCATCTAGTTTAGCTTAAATTTTAGGGAAAAATTCATCACTTTTTTTTAGAAGCTCGCTCACTAAAATTTTGATTATAAGTAATTTTGAAGGCGAAACAAGTTAATCCAAAAACATACCTAATGGCTAGGTCAGTCATGAATTATATATAGGAACACAATTACACAAGGATATTGAGAGGCACACCTTGAACTATAGGCTGCGGCTAAAGTGAAAATTTGAAGCGTAGTTTGCGCACTATGGCGGGTAAAGGGTAGAAACTTCTGCCTTCCCTCTGTGGTTCCAGAACTGCAAAACCACCACCATAAAAAAGAGTTCGATTATTTCAACCAAAATATGACACTCCACTCATATTGTAGGAGAGATTTTTGTATAAATATGAAACATTTATTTAGATGTATTAAATTAATTAATATTTAATATTTTTATAAATTTTTATATTACATAATTAAAAATATAAAAATTTATAAAAATATTAAATGTTGAATGATCTATATATTCAACTTGAATGTTTCAAGTAAGAATTTTTTATATTATATATAATATATATATTTTAGCACAGTATATGATATATGACTACTTCTAATCACACTCACATCGAAATATAGTATATTATATAATTGTAAAAATATTTTTATATAAGATCCTTCCATATCACAAAAAAGTAAAAGAAATATTTTATTTACCTAAAAGAATAAAAGAAAAAGAAATAAATAGTACATCTTTCTATAAATATAATCAACATGCATGAAAAGACTGCCATGGTTAATTACTTTGACAAGGGCTATTGTTCGTTAATTATTGTTCGTTAATTTTTGCACCAAACCACAGACCTTGTCAATAAATACTAGATCAACCATGAATTAAGCATATACATATAACCAATAAAATCTGAGAGAATAAATTGGAGAGAGCCATATATGGCCTCTATTTAATATTCTACATTCTGATTCCTATAAATGTGAACATGACCATAAAATTAAAGAAAATTCAGTACTGATGGTGAATCTCAATTTATCCCCTAAAAAGTAAAGAGAAAGGAAGAAGCGAAAGAACATAGTAACAGTTAAAGGTGATGGTACCTTAAGGAAAGAGTGGTTATGGGATGTTGAGTGAGTAAAGGACCCGTGTCCCCATCTGCAATCCTTCGGATAAATGGCTCAAAATCTGCATGTGTGGCAAGGGGAACCACAGAAGTGAAAAGGGATTCCAATGCACATGCATCCATCTCTAGGATATTGTAGTCCTCTAACCATTTCTTGAGATACTCCACCCCATAGTTCTGCTTCAGAATCTGGCATAGCATCTGAGTCTGAACAGAACCGGCGTCCTGGGATACATCTTCAAACCAGCTAATGATGTCATTGTCACTGTTGCCATTGCCATTGCTGCTGCCATTGTTATAGCTGAGAATTGGTTCCATTAAAGAAGGTTGGTGCTGCGGCATCAGGAAGTGGCTTAATAAAAATAATAATTCAGTTGGTGGGGGTCAGTGTCTCAGTGAGGCAAATAGCTAGAGAAGAACCAAAGGAGCCCACTAATTGAAAATATCCCTTTATTGGTCTAGAGCTTATATGTCTCGTATTCAAAAGGCTCAACAAACCTGATATTGCTGCAGAAGCTTCATGGATGAATGGTACAAATACAATAGATATAGACCACAAGAAAAGGCGTTATCATTTTAAGTAGAGAGAGAGAAAGAGAAAGATTCTTCCATAATGTAAGGATGATATGGGGACTACAGTACTTATGGCCAGAGACCAAAAACAGCTGATCACTCTTTCCCTCCAATTTATTGTGAGCCACCTTTTGAAAATGAGACAATACTGAAACTAGATTTTTTTTATACTATTATTATTTTGCTTTTAATTAATTAGTATAGTTGACTTTTACTATTGTTAAAATACAATGTCGCATCAATAAAAATATTATATCTTAACTTATCTATATTAATTTAAAACAATTAAACTTCAAAAAATATTACATCACATAAATTGTTGTAGCAAATATAATCATATAAGTCATCCAAAAATAATCTTGCCAAAATGTCAATAGCTCTATCCAGCAGGAACCTAAAAATTATGAGAAATATTAACATAAAAAATTCTGTCTTGTTACACAATTGAGTTAAGCATCTAACCCTGTGTTTGAATATTTTTTCATTAATAAAATGGAATAGAATAGGTAAGGATGGATCAGAAAGGAAAGGGAATGAATGAACATAGTTCTTCCCTCTTTGTTTGGAAGATTCATTAACGGGACGGAATGAAATATGTGTTCCTCCCATTCCACCTCAATTTTGAGAGGAACAAAAATTGAGTATTTGAGGGGAAGAGGGAGGGAATGATTCTCCATGTATTCCGTTTCGTTCCTATACAGTTTAAAACTCCTAAACACAAAAAATTATTTCTGTTCCCCCCATTTCATTTTCTTTCCCCCCATTACCTGTCATCCAAACATAGTGTAAGAATAAAGGAGATGAGTTATGTTTTGGATGAGTTTTAAAGAATTTATTGAATAAGGTTGATGTAAATGGTTTTCTCATATATGCACGGTGGTTGCGACGGCGGTGTGAGAGGTGAGTACTTACAAAAGACACTCCAACGCTCAAGTTAGATCGTACAAAATATGGGTATTATTTTGAATTAGATGCATATATTTGCTATCTTGAGTGGTATTTATAGAAGCGTACGTCTTGGTTAATAAGAATCATAGTTAAATCTGCATTAAATACTGTTAATTAGGATAAGAATCCAGTAGGATTGTTATTTATTATAATGATTCATCTATTTATAAGGGATATAATTAATCTCCTTATCTTTGATGGATTCTCCTATAAGAGATTTACTCTTCATAAATAGGTAGATTTATTTATTTAATAATGCTCATAAATATCTAGAATCCAATTCTAGTAGGTCGGGTTGCTCCTAAATCGCTAACTCAGAACTCGGTTCAGAATAGTTACCCCGAGTTTGGTGTTTAAATGTTACAGCTGAGTGCCAAGATATCCAAGTTCAACAAGAGCAAACGACATATGTAACACCCCAAACTTTCTATTTATTAAACAGTAATTTTGACAGTTAACAGAATTCTACTGTTTAGTAATTTCTGTGTACTGTAAAGTTATTTTGAATATTCTGTCTGTATATTTGATCGTTTTGAGTAATTTGCTCCGTGTCAAGAAAATAATGATTTTCGGACAAGAAAAATAGACGTAAATTAATTTTTACTGTTTAGTCTTAATTAATTTACGTAATTTGATTTGATATTTGTGCGTCTTCTAATTTTTGTGATTTTATGTGTGATTTTGGAATTTTTATTGTGTTGTGGACCCCACGAGGTGTATGTGGGCCCAGGTGGCCATACGTGGGTCCAGGTGGGTCCCGCAAAATAAAATTTTTTTTCTATGAATAGAAAAATTTATACTTGTTTAGACGGAGATCTTACTAAACCTAAATCCGAAACAGCTTTTAAAATTTCCTTTATCAGATTTTTCGTATTTAATTAAAAATACAAGAATTATATATATATATATATATATATATATATATATATATATATATATATATTTGTGAGGTTAGAACAGAAGATAAAAATAAAATTCTATACTGTTAAGATAACATTAGTGGTTTGGATATCCACTATCAATTTAATTATCGTTGGAGAATTAATCTTGATTTAATTAACGGTGGAGATTTGATCTTAAAAGTAAATAGGATCAATTATAACCATTGGATGGAAATTAAATCAAGGGTAGGGATTTAATTTTATAAATGGCTATGACCATTATCAACCCTTGGATGTAAAATTAATCAATGGTGGAGATGGATCATTAATGACCATCGATTTGGATTTAGATCAATGGTGGAGAATTGGTCATCAAAAATGATTACAACCATTTTGGACCCTTGGATGTAAAGTTTGAAGGTGTAATCTTGACCCTTCATTTTTGGAGACACATCTAAGGGATAGGGTTTAAAGAGAAAAGATCCAATGACCCATAATAAGTTTCTACCTATAATGCTTTCAATTAATACCTAAAATGACTAAAAACAAAAATGGCTATCAAATTGTCACATTTTGGAGTGCATGATGAGACGGTTGAAGGAGCAAGGAAGAAGGAGACCATTTTAGAATAGGTTTTTAGGCCAAAGAAAAAGGATGGAAAAGGATAAAGAAAATAAATGTCAAGTAAGACAAATTACTATTGATCATTAATGCTTTGTGTTTTCAAATTTCACTTTGTATTTTTCTCCAAGGCATGCTACTCAATGCCATCTTGGAAGACCATTCTACACTTCATTTATCACTTCTTCACTTTATCACTTAAACTTCAAAGAAACCAAACCAAGAAAACTCCATTTCTCTCCCAAAATATGACCATTCGGCCAAGCACTCCAATCTTCTCCTCCATCACTCTTTAATTTCATACAACCTAGTTTCTTGAATCTTTACCTCATTGTAACAACTTTCATGTTGAAGACTTTCTCTAAATCTTCCATCTTGAAGGACTTTCACTAAGATCAAGTTCTAGAGTTTTTGTTGGTGAAGTATAAGAAAACTTCATTTATTCTTTTCTTTTTCATGTTCTAAACCATGTTTGATCCATGGTTCTTCTTATTCAAGCTTAATATACTAATTTTTTTGTATTTGTTTCATGTTTAAGAACTTGTGTTGGTGGAGATATTGTTCAAAACACAAATCAACAAGCTTTTTTATGGTTCTTTAAGAGGTAAAAGGGAGATTCATCTCACCAACCAAGCATGGTGGTGAGAGATGGTTTTATATTTGATGGATGGTGAATCCATGTGAGGATTCCTATCCATGGTCATGTAATAATTTATGTGTGTTATGTGCTTTGATTATTTTTGCCTATGCTTGATATGCTTTGCATGATTTACTTGTGTATGCATGCTTAGTATGATTTTTATATTTTTATTTGTTTATATGGTATGCTTAAAATATGCATGATGATATATATTGAATATATTATGATGGATGTATGTTGAAATAAGCAAAATTTTGGCTCCAAAGGCCATAGAGGAGGTCACGGTTTTGAACTTCCAAGACTAAGGTTTAATTTGAAATTTTTCAAGAATTATATAATGAATTTTTAGTCCTTGAACTAAAATAAATTTCAGTCAAGACATCAACCAAATTAGTGTTCACAAAATTATATTTTCATGAATGACAATATTGAATGATTTGAGAAGTAAGGAAATTAAATAAAAGGGTTTGTTTTACAAAAATAAGGCACACGGTTTTTGAGTTATATTTTTTATTAATTTATTTTGTGTAGAAAACAAGAATGGATCTTAGATGATTTACAAGAAAAATATTTGGTAGTTTCAAAGGCCACATATAAGGTTTTGACAATTTAGAAAAATAATTAATGTTATAAAATACAAGAATTTTCAAATAAGGATTTTTGGAAAAAGGAATTAAAGTATAATATATTTAGTGAAGTGAAATTTTTATAAATAAAAGGAAAAAGAAATTGAAAGTGTTGAATTTCAAATTATTTTAAAGAGAATTAATTTTAGAAGTGATTTAGAAATATAAAAGAAAACGTTCATAAATTAAATTTACTAACGTAGTATTTATTTATTGGATTTTGGAAAACGTTAGGAAATTTAAAGTTAGAAACAGTAATTAAATCAACTAAATGTGATTTTGTAAGATTAAATCAATAAAAAGTGATTTTTGAGAAAATATATTATGGAAAAGATTTTTGACTAAGAATAAGAAGGGAATAAAGTAAGAAATTATATTATTGCAAGAAAAATCCAAAATAATATTTTTAAAGTTAAGAAATATTTTACGAAGGGTAAAAACGGTGAAAAACGATTTACGTAACTCAAAAACATAATTTTTAAGTTACACGATTTGAAAAATGTTAAAATGTTTCTACTCGATTTTTAAAGCGTTTAAATATTTTACACGATCGAAATGTTGTAGAAAAATATCGCTAGGCGATTTAAAAATGAAAGAATATTTTATGGGTTTTAATACAGTAGAAAATTGTTACGCGAATTTTTAAACATAACAGAAATATTACAAATCATTGATTACGTAATAAAATATTACGTGACCGTGAAAATATGACAAAAATATTTTACGAATGAGAAAAACATGGTAATGTATTTTTGTTGTTAATTATACAGTAAACTTTACAGTTAAAATCAGTATATGAATACTGTACAAGAAATTTAGTAGTTTGCCTGAAATTGACATTAATACATGAACGTAAAACAGTATTTGAACCTCGTATTTAAAATTATGTGATTTACCTTTGGTTGGTAATTAGTGCATTACACATGCATTGAAAATGGTCCGATGGATCAGTATGTAGCTAATTGCGGGAGAAACGTACACCTCTTGAGTGGGTGCGATACGCGTAAGGTCACTTGTTAACCTCGGGGGCATCAGGGTGCGGGTTGCTCGCAATGGGCGGTTTGGTAGCTCTTCCAGCACCGTGGGTTAGATCGATGCAACACACCATGATCCTGGATCGAGACACTATTCTTAATCGAGATCCGATAAAGACTCGTGTATGTCTTGATGTGCAAGATATAATTATAGCACTTGGTGCGAGGCACGTGGTGCCGACAGATTTTCGATCAATTTCTCCGACTTGAGTATTAGCTCCATGGAGTAGGTCATTGAGTCTATGTGCGCACGTATGAAACCGAGTATCTATATCTACGTGATGGTGTTTGTGTAATTATTTTGTGATTTAAACAAAGGATAGTGACATGATGGTAATTATTATTCTTACACTATGATGATGGCATAATTGTGATCATGATATGATATTTTTGGTATAATATGTTGTTTGTATTATCTCATCTATTATCTTTGTATTCCAGAGGTGATCTCACCTCTTTGTATGTATATCTCAGTATATTGTATTTATATTGGGTGAAGACGTTGAGAAAGATATGGTACTAGAAGGAGAAGAGGAATTACTTCTCACATCAGGAACCACAGAGTTCTGACACTATGACGTCAAGAGCCAGTTTCTTCGGATATGTACGTTTACAATTTCACGGAGGAGCTGGAGAATGGAGGACAAGTCCCGATGAGCGAGGACTTATTTACGAGGGTACCGATCGTTAGTATTAGTAGGTTGTATCGTGGGGATCCATTTTTCTGTGTGACTATCTTTGTTCATGTTGAATTTCCGTTGCATATCAGGCGACATTGGGACACTAGAAATTATGTCCCAACGGAAATCAACATAGTATCGTCACCGGACACTGCTCGTAGGGCTACTTCGTCATAACGGATTCCTACCTGTTGAGGAACCCGAGGAGGACCCATCCGAGGGGTCTTCCTTAGTTAAACTTGGGCATGTTTGAACTCGATATAAATAATGTCTCGTAATTATTTAAGTGTGTTTGTTGTTTCAAGAAATGGTCTTCTAAATAAACCTGACAAAGACTTGTGTAATATGTATAATGATGTAAATTACGTGTGATGATCAATGTATAATGATGTACATTATGTGTGATAATGTATAATAGTTTTATTTTCCGCTAAGTTTATTTTATTGTCATAAAAAAAAAATTACAACTCGTATTTTATTATAACATCATATTTTATAACTTGGGGTAATTTGGTAATAAAGTAACATAAATGTGGCACCCTACGGTGGGTGTTACAACATGCATGAGATAAATGGATCCAAGTCATGATATAAATGCTAGATCTCGCGATGTTTTTAGCAAAAGGCCAATATCCGTGATATATGATAGAATGCTCCCAATGTTAATGAATAAGGCTGGGATCCGGAATGGATTAGTCTGTCTAAAGTCAATACACCGTCATCCGGGATTCATAGTAGGATGCCTCCATACAGATTTTGTTTGTGGGGCCCATTTAATTCTCAAAGTTATTTGATCTCGAATTGAGATCCTTATTTCAAACATATCATTATATTATGACATAAGTCTGTGATCCTGTTTGAATATATTCTTGTAACGTCATATGTTGCTTCAACTCTAAGCCCGACCCTCTCAGCTGCTTTGCCATGTACAATTCGCCACGTGTCTAAAAGATATTAGAAGTTGTCGTTTGGGTTTCGTATCACCATGATTGCTATTTGAAATCTTAAGTGAACTTCCAATTTTACCCCTTAGTGGCAATGGTTGGGAAAGGTTTATTCGAGCCTATAAATAGGAGTGAGGGGAAAACATCTCATTTTTCTCCTTCCTTTACCATTTATGCCTTCTTCTCTGACAAGCACAAGCCATTTTTGGTGAGTTCAGACGGTGGTTGTTGGTGGTTTATGCCTCTTTTCAGACCTTCTTCTTATTCATTTTCAAGGTATTCTTTTTTTCCATTCTTTTTTTTTTCCTTCTGAAAACACCATGGAGAGGGCTCTAACACCACATAATTGTGATGATGAGAGTATTTTCTTATAAATTCTTAGTACTTCACTGTCTCCATCTCTTCAGGCGCGGCAGAGACGTTCACTTCATGATGGTGGTTTTGTTGAAGGTTTGAGGCTGATAATCGAGATGGATATCCTAGAGGAATTATGGAGGATGGATCGTGCAAAAGAACTTGTAAGAAAAAGACCAACATGTCTGCTCTCCATGCTCATGATAGAGTTAGAGAGTCTAGATGAAACCTCTTCTGATTCTGACATGAATTCGGCCTCTGTTGAAGCTACTTGTTGTTCAAAAATGAGACGTCAGAGAGCGTCTACATATGAGTTCAAAAAACTCGTATTCCTCATAAATGTCTACATATTAGGCACTCCCTCCAGCGTGGAGAGTTCGGAGGATGCCCGTGCCAAACAAGAGTATTTACACTTAATAGAGGATATGTTAAGAGATAGAGAGTACATTGTCTGAGCTCTGACTAACTAAGAGAGGGTCTGTTCCATAAGAACGGAGAGTGACCATTTCATGTATATGTACGAAGCTTTATTCACTCGCATCGGTGTCCAACTTCCATTCTTAGAATTTGAGATTGGAGTCCTCAATCATTTACGTGTAGCTCAAATCCAACTACACCCAAATGGTTGGGGTTTCATTTGAACGTTTGAGCTTATCTGTAGAACCTTCATGTGGCTTATCTATAGAACCTTCGGGTGGTCGTACTCTATAAAGTCATTTTTCTTTCTTTACACTCGGTTTTCATCCTTCGGGAATAGCTTCCAAAAAGGAGGGTCACTTTCGGGCGCAAGCAGGTCATAAAGTGTTCAAGCCTTATCAAGAATCCTTTAAGAATTTTAAAAAAATTTCTTTAGGGTGGAATGAGCTCCAGGGATAACGTCTTTTTTTGTTACCCTGGATGGCGAATCGAGCACTACAAGAAAAAAGGAGATTTGCGAAGAATAAATTCACCACAAATCACTCAAAATTCACCGCAAATTAACAATTTAAGACGGATTTGCGGCGGATTCGGGTCCTCTGCAAATATGGTCGACGCAAAATAGTTTGTGGTGAATTTTTATTTCTGCCTCAAATTTGCGGCGGATTTTTCGGCCGCAAAACTCTCCAGTGAGATGTAGGCATAGTTGCCGGAAAAGGGCTAATTTGCGACAGATTTTTCCGCCACTAATTTGCGGCAGATTTTTCTGCCGCTAATTTGTGGCGGATTTTGCGGCGGATTTTTTCGCCACTAATTTGTGACAGATTTTTTCGCCGCTAATTTGAGGCGGATTTTTCAATTTGCGAAGGATTTTGCGGCGGATAATCCGCCCCAAAAATCTATCCAAATTTGCGGGTGATATTTCCGCCGCAAATTTTTTTGAATATTAAAAAAAATTAAATTGAATATTCTATATCCACAATATAACAAAATCCACTCAGACATCAATTTCAACCTGTCAATGCATTTGACCAATCCATAAAACAAACATAACAAATCGCATACAAAGTTTGTTCAAATACAAAGTTTAATAATCCTCATTATCATTGTCATCTTCATCATGATCATCTTCACTATTCTGATTATCTTCTTCCTGGCTTGGTTGAGTGCCAACGACTTGTACATATGATTTCAGCTCCTTAATCATTTGGTTCTGTTGATCTTTGGTATTGTTCAAATCGCATTTTCCACTCGCCTCACGTTGTTGGCTTTGTCTTGCTCCATTTGCTTTGTTGAATCGCTGAACCCGATCCAACATCTCCTGCTGCAACTGCTCCTTACCCTGATTAATATATGTAAACATAAATTCATCAATTCATTTCACGAATAATGAATTAACCAAAAATATGAAAAATAAAATGATTGACTACATCTATCAAAATATAAAAATCAATTAATAAAAAATATTACAGCTATTACTTAACTTGATTAATAACGTACTCAGGAACTTAACTCGACATAGGCCTTGAGGAAGATGAATCTCCATGATCATAAATAGATGCTTGAGAACCAAGGCCATAAACACGACCCTTCTTAGGACCGCCAACAGTTTTAATCCAAAGCTCTCGACTGGTCATTTGTGTACGGATGCCCCTTCTTCATTTGAGCCGAGAAGATTATTCGATTCCTTTGTTTTGAATTCCTCCTAAGGATGGAAATAAAAAACTTCTTATGGTTATTGTTATAACATGATTGTAATATTAAAGGCAATAATTTCTAAAGAAATACTAACATATAAATCCTTAGCTTTTGTAGAAACCCATGCAGTACGGTCTTCTTTCCTCAAATGTATGTGACGAAATGTCTCATCAACTGTGGGCTCTCTACCCAAAGTCTTAGCCTGTAATAATGAGAAAAAAAGTTAATAACAAAATAATAAAACATATTGCTAAACAACTGGCGATAATAGTTACCAATTTCTGTAATGAGTGCTCAACCACCGGTGTGCAAGCATCCACCAAAGGTCGAAGCACGATTCATCTTTGCTTGTTGACATTTCTCCTTATACATGCTACTAGCCCAGGTGCACATAAGTCTTCCTATATGCCTTCTCCAATCCAAAAAGGTCTTTTATTTAAGTTGCGTGCCTGCCCCAACAAACCTGATAGTCTCTTTGAACTACGACTATTATATGCCTTCCGCATATGGTTATGATGCTGAGGCATCCACCAAACATAACTCTTCAAAAAAATTATGTAAATAACATTAAAGTTTTAAAAAAAATTGCACTATTACAAGACAAACAAACATAATTATGAGGAATAAAAATTGATACATACTTGACCTTTGCTCAGTAAAATGAGCATAACTTGAGTTACGTATGTCGAAATGAGGTGAATTAGGTGTCCTTCGAAAGCTAAGAGAAAGAGCTACAACTTTCATGAAGAGCACAAAAGCTAATTCTCATTATATCTTGAGACACGGGCTGTGTTTTTTGACATGGGCCGTGTTGTTTGACACGGCCACACCCGTGTCCTGCTCTGTCTGCACGTTTCCACTAGATTTGAATCTGCGCGAGAGTTATTCGGACACGGGCCGTGTTCCCGGGACAGAAGTTTTGCAGAATCGTAGTTACGGTTCCATTGGCCAAAATCTTGGATTTTGGTCACTCCAATCCAGTTTCTAGGTGAGTTTAAGTCCCAAATAAGTTCATAAACATGAAGGGAACATAAAACACCAAAAGATTTCGCTAAAAATGGATCAAAACACTATAAATCTCATCCTTGGTTATTCAAAACCTAAAACTCTAAATTCTCATTTCAAATGGAAAATCAAGGTATACAAGTAATGAAAAACTGTTCTCATGCCTCTAGTAAACCAAATCATGTTATTCTCAAGTTTTCTAATAAGATTCAAGCCAAAACAAGCCAAAACAAGCAAAAACAACTCAAAACCCTAATTCCTACATCAAGTCACAACTTAAGAACAAGATGAAAAGAATAAGAAAGTGAGTCAAGAACAAGATTTTTCCCTTACCTCAAGGTCTTGAAAATGACGAAGGTTGCTCATGGAAGCCTTTATCTTGAAAGGGGAAGTGAGAAAGGGGAAGGGAGAGAGGAGAGATAATTAGATAAAGAATGCCATCTGAAAAATGAAAATGGCAGAAAGAAGAAGATGAAGTAGATTTAATTTTGCATGGAAAAATCACGCAAATGTATTATTTGAATTACGGCATAATTTGCGGCGATTTTTCCGCCGCAAATTATTTTAATATTTTATTTAGAATTTTTATTATACTTATCAAATTTTATGATTTTTCATCGCATGTAATTTAAATTTAGATTTGCTTGTGATTAGCGGTGGATTGTTTTAATATTTTTTGGAATTTTAATTATACTGATCTATTTTGCGGTGAATTTTTTTGCCGCAAATTTTTTTTTAAATTGCGGTGAATTTACGGCGGATTTATCCTCCACAAATTTTTTTTATCTGAAAAAAAAATTTACGCTAGAAAAGTCACTATTTTAGTGGTGAAAAATTCGCCGCAATTTAATCCATCGCAAGATCCGTCAAAAGTCATAAAATTTTTACTTTCAATCCCATAAAAAATTCACCACAATTTTGGCGGATTCGAATCACATAAAAAAAAACCACCGCAAAATCGTTGTTTTCTTGTAGTGGAGGTTATTTTTGTATTGGACATAGGCGATCAAATCGAAGTCTAAAAGAGATTGAGACTCTGATGTCTACCTTTCTGAAGACAATGTCGATGTCCTCAACTTTTTGGTTGAGTGAGGCAATAAAAGTGGAACCATCTATTGTAAAGATGTCCTAGATGAGCCCTCAGACTCTATAAAATCATTCTTAGTTATCTTGTCATACATATGTTTAGTAAACTTGTATTTCCAAATTTACTTCTAGGTATTGTAACATTCTTGTTTCTTGTTTGCAGAAAGTATGACTCCTCCAAGCGGTTGGCCCAATGAAAGGTTGGAACTTCGGGGTCTGGATCCCAACCTACCATCGCGATCCCTCCAGCTCAAGCCCAACCTCAAGATGTTGATCCCAGTTCTCCCGCTCAACCACTCTGGTTCCACTACTGTCGCAATGCAAGAGAAATTTAATATTTTATATTATTGAATGTATATTACTTTAATTATGTGGATTAATTTTTTATTTTAATTATTTTTTTACATAATAATTGCTCACATAACTTTAATTAATTCTTAATATTACAAAAAGTTTTTACTTTAAATATATATAACAAATTTTCATGACCAATGAATTGTAATTTAAATAGTATTTCTCTGTCTTACCAGTGGAAGTCTAGGTTCGATTCCAATTCCGCTAATTTGGCAAAGTCAGTTCAGTCCCCTTATTATCTATTGGCAATGTATATATACATACACACACGAGACACACGAGGAGGATTAATTTATATTAATATAAGTTAATTTTTTTATATTTATTTTTAATTATTAAATTTATTTTTATCTAATAATTATTTTTAATAAAATAATATCAATTATTAAATAAAAATAAAATTACTAATTAAAAATAAGTATAAAATAAAAAAAATTACATTTGTATAAGCTCCCGTTCTATATATATATATATATATATATATAAGAATTTCTGATGAAAGCAAACAAGATTAGACGTTATCAAGTTCTCGGCCTGTTGCGTTTATTGTTGACGACTCTTCAAATGTGTTTTTGGCCATCCATGTCGTCAATTTTGGAACTGAATATGCTAAATAACAACTTTTAATCCTGTTTTTAATGCGCTGGCGTTTTTACTTGTTGACTCTTTCCCTCCGTTTGGAATCCTTTATTTAGCACATGTCCAGTTGTAAAAGAGGAAATTCTTCCAATGCCATCTACCACTACCTCTTAATTACTAAGTTTATTTATTTATGAAAAAACGGGGTCAAGAAAAGGTTCCAACAAGTAGAAAGGCCAAACCTGCCAGTACCATATACTTTACTGGTCGTGTCTGCTGCATATAAAAAAATGGAATCATACAAAGGATATACTTGGATGGAGTGGTTTAGATAGAGCGAAGAGGGTTTTTTTTTTTTCTTTCTTAGTAAACATTTTTCTTATGTGAAATCTTTTTCAAAAGAGAAGAATAAATAAAATGTTATCATGTAATCAGCTCAAAAAAATAATTATCATGTAATATTTTATAACTTCTAAATTTAAAATAAAAATTTAACTTATTTTTGTTTACGTCTAAACTTCACCGTCTACCTAACAGTGATTGATAAATAGATTATGATGTCAAGACCTCTAAATGTTCAAAACATGTTCAAAGGCACTTGATTAAAAACCTGTCCCATCTTCAACGTGTGACAGATGCTTAGCATTTTAGCAAGATTATCAGCACACACCTTGGCTTTAAGATAGATATGCTGCCAACGCACCTCCTAGTTCTGGCTGAGAAGATAGATGATTGTTTTAACTAAGCCTAGAGGGGCACAAGGTGGGTCTCCTTGCAACCGTTAAACAGGAAGCGGATAGCATGGATAGAGACTGCCTTTGTGGATAGAGTCTGCCTTTATAATTGAATTAAACTATTATGTATAAAGATAAGGCTCTTGGATATTTTAGCAGAGCTTTAAGCAGGTTTTTCTATCGATATGTTAATGTTATTTTCACATAAAAAATTTGAAGTAAATTTTACTTCATTTTGATTCTTATATTATTTTTTCGCGATATGGTTAGCAGATATTACTGATAAAAGTTTGGAATAATCTTTACATTATTTGAATTTACATGGAAATAATTTTCTTTTTCTGAATAAAAACACGTGTTTACAGGTTATGTAAAATAATCATATAATAGAGGATTTTGATGTGCAAATAAATATAATCTTATTCATTATTAAATAGACTAAGTGTGTATTTAGAGATGTGGTTCAAGTAATAAATAAGGTTGAGTTCATTAATTAAAATATCTCTACAATGTCAGAGTTAAAGAGCCTGCGAAAAAACACTTTATGTGAGAGCAGTCCCAAGTTCTAGTATCTAACCAAAATTTAGTTTTAAACTCAAAGTAGAAAATAGTTCAAAAGAACCAAGAAGAAAAAAGTTTGTGGTTGCGTGCCACGGTTTATTAGTATACCAAAAAGGAAAAGGAACTATGTACGGGTGTTAGTGTTTTTTGAGGGGGTCACGACCTCAGTAATAATATTGTTGTAGGTTATAAGTTAAATTGTTAACACAGTAATGGTTTTTTCAACCAGTAATAGTCTTATTCATACTTTTCGCTATATATTCATCTAATTTCATAATCTTTTTCACCTAGACATAATGAAAAAGTATGAGAGGATGATAAAATAATGGGAGAATTTAAGGGATGGAGAGTGTCTCCTCTTTATAACAAAACACTGCAATCAGTGCAATATAATAGTAAAACATTATATTACAATGGCAATATTTTGACCCATGACTTTATTTACTTTCAACTATTCCCTTTAACATCTCAACAATATTATACTATATTTTTCTTCAACTATTTCTTTTTAAAAGATTTCTACAATCCCCCCCCCCCCCAAAAAAAAACCACCAAAACAAAGTCCCCCTCCACCCAAAAAAATCCTCTAGCTCCGCCCTTGAACTTATGTATGTGGTACATATATGTTCAGTTTTTTCCTCGTTGAAATCATTGGAAAATCCAACCCAGACTTCTTTTTCCTCCTTATTGCAACTTGAGAGCATTGCATTGTCATTTTCTGCAAACCTATCTAAAAGGGTCATTTTCCAAGCATATATTTCTTTTTTATTTCTATTATTATTATTATTTTTGTGGTTGTGGAAATGTTTTTCAAAAGATTTTGTTTGATACACAAATACGGGTAGAATGTGCACGACAAAGTGATGTTTGAGTTTCATGCACTGTCTACACTATTGAATTATAGGTAATAGAAAACGTGGTGTAAACATTATTTCGATTAATTATTTCTACCTATGTCTTGTAGTTAATATTATGAAAAATGACTGAGTGCTGCCTCTTGCCTTGTTTTTTCGAGAAAAGCTTTATGCAGTAAAGTCCAATGCAAAACTGGTCCACTGAGAGTGCCATTCCTAAAACCACCAGAGCCACTCCCTAATATGATATTGAGAGACTATTTAGCATTGTCATGGGTCACACATGTAACATTGATGGGTATACCAAATGAAATGAATCCAAGAGTATACATCAGATCAGAGGACCTTAGCAACTGGAATTTGTTTTTTTTTTTAAAGGTGCAAGATCTATTTTAAAAAAACATGATAGAATGTAAAAGAATGGATCAGATGATCTTATTCCTTAAGCCATAATTTATATACACGAATGGGCACCTACAATTCCTCCTAGATTTGTGCCTCTCATATTACAGCTATTGATTCTATTTACACATGAGCCTAATTACAGCATGTTTAATTACAACAATTAAAGAAATCAAATCTGATTTACCTATGATTGCAAACTAATAAAGGTCTGCCAAATATAGCTTAATACCCCTTTTCAAGTGGGAGCATGGACATTTCGAATGCCCAACTTGTCAAGGAAGGATTCAAATTGCGGTTTTCCCAATGCTTTTGTGAATATATCCGCGAGTTGAGTAGTAGTAGAGACATAAGTTGGGCGAATGTTGTCTTTGAGAACTTCATTTCGAACAAAATGACAGTCTACTTCAATGTGCTTGGTACGTTCATGAAACACCGGGTTTTTTTGCAATGTGTAAGGCCGCTTGACTATCACAGTGAATGATCATGGGTTTGTCATGAACTACCCCTAGGTTGCAGAGAATTCCTTTTAACCATTTCAACTCGCATGTAGTTGTTGCCATAGATCTATACTCAGCTTCAGCAGACGACCGAGAGATCGTATGGTGTTTCTTTGTTTTCCATGAGATAGGGGAGTCACCAAGCTACACCAGTCAGCCAGTGGTTGAACGTCTGGTTAAAGGACAACTAGCCCAGTCTGAGTCGCACCAACCATGAAGTTGCAAGTTACAGTCACGGCCAAGAAATATTCCTTGTCTTGGATTACCTTTTA
Organism: Ormosia emarginata; assembly: GCA_029884605.1. Classification (NCBI taxonomy): domain Eukaryota; kingdom Viridiplantae; phylum Streptophyta; class Magnoliopsida; order Fabales; family Fabaceae; genus Ormosia; species Ormosia emarginata. The sequence goes on along the minus strand of JAQQTP010000089.1, from coordinate 24,203,823 downwards.
GGAACCGAACTACTCGTAGTGCAGCTTCCCAATGTTCGATCCGAGGTTGGTGCATGAATTGAGATAAAGTGTGGACACTGTATGAGAGCTCAGGCCGTGTGAAACACAAGTAAATCAACCGCCCAACCAAACGCCAATATTGTTCGGGATTTACAAGAAGTTGTCCGGCAGCAAGTGACAAGCGATGATTTTGGTCCAACGGAGTGCCTGCAGGTTTAGCACCGAGGAGACCAGCTTCAGATATAATATCAAACGCGTATTTATGCTGACAAAGGAAAATACCCGTAGGATTTCTAGCAACTTCAATACCCAAAAAGTACTTCAATGCACCAAGGCCTTTCAAATGGAAACACACGCTGAGATAATGCTTCAAGCGCTTAATGGCAAAAGAATAATTGCTAACAATGATTAAATCATCAACGTAGACAAGAACCACAAGTTGGACGCCCTCTTGGTGTAAAGTGAACAGAGAATAATCAAGATATGATTGCTGAAATCCATAAGACTTGAGGGCAGTAGAGAGCTTGGCGAACCAGCAACGTGGAGCTTGTTTTAACCCGTACAACGATTTGCTTAGTTTGCACACCATGTTCAGTTTCGAAGCTGAGAACCCAAGAGGCATTTTTATGAAAACTTCTTCATTTAGTTCTCCATGTAGAAACGCATTGTGCACGTCCATTTGGTGAAGTTCCCAAGTTTTTGCTGCTGCCACTGCTAATACAGTCCGTACCGTGACCAGTCTTGCGACTGGTGCAAATGTTTCGATGTAGTTGATCCCTTCCACTTGATGATTCCGGAGTACAACCAATCGAGCTTTAAACCGTTCAACTGTCCCATCTGAATTATACTTGATGCGGTACACCCACTTGCACCAGAGAGCTTTCTTCTCATGCGGCAGCCGTTGCATGCTCCATGTATGATTTCGTTCGAGAGCTTGGATCTCAGCTTGCATTGCTTCTCTCCATCGAACATCTTTCACTGCCTCATGAAAGTAGAGTGGCTCTTTTTCTGCAGTAATTGCTACAAGGAAATGTCTGTGTGGCAAGGAAAATTTGTCACAATTTACATAGTGTGCGATAGGATAGGGTGTACCTGAAGGATGTGATTGAGCTGATGAACTAGAGGAAGGACTCAACTTCTAAACCGTGTTTGTCACGTAGCCTTGCAGCCGGGTAGATGGTTGTTTTACACGACGGCCACGTCCCAACAACTCATTTCCATCATGAGCACTTGAGACTTCCATATTCGTACCCTCTGATATCGCAGCTGCATCGGCTGCAGCTGTCTCTGTAGTGTGACTGATCTGGAATTCTCCATTTGAAGGTTCTGGCACCGTGGCAGCTTCTGCAGCAACTGCTTCTGCAGCGTGAGTACCCATATGTCGTCAACACTCACTTCTGTTAATGACTCTATTTGATTTTCTGCCAGATCATCAATTTGATTCTCCACGCCAGCATCTTCAGTAATGGAATTAGAGGGATTTTGTGCAGTTTCATTATGGTGGAATGGAAACTGGGTGTCGAAAAAATTGACATCCCGTGATACAAAGAATTCATGGGTCTCAAGGTCATAAACTTTCCAACCTTTTTGCCCATAAAGATACCCCATGAAGACACACCTACGACTGCGACTTGTAAATTTGTCTTCGTTCGTATTTTGGTTGCGCACGAAACACAAGGACCCAAAAACACACAACTGAGTATAAGAGGGTGGCTGTCCATGCAATACTTCATATGGAGTTTTTCCCTTTAGAACTGAACTTGGAGTGCGATTGATCAAATATCCTGCTGTCAACACACACTTGCCCCAAAAATCAATGGGTAAATTACCTTGAAACTGCAAAGCTCATGCCACATTGAGGATATGGCGATACTTTCTGTAACACCCCAAATTTCTTAAGTTTTTTACAGTAATTTTGACAGTTAACAAAATTTTACTGTTTAGTAATTTCTGAGTGCTGTAAAATTATTTTAATTATTCCATCAGCGTATTTGATTGTTTTGAGTGATTTACTCCGTGTCAGGAAAATAACAATTTTCGGGCCAGAAAAATTTTACGTAATTTAATTATTACTGAAAAGTCTTAATTATTTTACGTAATCTGATTTGATATTTGTGCGTTTTTTAATATTTGTGATTTTTGTGGATGATTATGAAATTTTACTGTTTGTGGGCCCAGGGGGTATATGTGGGCCTAAGTGGCCATATGTGGGCCCAAGTGGGTCCCGCAAAGTGGAAAATTTTTCTAGGCATAGAAAAATTTGTACTGTTTAAACGGAGACAGGAGCTCTTACTAAACCTGAATCTGGAAACAATTTTAGAAAATTTCTTGTAATGTGTTTTGTACTGTATTTAATTTATTGGACAAAAAAAATATAGTAAATATAATTTTGTGGGTTTTTAGCATATAAAAATAAATATTATACTGCTTAAGTCAATATTGGTGGTTTGGATATCCACCATTAATTTAATCAATGGTGGAGATTTAATCTAAACAAGCTTAATAAGGAAGGCTTTGATATCAACCACCCGATTTAATCAACAATGTAGAATTGTCATATAAAGTGGCTATAACCATTTGTAACCATTGGATATGGATTTAATCAATGGTAGAGATTTGGTCTCAAAAAGTGATAAAAAAGACCATTTATGACCATTGATGAAGAATTAATCAAGGGTGGAGATTTGGTCTTGTAAAGTAACAAGCGACCATTTATGAATTATTGGATGTAAATTTAATCAATGGTGGAGATTTGGTCTTAAAATTAGCAAAGACTAATTATGACCCTTGGATTAAAAGTAAGAAGAGTAATCTTGACCTTTCATTTTGGAGACACATCTAATGGCTAGAATTTAAAGGAGAAAGATCCAACGCCTTTCGTATTAAGTCTTCTAATCAAAAGTCTACCTTAATCCTAACCATTGATCCAATCAATGGTCTAGAATGCTCTAGATGGTGGCTAATTATGATGACAAATAATTGAATGCATTATGAAGAGGGGGAACAGTTTTTGGTGGCTTAAGGAGTAGCAAAGTGGAAGACCACCATTATTACTCATTTTAGGTCTTTCTTTGTCAATTTCAAGAAGCTAACACTTCAAAAATTTCTCTCCATTTCTCTTCTCCTCCATGTTTCGGCCAAGCACCCAAGAATACCTTCCATCACTCTTTAATTTCATACAGCCTTATTTCTTGAATCCTTACCTTATTCTAAACAATTTTTATGTTGGAGATTTCCTCTAAATCATTCATCTTCATAGACTTTCTTCAAGATCAAAGTTATGAGGTATTTATGGTGAAGTGTAAGGAAACTTCATTTCTTCTCTTCTTTTTCATGATCTAAACCATGTTTGATCCATGGTTCCTCTTAATCAAGTTTAGTATACTAATTTTTATGTATTTTGTTTTGTATTTGAGAAGCCCTTGGTGGTGAAAGACTTGGAAAAAGAAGCAAAACAAAGAGCTTTTGAGGATCTTTAAGAGGTAAGAGGGAGATCCATCTCACCAATCAAGTATGGTGGTGAGAGATGGTATTATATTTGGTGGATGGTGAATCCATGTGAGGATTCATATCCATGGTCTTGTAATTTATTTGTGGATGTTTATGTGTTTTAATTATTTGCCTATGCTTGATATGCTATGCATGATTTTATGGCTTTGATGGTATGCTTATATTATGGATGATGAGTATATGACATGCTTATAGTATTTATGATGAAATATGTATGTGTATGCCATGATGTGTTGGTGAAAAGGAAATCAATTTTTGGCTCCAATAGCCAAGGAATGGCTACGGTTTTGATGCCCATAATTAGAGTTTCATGTTAAAATTTTTCAAGAACAAGGAAATTGATTTGTTTAAAGAAAATTATGAAGTGGAGAAAAATAAATTTTCTTGGTTCTAAAGGCTATGGAAATTTCGGCCAAGACACCTCAACATAGGTGTTTATAACTTAATATTTTCATGGAAGAATAAAATTGGATTGATTTGAAAAGCATGGAAAATGAACAAAGGATATGTTTTTCAAGAGAACAAGAACACGTTTTTTTAAAAGGGATTTTATTGATTTATTATGTGTAAAAAGTTTCTAAGCATTTATTAAACTTGATTTCAAAAAACGAAACAGGCAACTTGGATTTTAAGGATTTGCAAAGAAAGTGAAAAAGGATTTGTAAAGAAAATGAAAAAGGATTTGTAGAGAAAGTAAAAAATGAATTTGAACAAATGGGTTTGGTTTTTATGACCATCGGTATTTCGATTTTGAAAACAAAGATTTTAATGATTTTGTTTGCATAAAACCATATCAATTTAGAAGGAAAGATATTTGATGATTTCAATGGCTAAGTACCACGGTTTTTGAGGGCTTGTAATGCCTTGATTTTTATGGAACAAAGTAATATTTTATAAAACGAAGTGTTTTGTCACTCGAAAGATTTGACAGTTTTCAATGAACACGCTCACGCGCTTTTGAAGACTTACGGATACCTTCATTTTATAATGAAATGATTTTCGCACAAGAATTTGGAAAGGGAATTAGAAATAAGTTTATCACTTGAGAAATCAAGTTTTTGTAACGAAAATGTTTTCAACTTCATTTATTTTGAAGAAGGTTGTGTTTGGAAATGATTTGGGAAAAATGAAGAATATATTGGTGTTTTGAAAATTTACTAACGATAATTGATTTTCGAGTTTTGAAGTACGTTAGGAATTTTAAGATTTGAAACAATGATTTATATCAATGGAAAAGTGATTTTTTTGTTGATTATATTTTGGAAAAGGATTTCTTGAGTAAAGAAATGTGAAAAAGATTTTCTTGAGTAAGAAAATGTGAAAAATGAAATACAAAGTCATATTATTTTGAGAAAGGTTGAAAAGGAATTTTTGAAGATTAAGAAATATTTTCTCAGAATGAAATGGTGATAAAAATATTTTTTACATATCTTAAAAACGCGATTTTTAAAACTACGCAATTTGAAAAATGTGTTGAAAATGATATTGATTTATTTAAGTCCAAAATAATATTTGGAATATTGAGGAATATTTTACGTGATTGTAAAATGTTAAAAAATAATTTACATGTTTTAAAAATGATTTAAAATACAGTAAAATATTTCTACGCGATTTGAATTACGTTTAAATATTTTATGTAATTTGAACTACTATTGAAAAATCAATATGTGATTTAAAAGTGATAGAATATTTTTACGTGATTGTGAAAATGACAGAAAGTCGTTCTGTGATTTGGAAAGTGTTTTAAATATTTTGAAAATGATAGAAAATGATTTACGCGACTTAAAACAATGATTTTTAAGTTACGCAATTTTGAAACAGTGAAAAAATATTATGCGATTTGAGAAACGTATATTTTTACACGATTGAGAAAAACATTGAAAAATTAGTACGCAGTTTAAAAGTATAACAGAAGAGTTGCAGCATTTTGAAAACGTAACAAAAATGTTACAAAATTTGTAAACGTAACAGTAGTGTTACGGTATTGTGAAAACGTAATAAAAATGTTTTGGAATTTTAAAACGTAACAAAAGTGTTACGGTATTTTGAAAATGCAATGTGTTGTGTTGTGATTGTGAAAATGTAACAAGTGAGTGTTACGGTATTGTGAAAATATAACTAAAATGTTTTGGAATTGTGAAAACGTAATGTAATGTTACGCTATTTGTGAAAAACATGACAAAAAGTGTTTTATGACTATAAAAACATAATAACATGATGATTCTTCGTTGAACCAGGTGTCCATACACTTGTTTGTGAAAACAACGAGTTTTGCCTGTTATTGGCATGTGGTGCATTTTAGATGCATTAGAAAAAATATATGCGTTGAGGTATATGATTGAATTGAACAAACAAATTTGAAAAGAATGGTCATTGTGGTTGGACTTGCACTGATATATTCGTACATTGTATAAACTATATCTGAGAAATTATGAGATATACATGTGATTGGTATTATACCTGTGATTGGTATTTGATACATTATACATGTATTGGAATGGTCCGATGAGAACTGGATATGGTTGATTGCCTTGGAGAAACACACCTCTTGAGTAGGTGCGATATGCGTAGTGTAAGTCACTCGTTGACCTTGGGGGCATCGGGGTGCGGGTTGCCTACAGTGGGCAGTGAGTCGCTCTACTGTATCCATAAGTTAGACCAATGCAACACACCAATGATCCTGACCGAGACACTATCCATAATCAAGATCTGATAAAGACTGTCGTGTATGTACTAGATGTGTAAAAATTGAAATGAGAATTAAAGCACGTGGTCTGAGGCACGTGGTACCAAAGCAGTCTTTTCGATCATTTTCTCGAACCGAGTTTAGTTCCATGAGTAGAACATTGAGTCTAAATGCACATGCATTTTATGAGTACTTTTATATCTGTGTGATATATATAAATGAAGGAATAATTGAGCATTTGATTAATACTGGATGATGATGATGATAATTAATGTTGATGGCATTGTCATGTATTTTGAACTGCTATAGGATTGGATGATGATAGTTGATTAATGTCGAATACATTATTAGAACTCTAGTATGATATACCTGTATGACATTGTTGTTTGTGTTATCTCTGTGCTACCATGTTGGTATTGGCATAGGTGATCTCACCTCTTTGTTTTATGTTTTGGTTGGGTTTGTGTTGTGAAATAAATACGTAATAGATAGAATGAGTTTTCCGAGAAGAAACTGATGGTAGATACTCAGAGATTGATGAAAACATTGAAAAGTGGTTGTCTCAAGTTTGAAGATGTGCCGGATAGACAAGGACTAGAGTTCTGATGCATCAAGTAGGATACAAGAGAAGAAACGAGTATGTTAAGATTTAACGTTAGTGTTATACCGTGCTATTAAGTAGAACCTGTCAAAGGGTTATTACTGTTAGAAAAAAAAAGAGTCTGTAAGTTTTATATTTCTCTTTAAATTGTTAAATGGAACAATTAGGTCAATGTTGTATATGAATCTGTTTCAATGTATTTTTCAGTATTACTTATAAATTTCAGTAAGTTTATGTTTTAGTAAGAAAGAAATTTTAAAACCCATCTTTTATAACTCAAACTTTGTGCGAACTTCTTTTTGATTATGAGTCGGGAGTCAGATATGTGATACCCTAGGGAGGGTGTTACACTTTCTTTCAACCTTCCCATTTTGCTGAGGTGTTCCTGTACACGAAGTTTGAAAAACTATCCCATGTTCAAGAAAATATTTTCTCATGCAAATGAATTCCATTCTATTATCGTTTCTCACAGTTTTAACCTTTTTGTTATATTGCCTTTCCACTATAGAAAAAAAATTTGTCAGTGTTCGTGTCACTTCTTTCTTATCAATTAGCAAAGAGATCCACACTGCACGTGAGCAATCATCAATAATAGTAAGGAAATATGAAGCACCACAAGAAGAACGAGTTCTATATGCACCCCATAAATCACAATGTATCAAATCAAATGTATTAGAAGCTTGATGATTACTCAAAGGAAATGTTTCTCTAGTTTGCTTAGCTCTTTGACATGTATCGCAAACTTTATTTTGTAAATCGCTAACTCTACTCCCACTACCATTAGAAACCAACTGAGTAGTTTTCTAAGATGGATGTCCCAACCACTTGTGCCATACTTCTAGTTGATTCATTCCTTCAACTCTGCATGCCTTCACCTTGGGAGCTTCCCGGAAGAAGTAGAGTCCATCCTTTCGTTCACCCGCACCAATCAGCATCTTCGAAGTTCGGTCTTGTATAGCACACAAATTAGCAGTGAACTGGACATTACAATTTGATTCATCTAACAGTTGTGATATAGAAATCAAGTTACAATTCAACTGAGGTACATAAAGCACGTTTTCAAGTTTTAAACTATCAGTAAGTCTTATTGTTCCTTCCTTAGTAGATGTGGCAGTATGTCCGTAGGAAGTCCAATAAGGCACCCAGACATTTCCCTCACATCACACAGATGTTGCAAGGTTCCTGTCATGTGATTAGATGCCCCACTATCGAGGATCCATGAATTGAGTTTAGTCTTACCAGTCATGCTTTCGTTTGGAGTGACCTTTGAAGTGTTAACCATTTCTACCAAAGTTTTCCACTGCTCCTTGCTTAGTCTTGTCATGGCCGAACTCTCTGCATCCCCACCAATGCTAGATCCTAAGCTTTGGACAGCATGAGCACGTACTGGGCCCTTTTGTGTACGTCCACTGCTTGATCCCGTGCCTCCAATGCGGTTCTGACTTCTTCCTCGTCCACTTGCCTTTTTATCATTTCTGGGGCATTCACACCACCATTCTGGGTATCCGATCAGTAGAAAACAACTTGCCTCATCATGTCCTGTCTTGTTGCAGTGCGTGCACACAGATTTGTTCTTATTCTCACGCCCTTTCACCTTCGCGCTTGCTTGAACAGCCAAGGCCATGACTTCTAGTCTTTCTTCTCTGCCTCGTGTGATAGTTCGCACTTTTTCTTCCTGCACTAGAATAGAGTACATCTTATTTAAAGACGGCAAAGGATCTGTGGCTAGCAAGTTGGAACGGACTGTTCCATAGAGCCCATCATCCAAGCCCATCAAAAAAATGTGACCTCGTTCTTCTTCTGTGCATTTTTCAAGCTTTGCCGCAATACCACATGTGCACCCTTTACAAGTGCAAGTCAATACTAGTTCGTGGTTTGCCAAGTCATCCTACAGAGCCTTTAGCTTTCTGTAATAGCCTACCATGGACAAACCTCCTTGTTTGCATTATGCCAATTCTGATTTCAGTTGCTGTATTCGTGGACCGTTCACAACTGAGAATCTCCCCTTTATGTCGTCCCAAATCTCCTTGGCGATTTCCAAGTAGGACATGGTCATTCATAGAGTCGGCTCTACTGTGTTCAAGATCCATGACACCAACATGGCTTGAACAGTCCACCAATCCTCTAACTCAGAGGATCCTTCTTTGGGTTTCTCTATGGTTCTGTCAATGTAGCCCCATTTTCTTCTTGCTCTCAGAGACGTCTTCATAGCTCTAGCCCATTCATCATAGTTTTCGCCCTTCAGCTGCACCTGCGTGATCACATTCCTAGGTCATTGGAATTGAGATCATATGGTGATGGCTTTTTCTTCTGAGTTTGTTCGTCTCCTGTCACAGAAGACTTCGCTTGACCTTCTTTTCCATCCATAGCAGCCGCCAGGTATATTTTTCCTAGGGTTGTATGCTCTAACACCATGTAAAAGAATGGATTAGATGATCTTATTCCTTAAGCCATAGTTTATATACACGAATGGCCACCTGCAATTCCTCCTAGATTTGTGCCTCTCATATTACAGCTACTAATTCTATTTACACATGAGCCTAATTACAGCATGTCTAGTTACAGCAATTAAAGAAATCAAATCTGATTTGCCTATGATTGCAAACTAATAAAGGTCTGCCAAATATATCTACTTGCCAAATATAGCTTAATATAGAACTAAGAAGGTGAATTGAAAAAAAAACATGATATAACTAAGAGAATGTGAATTGGTTCTATATGTTCAATAACAAAAAATTATAAAATAAAAAACTATGTAAATGCAAACATAAGTAATATGAATGTTTGAAAATAAAGAGGATAGGGTTGAGAGAAATACATAAATAAATTTATACTAGTTCGATTACAATTTGTGACTTAGGTACAGTTTCCTAAGAAACTACTTGAGATTTTCTTTGCCTTTTGTCGAAATTTTACTTTAAGAACTCTAACGAACCTTCCTCTACTTCTACCCTCAAAGTAGAGTAACAATAGTTTCTTTCTCTCAATGATACCACCAAAATCTCTCTTTATCTTATCTTGAAATAGAGTACCTAAATCTAAAACAAACTCCTAGAATGTTATTCACATTTTTTTCTTTTTTCACTAGAACAAGATACTCTCTTTTTCAAATGCTCCTATGCATCGAGGTACAACAAAATCACAACTCGCTCTCTAGATTATATAAGTAAATATAAAACTCTAAGAATGAAGAAGAACAAAATATGATAAGAATGCAATAGTTCCTCTTTTTTCTTTTAGCAAGAAATGATGTTGATCTTCTCCAAGACTTCCTTTTTATAGTGGAAGGCTTTTCTTTAATTTAGTTAGTAGTTGGTGAGTGAAAAGATTCAAAAATGGTTCTTCTTTAATTCATGGAAAGCAAACCCGCACAAAAATGCATAAGTGCTACTTTTATTCTTAATAGTTGTTGTTTCGCTCAATACTTGCTAGCTTGGTTTCTGATCTTCTATAGTTTTAGTTTGGCAGTATAACATCACATTTTTCCACTTAGGAGTATATATATATATATATATATATATATATATATATATATATATATATATATATATATATATATATATATATATGCATACCTTTGTTGTAATACTCTGGAAAAATATGTTAGGCTTGTATATGGATACAGATGTAACATAATACTTACTTAACATGTCAATTAAGTTTTGTGACTGTCTGAGCACGTTTAAGCACTTTGCTGCAACGCTATGTGTGGAAAATAGTTATTTTTAGCTCCAAAAGTGGCTTAAACTACTTAGTGAAAATAAATGTGAAAAGTTTATTTTTAGGTCACAAATGTGTGAACTATGATACAGTTAAATTTTGAGGTTAATTGGAGTTAGTTTGATATTTTTAAGCATATTAATTGTGTGTTTTAATACCGGATTGACAAATAACAGATGTGGAAAAATATGAAAATGATGAAAATAGATTTTTAATGAATCGTAAGATTTATTTTAAATCTGTTGGAGGTTAGAGAATTAGATTTGGAGAAATCTAATTGTTCTTAGCAAATCGAGATTTTTGATATAAGTTAGTACTCATCCTATAAGTAGCAAAATTGGACTTTACTACTCATAGATCCCACGATAGAGAGGAGAGAAAACAAAAAAGAGAAGAGAAAAGAAAGAAGGGGAAACCAAAGGAGAAGAGAAGAAGAGGAAGAAAGAGGAGGAATCAAGTGGAGCTTGGATCTTCTATGGCCATCCTTGGCTTCATCTTCAAGACCTTGAGGTAGGAGAAAACTTGTTTTTACTCTTTTCTTTCATTTTCTCTATCTTTGGTCATGAGAAGAGTTCATGATGAAATTGGGGTTTGAGTGTTGTTCTTCATTGATTCTTGAGAATTCTTGATGTGAGAAATGGATTTCTATGGTGATTTTGGGGGTTTTAGGCTTGATTCTTATTGGAGAACTAGATGATAGCTTATTTATGACTTATTGGTTGCATGGTGATACATTTTTCATCCTTTAAACACTTATGATTTCATTTGAGTCAATAATGGGGTTTTAGGCTTTTCTGTTGATGGATGATACATTGATGCATTTTGAGTTGTTTTAAAATTGGTTTAAGACTTAAAACATGACTAGGGACCTTGTTGGTGATTGGAAATCACTTAGTTTAGAGATTTGAATGATGGGGAGGTCATTGTTCCTTAATGGAACAGTGACTGTTTTCTATAGAATTTACAGTCGCAGGGTCACGCCTAGGCACAGGGGGGAACCAGTTTTCAGTTTGTATGAACCAGAGAGCATCACGCCTAGGCGTGAATGGATTGCCCCTAGGCGTGGATGTCTGGCAAAAACAAGGTATTTTATTTGATGCAATGAAGTCTTCTAATGGTGTAATTTCTTCTTTTATGCTTCTTAATGAGTGTTGATGCTCTAATAATAGTATTTAATGAAGTGAAAATGTGATCAATCAAGAATGATTTGTAATGCTAATTATGTGAGGTAATTATGCATGAATATGTATACATACATAAATTGTGATGTTGAGAACACGAGTCTTCCTAGGAGTAGGAATCACTCAAGTATACTCTTTTTAGAGTGTTGAAGTACTTTTAGAAGTATTTGGATGAAATGTTTGTGAAATGAACTTGAGATACATGTAAATCAATTGTGGAGCTAGTTGTGGGAAGTAATTAGTAATTGTATAGCATGTGATGTTTGTGAAACATTTTGAGGTGAGTAATATCCTCTCTATATTTGTTGAGTAGTGAAGGTAAGTAATATCCTAATCACTTGTGTATTGTTAATTAAGGAGAATAATTAATCGTGATTATATACATGATTGTATGTTTTGCCTTTGTTGAAAGGTGTGAACTCCATAGATGAGGGTAATCTATATTACGTAAGGTCAATGGTATTCTTCCTATTATAGTGATTTGAGGATGAACTTCCTCTCCAATATTGAGACCGTGTAGTAGATGGATTTTACTACCTGGAGTGTTGCTTTCTGGATGGATTTCCAGTGCTTATTCGAGACTTGGGATGAATTTCTTTTGTTTTGTTCAGGGCTCATGCATTCATAACATTACCATGGACTTGGTATCATATATTATTCATTTCATACTTTGGATTTGCATAGACATAAACACTAGACATAATTTGGCATAACATGACAATTGCATGGGCGGTTGCTATCATGACATAAACTCATAACATTGTAATTGTATGAGCGATTGCGTGTCTCTAAGATGAAGATATTGTTATTGTGTACTTCTGTGATTGAAGTGGTAATTTAGTAAATGTGTAATCTTTATGAATGTATAAACTGTTGGTATTGGAATACTTCTACTGATATGTGATTTCTCACCCCGTTTGTGTTGTCATGTAAATCCAGGTATGAGTCTTTCAAAAAGGGAAGCAGAAGCTAGGAGTGCTTAGCTTAGTGTAGCTGAGTAGTTTCTTTTGAAATTATATACATTTTGTATTTATGAACAATATAGTTGTGATGTAATATTGATGTATTCATTCGAAACTCATATTTTATATATATACATGATTTGTTATTTTGAAAATTACATAGTTGTGAAGTAGTAAGCCTAAATCTAATGACTGTGGTGATATACTATGATTATTAAATTCGAGATGTTACATTTGAGAGTCCTTATTCTCTCTTAAAAGTGCTTGACTTTTAAAAATAAAGAGGCAAAAGAGTTTATTTCTATAAACACAAATCAAATCATTAATAATAGAAGAAATTTCGAAACATGTTAATTTGAATAATCTTCTCAAATAATGCAATAACAACTAATAAGAGGATTTGAATCTTATCAATTAAGAGAGGCTATGATCAAGCAATTTAAAATTATTAAAAAGAGTTTTTTCCGCAATGCTTTAGCCTTTATGCTACGAAAGTCATCTACGAATCGCATTCACGAATGAACAGTGGCCAATATGTGCCGATTTCGAAACAGAATACATCAAATAAATATAAATATTAAAAAAAATCATAAGTGGTCCGTAAGCCTTTTCACAAAAATTATTTCGTGTTAATGATCATTTTCCTTGTTCAATATTGTTGGTGAAATCATTGGTCATTGGTCAACATTGTAGATGTATTTAATATTTTAAGAATATATAAAATATTCAATATTTTTTTATTTAATGATTAAAAAATTATTAGAATAATTAATTATGAGGATTTAAAATTATATTCTAGGTATATATTATCTCACCAAACCCATCTTTGCTTTGGTTCAAAAATTAAAGCCGCTTGCAAGGACTTAGAAGCAGTGAATTGGTTTGGTCTAATTCCGAAGATATGGTCAAATGCTAAGTACGTGTATATTCCATAATGACAGGATCTAGCTACCCTACCTAAATAAACTAATTAAGGCATTATTAACGCTAATGGCTTGCCCTTGGTCAGTGATGATTATATATGGTGCAAGTGAGAGCTGAATAGGAGTTATTGTGGATCCTCGTTTACCTCCGGAGAATGTAACATTTGCTGCAGTAGCCGATTTCTCCTAGTTCAAATTCATACTAGTTTATAGACACATACAAAATAGCAGTTCCCTCTGTCAATGATTTCATTGAAGACAAGCCAATTTTACTCTCCTTGGTTAAAGATGGACCAGACTATGAACTTGTCCTCACAACTTTTACCGGCAATTGTCATTCTCTATTGTCCATTTTTATATTGTGTTTAAATTAAATCTAGTGGCAATGTAAATTTTTTATGTTGTTAAACAAGAAAATGTTATAGGATTTAGCAATATAAGCTCTTTCACTTATAATAAGAAGTTTTAGCTGATTTTTAAATATGTAGTACCATATGATGCATTCAGTGTAAATAAATTACAAACCCAAAAAAAAAAAAAATTACATTGTTAGTTTCTCATAGATTTTGATTTTGTGCAATCTCTCTTGTTTCGTAGAAAGTTTATATCTGGTAACTAAAGAGTCCAATTTCATGGTTTATATACATTTAGTTTTAGAAATGAAAGAACCGCATGGTTGATACCAAATTTACCATTTTAATCCTTCTTCATGAAAAACAAAATAATACAAACCATTTAGATTTGGGCTGAAAAGTCCAAATGAAATTCAAGCCTCAAATTTCAAACCTATGTAAGTAAGATGATTATCAGCCGAGTAAAGTAGCTCCAAAGTCCAAACCGCAGATAAACGGCTACCGGTACCACCACTGTTTGGTCCTTGTTGGTGGTAGGGACCATTGCCCGTGAAATCTTCGGCATAGATATCACGTGATATACAGCGTCCCTAATGCCACCACGTCAATCCCCGTGGATGAAAAAACACCCTGCCACATCGCTTGCAGTTGCCAAATAGCACGTGAACTGAGACACGGAGTAGTGCCACTTTGTTGATTTCAGGTCCATTATTTCAAACAATGCATTGAATTCCAAGTGTTAATCATGTCATGCTTGTCATCACATTGTTCAATGTTATTTTTAGACATTAAAATTAAATTTTCACATTTACATAATAGTTTAAGCATTTTAAGAAAGTTGAATTTTTATCTGATATTGGAGCCTCCATGACCAATTAATCACCATTTCATCTTTGTCCTTCCATTCTCCATAAGAAAACTAAGAGATTCTTGTATATATTAAGTATACATAGTTAAAATATACCAGATTAATCAATAATTATATATTAACACTTTAGCTTATTATGAAAAAATTCAAGATTCAAATTTAAGTTATTTCATTATTATGAATGAAAGGTCAACCAAATAAATTAAAACTTACATTATCACTTTAAACTGTAAAATATTTACATAGCATAATTCACATAACTTATATGTACTAAATTGTATGCAAAAAAAATTTGATGAAAAATCAACAATTGATATATTATTAGTTAAAATATAAAATATTTGTGACATAAAAATTTATGTAATTATATAAAATTATAGATTTTGGAAGGGTTGATAGTTGATACAATACATGCAGCCACTACTGCATCTGTCTCGACCTTCTATGACCCCCGGTCTCTGCTCTCTGTCTATACCACAGTGAGAGTCAAAGTTACTGTTCCTTCTTTATCATGTCCCTCTGTCTCATCATTTCTTTGTCCCCTGCAGTTCACTCCTATAATAGGCATGCATGGCAACGCAACCTGCAACCTGCAACCTGCAACCTGAGGCCTTGACAACCGTCTCTCTGAGACTCTGACTAGTGACAAGTAATATGTCGTATTTTAACAGCAAATTCCATCATGAATGTGTGGTCTTATAAGGGGAAACAAAGTAGCTTGGTTTCTCTGTCTGTCTTAAAATTGGTGATGAGAAAGGTGAAGCAACAAACAAGTGTAATGCTGCAAAATTTATGCTGTGATGAAGCCGCACCTCCTCCAACAGTGGCACCATTGAATACTCAGAGACCAGAGCATTGGAAGCATTTCGATGCCTCAGTGAATGCGGTGTCTTTTGGGTTCGTTGCCACTGCCATCCTCATTTCAATGTTTCTTCTTCTGGCTATCTTTGAGAGGTTTCTTAAGCAAAGATCAACTGAATCCAGTGCTCCAACTCCAATGGATCTTGAAGGCCAAATGGATTTTGGAGGAAAGCTCGAGAATCCATCTCCCAAGGTGCACTCTAACCCCCTTACCTTTGCTTTCATTTGCTTCTAATGCAGTTGATTCATCTTCATGGTGAAATTGTAACTTTTCTTTCACTTTCTTGGCATGCTGTTATAAATCCAAAATATACAATGATGCAGTTTTGACTATGATTTTCCCATAACTTTGATTGTGCATGGTCCATAATGTCACAAGCTTGCAGACCACACATGTAACAATTTTAATCCTACCATATGGAATTAACTGTATGTGTAGTTGCAGTCTTGCAGATCCTCATGGGTCATGTAGTAAAATTTCTTGCTTTGTACCATGATCAATCTGAAAAGGATGTTCAGTTTTTTGCATGGCAAATGTAAATGCAAAAGTGAAATCATTTTTGCTCCAAAAATCTTTTTGAAAGAGCTTGAATTCAGTGATTTTTAGGTTCCAAATATTTTCGTATGACAAGATATCTTAAATAGTAGTTTTTTTTGGTACATATCTTAAATAGTAGTTTATTTATGTATAACCAACTTTCTAAATTTTGTTTGCTTAATTGTGTACAAAAACCTCATTAGGGAGAAACTAGCTAGGGTAACTTTTTGTCTGTTCATACTAGTTTGTTTGTCTTATGGGGACTGCTATATGTTAGTAGCTTGTGTTTTTCTTTCAAATGGCATAGCAGAGAAGCAAAAAATTGTACTAATCTTACTGTGACATAATTTAATCTTAAGTGCTACTAGCTGTAATAGAAGAATTTATTGAAGAGTGTTTCTTAATTAACTATTCCATGTTAATTTAGGCACGGTACACTCCATTAGATGTGCCATCCAAGATCCATTCTGCTCTAAAATTGGGCAAATTAATTCTCCAATTTAAGCTCTGAGAGGAAGACTCTTGAACTATTGCTCATGATTATCGCACACTGTCATGGATTTTCTGAGTAAAAGGAGTACTCTAATGAACTGTCACACTTGTTTATAGTTTTATGCTTCATGTACTGAGGACTACAATTTCTAGCCATCAGTCTTGATGCTCAATAAACCTTTACCCATCCACCAGATGATTGCATTACAATGTTTGATCAAAATAGCATCTGATCCACTTTCTGTTTAAAGATTGAATTCCACTTCTAAAAAGTGATCAGTTTGGTGGTGTGATGATTGTGGCATCATATTCCTACTACGATTGAGTTGACTTGCCTTTAGCGATGGCCACTTCTGTATGTACCAACTCTTTATTAGCTTTCTAGGCAATGCTTAAGCACATGTATCATATAATGATATCTACCAGTTAAACTTTTACTTAATAAGAATGGTCGTGCACATGTTTTTCTTCTTAAATGGTTCTCTAATTTTCCCTTTTAATGTAATACATTAGTTTCATGTAGCTGTCACTTTTATATGCTAACATAGTTATAGTCTTCAGCTACTTTCCTTATGCAGCTATGGTATACGTTTAACTTATAACAAAGTGATGGAATGGTAGATATGGCCACATGGTAACCGTTGACATCTCCTACTACAGGGGTTAATTGTCTTTTCTATGTATTGATGGGCTATAGGGGGAGTCTTAAAGTAGGGGAGATCTTTATCAACGAGTTAAGTAAGAAACTACAATAATAAGTCTTACGTCATATCTTAATTCAAAACCTTAAAGCAATGAGTTTATGGATCTTTCTACTTATATACTCTTCACTTAATACATTCTTTACCAATGTGAGACTTCAACACTCATACTTGAATTTCAAACATGTATTTGCATGCTAACTCATCTCCTATCACCAAAATCCAGACACAAGTCTATGGACTGCTCATGCTTTTATTTGAATGCTAATGTAAGCTACTGGTTTTTATTTGTGTAGATGACTATTTATGGGAGAGGTGTATTAGTGTTGATGCCTGGCGAGCAAGTTCCTACATTCATTGCACTCCCTGCTCCTGCACCGTGTAGCCCAGAGCCCATTTCATGGCCTATCCAACATAACCATGCTTTCCTGCACCTTTAGCATCAATGACAAGCTATAATCTAACAAGTAACTAGAAAAATATGATGGTTTCTCCTTTTGATCTGTGGCAATAATCAAGCTTCATATAATTTAGCAGTGTGTAAAACTGTAAATTAATGCCTCTAATGGGCATAATTTGGATCAACGATGCGCACGTTGTGCATTCAGTAAACAGCAGAATGACATCTTCTTTCCACACAATTGAAACCTCTTTCCCCTAACTGGTCCATTGTGGTTGGTATCCCTTTTTAGATGGAATGATGGATCTTCTACTTAGAGATAATGTAAAATTTCTGTACATATTAATTTGCACTATTGCATTGTAATTTTCAGTGAAGTTGCATCAGAAAAGTATGAAATTTTCTGGTGTTCCTATTTTCAAGAAATTGTTGTTAAAGTGAATCTTGACATGCTTTAGAGTTGCTTGGTGCTTAAGTTGATAAGTAATTTGCTGTTTTGATCTGGCAAAGTGATTTAAAGATCGTAATCATATTTGGAGGCATAATGATTAACAAAACATACTAATGGATATTCCAACATGGACAAAATGAGAAAGCCCAATAAAAGTTACCATCTTTCCTGGGCTGCTTTGATGATATATTCGGTGGGGTGAAAATGAAGAATCAATATGGGGGTGAAAATGAAGTTTACTAGATTTCATTCTTAATATACAAAAATCGCAAATAGGAAGAGTTGTATAAAAAAATGTTACAACAAATGAGATGAGATAAATGTTAGCAAACATATTTTGTTAGACACTCTTTTTAATATATATTTTACTATTAATCTAAAAATAAATGTGTCTAGCGTTATCTCTTAATAATCCCTTCGGGTAGCTTGATATCATAACATGATTTTTTTATTTTTTTATTGTTGTCATTTGAGCCAACCTCATCAAATTTTCTAGGTTCCTCACATTCTCTCTGAAGTCAAGTGCTTAGTTTTTCTTAGTACATATTTAGAATAGATGTAAAAATTTAATTATTTTAATAATAAATTATTATATAATTTTTTTATTATAATCGATTATAATAAAATTAATTTTATATTTAAATATACTAATTAAAAAATAATTTTAAGTTAATCTAAACAATATAAAAAATTATTTTTATACATTAAATTATTAAAATAAATATAAAATAATTAAAAAATTATTTAATTAAAAATAAAATAATATTTATTGATCAAAGTATAAAAATAATTTAGAATTTAAAATTATAAACTAAAATTTTAATATTATAAAAATAATTTTATAATAATTTTACAAACATGTAAAAATATTATTATAATATTTAAAAAAATGCTGAAACATGCTACTATTATAGCCGTATAGGGAGTTTCTCTCCTTCTTTCGTCCTTCCCTTGGCGTAGAGGTGGTAAAATAATAATTTTACACTATAATGTAAAAATATATTCAACCCGCAAAATGAGGGCGGGGCGTGTTATTTTAAAAAAAGAAATAAAATCCTCGCTTAATATGAAACATGAAAAATAGTTGATCCTAAAAACAAAACAAAATGTATAAAAAATAATAAAAAAATCATAAAAATTTAAAAATAGAAAAATTATAATGAAAGTTTTTTTGACTTACACTCATTTTTAATGTTAGATTCACTTTCATCTAATTGCTACTTTTAATGAAATAATCTCAATCATTAGATGAAAGTGAATCTAACAATAGAAAGGAAAGTGTAAGTCAAAAAAGACTTACACCTACAGAACCGATCCTCCTCAATTATAATTTATAGAGATTAAAAAAATAAAATAAATTTAGTATCATACTCATAAAAATATCACAAATACAAATAATAAAACAAATTTATAACACTTTTTAAAAAAACTTAACCCGACGGGCCAACCGCATAGGCCCGCTTAATCCATGAGTTACAGAGTTACGCGTGAGTTATGCGGATTAAAAATAAAAAATGAATTAAATTCTAACGAGTTAATTTTACCAACCCAACGAGTTAAATCCATTTTACCACCTCTACTTGACTGTCCTGTTCTGCACTTTTTCTCAGCCATTGTGCCTCACAAGCCATAGACGCTTGGATAAAATTAGTATCATTATTCATTTTAATTTTTATACATTTAATTTATTTACAAATTTAATTTATATTTTACAAAAATATTATAATCGTATATAAAATAATTTAATATTTCTATTATATTAATATATAATATACATATAAATATTAGACATAAAATATTTTTTTATTTCAAATAAAGACAAACCACACCAATACCAAGAAGCCCTCTGTCTTCCCCATCCCCATAAAGAAAAGAAGATGCCCAATTTCGAGGACCATTTCCATTGCTTAATGCCATATCCCCAAACAAATTCACCACCTCTAGATTAATAAAATCAAAACTCAAAAGCAACTAAGCAAGGACTTGAAAAGAATAAAAAAGAGAAAATCTTTTTGAAAATTGAATTAAAGGGTAGTTCTGATTCCCCCACACTTTTTTTTCCCTCAAGAAAATCTACATTGTACAGTTATTAAATGTACATGATAATGTACAGAAGCAATTTGCGAGTGATGAGATGAGTCCCTCCCACTCCCACATGCGAAAAAAACACAACTCAACTCCAACGTTAAGCACTTAAAAAGTCAAAAGTAATAAAACTGGTGCTGAAAATGAAAGCAACGCCATGTGAAATCGTTTCTAGAATTCAAAAAGCTTGAAAAACGTGCATCTACAGAAAAATAAAGCACTCCATGGAAACATGTGGGTTCGCAAGGGACTCCTCCTGTGAAACGACGTCGTTTTTCTCTCCAACCTCCTCACTCCCACCGTTCTCCTCCTTCTCCACCGCACTCTTGGCCGACGGCAACTGTTTCCGGCCACCACCGGCACCCACCCCAACAGTTCTGGCACATGATGGCGACCTCGACCGCCGGCCAGAACCCTCGCCGGAGTCTCGGTGGACCGCGGCGGAACAAGCATTGAGCCTCCGATTCGCTGCCGGACCAGATTCCCTCCCGCGAGCCGTCCTCGAACAGCCCTGGATCTTCTTCTCCGGCGACGGCTCCAGCCTCCTCGCCGGTGACTTAAGCCTTCGTTCTCTCCCGCCGGCGACGTTGCCGTCGACGGCGTAAGGTCGCTTCCTTGACAATGCATGGGACGGGGATCGATTCCACTTGTGAGTTGTTGTTCCCTCTCTGTTGCTTCGTTTGCTGGTTGCTCCGTCTTCTTCTCTCTTCTCTGTAATGGTAGCAGTGGTGGTGGTGGCAGTGGTGGCGGTTGAGAAGCTCTCGCTCATGCTGCATGTTTCTGAAAGCTGAGACACTACTACCTCAGAGACTTCCTCTGGTTTGTCGATGGGGTTGGGATCCTTTGTTTCAAAATTCTCAGCTGGGTTTTGAACAAAAGGCATTTGGGTCTTTGTTTCTGGCGTCAAAATTGGAACTTGGTGGGGTTTGGAAATGGGTGTTTCAGACAGAACCTCTTTCACAGATTCCTCTTCTAAAGGTGGCGATGCTGGTGGTGGTGGGGCTCGAGTGTCTAATTCATGGGTCGGATTCGATTTGGATGCATGGGATCTCAGGTAGGGTTGGTGGTTTTTCAGAGCGTTTTGGTCATCTGGGTTTTGGTTTTGGGTTGTGGATGTGCTGAAGCAGCAACCCATTTGGATTTTTTGGATCAAATGGGAAGAGGTTGAATTTAGAAGGTGGCAGTGGTATAGCGGTGAGAAGACAGTGTTGGAAATTGCATGGCTTGGGGTTTGAAAATCTTTACACAAAAGACAAAAGTCTAACGGCTATTAAAATGTGAGGAGAGAATTTCTCAGGGAGGCAAGGGGTAACATAAAGACAGAGTAGTGATTCGTGAGGCTGAGCAAATTGGTAAGGGCGAATATGAGCCAACCAAGAGTCCAAGAGCACGTTGGACACTTGGACTTACTTAAATGGCTTGATCGTCTTCGTGACGAAGGTTGAACCATTATTCAATACACCATTAACTTCCAACCAAACAACAATTAATATTATATTTAGATAATAGATAATAGAGAGAAATAAAAAGAAATAAGAAGAATAAAAATAATTTTTAATATTTGAGAGTTTTAAAATATATAAGAACGGAAAGGAACACAAGGAAAATTATTTCCTTTCTCTTCCTCTCAAATGTCCAATTTTTATTTCTCTTAAAATTGAAGTGAATTTATAACACACATGCGTTCGCTTCGTCTGCTAATTATTCCAAACAAAGAGGGAGAACTATGTTCCATTCTTTCCTTTTCCTTTCTGATCCATCCTCACCTATTCCGTTCCGTTCCATTAATGAAAAAACATTCAAACACAGGATAAGTCTTTTTTCACGAAGTGGGATTAGGTACATGGATCAAACGACGTCATTGTGCCATATCATAAAACTAAGTCTTCAGAAATGTCATTCAAATCTAAATCTTTTTTAATAGTTTCACTTATAGTCTTTATTGGTCTCCTTCTACCTCCATCTATTAGACTATCCTCCACTTGATCTACTCTTCTTACCAAGACTTTTACAGTGTGTTTGTTTTAAGAGAAAATGGGAAGATAGAAAATGGAAAGAGAGAAAATTGAGAGAATTTGTACTTTTCTCTTGTTTGGTTTAGCAAAGAAAATAGAGGAGATAGAAAATTTTGAGGTGGGACCCACCCAAATATTTTTCTCTCCTCAGATGCGGAGAAAATGAGAGGATGGTGTGATGTTGATATGAAATAACGTTATTACCCCTAACTTTATATCTGAAAAAATCCCAAATTCCCTTTCCCCCACGCAGAAGCATTACCCCTATCCTTCTTCTTTCTTCTGGTTCTGCCGCTGGACACCATCGACGGTGACCTCCAGCTGGTCCGCCGCGTGTCTCCTCCGCCGCGTGTGTGGTCTGTTCGTCCCTCCTTCGTCCTCGCTCCCGTCAGCTGCATTCGCGGAGTCAGATCCAGGCCGTCCGCTCCCGTCCTCCTCCTTGCGCTCGTCCCTCCTTGAGCAGGTTCGCACCCGTCCAAGCCGCGTCTCTCCTCCGCCTCTCTCAGCCGCCGCTGTTCACTTTGTGGTAAGCAAAATCACTTTCTGGTAATACATTATTTTTTTAATAATATCACAATTGTTAAATCCCTGGACCCGTTCAATGATTGTGTTATACAAATGTTTTCCTATGTGCAGGAAAACCTTGAAGACAGAGATGCTGAAGCACGAGTAAATGCTGTCAAAGGGCTCATATCAATATGTGAAACATTAATTAATGGAAGAGGAGATACTGCTACCCCTTTCGTTGAGAATGACTTTTCTCTGTTTATTCTGATAAAGAATGAGGCGATGGTGAGTTTATTTAAAGCTCTTGATGATTATTCTGTTGATAACAGAGGTGATGTAGGTTCTTGGGTTCGTGAGGCTGCATTAGATGGCCTTGAAAAATGTACGTACATGCTTTGTAAGATAGACAAGTCAGTTTGTTTGTCTGGAAGATCAGATGGAAATGAACTTGAATCTGTAGTGCAGCCTTTGACTGATAACATGCTTATGAACAACCAAGAACTTTAATTATTCGATGAAAATCTTGCTACCACTTTAGTTGGAGGAATTTGTAAGCAAGCCGTGGAGAAGATGGATAAGCTGAGAGAGGCAGCAGCAAATGTTCTCTACAGAATTTTGTACAACCAGATGATTTATATTCCATATATACCTTTCCGAGAAAAGCTAGAAGAAATCATTCCTAAGGAAGCAGATGCAAAATGGGCTGTAAGTTTATATATCTTTCATCAGTTCTTGAGGTTGGTGGCATATATATATATATATAAATATATATTATTGAGAGACCACACTGCTTTATTGCAGGTTCCTTCCTACTCTTATCCACGCTTTGTACAGTTACTTCAATTTGGGTGTTATAGCAGAGATGTGCTATCAGGTTTAGTTATATCTATTGGTGGGTTGCAAGATTCTTTGAAGAGGGTATCACTATTGGCACTGTTAGAGTATCTAGAAGGGGTTGATAATTTGATTTTTGCTAACTTTTCTTGTGTAACATGTTTAGAAGAGCAATAATTTGATTTATGACGCATTAAAACCAATACGATTTGCATAGTGTTGAAAAGTGAGAAAGCAGTGTATATGAGGAAAATACATGACTCAGCCACATCATGTTAAGGTTATCTGTTTGTCCTCTATTTTTGTTTATAAAATACTAAATAGCAATCATATGATTATGATGGATATACTATAGTGTATAGTTGCTCATGGGCTATAAGCCAGGTCGGGTTTGGGACAGGTCCTAGTAGGCTTTAAAAAGGTTAATTTTTGTTTTTCCTCTTTGTTGTAATAGAAAAGGAAAATATCTAAGATTTTAATATCCTTGACAAAGATAGAATAATGCCAGTTTTATTCGGTAGAGGAGTTATGAGTACTATATGAGCTATTCTGTTTAAAATATGAGTGTGGAAAGTTTTTGGTTCAATTTATTGATTTTTTTCTTTACGCCACAAGAGTTTGCTTGAGAACACATTTGATTAATAAATTAAATTTTCAGCGCGTACTCCAACTTTTTGGGCTGGTGTTCTGGATTCTCTGGCAATTGAATTGAAGGGATCAAAAGACTTCTCTAAGTTGTATGCTGGTATTGCAATACTTGGTTATGTAGCTTCAGTACCGGAACCAATCAATATGAGGGCCTTTTCTCAACTTCTTACTTTTCTTGGTCATCGGTACCCTAAGGTGATTCTCAAATATTCATCAGTATGAGGCTCACGATTTAGCATCTTGTTTTTCGCTTAAAAGCAATCACTTGCAAAGTAGATAGGCTCTTGTTCACAATCTACTTTTGTTGCTTGCTTTTGTGGCTTCTCATATTTTATTTTCTCTGTTGTCATTAACTAGATTCGAAAGCTTCAGCTGAACAAATTTACCTTGTCCTCTTGCAAAATGGGAATCTTGTGGCTGAAGACAAGATTGAGAAAGCACTTGAAATTATTTGTGAGACTTGCTGGGATGGTGACATGGATTTAGCAAAACACCAAAGATTGGAATTGTATGAGACTGTAGGTTTGGAGGTGGGGCCACTTGGCAAGAATAGTGATGGAGCATCAAGGAAAACCTTCAATAAGAAGCCTACGGACTTGGATGAAAATGCATCATATTCTTTAATGTTGGACTGTTTTGTTTGTACATAGTTTTTATATATGAAATTTATGTTGTGCTTGGATTGGGGTATAATAACATGAGTGATGAATGAAGTATCTTTGCAGTTATAAGGATTTTCACAATTATATTTTCTTATATTTGTCGACTCAATTATATTATCTCTCAAATCAATGAGTTTAATAAATTATGTTTTCAATTGTACATGAACAATTTAATTTTCAGGATCATGAACTATATTATTTCATTGTTTTACTCGATTAAGTAAAAAACCAAAGGGTTGTGGTATAGGTTATATGCACATATATCACTGAAAATAGAACAGTGCCTTGTTGGATAAAATAAAGTACCAATTCACTGCAATTAACTAAAGATAATGACGTTAGATAAGCTACATTACTTGGATAAGAAAATATCGATTGTGAACTTTTATTTGCAGCTCAAAATAAATAAGGGAAGTAATTATTACATTATATGTAAGTAAAAGAAATAACAAGAAATAGTTTATATATATATATATTACATAAAGGGTACATTAGTCATTTACCTTAATTCTATTTTCTTTCTTCTTACTTTTCTTCTCAACCAAACAAGAGAAAGAAAAGTTCCTATTTTCTTTCTTCTCACTTTTCTCTTCAACCAAACAATAGAAAAGAAAATACTATTTTCTCTTTATTTTCTCTCCTCTCTATTTTCTCTCTTCCCATTTTCTCTCTTCCCATTTTCTCTCATCATCCAAACAAAGCCTTAAGGATCTTCTCCTTACATGTCCAAATCACCTAAGGCGAGATTCTACTATCTTTTCCACAATAAGTGTTACCTCTACTTTCTCTCTAATGCATTCATTCCTAATCTTATCTTATCTTGTATGGTCACACATCCAGTGCAACATCCTCATCTCTGCGATATTGATCTTATGTTATTGCTAGCTTTTTACCGCCCAACATTCAGTGTCATACAATATTGTGGGCCTTATAGTTGTGCGGTAAAATTTACCTTTAAGCTTGAGAGGTACTTTCTATCACAAATCACTCCTAAAACACTCTTCTATTTCATCCATCCAGCTTGAATCCTATGACTTACATCTCCCTCTATCTCTCTGTCATTTTGTATGATAGGTTCAAGATACCTAAGCCGTGTGACTTGTGGTATGGTGTGGTCCTCAATTCTTACCGCTAAGTTAGTATTAGCATGCTTCTTACGGAACTTACATTCCATATACTCTGTCTTACTCCTGCTTATACGAAAGTCATGTTCTTCCAAATCTCATCTCCATAACTCTAGTTTCTCATTTGTTTCATCTCTCGACTCTCCAACTAAGACTATATCATCTACAAAAAAATATGCATTGAGGCATCGGCTCTTGGATATGCACAGTAAGCACATCCAAGACCAAGCTAAAAAGATATGGGCTCAAAGTTGACCCTTGGTGCAGTCCTATAGTTATAAGGAAATCTTCTGTAACCCCCCATTGTGTTCTTACACAAGTTTTAGCCTCATCATACATATATTAGATTGCTTGAATATAAACGATATGAACTCTTTTCTTCTCAAAAGTCTTCCACAAGACCTCTCTCGATACCCTATCGTAGGCTTTTTTCAGATCAATGAAAACCATGTGTAGGTCTTTTTGCTTCCTCTGATACCTCTCCATCAATCTTCGTAAAAAGATAGATTGCTTCCATAGTTGACCTCTCAGACATAAAACCGAATTGATTCTCTGAAATATGAGTTTTTTGTCTTAATCTCCATTCAATTATTCTTTCCCATAACTTCATGGTATGACTCATGAGCTTAATCCCTCTGTAATTTGCACAGTTTTGTATATCTCCCCTATTCTTATAAATAGGAATTAAAGTGCTTCTCCTTCATTCATTTGACATTTTCTTAGATCTCATTATCTCGTTAAATACCTTTGTGAGCTAGCTTATATCTTTCTCTCCTAGGCACTTCCACACCTCGATAGGTATATTATCTGGCCCGACCGCTGTCTCAACCATGATCGCGGGGGGATAATGACTTAATTTTAAAAAATTAGAAGTCGCCACCAATTTTATTTTTATTAGGAAAAATTGGAAAACTAAAAATGATCTACGTTCAAAAACTCATGTTCAAGAGTCTAATTATGCACAAGGAAGGGTGAAGACTTAACCCCACGGCACCCCTGACACATCCGTCCTAAAATGGTTACCCTAAGTCAATTGTGCAAATTTTTATAACTCTTTAAAAATATTTGTTTTGCCCCCTTTAAAAAAATGTTTTGAAAATTTAATTGATTTTTATCTTTGTTTTTTTTTAAAAAAAGCAACAAATCATTAAGCTGTCACAACTTAGATGATTTTTAAAGAAACAAAATATAGAATTAACAAGTTATTACAACTCAGCTAATCCTATTTTATTTTTGTAAAAAAAAACTTTCATTTATAAAATTAGTGCAAGATCACTTATTTAAAGCAAATATAAATAATACAATAAGTATACCAATTTAATAAGTCAACGAGGGGAACAAAATATTTTGTTTTCTTTTAATCACTCTAATCTTAGCCCAAGTTGCGTGACTGCTAACAATTTTTCTGATATAAATTTTTTATTTTCTTCACTTAAAAAAAAACCAACAGACGAACTTAAAAAAAAATTAATAACCCCAACCCATAACTTATTTAGTTTGCCCATTTGAAAGACTAGTAATCCCAACCAAATAGAAACCCCAAGACAACAAAGCTAAAATCAAATTAAATAAGCAGCAAAAAGACAAATAATGAATAAAAAGAAAAAAGAAAAAAAAAAAATAAAAGGAATAAAAAGGAGAAAGCAGGTGAAATGAAAAAGGAAGACATTCTCTTTCATTCAAACTTTAAGAGAACCAAAAGCCAGAAACATGGGGTACGGGGCAAGCCACCAGGGGACGCGGCAGTGCGGCTGGTCACGGGTCTTGGTGGTGGTGCAGGGGAGATCTGGATGCTGGGTATCGTTCGCGAGTCTCGGGTGTGGTGCTGCTCTGATCTGATGCACATAATGATGGGGGCGTGGCCGCAGTTCAGGTCAGGGGATGGAGTGGGGGCTCGGTGGGTGGCTCGCGCAGAGACGACGACAGAGCTTGGAGGACGCTACTCTATTTTACAGTGCTGGGGTCACGGGGGTTTGGGAAAGTTGGGCAGATTTGGGCGGTGGGCTTGACGGTGAAGGGCGTAAACAGCATCCTTGGTGGGATTGGTGGTGGTTAGCATGGTGGCCTTGGCTGGTCACGGTTATGGGAGAAAATGGGAATGGTTTCGGTTGGAGGGGCTATATTTGGTGGTCGGGTCCGAAATGGGGATCTCAGTTGGGTGAAAGAGGAGCTACGTGGTTTGTGGCTAGGAGTTTGGTGGGGTGGAATGGAGGTTGTGGTGGATGATGGTTATGGAGGTTGGACCGTATGGAATGAGGAAGAAAGGTGGGGTGGTGTGATGCTACAACTGTTTTATTTGGTGAAAAAGGATGATGAGGTTGTGATGGCTGGGATGGTGGGTTGAGGCTTTGGAGCTTGTGGGAAGTTTTGATTGGTATTGGCTTTTTCCTTCTTTTTTTTGTTATTGCCTTGTTCCCCCACCCCTTTTCTTATTGGGTTGAAGCAGAGCATAGTGATTCATGGGATTTCTGTTTTTAGACTTGAATTGTGATTTTGTGAATGTTGTATTAAAGTGAGGTGTGTGACTGTGAGAGTGAGAACGTGAATTTGAGAAAAAAAAATGTAGCAACTCAAGTGCAAACAACAATAGCAACATCATAATGCATAATGGAAGAACGAAATTGTTATACCTCTAACTTTCAAAAAAAAACTCTTACAAAGTTTCTCTCACTCAGTTTCTATTTACAAAATTCACTCCACCTTCTTCTCCCTTCTCTTTTTTCTTTTCTAGTAAAAAGATAGTAGTTATAAGTGAGTTGCTTCCAAGCAGAAAAAAAACATAAACAAAACTAGCCAAAAAAAAAATCCAACCCTTTTCTCTACGTTGCTGCCCTTAATATAGGCACAAAAATTTCTGGCTTGGCCTGTATGAGAGCAAATTGTGTTATCTCTTTCCACTCTATTTTCCTTGGCTTGAGAGAAGATTGTGCAGTCCTTTTCCACTCCAATTTTGAATTTAAGACTTTTAACATTTCTTTTGCATCATCTGCATCCTTCCATCTTCGTGTACCATTTCCTTTGGCCCTTTTTCACAGCTTTGACATTCACCCTTATTGCAGAAAAGTTGCAGCATATGTTATTTAGGGGACAACTATTCTTTGCCTCTTCGATGTCTTATTTTTGAAATCCTTCGTTGGCACTCTTTCTTTTCTTCTTTTGCCATTACAAAAAAAAACACTTGTTTTGTCTTTTATTTTTGGTTTTGCTTGCAACATTTCTTCCTGTGTTCAGCTTGCATGCATTTTGTCTTTTCCCTTTTGGCTTTGTTCATTTCTCTGCAACATTTTCTTCCTCTTTTTTTTTAATTTTTTTTTAAAGAAACTTAAGACCAGTGGGCTTAAGGTAATTAAATGGACCTGGACATTGTTTCAATTGGGATAGGCTTGATTTTGGTCATGGTAACAAAATATTTCATTTATTTAATTTAATATTTTTTCTTTAAAAAAACACTTAGAAAAACATGTCCGAACAAAATTAAGTGTTCATAGTTGTCCATATTTACTTGTTTCTTACAAGAGATTAGGAATAATCGTGGTTTTTCATATTATCATAGTAAGAAATGAGTAAAGACGTGAGCTTAAATTTTGTCCGGCAATGCATGGGATGATGTGAATAGACAAAACAAATATGTTGATTGAAAACCAGCGAGCTCAAATATAGATTTATGAGTTGTTGCGGCAATGTTGTTAATCCTACTAGGGTGAAGCTTAGCGTAAAGCCAGAGACGTCATGACATTATCAACAAGCTGTCACAGCTCAGTTAACATTTATTTAAAAAAGAGTTTTTATTTTGGAGTTTAAATCATGTGGGTGACCTTGTGAATCAGAATTATAAAAGGTAATGTGCCTGGCCCAGCATTTAAAAGACAATGGGTTTGACCCAGAATTTAAAGACAATGGGCTTGGCTCGGGATTCAAAAGACAGTGGACATCTGGCGTCTTGAAATTAAAAGGCAATAGGCATCTGGTGTCCCAAAATTAAAAGACCATAGGCATCTGGCATCCCGAAATTTAAAGGCAATAGGCATCTGATGTCCCAAAATTAAAAGGCAATGGGCATCTGTCGTCCCGAAATTTTAAAAGACAATGGACATCTGGCGTCCCAAAATTTAAAAAGCAATGGTCATTTGGCATCCCGAAATTAAAAGGCAGTGAGCATCTGGCGTCCTAAAATTAAAAGGCAATAGGTATTTGGTGTCCTGAATTTTAAAAGGCAATGACATCTAGCGTCTCGAAATTTAAAAGGTAATGAGCATCTGCTGTCCCGAAAAATAATCAGCATCTGGCGTCCCGAAATTTAAAAAGCAATAGGTATCTGACGTCTCAAAATTTAAAAGACAACGGGCATCTAGTGTCTCGAAATTTAAAAGGCGATGGGTTTGGCTCGAAATTTAAAAGACATTGGGTATCTGGTGTCCAGAAATTTAAAAGACAATAGGCATCTGGCGTCCCGAAATTAAAAGGCAATGGGCATCTAGTGTCCCAAAATTAAAAGACAATGGTCATCTGGTGTCCCGAAATTAAAAGGCAATATACATCTGGCGTCCTAAAATTTTAAAAGATAATATGCATCTGGCGTCCCGAAATTTAAAAAGCAATGGGTATCTGACGTTTCGAAATTAAAAGGCAATGAGCATCTGGCGTCTCAAAATTAAAAGGTAATGAGCATCTGACGTCCCGAATTTTAAAAGGCAATGGGTATCTGATGTCTCAAAATTTAAAAGGTAATGGGCATCTGGTGTCCCGAAAAACAATGGGCATCTAACGTCTCGAAATTTAAAAAATAATGGGCATCTGACGTCCTAAATTTTAAAAGACAATGGGCATCTGGTGTCCCGAAATTTAAAAGGCGATGGGCTTGGCTCGAAATTTAAAAGACATTGGGTATCTAGTGTCCCGAAATTTAAAAGACAATTGGCATCTGACGTCCCAAAATTTAAAAGACAGTGGGCATCTGGTGTCTTGAAATATATTTCGTCTTCTTCTTCTTCTTCTTCTTCTTCTTCTTCTTCTTCTTCTTCTTCTTCTTCTTCTTCTTCTTCTTCTTCTTCTTCTTCTTCTTCTTTACTTTGTTTATTCTTCCATAGTGAAGCTTGGCGTAAAAGCCAGAGACGTCACTTTTATAAGTTGTTGCAACTTAATGTTTTTTGAACACGAAAAGACATTGTAATGTTCATTCTTGTAACTCAAAAATCTAAAGATTGTGTCAATAAATTGAAAACATCATGTCAAAAATCTTTCACTTGCATACTCGATGGTAATTGGTTGCTCGAAAAACTTTGATCCATCAAACCCGAGCGTAAGCTCTTGCAAACTAGGGCTCGTCAACTTGTTTCAAATTCCTTGGGATCTTCAAACATTGGGGTAGCTTTACTTCTGAGTTTGCTCATCAAGCAGACAATCTCTCAGATTGCATAGGGAGTAGGTTTAGTTTTCTTCCCTCGTTTGAACTTTTAACTTATTCTTGACCTAGCTTGTTAATTGGAGGATTGTTAATAAATTGTTAAATCAATTATACTGAATTTATATTCCCTTTTATCGATGCATTTTGTAATAAACTGTGTGATTTCACAAGTATAAAAGAAAGAAACAAGATAAAGAAAGAAGAAGAATAAGAGAGAAGAAAAGAAAGAAAAATGTATTTTCATTTATTTAAATGTTCACAAACACATAAAGGCATTGAAAACGACAAAGAATACAAAGGATGACACAAAGACAAAGCGAAAAGGTAATCGCCCCAGTTAGGATTCCTTCGTTCTTATTAGATAGGTCCTGATTCTCGAATGGATATTACAAACATTGATTGCCCATGACACGAATTCTCTTTCATTGATCACTACTTAAATTTGCCCCAGTTTTTGCTTGTAACAAAAATTCATCACCACTTAAAAATTGCCCTAGTTTTTTTTTGTTTCCTTTATGTTGTCCCAGTGAGCCCTTCAAGTGGCATCTCCTAGGAGAGCCTTTGCCAACTTTAAACTTTTTCCCAGTTTAAATGCCCTAACTTTTGCTTAGGTCGCCCTTACGGGTTTTTGGCCTAACGGGCTATATATTTTTTCCTTTTTTTTCTCCTTTTTATTCTTCTTCTTTTTTTAGGCATAGAACTTTTTAAATGCATCAACATTTTTCAGTCTTGGCAATTCATTTACATCCTAATCTGTCAAAACTAAGGCTCCTCCAAAGAATGTCTGCCAAACAATATAAGGCCCTTCATAACTCTGTGCCCATTTACCTCGGGTGTCCTCTTGGTTTGGAAGTTTCTTCTTTAAAACCAAGTCACCTGCTTGGAATTCCCTAGGGCGTACTTTCTTGTTGAAAGCTCTTGCCATTCTTCTTTGGTGCAGTTGCCTATGACAAATAGCTTTCAATCACTTTTCTTCAATCTTGTTTAACTGCTCATACCGAGTCTTTACCTATTCTGCCTCTTCTAACTCAGCTTCCATCAACACTCTCGAGGATGGGATTTTGACCTCTATGGGGGAAACTGCTTCTATTCTATATACCAAGGAAAATGGTGTTGCCCCAATGCTAGATCGGATATTAGTGCAATAAGCATGGAGAGCATAGGGGAGCATCTCATGCCATACTCTGTAGTTAACCACCATTTTGGCTACTATCTTCTTAATATTCTCGTTTGCTACTTCTACTGCACCATTCATCTGAGGTCTGTAAGGAGCAAAATTGTGATGCTTGATCTTAAACCTCTCGCACAGACTCTTAATTTCTGCGCTATTGAGATTGGGGGGATTATCTGTGATAATCTTTTCTGGAATTCCATATCGACAGACGATGTTTGCCCTCAAGAACTTGAGAACAACCTTTTGAGTGACTTTGGCATAGGAAACAACATCTACCCACTTGGTGAAATAATCAATGCTACCAGAATAAACTTATGGATGGAAGCCTTTGGATTTATTGGCTCAATAACATCAATTCCACACATTGAAAAAGGCCAGGGTGCCACCATATTATGCAATGGGACAAGAGGTGCATTAATGCGGTCATAATATGTTTGGAATTTATGACACTTCTGAACATATTCTATGCAATCAGACTCTATAATGGACCAATAATAGCCATATCACAGGATCTGACGAGTCATCATGATACCGTTGGCATGTGTTCTGCAAGAACCTCAGTTAAGATGGTGAGAGCCTCCTTAGCTTCTATAAATCTAAGGAGTGTACCATCATAGTTCCTTTTGTACATTATTTCCCCATTCAAGAAAAAAGCCATAGAGAGTCTGTGGATGGTCTTTTTGTTTGTCTCATTTGCCCCTGCTGGGTATTCTCTAAATTTAATATACTGCTTGATATCATGGAACCAGGGTTGGCCATCTTCTTCTTCCTCAACATTAGAACAATAAACTGGTTCACTCTGTACCCTTACTTGGATGGGTTGCACATTAGTATGGGTATTCAGATTAGTCATTACAGCTAAAGTAGCCAGAGCATCTGTGAATTAGTTCTTATCTCGAGTCAAGTGCGAAAAGGTGATTTCTTCAAACTTCTCGATCAACTGCATCAAATATTTCTGGTATGGGATCAATTTTGGCTACTTAGTCTGCCATTCCCCATTCACTTGATAGATTATCAGTGCAACATCTCCATATACTTGTAATTCCTTCACTCCCAATGTTATCACAACTTTCAACTTATGAGCGCACGCTTCATATTCTGCGATATTATTGGTGCAATCAAACTCTAACTTGATGGTGACAGGGTATTGCTTCCCACTTGGTGATGTGATCACTGCTCCTATGCCACTCTTATACATGTTGACTGCTCCATTAAAGAACATCTTCCATGTGTCTTCTTCCTCAGACTCTTCTTCTTCAATTACTAAAATATCTCCATCTGGGAATTCAGACATTACAAGTTGCTTGTAATTGAGCGGGTTCTCAGCTAAATGATTTGTGATTACACTCCCTTTGATAGATTTTCGAGTCACGTGCTTTATATCAAACTCGGAAAGAACCACTTGTCACTTAGAGACTCGTGTGAAAACATGAAGGCTTTCGAATATGTACTTCATCGGGTCCATTCTTGAGATCAGCCAAGTCATATAGTATAACATGTATTGCCTCAACCTTTTTGACGTCCACACCAATGCACAACATGTCTTTTCGATTGCCATGTAGCGGGACTCACAATCATTGAACTTCTTATTCAAGTAGTAAATGGCATGTTATTCCTTTCTTGTTTCATCATGTTGCCCTAACATTACTCCCATGAATGTCTGCAACACTGTGAGGTACAAGATCAACGGCTGGCTAGGTGCAGGTGGCACCAAAATAGGAGGACTTTGCAAGTAAGCTTTTATCTTCTCAAAAGCTTCATGCCAATGTTCATCCCATTCTCCTGGTTGTTGTTTCTTTTGTAGCTTGAAGATTGGCTCGCAGGTGCTAGTCAGATTGGCTATGAACCTAGCGATGTAATTCAGCCTCCTAAGAAAGCTTCTTACCTCCTTTTCAGTTTTGGGAACGGGCATCTCTTGTATTGATTTGACTTTGTCTAGGTCCACTTTGATCCTTTCCTTGCTAACAACAAACCCAAGTAACTTTCCAGTCGATGCACCAAAAACACATTTTGCTGGGTTTAGTCTCAACTTGTACTTTCTGAGTCTTTCAAACAACTTTTGCAACACTGCCATATGACTTTCTCCTTCTTTGGACTTAGCACTATATCATCCACGTATATCTCAATTTCTTTATGCATCATATTATGGAACAAAGCAACCATGGCACGCTGATAGGTGGTCTCAGCATTCTTCAACCCGAATGGCATAACTGTGTAACAAAAGGTTCCCCATGTCGTGATGAATCTGATCTTCTCTTTATCATTTGTATCCATGGGAATCTGATTGTAACTAGAATACCCATCCATGAAAGAGAATCTATGGCCTCTTGCTGCATTATCAACAAGGACATCAATGTGAGGCAATGAAAAATCATCTTTAGGGTTAGCCTTATTCAAATCTCTATAATCTACACACATCCTGACTTTTTCATATTTCTTCGAAACGGGGACGATATTTGCTACCCATTCTGGGTGTCTAGATACTTCTAAAAATCCTGCTTCTAATTGCTTGGTGACTTCCTCATTGATCTTTAAAGACATTTCAGGGTGCATTCTCCTCAATTTTTGCTTTTTCGCCTTAACATTAGGCTATAGCGGAATTTTGTGGAAAGCTATGCTTGGATCCAACCCCGGAATATACCGGTAAGACCAAGCAAATACATCCATGTAGTCTCTGAAAAACTTGATCATGTTTTCACGTTCCAAGTTATCCACCAACCTTAACTCTTTATTGTCTTCATCAGTTTCCATATTGATCACCTCTACTTCCTCTTCATCCAGGTTGAATTCTCTTTCTAACCTTTCTACCAATTTGGCAAACTCCTCAGTGGCGTTCCTATCTTCATCTGAGTCATAGTTATCTATATCTATCATCGAATAAGAATTCGTCCTTAAGTTTTCAGGAATTTTTTCATGGGACAATACCTCAACAAGACCCAAATACCTGGGAGATTTATTTATGCCAGATTGGAAATTATTGACAAAAAGAAAATATGGTAATTGGACAAGGCTAAAAAAAAAGCATAAGTCAAAGATAGAAAAGAAACAAAGTAGTGGATCAACTGAGAAAGATAACATGAGCAAAGAATCATACTAAAAAAACACACAAGTTCATTATATTAAAGCTTTGATAAGAGTTAACATAGATTCAACATTACGAAAGTCTCAGATAGCTTCACGACTAAACAATTACTTTATGGCAACCACATCAATTAACGCCTCAAATCTCCAATTGTTTAGAGGTTTCGAATTGCTGGAGGGCTGGATAGCATGGTCTTCTCTTGAGTCTTCCTCCATATT
The DNA here is from genome assembly GCA_029884605.1 of Ormosia emarginata. Taxonomy (NCBI): domain Eukaryota; kingdom Viridiplantae; phylum Streptophyta; class Magnoliopsida; order Fabales; family Fabaceae; genus Ormosia; species Ormosia emarginata. The sequence goes on along the minus strand of JAQQTP010000089.1, from coordinate 24,167,823 downwards.
GTTAATGATTAGGCGGACCTAATGACTAGAGGTTCCATTGATAACTTCGGCAGGGACTGGGAATGTCTCTTCAGATGAGGAATCGTCTTTGTCACTTTATTCTCCCTTTTTTCCCTCATTGAGAGCCAAACCATGCTTCATTATTCCTTTCAAAGATGCCTCATACCCTAGACCGAATCTGTTCTTGTTCTCTGGCAGGGTGATCATAGACTTGATTCCTTGCAGCTGAACTCCTAAACCTTTCCCGGCTTGATAACTATTATTAGTCATGATGCGAGTCACAACTTAGTGAACATCTTTGGAGGATGACTTGTCCTTCTTGGTTTTTGCTTCTACCAGTTGGAAGCTGTGCAAGAAGTTGTCCACCTCCAACTCATTGTTTTCAAAATAAGGCACTGAAGTAGGCTTCATTAGTAGGATTTCTTCCTCTCCTCGAATGGTAACCAGACATCCATTTTTAATGTATTTCAAGCATTGGTGCAAGGTTGAGGGAACAACACCAGCACCATGGATCCATGGTCTTCCTAAGAGCATATTATATGCAGGCTCAATCTCTATTACTTGAAACAAAACTTGGAAGCAGCTTAGGCCTATCTCAAGCGGAAGGGTCACTTCTCCCAGAATTCCTCTTTTCCTTCCATCGAAGGCTCGCACAGTCATTTCTTGAGGCTTCAGGTCTTCTACACTCATAGCTAGTTGGGACAAGGTATTCCTCGAGATGACGTTCAATGTGGAACCTCCATCAATCAAAACTTTTACAACTACATACCCCTGACATTTCAAAGTGATGTGCAAAGCACGCGGGTTATTCCCTGTCGAATGTACCACTTCTTCCTTAGAGAAAGGGACCACGTTGATGTGCCGTACTGGGTCTACCATGTTCACTAAGCTTTCTGGGGTAACATCTGGCTTCACATAGGCTTCATTTAACACTCTTTGTAGTGCTTTGCGATGAGGTTTAGAGTTCATGATGAGTGAGAGAAGAGAGATCCGGGCTGGAGTCTTCCTGAGTTGTTCTACAATATCATACTCACTTTGCTTCATGATTTTAAGGAATTCTTTTCCTCTTCTTCTTTTATTTTTATGAGGCTTGTTTTTCCTTTCCCAGTCTTATCTTCTTGCTTATAGCACCTGTCGCTTCTTGTGATCCCTCTTATGTCCCTAATACTCAGCACTGCTTGTGCAAGCTCTGCTATTTGAGCGATAAGGGTTGAAGAGGCTTGTCCTACATTACCTTGCAATTTCACCTTGACATCATACTTTTAAGGTACAACATGAGTATCACTGTAGGAAAATGGTGTAGGCTTCTTTATTGCTATGACAATCTTCCCAGAATTTGAGACTTCACTAGTGTGCGGAAGTTTGAGAACTAAACGCTCCACAGTATCTATTTCTTTTGTTCACTTTGTTGTTCGAGTAACATCCACTACAGCTAGAGCCATGAATCTTTGCACTCGAGCTTTAAACTCCTGATAACTCTTAATATCGTGTCTCTTCTCCATATGGTATTCGCAATAAGCTTTGGTATCATATTCAAACCCTACATCACCCAAGGCTACTGAAGAACAGTAACCTGCTTGGACCAGACCTTGGAATATTAACTTCAGAGGAGTTTTGACATTTGTTACATTTTGAACTCTCTTATTCTCCTTTTCTAATGCATTTACAGTTCTCTTCCCATGATTTAGAATTGAGTTGCTAGTGATGCTAGGTCCTTTCTCTTCTTCAAAGTCTAGCTTTCCACAAGCAATCATTTTCCTTACTGTTGTTTTAAATACCTCGCAATCTTCGATCGAGTGTCCTGGGTTGTCTATATGGAACTTGCAAGTTACGTTGGGATTGTACCAAGCTGGGAATGAGGGTACCATAGGGCGAGAAGGAATGCATACGACCAAATGCGCATCAAAGAACTGTTGAAACAAATCAACATTACAGATTGGCAATTTTGGAAAAGGGGGTAGATTCAACGGCGGTTAAGCATACCCTTGGTTTCCTGGATTTCGAGGTACGGGAGGACGATTAATATAAACAAGATGAGTGGGGACACATGAACGTGATGAAGGAACATGGTTCACTTGGTATGAAGTTTGGTAAGTTGGAAAAGCGTGTGAAGAGGCTTGATAAGCAAGGTATGGTTGTGGATTACGAGGAAAACATGAGTTTTGTTGTTGCACATAGTTGACTTCTAGTTCTTTCTTCTTTATCGGTGCCACCTTCTTAGGAAAATTGCTCTCCGTATTTGCAGTAGGTAATTTTTCAGCCTTTGCAAGATTCTCAATCCTCTCTCCAACCACAATCAACTCAAAAAAATCCTTATAGGTTACCCCTGCCTTCAGCCCAATAAAAAGTGCTCCTAAGGTCCCCATAAAGTACGAGCTCATTTTTGAAGAAGTCAATGGTAGTTGAACCTGGGCTGACAACATTCTCCATCTTTGGGCGTATTACTTGAAAGTTTCACCATGTTTTTTTTGCATTGCCCCTAGCTATTCTCGAGTAGGTGCGGTGTCGATATTAAATCGATATTATCCCAAGAATAGACTGGTCAAATCATCCCAACAAAAAATTCTTGAATGGTCAAGTTGCATGTACCATTCTAAAGTTAGCCCAGTCAGACTTTCATGAAAAAAATTTATTAGAAATTTTTTATCTCATGGCCAAATGGCCATCTTAGTGATGTAGGTCTTTAGATGGAACTTTGGATTGGTGCTTCTGTCATATCTTGAGAAATCTGGAATTTTGAAATCTTTAGGGATATTAACTTCAACCTCAGGACACAGTTCATCGATTCCCATCGAACCATATAAATTAGGATCATGCATGGCTTTAATTTGCTTTTACATTTTTCTAATCAATTCATCTCTTAATTTTTCTTTTTTGGAGTTGGTGTTTAGAAATATTTTTATTGGCTGCTCATGAGCGACTTCCGCATTGTTATTGCCTCCTTCAAGATTTCTATTCATAGAATTATCCTTTTCATTCACGTTGTTGTTTGCATTTACATTTACCCCAGTGCCGACAGAGGTTCTATTTGTTGCTCTAAGGGTCTCAATTAACTGTCTCAGTAAATTTTTGACCTTTGATTGTCCCTATGCCATCACATCTATTCTTCTCCTTATTTCATCCATCTCTTGATCCAAATTTCTTCCTGAGTTTGACATCTCTTGCAGCCTAGTTTGCAACCTAGTCTCGTAGGTTCGGGTTTATGCGATCTGCGTTTTTCGAGGAGGAGCAATGGTTCAAAGCTTTTACCTGAAAATTATAAAATTCAAATTATTATTTTTTTCAAGAGATTGTGTTCATTATTTGTTAGAGGACCGTTAGTGGTTTGATGCCAATTAGGTTTGAAATGAGTATCTTTGATCCTTGTTTTGTCATTACTATTACCCATAATGTCTCGTTCAAAAGTATTAAGTCTCAAGTGAAATATGGGATCAGAAAATGAGTGTTGAACCAAGCGTTGAGTCTTATTCAACATTCGACCCATAACTACTAGGCTTTTAGTGTTAACTTAATTAGCCTTCAGTCGTAGAGTCTTCTTCAAGCTTGTATCCTTGTAATTTGATCCCATATTTCTTTATATCAAAGATACTCACAGTCAAATCTTGATTGAATTCTAACGGTTCTCTAACAAATCTTCTTGAGGAATGGCAAATACATTAGAGTTTGGCAAAGAAACATGGTGCAAGGGTGCAAAGTATGCACTAAAAAAATGAATGCAATGATGGATAAATAGTTGGCTCCTTAATAGTGATTTGCCCCTCTTTTTAAAAAAAAACATTTTTTTACATTTGAAAAAAAAAATTCTCTCAAAGGGGAACGATTATGGCTTATCACATTAATGGACCACACTACTTATGATGTATATGTACAATAGAGATTATGACATGGATAAATTTAAAGATAAAGAAAAGGTACGCTTCCTTTGTGCCATAAGGGACTGCCTTAAATTATAAGAGTTCTATCTTAAGGATCAATGGGTAATTCTGATCCGTGAGACCTTTCATAGGGTGGCTTTATCATTCTAAAGGTTTCTAGAGCTAAGTCCCATTTCAGGATGTTAACTACAAACAGTGGGTAAACCACTAAATGTGGGACATTCATGAAAAAAACACACTCTAGATGAGGTTTTCGCAATAACCAAACATGATATACATCCAAAATGGTTACCACTACGCAACCCTACCTAACTTAGGCTTCACTCAAACCTGGGTATAGGGTCCCACTTGAATGTGTATGATAAATGTGTAGGTACAGTGGATGTAGGGAGCATACAAATCTTTATAATCATAAGAACTACCCACATCTTGCAAAAGAAAACAAACACAAAATAAAATTCCAAAAGAAATTCTCTATCATAAGGTTTACATAACAAAATAAAAACACAATTAAATTAAACAATAAATAATTTAAACAAAATATAAAAATAAAACAAAAACAAAAAGGTTAAAACAAATATTTAAATGTCACAAAATTTGCACAACTAACTTACAAAGGCTTGACTCTTAAGTGTCCCTAATGGAGTCGCCATCTGTCGCGACCATGATCGTGGCGGTATAACGACTTAATTTACAAAAATTAGGAGTCGTCACTAATTTTATTTTTATTAAGAAAAATTGGAAAACAAAAAATGATCTACGTTCAAAAACTCAGGTTCGAGAGTCTAATTATACACATGGAAAGAGTGGAGACTTAACCTCACGACACCCCTGATACATTCGTCCTAAAATAGTTATCCTAAGTCAATTGTGCAAATGTTTATAACTCTTTAAAAATATTTATTTTGCCCCTTTAAAAAAATGTTTTGAAAATTTATTTGATTTTTATTTTTACGTTTAAAAAAAAACAAATCATCAAGCTGTCACAACTTAGATGATTTTTAAAGAAACAAATTATAGGATTAATAAGTTGTCACAACTCAACTAATCTCATTTTACTTTTTATAAAAAAAAAACTTTTATTTATAAAATTAGTGCATGATCACTTATTTAAAGCAAAGATAAATAATGCAATAAGTATACTAATTCAATAAATCAATGAAGGGAACAACATATATTTTTTTTCTTTCAATCATTCTAATCTTAGCCCAAGTTACATGATTGCTAACAATTTTTCTGATATCTATTTTCTATTTTCTTCACTAAAAAAAACCAACAGACGAACTTAACTTAAAAAAAAATTAACAACCCCAGCCCATAACTTATTTAGGTAGTCCATTTGAAAGACTAGTAATCCCAACCAAACAGAAACCCCAAGACAACAAAGCTAAAATCAAATTAAATAAGCAGCAAAAAGACAAATAATGAACAAAAAGAAAAAAGAAAAAAATAAAAGGAATAAAAGAAAGAGAAAGCTTGTGAAATAAAAAAGAAAGACATTCTCTTTCATTCAAACTTTCAGAGAACCAAAAGCTAGAAACATGGGGTACGGGGCAAGCCACCTGGAGACGCGGCGGTGAGGCTGGTCACGGCGTCTTGGTGGCGGTGCAAGGGAGATCTGGACACTGGGTCTCGTTCGCGGGTCTCGGCTGTGGTGCTACTCGGATTTGATGCACGGAACGATGGGGGCATGGCCGCGGTTCAGGCGACAGAGCAGGGATTTGGTGGGTGGCTCATGCAGAGACGACGGCAGAGCTTGGAGGACGTGCTCTGTTTTACGATGCTGGGGTCACTATGGTTTAGGAAAACTAGGCAGATTTGGGTGGTGGGCTTGACTGGTGAAGGGTATAAATGACATCCTTGGTGGGATTAGTGGTGGTTGGCACGGTGGCCTTGGCTGGTCATGGTTGGGGGGAGAAATAGGAATGGTTTCAGTTAAAGGGGTTGTATTTGGTGGCTGGTCTGAAATGGGAATCTTGGTTAGGTGGAGGAGGAGCTGCATGGTTTGCGGCTGGGAGTGTGGTGGGGTGGAATGGAGGTTGTGGTGGATGGTGGTTATGGAGGTTGGACTATATGGAATGAGGAAGAGAGGTGGAGGTGGTGTGATACTACAACTAGTTTTATTTAGTGAAGAATGATGATGAGGTTGTGATAGCTGGGATGGTGGGTTGAGGCTTTAGAGCTTGTGAGAAGTTTTGATTAGTATTGGATTTTTCCTTTCTTTTTTTTTGTGTTGTTGCCTGGTTCCCCCACCCCTTTTCTTATTGGGTTGAAGCAGAGCATAGTGATTCGTGGGATTTCTGTTTTCAGACTTGAATTGTGATTTTGTGAATGTTGTATTAAAGTAAAGTGTGTGATTATGAGAGTGAGAACGTGAAGAGAGAAAAAAAATGTAGCAACTCAAGTGCAAATAACAATAGCAACATCATAATGCATAATGGAAGAACGAAATTGTTATACCTTTAACTTTCAGAAAAAAAAAAATCTCTTACAAAGTTCCTCTCACTCAGTTTCTGTTTACAAAATTCACTCCACCTTCTTCTCCTTCTCTTTTTTCTTTTCCAGCAAAAAGATAGTAATTACAGGTGAGTTGCTTCCAAGCAAAAAAAAACGTAAACAAAACTAGCCAAAAAAAATCTAACCCTTTTCTCTATATTGCTGCCCTTTATATAGGCACAAAAATTTCTGGCTTGGCCTCCATGAGAGCAAATTGTGCTATCTCTTTCTACTCTATTTTCCTTGACTTGAGAGTAGATTGTGCAGTCTTTTTCCACTCCAATTTTGAATTTAAGACTTTTTTCATTTCTCCTACATCCTTCCATCTTCGTGTACCATCTCCTTTGGCCCTTTTTCACAGCTTTGACATTCATCCTTAATGCAGAAAAGTTGTAGCATATGCTATTTAGGGGACAGCTACTCTTTGCCTCTTTGATGTCTTATTTTTGAAATCCTCTGTTGGTACTCTTTCTTTTCTTCTTCCGCCATTACAAAAAAAAAACCACTTGTTTTGTCTTTTATTTTTGGTTTTGCTTGCAACATTTCTTCCTTTGTGTTCAGCTTGTATGTATTTTGTCTTTTTCCTTTTGGCTTTGTTCATTTCTCTACAAAGTTTTCTTCCTCTTTTTTTATTTTTTTTAAAATAAACTTAAGACCAATGGGCTTAAGATAGCTAAATGGACTTGAACATTGTTTCAATTGGGATAGGCTTGATTTGGTTCATGGAAACAAAATATTTCATTTATTTAATTTATTATTTTAAAACAAAACTTAGAAAAACATGTCCAGACAAAATTGGGTGTTCACAACCGCTTTTTCATTTTTCATCCTCTTCAAAGTTTTTTTTACCTCAAGCTCTTGAATTCTATGATAAAAAGTTTTATTTTGGTCCTCTTTTCTAGTGTTTAGAATGATCGAGTCTCCTAACGTCTCATGTCTCTCATTAAATAGCTTGTGAAAATAACCCTTCCATCGATCCTTGATGTCTTATTCCATAACCAAGACTTTACCCTCTTCATCCTTAATGCATTTCACTTGATTCAAGTCTCTTATCTTCATTTTCCTACTTTTAGCAAGACTGTAAATATTCCTTTCTCCATCTTTGGTACCCAAAGATTGATATAACTCATTGAATGCTTTAGCTTTCGCCTCGCTCACCTCCTTCTTAGTATCTTTTTTTAACTGTCTTAAATTTTTTTCAATTTTCAATGTTTTTACACACGTGTCAAGTTTCATAACATTTCCTTTTAACCTTAACATTATCTTGTACACTTGCATCCCACCATCAAGATTCTTTATCCTTGGGTCCAAAGCCTCTTGATTCACCGAGTGTCTCTTTTGCTACTTTCCTAATCCCTTTGGCCACTTCATCCTATATATCATTTGCACTCCCTTGTACTTCCCAAATCTCTTCCTCCATAATCCTCCTCTGAAAGAGCATTTGTTTTCTTCCTTTTAGTTGCCACCATTTGATCATTGGGACTCTGTCTCGATAATTTCTCCTTACTCTCATATTAACCTGTACATCCATAATCAAAATCATATGTTAGGTCGTCAAGCTCTCTCCAGGGATGACTTTGCAATCCATGCAAACCTTTCTATCTGATTTCTTTATAAGAAAATAATCAATTTGAGAGCAAGAACTACCGCTTCTGTAGGTGATAAGATGTTTTTCCTGCTTCCTAAAACAAGTGTTAACTATTGTAAAATCAAAAGCTACCGAAAAATCTAGAATCACTTTACCCTCTGCATTAGCTACTTCTAAGACCATACCCTCCATGCAAACCCTCAAACCCCTTAGATTCACTCCCCACATGACCATTTAGGTCTCATCCTAGAACAATCTTCTCTCCTAAAGGTATTCCTTGAATTAAACCTTCTAAATCCTTCCAACCAAGGCATGATAATAATAAGCTAAATATGTACAATACGGTAATGTTTAGAATGCTCCTAAAAGAAGCAGGAGCATTAATGTTCCATAATCTATAACTTTAAATATAACATTAAAATAAATGGATGAGTGAGATTGATTACCTGTAACTTGATTAACAGGTAATTCAATTTCTTTTTTTTTCTCTCTCGCTCAAATTTTTTTTCTTCTTCTGAGTCATATCATTGCAAATGATTGTTTGCGGTGAGGATTGTTTGATCAGTTGTCGCGTGAGGCTAGGCGGCAGAGTAGAGGGTTGTTTACGGTGCTAGAGTGGCGACACTATGGTTAGCATGCGAGGACAACATGTGATAACGCGTGGGTCTGGTGACGGTAGATCTGGGCAGTTCCGAGGTGTGTGCGCAAGGGAGATGTGCGACGAATCTGGGCAGAGGTCGTGCGTGGTACGGTGGCGGTCCGAGGCAACGAGGATGACGACGGGTCACTACGGATCTGTGCAGCTGGGTGCTAGTGGTGGTCCGAGGTGGGTCGTTTTGTGGTGGTGAATGACGGCACGAGGCCATGGTTTAGGTTGATTTCAGTGGTGTGGGTGATCTTTAGTTGCTTTATGGTAGTTTTATTTATTGATGATGATCTACAGGATCTGCAGCCCACTTGAGCTACCATCAACCACCATCGAAATCATGGCTGGATTACTATTCATCTTCATCTACAATTCAGAAATTCTAAAAAAGAAAAGTGGAAGAAAAAAAAAAGAACAAAAGTGATAATTTTTTGTTAAAAAAAATTGTCAACGGTGGATTACCTTTTAAAACAGGTAATTTCTTTGGAGCATTGATGCTCCTGCTCCTTTTAGGAGCATTCTAAACATTGTCGTACAATAATATTCAATTGCAAGAGAAAACTATTATAATTTTGTTATGAAATTAGTATTTAAGTTTTTTAAACTAACTCTTCTTTGTATTTTCATAAATATAAATCATTCTTCTTTTTACTTCAAATTAAAGAGGAAATTAGGAAAATTCTTCTTAAAAAACTTTAGTCCTTTATAAAAGTGTTTTTTGTCATAATAATTTCATATAATATAAAAAAAGGTGTGTCTTCATATTTTAATATGTGTAATTTTGACATAAAAAATATGTTTAAAAATTTATTATGTGACAACTATATGATCTTAATAATTATCATGTGACATCTCATATTATAATTAAAAAAAAAGTGTACATGTGTCGTCGGTCAAAATTAGATTTATTACTCACATATATAAATATAAAATTGTATAATCACATATTAATTACATTGACATATATACTTTTTCATATTAATATTCATATTTAAAAAAATTAAAAAATTTCACTTACCTTTAGTTGACTACGTTATTAATTATTTTCATTGGTGATTGATCTTAAAACTCCAAAATTTTTGTAGGTGTTTGATACCATATATGCTATATATGAATTGTAACCATAAATTAATTATTTATATTTTCAAATTACTATATTTATTCATATATATTTATTTTATATTATTTAGAAAACTTCAATATATACGTCACACGATAATAAATATTATTCATGAAAATATAATAAAATTAATTAAATGTAATTTATTATGAAGAAACTAAGAAAATATTAAGTGTTTTTTTTTAAGTTTTTTCATTCATATATATAATATATAATATTTAAATATTTTATATTTATATTTCCCGACATTAAAAACTTTAAATAAAAAATTATTAATATTTACATATATGAAATAAAAACTTTACAAGAAGACATGATAAAATCAATTAAAAAGTTTAGATTTATAATAAAGTTTGTTTAATAAGATCGTTTAAATGCAATTGAAAACCTGTATCATATAACATTGATATTTTAAGTAAAATTATTTGCAGGAGTTGAAATATTTTTTTGTGAACAAATAATGGAATAAATTAACTTCAACGGAAGCATTGATGAAGAATATGTAATGTGCAAGCTATAGTTCTAAGTTATATTGAAATAAATTGGATTTGTGAAAGAGAATTAGATTAAAGAACCTAAGAAGCCATATGTCAATTGAATGATTTAACTAATGTGTTATTTTATTTAGTTTACTTAAATTGTGTAAACTGAATGTATAAGTTATAAAATACTAAGATATTTGAATGCAATTAGTATCATTTGATTATATTGTTATTGACCATTTCAATTTTTAGTAAATTTTTTTTTATTTGTCATTATATTATCTATCCGACTAAGATTATTTTGTTAGTATAATTTAACATTAAGGGTCAATTTGGTATACTTTTAATAATAAGTTGATAAAACATATAAATGAATAAACACATAAAAATTAATATTAAAGGAAAAAAACCTATAGAATCAAAAATTGAAATTATCTAAAATTATATAAACTAATTATTTATTAGCTGGACATATAAAAAAAATATTCATTGAGATGAACTACATAACCTAGTTATCATAGCACGAGAAGAACCGGTTAAAGAAAATAAGAAAATAGTTGAGTGAGTCTTACTATAGACTCAACTAATTATGACTTAATCAAATTCATCTAAAATCATCTAAAATGTTATATTTCTAGGTTAAGTATATTTTTCTTTATTTATTTTAATATTTTTTAATTTATTTCTTGCATTGCACAGATGCAAAACACTAGTGTTTAAAAATAATAGAATATGATAAGTGTTTTAAAAATGAGAAAAACAATAACAATTTAAAGATAAATTTGAATTTATTATTTTAAAAATAATATAAAATCCCGGGGAATGATAAATTGACAATCTCTTTTTCTTAGAATAATTTATGATTATACAGGGAATGAAGCTATTGGTATTCTCAAATCTCAATTCTATATTCACATTTTCGTTAATTACTTTTAATCTTGTTTTTTACATTATTCTTAATGAAAAATGAATAAACTACTCCTTCCATTTCAAAATAATTGTGTTTTATTTCATTTTATTTGTCACTTTAAAAATTATGAAAATATTAATTTTTTAATTTTTTATTTGTCTCTTGGTATCTCAAATAAATAGAATTAGATAAAGCATTAATAAAGAGAGTTATTTAGTAAATGTAATTATATTTTTTAAAAAATTGAGAGTATTTAATAACTTTTTTAATCTATATGTAAAAACCTTAAACAACGGATATTGTGAAACGCAGTGAGTAAAATATAATTAGTTATTGTTTAATATATTTATTACAAATTCAAAAATAGAGTAAATTATTATTTTGGTCCCTAAAAGATAGGGTACGGTTGCCATTAGTTTTGTCCCTAAAAGATAGTTGACATCAATTTAGTTTCTTAATGATAGAAAGTGACATCAATTTAGTCATATAAAAAAATTGACATAAATTAGTCATTCAATAATAAAAAAAATGACATAATTTAGTCTATGAATTATAGCAAGTTGACATTATTTTACTCCATTAATAACAAAATTTAACTCCAACCTTTGGTTGTAACCCTTGTCTCCAACATCATTTAATCTCTCTCTATGTGTCAATTAACTCAATTAAATGAAGTTGTAAGTAACAAATAGAAAGAGATTAAATGGAATTGGAAGTAAGGATTGGAGCCAAGTTTTGTTCAATGATTAGTCACTTAATCTCAAAATTTGTCCATAAAAGGACAATTTTTATGTAATTTTTTCATAATTTAGGGATTAAAATAATATTACCTATCTTTGAGAGACCAAACTAATGTCGATCCTATACTTTATATAGGGATGCACACGGGTCGGATTGTGTCGGGTTTAGGATAAATCAAAGTCCAAATAAATTAGCTGAGGTAGAGTTGGATTGGGTTGGTTTTGGAAAAAAATTTCAAGTAACCCGAACCGAACTAACCTGATATGTAGAGGGGTTGGTTCGGAGAGTCGTACTAGAAACTCCCCCTTAACTCATCAACCACCTCCATCTACCTGAAAATGATAATCTAGCCTCCATCCACCTCAAACCTACCACTCCAATCAGCATGAAACTTGATACTTAGACCTAGCACCCATAGCACAACCCGTTCTTGAACCTATCATCTGCTAACTCAAGACAAAACCATCGTGACCACCTTACCAAAAAACACCTTGAATTCACCAACAAAGTCAAAACCCAATCACTTTGAAACCGCTTTCCATCGCAACCATCGTGGCCACCGCACCAGATTTGCTACCACCACACAACTCGCCACCATCAGAACCACATATTTCCCTTCCTTGAATCACTCAAATCCAGATATGGCCACTGCGAACCGACTACTGCGAACTGACCACTAGCCCTTGTCGCTGTCCACCATGACCCACAACCCAGAACTGCCCAGATCCAAACCAAACCCACCTTGTCCTTTTATTGAAGCTTCCTGAATTACGAGTCACCACCAGAGTCGCTACTCATGGCATCCTCACAGTCCACAACTGTTACTCCGTCCACCCTGAACCACGACCCTTTGAAATTCGTCTTCACCGAACCACCAATCAAACCGAGAGCTCAAAGCCCATCACCTATGACTGAATTGTGCCACCACCATGTCGCCACTAGTGCAACTCACTGTCTCGCATTACTTTAATAGTGCATTACTTTGGGTCATCAGATAGTCGGGTCGGATCCACGGGTTGCATTTATGAACCCACTATATAAATCAACCTTTGAATGAGTTAATCGAATTTTATCCGAACTAATCTAATGATCTAAACCAACCCAAAAATATAAAGTTGAGTTAGGTAGAATTGGTCAGATAGTTGGGTTTACCCATACCGATGTGCAGCCGTACTCTTATAAACCAAAATGGTGGTTTACTTTAAAAAATACTATTAAAAGTAATTAACAAAAAAGTACGATATGAATTGAGAATTGGTAATGCTGATTATAGCACCATCCCGTTCTATTGTTGCAAAATTAAAATTTCATTAAAGCTAACACAAAGTTATAAAAATCAAACAAAAAATCAGTTGTTATGTTGTCATAGTAACCATTACAGATTTGAAATTCATTTATGACGTTCTATTTGTGGCTTGGAAACTCCGTGATGGAACCTTGTTTAAGAAACTCCATCTATGATGAAACGAAATAAAGTTTCGTTTGACTTTGAATTGTTTTGTTGCTCATCAACTGCGAAGAATTTTCAAACTCCAAAATCCATCTCGAAATGCATGAATCATATGTGAGCAGTGAACTATAGTAGTAATTGGTAAATAGATCTATTTGTTAGTCCCGGTTTATGTGATGAACGGGGACTGATTAAATTGGCTCATTGGTTTTCAACATATTTACCAGTTCTTAGACTAGTTTCTGAACTACCAATTTGTGTGGTGTGACTTGATCGGCCAATGGTTTGGTTCTCAGTTGATCCAATTTGACCGAGCAGTTTGGTCTGATTCTCAAAACCTTGGTTCTAACTTTCATTCAAGGCGGGTGCTATTATGCATTGCAAAAGTGTGCACCCAAACTTTTACCTGCAATATGCTATTTTTACTTTTTTTTCAGGTTATGTTTTTGTTTTTAGGTTATTTTTTTTCAGGCCACCAAGTCACCACGAAAATTAGCCATCTGCGTCACTTGGTTACTATTCACTTTTTAAAATTACATAATCGTGCGTATAAATAATCATATACCGAAAATATTTTAACATAATATTTATGCTAGCGTATTTGTTGAAAGTATTATTTTATATTTTTTCATATATATATAGTTTACATAGCATTTATTATAAGGATTGTATAATTTTAATTAGATTATTTTAGATTATTTATCAGTTTTAAAAAATAAATAATACTGTTAAACAGTAAATCCGGTGGTGAACATTGAATTTTCCGGGAGTAAACAATGATTTTCGGCAATGAACAAGAATTTTCCTGATGAATGAACAAGATAAATTTTCGATGAGGCGGTAATTCGCAATAAACAGTGACTTTTCCTGTGGTGAACAGTAATTTTTCCGACGGTAAAAAGATTTGATTTTAATATGAATCTTAAGATATGTTTTTCAACACGATCAACGATTATAATTTAATAGGTGTATGGTACACCCTGTTTTAAAGGATGTACCATAGAAATCACCTTCATTCAAAAGTGTTGAAAATTAGCGTGCGTACATATACATAGCTAGCGTATTTGTTGAAAGTATTATTTATTATATATATAGTTAGCATATTTGTTGAATGAAGTATTTATTGTAAGAGATGAAAATTTTGATCATTAGATTTTATATGAATACAAAGATATTTATATGATTTTTTAAGTAGTCACGTACTTTTTAAAAATTTATTTAATCTTTCTATCTTATATAGTCTTTATTTCTCTCAATAATATATATATATATATATATATATATATATATATATATATATATATATATATATATATATATATATATTCTCTTTTAATAGTATTAGTATATAATATTACTAAAATTTTAAATCTGCTTTATTTTGTGGGCTGTTGAGTATAAATGTATAATAATATAATACAACAATGTGTGATGGTGAGGAAGAGATACATGATCTACGTGTGAATGAGTGGGTTAAGTGCGAATGAAATGTGTGAGTGTGAGAGTGAGATGGTGTGAGGTTGGAATGGAGAGTGAAAAGGATGTACGAGATGCTATACAAGTGTGCTTGTGTGTGATTAAACAGAGTGCTAATTAACCAAAATCAAAGGAAAGTGAGGTCCACTTCATGTTAAACACATGGAGGCAAAGAAGTTCTTACCTTGGAATCTTCAAAGAAAATGAAAAAAAAAACAGAGAAGCTCTCTGCTTCCGGTCACTTTCTTAGCAAGGATCACCCCCTCTTCTTCTTCTTCTTGTTTTTTTTTACTCAAGCTCACTATTATTTTTGACTCACTCTCTGAATTTTTCAGCAGAAAACGAAAAAAACAGAAGAAAAAAAAACCCCTCTTTCTTCTTTGTTCTATTCCTTTTAAAGAGCATGAAAGACTCAATTGGTTGAGCTTCACCAGTTGGGAGCGCAGGGATAGGTTGCAGTATAGGGTGACTCTTACATTCTAGGTCAGTTTCCTTTTCCATGAATTTTCTTTGGGTTTGTGACCTTCTCCAAGCTCCCATGTCTGCAAACTTACCATTTTTGTGCCTCTCCTTTTCGCATTGAGCTTTGGGTTGCAGGAGGTTTGGCCGATGGTTACATTTCAACTAATGGTTAGAAACTTAATTTAGTTGGAGTATGTGGACTTTTTAAGATGGAGTCAATAAGGAAAGAAATAGGAACGTAACAAGCTGTAAAGTTCTATAGAGGCACAAAAATGCTATTGTGTTATCTCCTTTGATGGACAACAACAAGATTTCAATCACTGCAACTATCCCCACCAATAAAAGAGCAAGAAAAAGCTATTTGTACCCTTGAAATTTTGTGTGATGTTGATGACTTTTTGCTTGTGCATGAAGTAAATTTTTTGGGGGGAAAACACAATCAAAGGCCAAGATTCTTGAAACTTTTAAATTGGTTCATGAAGAAATGAACAACAAACCTCAATGTGAACCTGTAGAGCCCCCTAGAAATATAATCAAAACAGAGTTACATCTGTATCAAAAAATTGGTCTTGCGTGGTTAATGCAATGGAAAAACAGTGAAGAGTTACCACCTTTCTAGAGAGAGAAAGGTGGAGTTTATGAAAATGCATTAACTAATTACCAAAGTGATTAGAGGCCTCAACCTTTGAAGGGGGATTTTTGCAGATGATATTGCATTGGGAAAAACATTGACAATTCTTTCTTTAGTAAGTTTTGACAGTGATGAAATTGAGGGAAACTGTGCAGAAGATGAATTAATTGAGGATGTGTATAAGAGTGAGAAGGGTAAGAAGGGAAGAAAAAACGAAATGAGCCCTTCATTAATAGAGGATGTGTATAAGAGTGAGAAGGGTAAGAAGGGAAGAAAAAAGGAAATGACCCCTGCTTCCAAAGGAAGAACCAAGACTTCGGAGGAGGAATTTGTATTAGTTGGCAAGAAGACTTTAATTTTATGTAGTGTTACTGGATTATTGACATGGTTAGCACAAGTAAAAGAGCATACCACGGGCATCAATATATACAAGTACCATGACGCTACAAGGGTGAAGAATACAAGTTTTCGTAAGACACAAAAAATAGTGGTTACCACATATTCCATCATAAGTATGGAAGGACCTGACTCACCAATTAATAAAATAGACTGGTGGAGGATTGTTTTGGATGAAGCACATAGCATCAAGAATGCTAAAAGTCAACAAAGTTAAACGGTAAACAGTTTGAATGCTAATATGAGGTGGGTTGTAACTGGAAGACAAATCCAAAATGGAACCTTTGATTTGTTTCCTTTTATGGCATTTTAAGGTTACAACCATTTTCAAGAGATGAAGATTAGAAAAAATTGGTGCAACGTCCTCTTAGACAGGGGAAAGAGCTCTTAGGTTTGCAGGTATAAAAATGTATTATTTATTTTTGTTCATCATTATGATCAAAGGTTGCATGCATATATAGAACTACATAACTTGAAGTGCAACATTAGTCTAAGCTAGTTTCAGGACTTTGTTTAGTTTGTCCATCATTATGCAAAAACAAAATGTAACATTGGCTTTTGTTACTCTTGGTGTAGGCTTTGTTGGCAACCATTTCATTAAGAAGAACAAAAGAGGAGGTGGAGAATTTGGTACCGCTGCCACAGAAAATCATAGAGACTAAGTGTGTTGAACTTTCCTTGGAAGAACGTCATAACTATGATCGGCTGGAAGGGAAAACAATGAGAAGAATGGCAGAGTTCATATACAATGAAAGTCTAAGCCAAAATTTCCATGTTATGCTCATGATTTTAAGACTTCGCCAAATTTGTAATGATTTGGCATTGTGCCCTGCAGGTCTCAATTTACAATTTTTTTCTGTTAATATTCAAGGTATATTTTCCCCTTTCGTATCCGGTTTAAGTCTAGTTATATTCTCTTCAGAAGTTTTTTATCCTACAAAGAAAAATTGATTAGCAATAACAATTATGTATAATTAACTAATATTTTTTGTATGTATGGTTTGTACGAACATTCTTAATGCATTTTATAACATTCAAGATTTTTCAAAACACTCATTGATGCTATTTATCCTCAAAAAGGTGCTTTCATATGTGTCATAAATCCATAAAGGTTGGATCACTAGCTTTGTTTTGTCAAATTCTAGAAGGTACAAGAGAGGGATAGCATCTACCGTAGTCAGTAACAGCTGTTCTCTCTAGATTGCTATCAAAGGCCAGTTTATTGCTTGCCTAGGCACTGTGTTGCTGTTTCCTTTCAATTTATTGATCAATTCTTAAATTTTTCTTTTAAAACTACAAATTTAGTTAGTAAAATGTTTACTAGTTCAATACCTATATATTAGCACCTACCTTTACTTGAGTGAGCTACTTTTTCTTCAGGTGATAAAAGGGGTCCTGGCAGGTTGAAAGTGCCATGTGGCCTTGACACAAAAAGTGGTTCTTGATGAGTGTATGAATTGTTGTCACTGTTAGCATGTCAATTGATGAATAAAATAATAATATTAAAGACAATTTAATTGGTTGAATAATTTGTGTACCTCTCCTTCAAAGGTTTGTTATTGTCTTATTCAAATGTGAAAAGACGCCTTCCTCATAAATTCCTCGTGTCACAAAGTATCATTCTATACTAACCATACAATTTTATTTCTAACAGATGTTTCCAATAACCATATATTGCTTGAAAAGTTGGTTGACATGGTGGAAGATGGTGAAGACTTTTTCTGTTCAATTTGTGAATCTATACCAAAGGATACTGTAACTACAAGATGTTCTCACGTTTTCTGCAAACTCTTATATTTTGAGCTAATCAAGTTGTCCTCGCTGTGATAGGTACCTGTCAAAGTATGACTTGTTGTTAGCCCCTTCAGATTTTTTTGAGCCTGACAATATTGGACCGTCTTGATCATAAGCAAGCTTATCTTCCAAAGGGTTTGCTCTTATCAAACTTCTTGAAGACTCGAGGGTCCAAAATCCAGGTGCAAAATCAATTGTTTCACAGTTTCGTCATATGTTACATATACTAGAAAAGCATCGGAGAGTAACAGGTTTCAAAGTTTTATGTCTTAATGGGTCAATGAGTGTTACAGGAAGGAATTTGGAATATGAAGAACAAATTGGGGGCCCACAGTTCTACTTGCAACCTTTAAGACTTCAAGTGGTGGAATAAATCTTACACCAACCTCAAGATTGTATTTTGTGGAGCCCAACACCAGAAGAACATGCAATAGATCATGTTCACTGCATTGGATAACTAGAAGAGGACGTTAAAATTGTAAGATTAATCGTTCAAAATAGTATTGAAGAGAGGATGTTACATATGCAGGAGAAGAAAAATTAGGGAAGGAAACATTTGAGAGGGGATCAGAGGGTCAGCGGAACAATGATGATCTTTGTTTCCTTATGTGCCTATAAGTCTTATGTCAAATTTCAATTGTTACGTATGTAGGTGTAAATGCATGTATATCATATGTGGTTTCTTTTTAGATAATTTCAATGTTTTGGTTATCTTTTTTCATGCTTTTAGTCTTAAGCTTTAGTAATTTGCGACAATGAGCTTTCAATATGGATAGCTGAATGGAAGCATACATAGAAAAAAATTAAATACATAAATTTGGACAATATCTTTAAGATATAATGCATGATCTTTTAGTATGGTTCTATTAGTATTTCTAGTTGTTATCTTGAAGACATTATCATTTAGTATATCTAGTACAATAATAGTAAAAAAATACTAGCAGAACCATATTAAAAATCTCGTAATAGATTGTGATATTTAATTTTTTTCTATGTATGTTGTCACTCTGCTATCCATATTAGAAGCTCATTGTCGCAAATTGTTGAAGCTTAAGACCAAAAGCATGAAAAAAGATAATCAAAACATTGAAGTTACCTAAAAAGAAACCACATCTGATATGCATGCATCTACACTTATATACGTCACATAAGGAAACAGAGATCATCCTTGTTCCACTAACTTTCTGATCCCCTCTCAAATATGTCCTTCCCTAGTTTTTTCTTCTTTTTCTGCATTTGTAACATGCTCTTTTCAATGCTATTTTGATCGATTAATCTTACAATCTTAACATCATCTTCTAGTTGTCCAATGCAGTGAACATGATCTATTGCATGTCCTTCTAGTACTGGGTTCCACGCTGGCTCTACAAAATACAATCTTAAGGCTGGTGTAAGATTTATTCCACTACTTGAAGTCTTAAGGGTTACAAGTAGAACCATGGGGCCCCCATCTGTTTTTGATATTTCAAATTTCTTAATAACATGATTCCTTCCTGTAACTCTCATTTAGCCATCAAGACATGAAACCTTGAGACCTGTTGCTCTTAGAAGCTCTTCTAGTATATGTAATCTGATGAAATTGTGAAACAACGATTGATTTTGCACCTGGATTTTAGACCCTCAAGTCTTCAAGAAGTTTGATAAGAGTAGATCCTTTGGAAGATAAGCTTGCTTGTGATGAGGATGGTCTAATACTGTCTGGCTCAAAAAAATTTGGAGGGGCTGAGAACAAGTCATAATATGACAGGTACCTATCACAACGAGGACAACTTGATTGGCTCTGAATACAGAGTTTGCAGAAAATGTGAGAACAACTTGTAATTACAATATCCTTTGGTGTAGATTCACAAATTGAACATAAAAAGTATTCACCATTTTCCACCACGTCAACCAACTTTTCAAGCAATATATGGTTATTGGAAACATTTACTAGAAATAAATTGTATGGCTAATATAGAATGATATTTTGTGCCACGAAGAATTTATGAAGAAGGCGTCTTTTCACACTCGAATAAGGCAATAACAAACTTTTAAAGGAGATATACACAAATTATTCAACTAATTAGATTTTTTTAATATTATTTTATTTTATTCATCAATTGAAATGCTAACACTACTAGGAATTCATACACTCATCAAGACCCATTTTTTGTGTCTAGCACTTTCAACTTGTCAGGACCCCTTTTATCACCTGAAGAAAATATAGCTTACTCAAGTAAATGTAGGTGCTAATATATAAGTATTGATTTAGTAAATATTTTATCAACTAAATTTGTAGTTTTAAAAAAGAAAATTTAAGAATTGATCAACAAATTGAAAGAAAATAACAGCGTAGTGCCTAGGCAAACAATAGACTGGCCTCTAATAGCAATTCAGAGAGAACAATTGCTACTGTCAGCAGTAAATGCTATCCTCCTCTTATACTTTCTAGAATTTGACAAAACAAAGCTAGTGATCCAACATTTATGGATTATGGCACATATGAAAGCACCATTTTGAGAATAAATAACAGCAATGAATGTTTTGAAAAATCTTGAATGTTATTAAATGCATTAAGAATGTTCGTACATAATATACATACAGAAAATATTGGTTAATTATACATAATTGTTATTGCTAATCAATTTTTCTTTATAGGATAAAAAGCCTCCGAAGAAAATACAACTAGACTTAAATCAGATACAAAAGGGAAAATATACCTTGAATATTAACTGAAGGGACTTGTGATTTGAGACTTGCAAGACACAATGCCAAATCATATACCTTAAGAAATACCAGCAGAACCATCTTTTTTTAATATCTTCTTAAGTCAACTTTTAGTTTTATCCTCCCTAAACCCTAAAAGTCCAATAAAGGCTAAAAGTAATTTTAAATCTTCTTAATCAAATTCCTTAATGATTCTTCTTTTTTGGTAGAAAAAATGTTAGATAGGGAAACTTAATCTTTTAGGTTGGGTCATGTTTAACATAAGCCCTCTTCAAGAAAATGAATTAATCCTTTTAATTATTAAATAAAAAAATGTTGAATATTTTTTTAAGATATTAAATATATTTACTTTTATATTTCATGCTTTTTAAAATACTATTAAAAAATATATATTAGGAAGATATGTCATTAGTTATTCTAAAATAATGTTCCCTCCATTCCTTGATTTTTATCTGTTGTTCAAGGTATTTTAAGAGTTAAAAATGTCATTAATTATTTTTATTTTTACAGAATCTATGAGAGATTCCCCAGAAAAGAAATGACTTACTTTTAATAATTCACTTTAATATTATATTTAATTTACTTAATGTTAATAACTGACATTATTTTTTATTCCTAAGGCTAATACTTGAACATATGAACTTTCTCCCTGGAACTCCCCAAGAAGGCTAGAAGGCTAGAATGCTAAAATAATATAATCTAATATCCTGGGGCGGCGTTTGCTGTGCCTCGTACTGCCATGAGGAACATTGCGTTTTTTTTTTTTTGATCAGGGAGAAAGAAAGACAGCAAAGAAGCTAGAAAGCACTAAACACGGGTTCTGAGAACACCCGTAGCATCTACAAGCAGAGGAAGAGAAAGCTGGGGTGGCCTGGACGCCCAAATCTTCAAAGAGTTCCCTGAAGTAGCACCTTCCTTGGCTAGTCAATCAACACAGGCATTTCCTTCCCTAAGAGTATGGCGAAAGGACAAATTCCAAGATAGGGAGTTGTAACTTCTGATATGATCTACCAGAGGAGCATAAGGGTGTACTTTAGAGACATCATTCTGAACAAGAGTAATTGCAGTTTTTGAGTCAGATTCACATATGATATCTCTAAATCCTTCATTCCAGGCTAGCTTCAGACCATTAGCAATGGCAAGGAGCTCAGCATTCATACTTGTAGATACGCCACAAAACCCAGAGAAGCCAATGATCCACTCTCCCAAATTATTACGAATTAGGCCCCCAAATCCAACATTACCAGGATTGCCAAAGGAGCTCCCATCAACATTCAATTTAATGGTATTATCAGTAGGAGGTAACCATTTAACATATTTAGTGTTTCCTGTGCAATTAGTAGTTCCAAGGGCCTTCATAGTGGTATGAAGCAAAGATTGAATCTTGCTAAGAATAGACCAATCTTCCCAAATGCAATCTTCAAAAATCACTGCATTTCTGGCTCGCCAAATATTCCAGGAAGTGACAATAGAAAGAGTACCATTATCTGCTACAGAAAACTGATGAATCCATTCCCCAAAGTTGTCTATGAGAAATCTGAGTTGTTGAGAATAACCAAGAAGATGCCAAATATGAGAAACCTTGGCGCAATCCCTAAGAGCATGTAAAGGAGTTTCATGATTTAAACCACATTTAATGCAAGAGGAATCAGTGGTTAAGTGGTGGTCTACACGAATTTGATTTGTAGGGAGACAACCATGCATACAAAGCCACAGGAAATGCTTCAAATTCTCAGGCAGTTTAGCTCTCCATATCCAAGTCCAATTATCAATGTTGCTAATATATGAGGGATTGGAATTGACTAGCCAGTGATATGCATTACTGGCCGTATATAAGCCACAATTAGATGGTCCCCAGATTAAAGCGTCATCTGAGTTTTCATTAAGGAATATGCTTCTCATGGCTAATTGAACATCAATAGGTAACTGAGTGTAGAGAATCTCAAAGTTCCATTGTCCATCATGAAACACATCTCTAACTTTCATATGGATATCATGAGTATCAACAAAGGGGACCATATCACAGAGATGACCCCTATCCAACCAATTGTCATACCATAAAGAAGCTTCTCCATTACCAATCCTAAACCTGAAACCAATCAACTTGGAGAAATGGATTTCAAGAATAAGAGATACCATTAGTAGCCCGACAATAAAAAATGTTGAATACTTTGCCGGGAGTTAAATGTCCCTAGTTAAACTTGCCCAAAAGAGCAGATAGTATCTCGGCTCTATGAATCCCAAGACCACCAATTTTGACAGGTTGAGTAACCTTGGACCACTTCACCCAATGACAAGATTTACCACCCCAAATGAAGCTTCTGATACTAGAATCAATTGCATCACAAATGCCCTCAGAAACCACAAGTTTTGCATAGTATAAATAGGTATAGATGATAAAAACTTTGCCAATTGTGGCCCTCGCGCTCTACTTAAAAGTCTGCCCTTCCACCCTGCAAGTCTTCCATTTATCTTGTCCAAGATATAGGAGAAATCTTTTTTTTGTAACTCTACCAGCAAGAAGAGGAAAACCCAAGTATCTACCAATGTTGTATGTGTGATGGATGTTCAACAACCCTTCAAATTTACCAACTTTAGATCGCGGGATGTTCTTAGAAGGCAAAAATCTGGACTTTTGAAAATTAATCTTCATACCGAAGCTTTGGGAAGAAGTAGCTCTTCATCAAGAAAAACAGATGGGAGATTGGCGGACCATTCTTTGAAATTTTCAAAGACAGCCACTGATTAGAACTCACTTTCTCCTGGATCAAAATTGCAAGTTTCTCCATGCATAAAACAAAAAGGTATGGCGACATTGGATCCCCTTGATAAGGTTAATGATAAGGTTAATGATATGTGTTGGGAAGCCAAAGTCCCTCAAAGTCAGCTTTAAAAAGTTCCAATCTACTCTGTCATAAGCTTTCTCGAAGTCTATTTTAATCATAAGATAACCGGTCCTCCCCTTTCTTTTTATGCATATGATGCACTATCTCTTGGGCTATGAGAGCATTATCCATATTTTTGAAAGCTATCAAGAGGACCAATTAAATCATGCAAATAAATTCCATAAGTTTCACTTTGAATCTACCTTAGGAATAACCACAATATGTTTCATTTACTAGATCAATGCGCCCAAATGAAAGCTTTCAAAACCAAGTCCTAAATATCTTTAGCAATTAAATGCCAAAAGGATTTGAAGAAAATTATAAGCCATCAGTATATGAGTTCATAGAAAAAGGGCATTCTTCACTTCCTCCATAGACACTGGACAAGGCTATCATAAAGATGTTGATCAATATGAGGAATATGTTGCAGCTTAAGACTATCAGGAATGCAAGTATTTGCTTGGAAAAGGTTCTTGAAAAACTTCAAAGCCTCATTCTTCAAAACCTCATCATCAAAAACCCAAATACCATCAATGTCTAACCCTGTGATTTTATTTCTCCTCCTCCGAATGACGGTTTGAGTGTGAAAAAAATTGGTATTTTTGTTTCTAAACTTTACCCAATTTTCTCGAGATTTCTGGTACCACAATAATTCTTCCTGAGCCAAAACATTATTATATTGATTCTGGAGATCTTTCTCAAGCATAATAAGATCAGAATATGGAAAGTAATTGCGTTTAATGTGCCATGAAGATGGCCCTCTTAATACAATTATTTAACTTGACTCGACCTTGCTAATACCACAATTATTGAGTCATGAATATGATAGCAATTTGTAGAATAATAGGGCCAAACCAATAATTCACTCAAAATAATATATTTATCCTTCCCATAAAAATATATAATTTCTATAAGTAACAACCAAACTCTTGTGTACTAGCTAGAGACAAAAAATAGGATGAGTCTTGATAGTAAGAAATAAAGGTACTTCATAAAATTTTGTTTTAAATCTTACATAAAAATGCAGTGGTCCAGATTTCAAAGAAGTCATGGATAAATTGCTGATGAAGGAAATACGGTCGTCAAAAGTATGATATATTTTAGGATAAATTATTTTAAAAGTCTCTCATTATTCAGTTTTTTTAATTAAATCCTTATAAATTTAAAATTTTAATTGGGGTTATGTAATTTGAAAAATGACATAGCACTGTGAAATTAAATGGAATGGTCTACTTAAAGTAATTGAATATATTTAGCTGATGGCCTAATAAAGTGAATTAAATTTTCATATAATCCTTTAGTTACTTGAAAATTTTGTATAAATAATATAATCTTAATTTATTATGAGATTTATATTATGTTACACAGTCTCTTATAGTATGTTTATATATAATATAGAATAATTATAAATTTTCTTACTAATTTTTTAATTAATAAATAAAAAATATTAAATATTTTTTATATTTTTAAAATATTAAATATATTTACTTTTTATTTAATATTAAAAGAATTATTGAATTATTAAAAGATAATTTTAAGAAGATCAGTGCCAACTTAAGCATAAAGCAAATAAAGCAAGGGCTTTAGGCTCCCATTCTTATGGCCCTATAATTTTATAATAATATAATTAATTATATTAAAATAAAAAATTAAATTAATTAATAAGATATTTACATATTCTCATTTATTAAATTAATTTTCTAATAAATTTTTATTTTTTTTCACTTTCCACATCTCTATTGATTCTCAGTTTCTTATCTTATTGAAAATTAATAAAATAAGATTATTCTCTCACTTCATTAATTTAGTGCATTGCACATCTCTATTTCTGTCAATTCTCAAATCCCACAATGCTAGTAATTCTCAATCATTTTTCCTATTTTCAATTACCTAACCGCAATATGTATTTATTGAACACCAACAAGTAGTGTTTTCTTATATGTAAAACTACTAGTTATCTTTTTTTCAAGTTATAATATTCACTTTTGAATTTTTCCTTTCTCCTTTGGTCTGACTCTTTATTTTAGTTTTCTTAATTTCAATCTCCTCTAAAAAATACTTTGAAAATGAAATATTTAAAAAAATCATGAAAGGCTAAAAGAACAAAACTTTAATAATTTTTTTTCATCAAGTTCATTGAAAATGCCTCAATTTTGTATTTAGTTTTAGGCTTCTATGATAATTGAGCCGTCTCTGAAGTGAAGAAGATATAATAAAATTCTTTTATATTTGGACTCATTACTCAAAAATAATTTTTTTTATTTTACTATTGTTGTGATATAAAAATGAAAAAAGTTCTTTTTTAATGATAAAATTACTTTAAAAGACATGTAAAAGTATTTTTTTAATAAAAAAAAATGTTTGGATTAAAAAAATACTTTTTAAACATAATGAAATGTCAAAAAGGTAATCATAAAAAAAAAATCGCATGAGGAGTGATTATTAACTGGTTAAGTAGGTGTCGCGACCATAATCGTGGCGGGAGCGGCGAAACAAAATAAATAAGTTAGGAGTCGCCATCAATTTTATGTAAACGAGGAAAAATTGGAAAACCTTTTAGAAAATGGTCTTTGGAACCAGATTGAATTCGGGAGTCGGTTATGCATAAGGAAGGGTGGAGACTTAACCCAAAGACTCTAAAACATCATGTCAAAAACGGTTCTCCTAAATTAGTTATCTCTTAATAATCTCATAATATGTTTCTTTTACCCTTTTTATTTAAAAAATAAATAAATAATTTGGGAAAGTTTAAAATTTGGCTTGACGAATAAAAATTTCTGCTTCTACGCACTGCCTCGGGTGTAATGAGGCTGAAAGTCACGTAGTTAACTTTATAAAATACTTGTGGGTTGGTTGTTTTAAAGAAAAGATTTATTTTTTTATTTTTATAAAAATTTGAATTAACAATTAAATCAATCGCGACTACATTAACCAAATTAAGGTTTGAATAAGTGTAACTCATCCACGCTAAACGTCACCCATTAATTATTGAATTTATTATTATTTTCTTTAATAAAAAGAACGAATTTTGAGTATTTATTAAACGTGTTTTTCTTATTTGAATCATTAGGTTGTCGCAACTCAGATGATCCAAATAGTTACAAGACTAACAAGCTGTCACAACTCGGTTAATCCTGCTTATTTCTTAAGAGATAATTATTTTTAAATTAACCCCCCTTTTTATTTTTATTAACCGATTTTTAATTTTTTATCATTATTTTTAATCTTATTTTCGTTTTTTTTTTTTCTATTCTTTTCTAGCCTTTTTGGTTTTTTTTAGCCCATTAAGCCCACTTCCCTTTAATTTACTCAAAAAAAAAACTTACGAAATATAAAAAAAAAGGTGGTCTTCTTCTTCGTTGTAGTTTACGGAAACCACAGGAGACGCACAATAGGGGCCGGCGGCGCGGGCAACGTACGGCGTGCGGGTTACCGGCAATGACAGAGGACGGCGACGCTGCTTGGTAGCGGTTCGCAGATCGGTGCGATGACGACTGCTGGGTACGGTGCGGTCGGTGGCAGCACGCTATTCCGGCGAAGACTGGTGCAGGTCCGGCTGTTTCGGGTTCAACAGGATCTGCGTTGGAAGCGGGTTGCGGATCGGAACGGCTAGACGGCGCGAGGCGGTGCCGTCCGCAGCTTGCTGGTGTGCGACGACAGGATCGAGCAGGATGGAGCGACGCCAGGCAAGGAGGACGACACGCGAGGTGTCACGGAGCTTCTGGCGGTTCACGGTTTCAGGCCTAGGTGGCGTCGGTAGAACTGCTCACGAGGCTGTACGGGTCGGGTTCGGCTCTTCCGGTGAGAGGCTTGGTGTTTTGGATTTTCTGTTTGCAGGGAGCTTTGTTTGTGGAAGGGTTGAAAGTGGTGGGGGTGTATTGATGAAGGTGATGGCGGAGGTTGAAGAATAGTGGTATTGGGTCGTTATGGAATTTGTTTGGGTTGTTTGTCAAGGTGATAAAGGTTGGTAGAAAAGAAAACAAAGATTGATGGAAGGATGGATTTTATGGGGTGCTGATAAAGGTGAAAGTTGAAGAAGATGATAAAAATAAACTTTGGCGGAGGAAGGAGAAAGGTAACGTGGGTGAGGAAAGTCAGAGTCTACTCCAAAAAGCGGGTCCTCAACCGTGTATGGGTTATAGGTTAATATAGGAAGGGATTAGGTAGAAGTGTTTGAGTTGTAGTGTGATTAGGATTGGTTTAAGATGATAAGTCAGGATCTGTTTATGATGAGTGTTGGAGTTGGTCTAGGATAGCTGATGGATTTGATTAGAATAAGTTTGTTTATGGTGAGTTTGAGTTAGTTTAGGATATGGGTTGTGGGTTAGATAACGGGTCAAAAAATGAATTTTGGGTTAATGGGTAGGTTAATTGATTGGGTTGAATATTTGGTCAATGGATAGGTTAATGGATTGGACTGAATATTGGGTCAATGGGTAGGTTAATGGATTGGGCTGGATATTTATTTTTTTTAAATTTTTTTTAATTTTATTTTATTTACAAAATGTCCCGGACAAAATTCGGTGTTCACAGTTGCCCCTCTTTACTTGTTTCTTACTAGATAAAAAGAATAAACGCAGCTTTTCATTTTTATCATAGTGAGGAACGAGTAAAGAAATGAACCCAAATTTTGTTCGGGAGAAACAGAGAACAATATGAGAACACGATGCGAGGAGCGATACGCTCAAAAATTAAAAATGCAAAGAGCCGATGCACTCAAAAATTAAAAATGCAAGGAGCCAATGCGCTCATGAATTAAAATGTAAAGAGCCGATGCGCTCAAAACTTAAAAATGCGATGAGCCGATGCGCTCAAACTTAAAATACAAGTGTGACGAGCCGATGCGCTCAAAATTTAAACATGCAATGAGCCGATGCGCTCAAACTAAAAATGCAAGTACAATGAGCCGTTGCGCTCAAAACTTAAACATGCAATGCAACGAGCCGATGCGCTCAAAACTTAAACATGCAAATGCAACGAGCTGATGCGCTCAAAATTTAAACATGCAATGCAATGAGCCGATGCGCTCAAAACTTAAACATGCAAATACAACGAGCCGATGCACTCAAAATTTAAACATGCAATGAGCCGATGTGCTCAAACTGAAAATGCAAGTGCAATGAGCCGATGCGCTCAAAACTTAAGCATGCCATGCAACGAGCCGATGCGCTCAAAACTTAAATATGCAATGCAACGAACCGATGCGCTCAAAACTTAAACATACAATGAGTTGATGCGCTCAAATTTAAAATGCAAGTGCAATGGGCCGGTGCGCTCAAAACTTAAACATGGAAAGAGCCGGTGCGCTCAAAACTTAAACATGGAAAGAGCCGACGCGCTCAAAACTTGAAGTGCAAGGAAATCCCTCTTTTTTTTTCTTTTCTTTTAGTAATTCGAATCAGCGACGGCTTTGGAAAGCTTTGACCAATCAAACCCTTGTTCACATGTTTTTGCTCGTTGGACCTTCGGTTGACTTAGAATCCTCTTGTCCTCTTTTTTTTTCATCTTATTTTCTTGTTTTCTGCTCTTAACTACTCTCTTTTTAGGAATTGAGATGACAATCTCTTGTTTTAAACCCTTGCTTGGAGCCACTAGTCTTTGCGAGAAAATTTTTGCCCCAGTATTCGTTCCTTGATCATTGATTTCTATGCACGTCCTGATGACTAAATCGTTGTCTTTATTGCTACTTCCCTCAACATATATTCTTAGAAGTTTTGCCCCAGTATGGCTAATTGAATATGAACCAAGTTGCCCCTGTGCAAATAAAATTGCTCCAGTTTAAGCAATTCCGATTTATTTGCCTTAACTTTTGCTTAAACTGCCCTTACGAGTTTTTAACATAACGAGCTCTTTTTTTCCCCTTTTTTTTTCTCGAGTACCTCTTACTTCTGGATTATCATTGAAACTTCTAAGTTTTTTTCGATCTGAATTATTCATCAGGGAATTGTCATCAGATGGTCAAATCATAACTTTTGTTCACCTTTCTTGAAACATTACGTAACAGACATACATGAGTACGGCATAAAAGGAACTTACTGGGTAAACAACTTCTAGATTGGTCTTGGAAGTTTGACTACACAAAAAGACACAAATGATGACATGAGATCCAAAGAGGTGTTGACTCGATACGAATAGGTTTGACCTTCATGAGACCAATCTTTAGTTGTCTACTAGACATTATGGCTAAGGATTTTTTTTTCTGTTGAACATCTACATTGAACCAAAGAGAAATTTGCCTCTGTCTAAGACTGAATTGAGTAGGACCAAAACCTATCCTAGCGACGAAAAGATTTGCCTAAGACAAATTGAACCAAGGAAAAATTGCCCAAGTTTAGAGCAGAGTCGAACGGGGTATAAACTTGTCCTAGTATAAGGCCACATTGAACCTAAGAAAATTTTTTTCCAGTCTAGGACAGGAAGGAAAAATTGCCCCAATTTAGAATCGAGTCGAACGGGGTACGAATTTGTCCTAGTGTAAGTCTCTTTCTTTTTTTTTTCATTCTCATTCATTTTTTTAGGAACAATGAACTAAATACTTGGATGAGCGTAACATTTGTCTCAAAATTAAAGTTAACGAAAATAACAACAACCCTTCATTGATCAGAATGGACTTTTTGAGGCTTGTAACGTGGCCAAGGCTAGAGGTTATGAAAGAAAAGATATAAGGCTCAAACAAGTGTTTAAGAGTGGTATGGGAATAAGGATCATTAAACTTCATCGATTGCTTTTCCACTTTCAAACACTTTTATCTTACTATTTTCCTTTTCTTTCATCCTCTTTTCCCTTCTCTTTTTTTCTTTGCCTTTTTTTTCATCATTTTTTATTTTTACTTCTTGTCCTTTTCACCTTTTTTTCCTTTTCCATTATGCTTCAGAACATTCATCGTCGCAATTAACCTTTGCTTCATGCTATCCCCTAGTATAGAAACGATCCTTATCCAAGGTTTATTGAAAAAAAAAATCAAACTCAAAAGGGGTAACAAGGGATAAAAATGATGAAATTTTGTAAAAGATAGAGAAAAATGGCCAGTCTTCATTTTCAAATCATGATTGTTTATTTTCAAAACTTTAATTTTGAGACAAAAAGATTGTGCAAACCAAGTGCTTACTTCTTTGCTCTTTTTTTCTTTTTCTTTTTTTTGATTTGTTTTCTTTTTTTGCTTTGCAAAGACACTTACACACGCGGACCCGACTGAGAATTATCAAAGAAGATGCTTTAAAGAAATGAAAGAAAGACAAAGTGATGAAAGGAAACAAGGTACCCATGCAAATTCATTATATTAATATTTCAAGAAAGTTAACATGAGTCCAACATCACTAAATATTACTTCAAGAGTTGTTAACAATATTAGGTCCAACTATTTCTTCAATGTCAAACTTCTCATAAGCAATTAGCTTCCTTACTGCAGTCTTGAAGGATTCACAATCTTCAATTAAGTGCCCTGAGACATCCATATGGTACTTGCAAGTTAAATTTGGGTTGTACCATGCTGGAAATAGTGGTTGTAGGGGACGTACAGGATTTCCAGAAATGAGGTGAGCATCAAACAACCTTTGGAATAACTCTGCATTTGAAATGGATAGTTTTGGGAAAGGGGGGAGGTTTTGGGAATGGAAACGGCCTTGATTTTGAAAGCTTGGTCGAGACTGTGGGTGATTTGGGATATTTTGTGGAGGTATAGAATGGTAAGTATTTGGGTTATATGTAGAAGTTTGGTAGGCAAAGTAAGATGATGGGTAGCAGGTTTGTAAAGGTTGTTGGCTTTGCACGTAACTCACATCTGGCTCTCTTTTCTTAGGCGGAAACCCCATCTTGAAACCATCTTCATTATTATCACTTGTCAATTTTCTAGCATTTACCAGAATTTCAATCATTTCTCCAGCAGCAATTAAATTAGCAAAGTCTTGATACGCAGCGCCCGCCATTGTCCCAATATAAGGAGCTTTTAAGGTCCCCAAGAAATATGAGCACATTTCTTCAACGACGGTTACTTGTCTTTGCGAGAGTTCTCCACCTCTCGGGCATATTGCTTGAATATTTCTTCATTTTTCTTCTGCAGTGTTCCCAATTGTTCCTAGGGTTGGGGCGTATCTAGGTTAAACCGATATTGCCCCATAAACAAGTTTGCCCATCATCCCAAGAAGAGATCTTGGAAAGATCTTCTTGGATACACCATTCAAAGCGTGTCGAGTCAAACTTTCATGAAAGAAGCTAACGAGAAACTTCCAATCCTTTGACCAAATTGACATTTTGGTAATATATGTTTTCGGTGGAAGAAAGGATTGGTGCTTCCATCATATTTGACAAATTATCCTTAGGAATGATGATATTAGTAGTAGGACACAATTCTTCTATCCCAATGGGACCATAGGTACTGGGGCCCTTGATTGTTTTAATTTGTTCTTCCCTCTTTTCCATCCATTTTTCTCTCATCTTGTCACTTTGGATAGCCGCATGACCCGATTCCGTTGGAATCGGGATGGACATATTTCACATCACACTCGGCATTGCCATGAACCTCATTTCGAGTTCCTTCCGAGGAATGATATCCTTCTCCATAGAAAGTAAGTGATGCGATTTGATGTTCTTCCCACAAAAGGCATCTCAATGGTGGCCCCGGGTTTGCCCTTATGGAAGTAACATTTGGTGGGTGCAAGTGTGCCCCAGGTTTATACCTCCGATTGTCCCTATCAAAGTGAGGGTCTCCCTCATGGCCGACAACATTTCCTCCATTCTCTTCTGAGACTCTGTCATTTCATTCATCTTTTCTTTCATTTCATCTACTTCTATACTCAGATTTCTTCCTTCCTTTTCAGCTATCATTATTGCAAGCTTTGTTCAAACCCTTATGTTATGAACTCGGATTTGATTGGTATCTTCTTTCCTTAGTCGTGCAATGGTGCTGAGCACGATAACACCAAACAAAAATAATGAGATGAAATGAAATGAATGAGATGAAATGAGATACATAAAATGAAATGGATAAAATGGAAATAATTTTTCTTTTTAAAAAAAATGTAATGAATGCCATGAAAATGCATAATTTTTTTTATTTAATTTTTTTTAAAATGCTAGGAATGCCATGAAAATGCATGATTTTTTTTATTTAATTTTTTTCAAAATGCTAAGAATGTCATGAAAATGCATGATTTTTTTATTTTTTTTATTTTTTTAAATGCTATGAATGCCATGAAAATGCATGATTTTTTTATTTAATTTTTTTTAGAATGCTAAGAATGCCATGAAAATGCATGATTTTTTTATTTTTTTTTAAATGCTAGGAATGCCATGAAAATGCATGATTTTTATTTTATTTTTCGAATATGCCATGAAAATGCATGATGCTATTTTTTTTTTAAAGGATGGCTATATAAAGAAGAAGTTCGCTCTCTTCGTGTCCTAAGATATTTGCCTTAAACGGAGGAATTCTATCATAAGGATCTATGGGTCTTTCTGATTCGTGATAACTCTCATTTGGTGGCTTTTCTATTCTGAATGTCTCTAGAGTCAAGTCTCATTTCAAAATGTTGACCACAAAATAATGGGTAAACCACCTAGTGTGGGACATTTGTGAAAAAGGCGCACTCTAGATGAGATTTTCGCAAAACAGATGTACATCCAAAATTTACTGCACTACACAACCTCTACTTAACTTAAGCTTCATTCCCATTCGAATGTGTGATAGATGTGTAGGTGTGGTGGGTGTAGAGAAAAGCATACAAACATTCATTATCCTAAAACTACCATCCCGCAAAACAAAAATAAAAACAAACAAAAATTCCAAGAGAAATTCTCTATCCTAAGGTTTTAATAACAATAATAATTAAAATAAATAAAAAGAAAAGAAAGGTAAAACAAAATATACAAAGATTACAAAATTTCACAACAAAATTATATGGGCTTGACTCTCAAGTATCCCACATGGAGTCGCCATCTATCGCGACCGTAATCGGCGGGAGAGCGGCAAAACAAAATAAATAAGTTAGAGTCTCTATTTTATTTAAACTAGGAAAAATTGGAAAACCTTTTAGAAAATGGTCTTTGGAACCAGATTGGATTCTAGTCGGTTATGCATAGGGAAGGGTGGAGACTTAACCCCACAAAGACCCCTAAAACATCCGTCCTAAAATTTAATAATCTCATAATATGTTTCTTTTACCCTTTTTATTTAAAAAATAAATAAATAATTTGGGAAAGTTTAAAATTTGACTTGACAGAATAAAAATTTTGCTCCTACGTACCCTCAGGTGCAATGAGGAACTCAAAGTCACGTAGTTCTTTATAAAATACTTGTGGGTTGGTTGTTTTTATTTAAAGAAAAGATTTATTTTTTTATTTTTATAAAAAATTTGAATTAACAGGTCATCGCGACTCTGTTAACCAAATTAAGGTTTGAATAAGTGAAGCTCGCGTCACGCTAGAGACGTCACCCATTAATTATTGAATTTATTATTATTTTCTTTAATAAAAAGAACGAATTTTGAGTATTTATTAAACGTGTTTTTCTTATTTGAATCATTAGGTTGTCGCAACTCAGATGATCTAAATAGTTACAAGACTAACAAGCTGTCACAAGTCGGTTAATCCTGCTTATTTCTTAAGAGATAATTATTTTTAAATTAACCCCCCTTTTTTATTTTTATTAACCGCTTTTTAATTTTTTATCATTATTTTTAATCTTATTTTCGTTTTTTTTTCTTTTCTATTCTTTTCTAGCCTTTTTGGTTTTTTTAGCCCATTAAGCCCACTTCCTTTTAATTTACTCAAAAAAAAAAACTTACGAAATATCAAAAAAAAAAGGTGGTCTTCTTCTTCGTTGTAGTTTACGGAAACCACAGGAGACGCACAATAGGGGCCGGCGGCACGGGCAACGTATGGCATGCTGGTTACCGGCAACGACAGAGGATTCGCGACGCCGTTAATTCGGTGCGACGACCGCTGGCTTACGGTGCGGTAGGTGGCGAGACGCACCTCCGGACCGGGTCCGGGCTGTTTCGGGTTCAACAGGATCTGCGTCGGGAGCAGGTTGCGGATCGGAACGGCTAGACGGCGCGAGGCGGTGCCGTCCGCTGGCGGTGTGCGACGACGGATCGAGTAGGATGGAGCGACGCCCGAGGCAGGGATACGCGAGGTGTCAATTCGGCGGTTCACGGTTTCGTGTATTTGGCGGGTCCGGCTCTTCCGGTGAGAGGCTTGGTGTTTTGGATTTTCTGTTTGCGGGGAGCTTTGTTTGTGGAAGGGTTGAAAGTGGTGGGGTGTATTGATGAAGGTGATGGCGAAGGTTGAAGAATGGTGGTATTGGGTGGTTATGGAATTTGTTTGGGTTGTTTGTCAAGGTGATAAAGGTTGGCAAAAAAGAAAACAAAGATTGATGGAAGGATGGATTTTATGGGGTGCCGATAAAGGTGAAAGTTGAAGAAGATGATAAAAATAAACTTTAGGAAGGAGAAAGGTAACGTGGGTGAGGAAAATCGTAGTCTGCTCCAAAAGGGGTCCTCAACCGTGTATGGGTTATAGGTTAATATAGGAGGGGATTAGGTGTTTTGAGTTGTATTAATTGGTTTAAATGATAAGTCTCCGTTTATGATGAGTGTTGGGGTTGGTCATATATGGATTTAATTAGAATAAGTCAAGTTTGAGTTGGTTTAGGATATGGTAATAATCAAAAAATGAATTTTGGGTTAATGGGTAGGTTAATGGATTGGGTTGAATATTGGGTCAATGGGTAAGTTAATGGATTGACGGATATTGGGTCAATGGGTAGGTTAATGGATTGACCTGAATATTTAATTTTTTTTAATTTTTTTTAATTTTATTTTATTTACAAAATGTCCCGGAAAAAATTCGGTGTTCACAGTAGGAGTTCGATTTTTTTTTCGTTAACAAGAGTTCGAAATTATATTAATGTTTTTTATTACTTTCTATCTCCATGATCAAAAGCGGCGAACAAAATAAGAGGATTTGTATTATACTCATCTTTTTTTTTAGTGTGAGTTGTCAAATATTTTATTATATATTAATTATATTTAAATATTTATTAAGAATTTAACATTTAATGAATGTTTGACATCTCACATTAAATACCAAATTCATCATGATACCATAGAAATTTCTAGAAAACAAATACACTAAAATATTGGTAATCAATCAATATTATAATTATATTTTAATATAATAATATAAAAAAGAGAGTCATAGTTTGTAAAATTCTGTCAAGTAAAGTTTTAAGTTGTGCCATGAATGATATTTAAATTTAAATTTTATTATTATCCTACTAATTATTAAAAAATTAAAAAAATAAAAAAATTACTAATTATCATCTCTAGATTACACCACCAATGTAATTTGAATTTTAATATTATCATTTTAAAAAAATTTAAAATATATAAATTATTTTATAATTCTTTCTTACAAGTGTCATATATATATATATATATATATATATATATATATATATATATATATAGCTAACTCTACATTTTATTTTTGTACAAAAAGATAAAAATCTTTCTCTATAAAGTAAATTGGTTTTAAGGGTATTTTTATAATTTAATATTATCAAATTTAATGATGAAAGAGAACACTAACTTAGATTTTAATGATGAAGAAAATTTTACTCTTCTCATTAAATTGTAAAAAATAAAAAACAAAAAATTAAATTATTTTACAAAAATAAAAATTATGTATACATAAAAAAATTATAAGATAATTTTTTAATTTAAGGTTTATGGATAATATATATATATATAGGAGATCGGTTCTGTAAATAAGTGTAAGTTTTTTATTTACACTCATTTTCAACAACCATTAGATGAAAATGGATCTAACTATTGAAAATGAGTGTAAGTAAAAAAAAAATTACACTTACAGTGTAAATTGATCTTTTCTTCATATATATATATATATATATATATATATATATATATATATATATATACATACATATATATATATATACTACATACATACATATATATATATATACATACATACATATATATATATATATACATACATATATATATATATATATATATATATATAATGATATATATAATGTACATAACTTCATATGCTTGCATGTGTCATTATGACAATTTATAAATTTGCCATGTGATATCTAATGTGATAATTTGAAATAAATGTGTATATGTATCATCAAGTGTTATCGTTATCTTTGATTAATTATTTTTTATTTCAAAATTCCTTATGTTGAAATTTATCACTTTATTCATTCTGGTACTTCTACTTTATAAATATATAAAGATATAGATATAGATATAAATATAAAATATGAAAAATTCTTAAATAAACTTAGAACACTAAAGTTAAGTGTACTAGACTAAATATATAATTAATTATGATATATTATGATAATTAATTATTAATTAATTATAAAATTATCTATTAATTAATTATGTAATTGACTTAATATATTAAACTAAAATACTCTAAGTTTATGTAAAAAAATTTGGATAGATCCATGGATAAATTTGTAACTATCAAAATAGATAGATTATTCCCAAGTTTTTAGCTAAGAAATATTAATTCAGGTTGGTATTGTGTTGACATGGGTATATGGTAAGCCTGGCCCAAAGTCTTTGTAGGATGTAAATCCCATACCCATTACGTATGTGCCATTATTCTCATAAAACATATATAGTGGTATAGCTCCTATTCTACATATTTGGGACCTTAAGGAGGGCTACCTTGAAGAATATCAAGATTATTGGACTTTGATACACTGTGTTAACTTCTTAAACATTGTTACAAACAATAAATGGTTCCACGATAACCTTAAGAGAAGCTTGTCACCTCAAGAGCAAAAAGAAGATCGACAGCATCAGGTCCTCAGGGTTCTTGATTTCCAACCTGATGATGGGAATGTTCTGTACCTGAGTTTACATAGTCGTAAGTTCTCGTACGACATGTGGAACAAAACCATGACTTTTCATCCTGAAACTCGTGTGCCTAAGCTTATTTGTGATGATGATTTCTTTTATATGGATTTTTTTCAGCTTCTAGTTCCATTATGCCCATCAAAGGTTCCTAAAGTATAGTTTTGGCTCTGTCATTAATATACGTTGGTATCCCTTATTATTGTTATTATTATTATTTTACCTATTTTGGCACTGCAGTAGAATATACAAACCTTTCTCTTTTTTTTTCTTCTTTTTTTAGAAACATTTGATTTCTGTTGTGTTAGTTTTTACATAGAAATATCAAATAGTAATGATTTGATCACTAGTGCTAACTACTTCAACATGAGCATATTTGCCAATTGACCCCATATATACCTTGCATGTATGTAAGTTGTAACCTGCATATGTTGCAACAGCTCTCAAGTATCAAGACAACAAATTATATCACACTATACCGGAAAGGATGATAAGTAGCTAGAAACTTTCTATTATTATGTGATATTTCTCAATTTCTAGTATGTCTCTGTCTCTCTGCATTGATTTCCCCTGTATTAATTGAGATATGCCTCAAATGAAATGCAATTAAGATTCCCTCAATGCTAGCATTGTCGCAATAGAATTCTCATCTCCATCCTATTTCAAATTCACTTATAAGCCTTTATCAAATGTAGCTAATTGTATGACAAATACACTGTTAGAAAATACTAGCATAATTTTTCTTTTCTGTGAACTCAAAAATAGGCATTATGCGGAAGCGTACAACAAGTGTAATAACACCAAAAAATTTTAGCGTGGAAAACATTCTCAATGTTAGTAAGGAAAAACTACGGGACCCGTAGGC
This sequence comes from Ormosia emarginata, assembly GCA_029884605.1. Lineage (NCBI taxonomy): Eukaryota > Viridiplantae > Streptophyta > Magnoliopsida > Fabales > Fabaceae > Ormosia > Ormosia emarginata. Next base: position 24,129,402 of record JAQQTP010000089.1, on the reverse strand, counting down.
CACTTAAATCTCCACTATAACAATAATGAGAATACAAACTTCACTCTTAGGTGGATCTAAAAAAAAACTCTTTCTATTTTTCTCTCTCTATTTTCTCTCATTATTTCTCTCCGTGAGGCTTTCTATTGAAGAGGATTTGCTTTTTCAATTCTATATCTAATTGAACTTCTTGCTCTTCTATTTATAAGAAGAGAATGGGAACATAATTTGCTGGAAAAACGTAGCATTTATGCATGATGGGTTGGTAACTCATCATGCTCCACTGAAAGTTGAAAAGAGTTGGAATGCCAAGTTGTTTGCCTTGTGGCATTGGCTGGACGTGGCCCTACAATTCTTCCCCTCCAGCCAAAGGAGAAATATCCTTAGATCAGTTCGGGGTTGATGCTAAGCCTGTAACTTCTTTACAGACTTCTAGCTTCTCTTTAGGTAGAGCTTTTGTCATCATATCTATCCCGTTGTCTTTAGTATGTATTTTCTCAATCTGCAGCAGTTTACTTTCCAACGCATCACGGATCCAATGATACCTTACGTCAATGTGTTTCAACCTTGAATGAAATGTCGAGTTCTTGCTGAGATGTATTGCGCTTTGACTGTCGTAATAGAGAACATAACTTTCTTGATTCTGGCCTAACTCCTGTAGAAACTTCTTCATCCACAAAATCTCCTTGCAACCTTCAGTGATTGCGATGAATTCAGCTTCTGTGGTGCTTAAAGCAATACACTTTTGTAGTCGTGATTGCCATGAGATAACTTCCCCTGCAAAAGTAATCATATATCCTGATGTAGACTTTCTTGAATCCATCTCTCCTGCCATATCTGCATCTGAATACCCAGTGAGCATTAGATTTCCATTGCCAAAGCACAAGCACCTTTTGGTAGTTCCTCTCAGATACCTTAGTATCCATTTCACAGCATTCCAATGCTCCTTTCCTGGATTCGATAGGAATCTACTCACAACTCCTACAACATAAGCAATGTCTAGTCTTGTACAGACCATTGCATAGATAAGACTACCCACTGCAAAAGAATAGGGCACCTTGTTCATCTCTTCTTTTTTTTCCTCATTCCCTGGACATTACGTCTTGCTCAGTTTAAGATGACCAGGTAATGGAACGTGCACAGGTTTGGCATTATGCATGTTGAACCTTTCAAAAACTTTCTTGATATAGTCTTCTTGTGACATCCACAACATCCTTCTAGAACAATCTCTGATGATCTTTATTCCAAGAATCTTCTTTACTACACTCAAATCTTTCATGGCAAAAGATTTGCTTAATGTCTTCTTGAGAGCAGCTATCTTTGTCTTATCTTTCCCAACAATCAGCATATCATCAACATGCAACAATAGTATGATGGATTCACCATTTACATAGTTTTTCACAAACACACAATGATCTGCAAAGGTCTTCTTAAAATTGTGTTGAGTCATGAAGAGATCAAACTTCTTATACCATTGCCTTGGAGCTTGCTTCAGACCATAGAGGCTTTTCTTCAGATGACACACTAGGTGTTCTTTGGCTAGTTCTTTGAAACCTTCTGGTTGATCCATATAAATTTCTTCCTCTAAGTCTCCATGTAAGAATGTTGTTTTAACATCAAGCTGTTCTATTTCCAAGTCTAGTTTTGTAGCTTGACCAAGGATCGCTCTAATGGATACCATCTTCATCACTGGTGAGAAAATATCTTCAAAATCTATGTCTTTCTTCTCGATTGCACCCCTTCACAACAATCCTTGCTTTGTACCTGGGGTTTGGGTTGTTCTCTTTAGTCTTAAGTTTGAATACCCACTTATTTTTCAATGCCTTTCGTCCATCTGGTAATCTCACCAGGTCATACGTCTGATTCTCTTTCAGGGATTGTATTTCTTCTTGCATGGCTTGCATCCATTTCTCTTTATCATTCGTCTTAATGGCTTCCATGAAACTTTGAGGTTCTCCTTCATCAGTGAGAGTGACATAATCATCTGAGAAATACCTTCTTGATGGTTGTCTGACTCTCGTTGATCTTCTCACTTGAGATTCTTGTTCTACCTGATCAATCTCTATCTGTTCTCCCTGCATTGCTTGACTTTGTTCTGTCTGGTCAGGTTGTTCCGTCTGATCAGGTTGCTCCATCTGATGAGGTTGTATTGTCTGATCAGGTTGCTCATTCCTTTGAGGAATCTCTCCCCCTGAATTGTGTACCACAATGGTCTTTGACTTCTTAGATTGCTGAATATCCTGGATTGTCTGATCTTCATAGAATACCACATCTCTACTCCGAATAATCTTCTTGTTTACAAGATCCCATAATCTGAAGCCAAGTTCATCACTTGGTGAACCAAGGTATATGCATTCCTTCGTCTTTGCGTCAAGCTTTGCTCTTTCATTTTTAGGAATGTGGACAAATGTCCTGCACCCAAAGACTCTCAAATGACCATACGAAGATTTCTTTCCAGACCATACTTCTTCTGGAATCTCTCCATTTAAAGGTCTTGAAGGAGACAAATTAATCAAATCAACTACAGTTTTTACTGCTTCACCCCAAAATGCCTTGGGGAGTTTTGCATGAGAAAACATGCTCCTGACTTTCTCTACAATCGTTCTGTTCATTCTCTCAGCTAGTCCATTCATCTGAGGTGTCTTGGGGATTACTTTCTCATGTCTTATCCCATGAGTCTTCCAATAATCCTCCAATGGACCTCTATACTCTCTGTCATTATCAGTTCTCAAGCATTTCAGTTTTTTTCCAGATGCTCGTTCTATAGAAGCATGAAACTCCTTGAAAACTTGAAGAACTTGATTTTTCGTCTTCAATGAATACACCCACACTTTCCTGGAGTGATCATCAATGAAGGTAACAAAATATTAGGCATCGTCAAGGGACCTTTCAGATGTTGAGCAAACATCTGAGTGAACAAGATCTAGAATCTGCTTTCTTCTTCTTGCATCATCTGATCTTTTGAAAGATACTCTGTGTTGTTTGCCTACTAGGCAGTCTTCACAGGATTCAAGTGGCTGCCCTTTTATGTTTGAAAGATAGTATTTTGCTAAGATTTCCAGACCCTTCTCACTCATGTGGCCCAATCGTTTGTGCCACAATTCTTTGCTTGCGTCTTGAGCAACATTCATCTCCTCATTGTATATCTTTCCTTGCATAATGTACAGAGAGCCTTTCTTTCTGCCGCGAGCAATAATCATGCTTCCTCGGTTGAGTTTCCATCTGCCTGCTCCAAACTGGTTTATCATCCTAGCTTCGTCTAGTTTGCCTGCTGAGATAAGGTTTAGACGCATCTCAGATACATGTCTTACCTCATTCAGCACAAGCTTGGTTCCATTCTCACTTATCAAAGTTACTTCATCAATACTGGAGATTTTACTTATGACGTGGTTGCCTATCTTTACCGTACCAAAGTCTCCTTTTTGGTATGATGAGAAAAATTCTTCATGAGGAGTTACGTGGAAGGATGCTCCGGAATAAATTATCCATATGCAATCATCGGATGCAATGTTTAGATAATTTTCTTCTCCGACAAAAAATATATTCTCATCATTCGAGGCCACTGCAGTAGTTGTTCCATCTTCCTTCTTCTTCTTTGGGTTAATCTGGTCAGGGTGGACTATTCCAGCTTGTTGGTCTCTCTTCAAAAATCTGCACTCAGACTTTCTGTGACCCGGTTTGCCATAATAATAACAACTTAGTCTAGTGCAAGATTTGGATCTATCTTGTGATTTTTCATGACCTCTTTTTTCACGATTCTTACTCCTTCCTCTGTTGTCAATAACGTTGGCTTCAAACTGGTTGTTCAAGCCCCTTTCTCTCTGTCTTGACTCTTCATTCAGCAAACTGTCTGTAACAAAATTTATGCTAAGTTTTCCTTCTGGAGCAGAATTGCTGAGAGTAACAACTAGAGTGTCCTAACTCTCAGGCAGAGAACTGAGGAGTGGAAGAGTTTACAACTTATCATCTATATTCATTTCTGTCTTCGTCAGTTGATTCACAATACCTTTGAAGGTATTCAAGTGTTCGATCATGTTCTGACCGTCCGAGTACTCCAACTTCACCAGTCGTCTAACAAGGTGGGCTTTATTCCTGGGCGACTTCTTTTGAATCAAGGATTCAAGTTTCGTCCACAAATCATACGCGTTGGTATAAGTTGATACATGTTCGAACAAACTTCTGTCAATATATTTTCGGATCATAGTTATTGCTTTCTGATTCTGGAGCTCCCATTCTTTGTCGGTCTTCTCCTCCTACTTATCTTTCTGGGTGATTGGCTCATGCAAATCTTTGCAGTATAAGTAGTCTTCCATCATTGGCTTCCAATAGGAGTAGTTATCTGCAGTTAATTTGAACATATCTCCATCATGAGTGATAGCTCCCTCCATCTTGAGTTACACAGGCCAATACTGTATATATAAATAGTATCGTATAGGTAAATAGTACTGTATACTGAAACAATAACTGTAGTATACAAACAATGCACCAGGTAAGTTCCCAGGAAAGAAAGGTGGGTCACTAATGGACACACTTAAATACCAAGTCTTTCCTAGCTAAAACTTTCCTAGATAGCACTTTTACACCACCATACGTTATTTCCAGCAACGAGAATAATTCTTTTCTGATGTAGAAGATCAGACAATGCTGCAACCACATAGCATATTACGAATTTTCTTATGAATCCAGCACCTAGTATCCGAGAGCTCTGATACCACTGTTGGGAAATGCCAGCATAATTTTCCTCTTCTGTGAACTCAAAAATAGGCACTATGTGGAAGCGTAAAATAAGTGTAATAACACCAGAAAATTTTAGCGTAGAAAACCTTCTCAATGTGAGTAAGGAAAAGCCACGGAACCCGTAGGCCACTTAAATCTCCACTATAACAATAATGGGAATACAAACTTCACCTTTAGGTGGATCTAAAAAAAAATTCTTTCTATTTTTCTCTCTCTATTTTATCTCACTATTTCTCTCCGTGAGGCTTTCTATTGAAGAGGATTTGCTTCTTTAATTCTATATCTAATTGAGCTTCTTGCTCTTCTATTTATAAAAAGAGAATGGGAACATAATTTGCTGGAAAAGCATAGCATTTATGCATAATGGGTTGGCAACTCATCATGCTTCACTGAAAGTTGAAAAGAGTTGGAATGCCAAGTTGTTTGCCTTGTGGCATTGGCTGGACGTGGCCTTACATACACTTCCTGTGAAGTATGACTTCTCTTTTTAACTGGAGAATGTTACATTAAGAACAAGTGGCAGAAACTCTAATATAAATCACCAGATTAACTTTTTGGATTTTCTGTTTTATGCTAGAAAGTAGAAAGTAACTAATCTTTGTGAAGTGTTTTTTTTTTCCCAAGTGATTTCTCCCAAACATCTGTGTTTAAGTGAATCCTTAATTGTCTTGCATAAATCATTGAAAGAACAAGTATATATAGGTAGGGAGACAGAGGGAGATTCAACTTCAAATACCAAACACTGGATCTCCTTTTTCTTCCTCACAACCTTATTGTATTTTAAGTAAGGCTATACTTGTTTTAGTAGGTAGTAGAAAATGAAAAGGTGGAGGATTGGAACTGCATTTGGCTTTGGGACACAATAAAATCTAAATAAAATATGAGAGTGCAAAAGAACAACAATGTATTTAGACTATACATTGTGTCTCACATCCTCATCTGAGGGGCAGGAAGAAAACGTAGAGAGCGGATTCTTTCTCACTATACTATAGCTGTCTGCTGATGAGTGTAGGAGGCGTGCTTTAGCCTAGTAACATTGTGCCTCCTATATTAGAAGCCTCATTTCTAGCATCACTGTTCAATCTTTGTGTAAAATAGTCTGAATCTTGTCACTCCATGCTAAATACTGCCCCATCAGTCTCCTACTTACTCTTGGCAATTAGCGTGCCACTGTGCACTGAAAATAGGGATTTAGGCCTACAATGTATCTGGCATTCTATATTTGATCACCATGCGAGTTTAATAATGGCAAATTTCTCTCTTTTTTATCGTCACTTATAGCATCATATGGATTTCTGGAATACTCTCATCTATTAGAAGCTACCTTTTCATTCTATTATGACATATCCGTTAATTATAAGTTGATCACGTGAATTGTATGTGATAGGGATAGGGATTCCGATATGTAGAATCTGGCCCCATGGTGAGGTCATCATACTATTACTATACAGGTTAATTCTATATTATGTCCATGAGAAAATCAGATTGGGCTTTATCTCCCTCAAAGCTGACTGCCTCTTGATGAATTCATTCCCCACCCCCCCACCCCCCCGGTTATTTTTACACAATTTTTTTTGTATGAGTATATTTTAATTAGGTAAGATAAGAAGGAGCTCAAGCTTCCTTGATACTGTTGATACTCATGTCACGTGTTATATCAGTAAAATGATACAACAGGCTCAAGCTGTGCAATTTTTTCTCTACCCGCTCCCCAACCCAAACCTCAATAAGTGGATAAGTTGAGATTCATTCAAGAAATGCAATTTTTATCCCCATTTTAGAGGTAGATTGAATATGATCTCATATAAGTGCACTACTCGTATTCATATTTTTTTGCTTCCTTTCACCTGTGCAATTCATACCAATTATTAACTCCCCCCCCCCCCAAAAAAAAAAGACAAAAGTCTTCAGCTCTTGGTTGAGAAATAATTTAAAGCTGTTGATCTAATCTTGTTGAAATGTTATTTTCGTAGAGGTGCTTCTCAATGGATTTGTCTAGTAGCTGGCATCTTAAAATATCTCACTGACCTTAAAAGTTTTTAAAGAAGAATGTATTTTTAATTTAAAATTCAATAAAATATTTTGCTTATAATTTTTAAGAATTCGGCTTTTAATTAAGGCTCTAAAGAATTTCTTGTCCCATCTTCCCGTCACTCTCCCTTTTCATATCATCAATCTTCCTATGGCGTGAATTGATCTCCAGTTGAGACGGAGAAGCCGATCGACACAAGAGTGGTCGAACTCGTTAGCGGACGTTGAAATATCAAGACGTGTGGCGGCGGTGGTTCGTTTTGAAGCGTGGAGGTTGTTCAGTTTCCGGTTGCGCGCCTGACCCCGCGGCGTCATTCCTGTTGACGAACTTTTAAGTCACAAAGATATGATAGAGCTTCAGCAATTTAGCTTTATTTACCCTTTTCCTAATGATGATATTATAAATTATTTAGGTCCCGTTTATTTTGGAACTTTTTTTTTTTGAATTTGTAGAATACCCATTGTATCAATGAAGATCCATTTGACAAGGAAGATTGGGAACATATCAAGTCTTTCTCATGTCTTGGAATTTGTCGCCATTCAATCTCTGTTCTAGTTAAATTTAATTGTGCAACCAATAGTTGATGCTATAGAGTAGGCATTCACCATTTTGGAGATTATATGATATTTTTAATGAAAAAAAATAACAAACTGATTATTAGTTTATCAATGCCACATCAACATATTTGCAGATTATGTAAAAAAGGGAGAAAAAATGTGTAATACAAAATATTTTCTGCCACCTTATTGAGGTTGGGCATTAGAAAGGTCATTCACATGTTACCACTGAGATGGATAGTTGATCTATTGGCTATTGATTGGAACTGATGTGGTTTCCTTCAATTAAATGGTTGAAAGATTTGGCTGATCTTTTGATGTCAAATGCAAAACGCATTGAGAGAGCAATAGCTGAGTCCGCTTATAATACTCTTCTTCTTAAGGTAACTGACTATTATTTTAATGAACTTTCAAGGGGTTCCTTTGTCTATTGATGAATTTAATCTTTGAATTTGTTTTAACTTCAAGATTTTTTTTTAGGTTATTAAATTTAGTTGTTCATGGAAGTAATCCTGTTTCATAATTAAGTAGGGGCGTTGGATATCCATAGATTTTGGAAAAGGTTGTTTTTTCATGCAAATGCAAAGTCATAAATTACAAAGGTTTTTGCCTTGGCTTAGTGATTCAGGTTTTCTGTGGATTTTATTTTGGGAGTTTCGTAAAGATTGATCCTTTGTTCAATTAGATTGCTTTTCAACGAAATTAAGCTATAATCCAAGAGTTTCTTTCATCCCAGTGTGGTAGATGTGCAACGGTGCAAGTTTTAATTGTAAACTTGAAAAATTCTGAGCATAATAGTTTTCTTCTCATTGGAAACATTTGTTTATGGTTTCTAGTTTGGCCTCTCCTAGAAACTTACTTAACTCCTTAACATCAAATTTTGTTTCCTCCTACTAAACACTCCTATTCTATGGCCTTTGTTATGTTGTTATGTTGAGGTTTCATCATGAGTTGATATCATTGATACCATACTAAGATATATACAGAAATTATCATTTCCATCCTTCTGGGCTGCTTCAAATTAATCTTCTTCTGAGTCTGTGTACAATTCTTCTAAAGCTAAAGTATGGAATTACAATAACATGATTTCATGGCCAAGAAAATAAAAAAGAAACTTGATTTTTGTATTAGTTTACACTAAATTTTCAGGACACGTGGCATGAGAACTTGTTGGGGGCACTGGTGAGTTCAAGCTGATTTTTTATAGTGATAGCAAGCATTTATAATTATTAATAGAAATCAATATTAAGTGTAACAGAATGAATAAGAATTGAAACTATATATTGTGTTTTGTGGTTTAAAAAGCAAACACATGTAAGTGAAATATTTTTTTGTGTCAGATGTAATATGAATCTCACTAGTTTTCACTTTGCGTGTGTTTTTCTTAATGTATTGAAAAACTTTATATTTCTATTCAGATATGTTTTCTTCTGTTCATTTCATTCCCATTGATCAAAATTAAATGGGTGAAGTTTTGCAGACACCGTTATTTTGCATTAATTGATAGGGAAAATTTTGCCACAAAAAGCAACATTGAGAAAAGAAAGTAAGGCCTTGATTGCTCCTGTCACTAGCACAATCACTCATTAACTTCTCATTCTTGAGATAGTTATCTTTGTTTCCACTTATGAAGAAGTAAGGCCTGATTGATTGAGTTTGAAGACTTTGTTTAAAAATTTTGCATAAGGTGAACTTCAAGTTCATAATCTTCTTTTACATAAAGCACTAAGTTTTAGCCAATTTAGTTAAACACAATTTTATGTAAAATTTGAAATTTTAAGTAAATATTTTCTTTTATATACAATTGAATGTTTTGCACTTTTTATGATCATATTACTTATTACAAAATTTTGATATTCTGGCTATAAAAAATTTATGCACAATACAATGTTGTCAACCTTTGGAGAAGTATTACATCGTGCAAGAACATGAATCCAAAAAAATCTTTTAAAAATTTCAATTAGGAGTACGAGGAAGATTTTGGATCCACCAAGTAAAAAAGGAAGAAAGAAAATATTTTTTGATTTAGTTTATAGTAAATTAAAAAATATATATTTTTGTAATAAAAAATAATAATAATTCTCGTAATCCAAATAGAAATATGTCATTCAATTTAGATCTAATTAAAATGGTCCCAAATTGTTTTCCCTCACCTTAATCATTAAAAAAAATTCGATATTCCAAGTCTCCACTTGACTAAAATATGATCCAATTATCCGAGTCTTTGTATGCGAATTTTCATGCAAGTCCAATATTGTAAATGGTTGCCAAAGAAATTTATCTTAATGAGAATTTATAAAAAATGGTATATTAATTTTTTTATTTTATAAAAATGGTATATTAATCTTTTCATTTTATGCAAATTTTTCAATTTTTTAAAATTTATTTTATTTTAATATATTTTTTATTTTTACTACGAATAAAAAAATATTATATGATGTTTATTTTGTTTTGTAAGACTTTGTATTGAAATCCCAATTTTAAAAAAATAACTTAAAAAGAGATTTTTAAATGAAGACAATTGAATTACTTTATCCAAACAAAGAATTTAAAATTTAAAGAAATTTAATTACTTTATCCAAACAAAATATTTTACAAATGAAAAAAATTGAATTGATGCAATTAAAATTCTATGAATTCTAAATACCTTGAAATTTTAAAATACCTTATCCAAACACAACCTAAAAATTTCCTACAATTACAAATAGCTTATAATTCTGCTGGCTGATTGTCCCAGAAGTCATATTAGTGTGACAGTTACAATGGTCGAATGTTACGTTGAAATATCCACTGTGGCCCATTACCCGAGCCCAATTCTAAATGGCCCATTACCACCATGGGCGCCCCAATTCAAGAGAGCTCACTTGAATCAGACAAAAACATTTCAGCTGCTCAAGTGTTAGTTGAAGTCGCTACATCAGCTACAGCTGACAATTGTCAGAATCATCTAGAGGCGGTTTAGTGTGTATATATCTAGCTGATGTAATTAGTTGAAAGATTAAGCTCTTTTATGCAGCTAATTAGTTGATTAAGCTAAAAAAATCACATGTATATAAGTCAGTTTATGTCAGTAAATCATTCAGATTGGTTTATTCAGTCAAAAATCCTCTTCTTCTAGAGTTTTCACATTTCTCTAATTGAATTTTTCATCCGTAACCATACTTATACTAGATATAAAATTATTTTGCACAACATATTTTTTCATATTTAATACACATGCTACTTCCACATTAAATTGATTTTATATATAAAAAAATTAATGTGCATAAAAAAGCTTGGTTCCATATATTTAGACTTTAGTGTATTTTTTGATTAATTTATTTTGTATTCAAAATGATTTATAATCTTTTGAAAAAAAAATATTTATTTTTCCAAAAAAAAAGTGTTACTAAACATGTACTTAGACTTCTAGTATGAAACTTTAATCTGTTACATTCATTTTTTTAAAAAAAAATAAACCTTCAACCTTTTACTCCTACATTTAGGCTAGTCTACTTGTGTAAAAAAAATTGTGTTCAAGTGTTCGAATTTTTTACGGAAATAGTACAATTTGAAAATCAATTTTTCACGATGGTATAAGTTAAAAGTTAATTTTTGAAATGATTCAAAGTGAACAATAAAAGAGAATAAATCGTATCTATTAAACACGATTTACACTTAAATTATTTTTTATTATTTTTTAATAATAAATCATGACTCAAAAGCACGACTTATCAAGTAATATTTTTTTATTATATTTAAGTAAGTCGTATCTTCCATCCACAACTTAACTTATAATTTTTTTAATTAAATTTTGGATAAATTGTGGATAAAAACCACGACTTATCCTTTTTAAAAAATATATATATAAGTGAATTTATGACTTGTATTAGCACTTTGAAATTAGAGTTACATTGTCTGAATCATATAATATTACTAAATGAATATTTACCACAATAATAGGGTTAACTATCGTAGGATTTAGAGTTATATATAAAGACGTCAAAAAGGATCAAACTTGATGGGTCAACATGAATAGCATGACAAAATGGGCAGAGTGACTTAACAAAATACCTGCCTGAAACTAAAAATAGTTCTATCGCGACTAGGATTGCGGCAGGAGCGGCGAAAAAATAAATTGTTAAGAGTCGCCACCAATTTTATTCAAAATAGGAAAAATTAAAAAACCCTTTTAGAAAATGATCTTTGAAATCAGATTAGATTCATGAGTCGGTTATGTGTAGGAAATGGTGGAAACTTAATTCCACAGCACTCCTAACACACTCGTCGTAAGACGGTACCTTGAGTTATTTGTGCAAAATTTAATGATCTCAAATATATTTATTTACCTCTTTTAAAAAAATATTATAACTATTATTATTTATTTAAAAAAATCAAATTATAAAAATTTAAATTTTGGCTTGACAGAATAAAAATTATATTCTTACGTATCCTCAGGTGCAATGAGGAACTCAAAGTCACGTAATTCTATATAAAATAATTGTGAGTTGGTTGTTTTTAATTTAAAAATAAATCATCAAGTTGTCGCAACTCAAATGATTACAAAAATTATAGGATTAATAAGTTGTCACAACTCAGTTAATTCAATTTTGTTATTTTGTTAAAGATTTATTATTTTTTAAAGAAATTGATTTGAAAAACAAATCTTTGAATCATCAAATTGTCACAACTCAAATGATTACAAAAAATTATAGAATTAATAAGTTGTCACAATTCAGTTAACCATATTTTGTTATTTAAAAACATTTAATTATTTCTATATTTTTACTTTTTTAGTTTTATCATTTTTTTACCTTTTTTTCCGTTTTTTCTTCCTTTTCAATTTGGCCTAATAAGCCCACTTCACTTAAAATAAAAGCAAAACAACAAAAACAAAACAAAAAAAATGAAATTCAAAGACAGAAAGATGCTCACGGTCCAAACACTAGGAGGGGGTTCTTTTGGTGATATTTTCAGAAACAATAGAGGAATTCTTTTGCACACGGTCCAAACAATGAAGGCTGGTCAAGCGGCGGTGCATCGGACAGAGGTGCGGCAATGTTAAATGGAGAAGCGCGCGACTAGAGCGGCTGGTTCGAGTGGTTCGCGAGCTGGGTTCTAGTTCGAGGTAATGGTGCGGTATGGTGGATCGCGGGTTAGGCGTGACAGACCGGCGAGGAACTGCGGTAACCGGCGCTCTCTAGTTCGGGTTGGGAGATGGCGACAGTGGCTGGTCGCGTCTTGGGCAGCTGTGGTGTTTATTTGGGTGGTTGTAGATGGAGCTTGGTTATGGTAAAGGCTTGGTGGTGAGTTTGGTGTGGTGGTTATGGTGAGTGTGGAGAAGATGATAATGATGGTGGTGTTGAAGATGTAATGGCTACTAGAAAGTGTGGGAGAATGGTGAAGGTGATGATGGCTTGGTTGAAAATGGAGGTGGAAGAGATGAAGAGGTGTGTTGGTGGGTGATGAGAGGTTGAAGAAGATGAATAGTAGCAGAAAGTTTTGTTTTTGTTTTTTTCGTTAGTTTTCTTGTATGAAGATTGGAGAGAACTTTCCCAAGATGTTTCTTTCAAAATTCTCGTTCCCCTCTCTGTTCTATAAAAAATTTTCAATATGATGCTTCAACTCTGTATGTAAAAGTCCTCGTTCCCCACTTTTGTATTGGATTTTATAGCCATCAATTGATGCTTTTCAGTGTGTGAGTGAACAATGAGTGGAATGAAATGCAGATGAGAGTGGAGTGGGTGTGTGCAGCAGGTGAGAGTGGGTGTGTGCAACATGTGAGAATGATTGCTTTTTTTTAAAAAAAAATAATTTTTGTTTTTCTTTTTTTTTGTTTCTTTTTTATTATTATTATTTTAGCCCTATCAAAATTGAGTGTTCACAAGCCCAAATGGACCGGCTTGCAATGGGTACCAACTTGACCCGTTTATATTACATAAGAACGAGTTAAGCTAACAAAATACTAGTTTGAAACTCATATAGCCCGATCTAGCCTAGCTCAAAAATGGCTCAGTTTGAATGGGTCAGACCGACTTGTTTTGACAATTATAGTTATATAAATATCATTATATTCATAAATATCATTAACATTAACAACAAATGAATTATGAGGAGGGTCATATGATGATATCTATCAATTTAAGTACAAAAAAAGAGGAAAACTTCATATCAATAAATGTAAAAAAAATTGTAATAATAAAAAAATATAATTAACATTCTTAATAAATACATCTAGTAGAGAGAATTAAACGAAAATGAGCTGAATTTGATACAAAATGACAACGGTGGAAAAAACTTAAAAAACACTAAAATATGAAGTAGCATTCGAAGGAGATAGTGAAATTTATAGGTATAGACCAAGACTTATTACAAACCATAGGTGTCAACCACAACTTCATATGACATTTTAAAAAAAAGAAGGTAAGTCGTACTTCACAATTACGGCTTACATAAATTAAAAAAATAAAAAAATAAAAGGATAAGTCGTACATGAAAAGTATAATTTATTCAAAATATAATTTAAAAAAAGAGACACAATTAGATCATGTTTCTCAGTTACAACTTATTATACACTACTGTTGTACTTATCTCATTTTGAGAATTAAGATTTGAACTACACTTACAGGAGAATTTAACTTTCAAAATGTACAATTGTGGTAAAAAAAAATCCAATAGCTCTCATACTTTTCCCCTGAATTTAAAGTTTTATACAAATTATTCCAAGTTCTTGACATTGCACATTCGTTCACAATAATTATGGACGATACATTATTTACTCTTAAATTATAAAAGATGAAAATCTTGTTACATAAATATTTTAAGAAAATGTTTTAAAAAAAATAGAAGAAGAAGAAAATGTGTAAGATTTGAGAAGTTCAAAGAAAAGCTAAATAAAGTTTAAATTATTATTCACTAGTTATATAGTTAGAGTTGCTCGGAAATGAGTGACCAACAATTAGATAATCTATTTATCACTTTAGTTCACTATGATTCGTGCATTTCGAGTTGGATTTTGGAATTTGAATTCTGCAAGTTGATGGGCATCAAAACAATTCAAAGTCAAACGAAACTTTCTTTCTTTTCGTCATTCAGGGAGTTTTATATAATTCAGGACGCGTTCTCTATACTTTTTATTTCTATACGTAATTGGTATGGGATCTACATTCTACAAATACTATGGGCCAAACCAACCAAAAAACTTAATACTTTGGAGCAGGCTTATCATACACCAATACGATACCAAACTAAATAAATATTTCTTAGCTAAAAACTGAAAAAAAAAAAGTAAGAAGAAGTGTAACTGTAAAAATTATACGCCGGTGTTATGGTACACCTCACTGAATTTAAGTGTATTATACATTTTATAATTTATTTGCTGCTGTAGGTTTTTTTTTTACAAGTTTTTTTTTGTTTTATTTTTTTTAGTGGTGGCTGACCGTAGGTTGTCGATCGGAGGTTGGCTTGCCGGCGGAGGCCGACCGGAGGTTACCGACGGTAGTCGGCGGTAGAAAGTGGATCGACGGTGGAAGGAGGTGGTCAACGGCGAAAGGTGGTGGCCGGCGACGGAAGGCGATGGCCTACAGCAGAAGGTGGTGGTAGGCGACGGTGGAAGAGGATGGCAGGTTACAAGTCTTTTACCTCAACTGTTGATGTATTTTTTAACATAATCAACGGCTGAAATAATCAAGGTGTATTAGGAGGGTGTATATTAAACTCACCCAAAATTATAAGAGAAGATCTTTTCATGTATGTGTTTCACATGACAATTAATATTATATGAAGAGATAGATAAACATAAATACACTAAATAAGACCTCACAAAATTTTAACAAAATCTCACTATTTAAAATATTTGTATTTATTTATTTTTTTACACTATTTTATTATATAAAAATATACATAAGAGGCTACTAAGCCATCGCTCTTTTATGGAGCAGTCTATAAGCACAAAACTTTTTGCGTAAACTTTCGGATTGTCAAAAACTCAGTGCACCAGCCCTAATTTTGCTTCAACATTGGAGTGTTTCTTTTATATGGTAAGTTACGAAGAAGACAGTGACATACGAAGGTGGTCCCATAAAGTGGTTACCAAAGCAGAAGTCCATATCTATGCATGGTGACAAGAACTGCGAATAATGGATATGAAGATTCTCCATGGACTTGATTAGCATGAGGTGCCACCACTACAAAGGGCTTAAGGATTTTTTCTAAGTTGATTTTTTTTTTTTTTTATAAACATAACATATCTTAAACACTTATATATTAACAATTCTTAAGGATTTTTTCTAAGTTGATTTTTTTTTTTATAAACATAACATATCTTAAACACTTATATATTAACAATTCACACGTATATAAATGTATTCTTTCTTTGAAAATAGATACATTTTTAATATAATTCTCACAACTTTATACTTGTTTATTATTAATTTAAGTAACAGCATGACTTAACAAATTGTTTTCTAAATTGACAGTTCAACAAGTAAGTTAAAATAATTTTGTTATTCGTCTAATTAAAATATTTTTAATTTTATTTAATTTATTTATAAAATTATTTTATATATCATAAAAATATTATAATAACATATAATATAATTTAATATTTATTTAATATTAATATATATATAAATACTATATAAATATTTTGATGTATATAAAATATTTTTTAATTAAAATAATAAAATAATTGAGTTGCAAGTTACGAACTCGTGTGGCCAAGATGCGCAGAACAATCCCAAACATCTATCGATTGGTATTGGTCACGCTGTGGCTGTGACAGAGGCAGCAAAGTACACGTTTTGTTTGCCAATCATTTGGTTTTCGTGCGTGAGAAACAGTTATATATGAAGAATATTTATTATACAAATGAAAAAAATAAATTTTAATTATTAAATTTTATATAAATAATCAAAATTAAAATATAAATATATATAATTATTTTAAATAATTATATAATTTATAAGTAATTTTTAATCTTAACTATCTATATATATTTATATAGTCAAAATTTATTTATTTTCATGTAAGTATATATATATATATATATATATATATATATATATATATATATATATATATATATATATATATATATATATATATATGACATTTGTTAAAGATATCAAAATAAAAAATATTTTTTAAAATTTTTAATTTATTAAATAAATTACTTTTATCTAAAAATTTTTATTTTGACATTATTAACAAATATCCTTGTTAACAAAGCCTTACATATATATACATATATATAGAGAAATGTTAGTATTGGAACATAATAAATGTGTACTCTAAGATAAATTTTTATCTTTAATTTTAAGGATTTTGTTAATAAGTGATTTAAAATTTATGTAAATTTGTTTAAAATAAATAATTGAGATTGAAAGTATCTATTGCCACTTCCCATTATCTATTGCAACCCCCCTCTTTTTGCTTTATCCTAAAATACCACATATCAAAAAGTTGATTATTCTTGTTGTTTATTGTCACTCTCATAACAATATAAATTACTAATTAATAATTATAATATTAATATTAAATATAAAATTAAATCATAATAAATTATTAAATTCTAATCTGTCACGTTCTTTTCCTTTTAAATGCAAGCAAAGGATTCTCATTATTTCATTGAGTCCAACGAGAGCTAAGAATACTGCATTTAGCTCGTCATTAAGTCAAGTTGAAGAAGTGAGGCTTTTGGACACAATTGAATTCTGCAGATTAGCAAGTCAATCCTTAAATACACCTTCTGTCATTTTCTGGTAAATTACCTTATTATATTTGTTCTTATTGTACTTTCAAAAGTGTATATAGTATGGTGGTTAGGTAGTTTTGCAAAGCCAATGACATTAAAGGACGATCATAAGAGAAATGAAAGAAAAAAAGAAAAAAAGAAAAAAATATGAACTACATTATTTGTGCAAGAGTTACAGGAGGATCATATTTATTGATCCAACAGTAGCTGAGGAGATTATGTTGTAGAATTATTGCTGTGTAAATAATTTGCTTAATTGTTTTGTCCTTCCTTTATTAGGTTTTTTTCTTGTGTCATTTATTTTCTTTGTTGGTACCTTTAAGCAGAAAAACTAAAAATATATATAAGCAATGCTAATGCTGTTTTTCGTTCTTCCTTGCTTTGCGGCCATGATTGATCAAGAAGTATGAGCTTATGCGTTCTTCTATGACAATATCAAGGAAACTTGCTTCATTAAGGTAAACATTTAAATGAGGTTACTTCGTACAATGTTCTAACTAAACCAACCTTCTCACTACTATTTTTCTTTAAAAAAAATGCGTTGTAGTATCATTAAATGGCTTCCAGTGTGGTTTTTTTTTTTTTTTTTTTGGTAATGTTGCATAATTACTAAACATTTGAATGTATTTATTTGGCACTAAGATAATGTGGGGATTAAGTTATTGTTTGAAGCAACCTAAGAATTTTATTTCCGTTTTTTGTTTGTACACTTTTTTTAGTTAAGTTACTAATCAAATTTAAATTGTGGATCTCAAGTACTCGCAGGAAGCATGAATGTGATTGTAGAATCAGATTCAGCTTGTGCTATCCATTTTTCAGATCATGGGTGTGATAACACTCATCCTAACATACCTCTGGTTCATAGTATTAGGGAGATGTTGGGTGAATTAGTAGCCTATTGTTGTCACCACACTTATAAGAAGTAACATGTATACATAGTTGCTAAAATCAAGAGATTTTTATATTTTAAATCAATTATTACGCAGATGAAAAAAATTAATTATTATAACTATTAAAAAATAAATAATTATAGGAGTGATAATAGACAATAACAACAAAACTTTTGTACAAAAAAAAAAAGAATAACTCAACTTTTTAGTAGTAACATTTTAGGAAAAAACAAAAAGAGAAGAGTGGCAATAGATAGTGAGAAATGACAATAGACACTTTCGTAGAGATTTTTTATAGTGCATTAATTTATTGTGCTATAAGAACATACAATAATATGTGTTACTTCCAACGATGATGATGTTGTCAAAAGTGAAACGTGGTGATGCCCATTCACATTGGTGAACCACTCAAGAAAGGAACAATATCCTTGTCATCCATAATCTAACAACAATGTTATTCATACACTTGATATTATTTTACATTTATGTGTTCTACACCTCCCTTTTATGGAAAAAAAAGGGAAGAGAAATGACTTCTTTCTCTTATCTATTTTCCTTTTTCTCATAAAAGGGAGGCATAGGGCATAGGTATAGAATATCAAGTGTAGGAATAACATTATTGATACTCTAATTTGTTTCATGTTAGGGTTTAAATGAGTCAAGTTAAATTGAGTATTTGAAATTCAAGTTTAATTTATGAAAAAATCTATTATTTAAACTTGATTCATTTATTTAGATGAGTCAAATTTAAAACTTGAGTTTTACTTATTTAAAAAATATGAAACTTGAGTTTAACTTGTTTAGTTCATTTAAATTTGATTACTTTCATTCCTTTTAACAAATCTCTCGTTGAAGTATTTTTCAAATGGGTTTTGTTAAAGACATTTGTTAAGGAAGTCAAAATAAATTTTTTTTAAAAAAACAAAGTATTCAATGCAGTGAAAATTGAAAATATTTTACTTTTTCATTCAAAATTTTATATTTTGACTTACTTAACAAGTTCTCTTTAGTAAAATTCTTTTCAAATTTATTAATTTAATATTTGATAGATATTTATTATGCTGAAAAATGAAGTAAAAAAAAAGAATAAAGGACTTTTTGAAAATTAGAGTTAGGTAAGTGGTAGATAATAATAAATAAAATTACAATTCTCAAAATTGAATTAAAATTTACTAAGAAATAATAACATATAAATTATTATTATTTATATTTTTATATAAAAATATAAATTTTTGTGATTATATATATATATTATTCACAAACTTTTAATATCAAATTTATAAAGTTTAAATTTGACTCATTTATATAATTAAACTTCAATTTAAAAGTGAGTTTTTTTTTTTTACTAAAATTTAAAAGTGAGCTTACTTATCTAATTAAATAAACAAGTTTGATTAAACATATAATAAATCAAAATCAAATAGTTTATGATAAGCTATGATTCAAATCCCTAGTTTTATGAGTAGGTAACACTACTTGAGAGAATGACTCGCTTTTTAATGCTCACTTTACTTAGGTACCTTAGCACAAATTGGTTGCTTCCTATGATTCTCTATTTCTTTTTTGTTGTCCAATTTTACCATTTCGTACAAATAAATCAATCTTCATTTAATTTTTTTAATCTGTTCATTTTAATATTTTTTTTTAAGTTTAATATATATATATATATATATTATAAATATAAATAAATTTTGACCATATAATTATATATGAATATTCAAATTAAAAATTATTTAAAAATCATATAATCACTTAAAAAAATTATATATATTTATATTTTAATTTTAAATATTTATATAATATTTAATAATTAAAATTCATTCATCTTATATCTTATAATAAATATATTGTTATAATTTTATGCATACACAGTCATCAACTTTTTTTCCCCAAATAAACAATAAGTTACTATACAGTAATTTCCAAAAACTTTTTTCCCAGTTGAACAATAAGTTACTATACAGTAATTTTTTTATATAATTATTAATTTTAGATTGAAAGTTGACATAATTAAGTGGCCAATTTTCTGAGTCATTGGTTCGACTAAATCACCAAATGTTTGGTCTGATCGGCAGGGCCGATTGCTTCAACACCCAGTTTATATAATGAAATGAAATGATTATTACTAATAAGTCAATGCTTAATTGTTTATTTTCATTGATGATCTATTAGTTGAACCAAAAACTTCACTTCTTTTTTAGATGTTATTATATTGTGTAATTAAGTAATAAGCATGAGGGTCATTGATAGGGTGGGTGTCCATCATAGAGATTCCAAGTTCCGTGATGACTGATGAGTGACAACTTGGTTTGGATTAAGAGATAAAGAGATAAAGACCGTCAACTTTTTTAGCTATATTTTTTCTCCGTTGCTTCTTCCTTTCCATAACATAACGGTCACTTTTTCCCTTTGAATTTGAAAGCTACAAAATTGACTTTCTCTTACTCAGTCTTCTTTTTTCTTTCTATCTTCATTTCCCACGTGGAAATATTATTCCCACGTAATAATGACTTGGAAACTCTGGTAATAGTTATCCTTTCTTGCCCAATAGTCCAACACATTGAAGGAAGAGAATATACTATTTAGCAAGAACAAACTATCTCAGCAAAAAAATAAAAAAAAAGAACAAACTAAAATACGACAAAAAAATAGTATAATATTTTAGGAAAAGAACATTGAAATGAAATCCCCTTCGATTCACTCACTTTTACCCTGCTGAAACAGAAGTATCGGACTCAATTTAAAAAAGAAAATACTAACTTCAAATGTTTTTATGTGAATGTTTTACGTTAAAAATATACGAAAGTTATTCAGGATAGAATTTATGAGATTCTACAAAATAATATGAATAAACCATACATGATCTTGTACTTAATTATCATTCTTTTTAGATATTTTGTATAAAATTTTTTTGATGATTTTTCATAATTTAAAATCTGTAATACTATATTAATTCGATCTCTGTCGCTTTCTATCTTTTTCTTTAACACTATTTTGTCAAATTCCATCATTGTTTAAGGAAAATCAGTTGTCTTCGAAAGTCTTTTGAGTTGAAAGCAAAAATGCTTTTGCTTATCCGATTTTTTTACTCGATTATTAATTCTTTTTACACTAATCCAGAAGAATAATAAGAGGATGCATAAATTTTGTTATATAGTAGTAATAACAGGGTTGGTTTAATAAGTGTCCTTATTAATACTAATAAGGGTATTTATTAAGAAAACAGAAATAAAAATTTTAAATAAAAATAATGTAGAGTAATTTTTTAATTTTTAATATATTAAATATTTTATTTTTATTTAAAATTTTTTATTTTGACATTTTTAATAAATAAGAGTATTTATTAACAAAATTTATAATAATAATAAAAATAAAAATATTTAAAACATATTTTCTATCACATTTTTTAATATTTTTTTATAATATCACATGATATATTAAAATATATATTTAATCTCAATTAATATATAATTAATTTCATTAATATATAATTAAATTTATATTTATATTTTAATATATAACGTAATTTAATAAAAAATATATTTTTAACACTCTTTTAATAAAAAAATTATGTTCAATTCTCACCCAATTATAAAAGCAGATGTTTATAAAATTCAGTGGGCTTTTAAATTAGCTGACAGGAAGCCCATAACAAATCATTCGACAGAACACGTGAAGCCCGTAGAGAAACTGGCGGCTCTTACACAATATCAGTTTGAATGATAATAAAAAATAAAAGATAATTACAGTGTGTAATGTCAGAAATATGCCAAATTATATATTCCTATAAATACCAGTATCACGCGCAGGCTCTGCACGTGAAGAACACTGTCCATAGCCTTGAAGGCATGATCACCCATCATTGCTCAATAATAGAGAAAATATAAAAATTAAGCTCACTATATTACATATTTATCTCAAATTTTATGTTTAAAATTTAATTTTAATATATTATTAATATAAAAAAGTTATATACTATCATTCGATAATTTATTACTATGTTATTTAATGAATTTAATATCTTATATAAATTTTACTTTTATTATAATATAAGAATTATTAGTGGAGAATTAAATTTGTTCAACTTCACTAATGTGATATTTACAAACGATTAGACATATTAATAAACAAATTATGCTATTAGGGAAGATAAATGTTTAGACTTTAGAAATATCACTTATGAAGAAGGTCTAATTATATTATTTTATGTTAAAAATTAATTTTACATTCAAATAGTTAGAATACACGGGAAAGTAAAAAAAATAAAAAAAACTTTCCTCATGTGATAAGAGAAGAGGGGCAACCAACATAGTATCATTTTGCTAAATGATTGCAAAGTATGATGCTTACTACATGGAATGGCCTAGTCTACCTTTTGAGATCAATTTTCATTTTTGTTTCTGGGATCAATTTCCTTTTAGATGCCACAACATTTACATGGCAATTGTTTTGTTACGTTGTTTTCTTTTTTCTTTTTCTAAATAATATTCAAGTATGTTGAAATTCTATAATTTGTTTTGGTCAAACAAACAATATGATGCAATGATAATATGCTAATTGCACAAAACACTTATAAAGTGAAAGCGGGGTAAAGTGCGGCATTTTTCTGTATTCATACATATTTTGTTTATTGTCTGACGATAATTTCTCACCCTAAACTGTTTTTGATAATAATGATATCTTTACTTTTAAATGGAATATAACATTAAAAAAGAAAAGTACATTATAAACTGAAAACGATGAAGCCCCATATTTTTAAAAAGAGATATATTTTTGTTTTGGGCACAAAGAAATGAAACTAAGGCATAGGAACAAGATTCCCTAATTTTTAATTAATTACTAAAATCAAGTTAACCTAATATTATTTGTTAATAAGTTATTGATCACTGCATAATTGTTAAGTACATAAACAACAAAGCACCGCACATTCCAAAGGAACAATAAGCTTTTTTATACAATTGTTTAATGTGTGTAAATTTAAAATTTCCCACCCTCTCTTATTAAAGTTTTCCATATTATTTTTTTGAAGTCTAATAGTAATACTTAATCTTCTTTTTTTTTCACTCATAAAAAAATCTTTTTTTTCTTGTCTTATGAAACTTACTTACATTATTTGAATATGAGACTAATCTTTATTTATAATATTAATTTACTTCTTTCTATCATTTTTTTGTTTAACTTAAACTTTAGATTCTATAACTATTAAATTCAAGCTTACTTATCCTTGAGTCTCTTTCATATTGCATTTCCCTTTCCACTAAAATAACTTACTCAACTGAATGATGCTTTATTACTCTTTGTCTGAGAATATATGCTAATTTGACAATCAATTGACTTATATTGTGGCAAACCGGATTAAAAAGTTGGAATCATATTATCTTTCTTATGTTTTCTTCAAGGTTGGAATAATTTCTTACAACACAACCCCCCGGCCTAAGTATTAGGAAGCTAATATAGAGATTCCTTGACTAAAAATAGTATGTGGAAGTGGAAGCAACAAATTGAAGCACATACAGCAGCATAGGAGAGAAGATGCACGCGCCGAGGAGGGCGCGTGGCAACGGTAATTTCAGCAATCTAAAAAGACTTTTACAGAGTAGATATGTATGACTTGCACACAAACACGCTTAACACCTCTCTTTCTTCTCCTTTGTTTATAAGAGAGAGAGAGAGAGAGTTTCAGAGACAGCGTTCGTCATTGTACCTTTACAAATTTGCCTTTGCCTTTTCCTTGTTCCCAGTTTCTTCTTTTACAAAGGTTAGGGTTTTACTTGCACAATTCTCAATTACTTATTATATGCCAAAATTCCTTTTTTGATGTAATGCAATATGTGCTTGCTTACGTTCCCTTCTCCCACTGCTATTTTCCTTGAGTCTTACACGCTAAGTTTATTAATTTTTTTTCTTCAGCTCAGCTCCAATTGTAACTTCTGCTTAGTTCTCATCTCAAATTATTTTCAGCATTTGCCAACGTTCTTCTGCTCTTCACGTTCTCTGCAAGTAAGTTCATTTCATTTTTCTTTCTTTCTTTTTTTTAAAAAAAATCAGATTTTGCCCTCATGGCCATATTTAACACTTAAATCCAACGTGCGCATTTTTTTTTTCTGGGGTTGTATTTATGCACATTTTTGTGTATTTGGAATCATGGGGTGTGCATATTTTTGGTTTTTGGTGGATCGTTGGATTTTCAGAGTTCTTGAAATTGGTGATAGGATCAGGTGCTGTGTTGACGAGTGTTGAACTGGTTCTTCAGTTGGCAGGATGTTTTCCTGATTGGGTTCACCGGAGAGGAGTGTGCTGAAGGCTAAAGGTTGAGCTTTGGATCAATGGGTTGGAAGAGTTCTGCTTTAGAGTGCAACAGAGTGAAGATCTATGGACAAGTTCTATTGGGATTTTTGTTGATCTGCACAATTCAGTTTTCAAGTGCAGACACTGATCCCACTGATGGTAAGGCTTCTTTCCCTTTTCGCCTTTGGCATTTGTCAAATGGACTCCAGATTCTCTGGTCACACAAGTGTAGTAGTTAGCTGATAGTGCAGTCTTCTGGGTCGTCTTTTTTTTTTTTTTTTAATATATTATATTATGTGTGTGTCAACGATAGTCTGTGTCAATGGTAGTTGAGGACTATCTGCTTTTCTCATTTCTACTGGCAATCAAATAGGATTTCATGTATTCTACAATTATGCTTTAGGGTTGAATGGTTGATGACTTACCTCCCTTGCAAAATTGAAGTATTTTTAAACTTGAGTTTTGCTATATTCTCCTACAAGTTTTTCCGAATAATCTTCTTAATACTAAATGAAGAAAGTATTAAATGAAAAAGTAAATGCATCTAATGTCTTGAAAATATAAAAAGCATTCAATACTTTCTTCATTTAGTAAGTAGGAGGATTGAGTAGGAGGATTTAGAATTTTTCTTTAAACTTTGTGTTCTTGTGCCTAGTCAGTGTTAAGTTAATTAATATGCTCAAGTGTCCCTGATTTAATATTATAACATTACTATTCGCCCTATTTTTCATGTCTATTGGTCTGTTATTGAAGGCTAGTACATTTAAATACTCTGCCTTTTTGTCTTGAGTCTTGACTGATGAGTGGAGAGTTACTGAATTGTGTGGCGGTGAACTAAAACAGAAAATTTATGAGTTACTGCTTTCAACATATTCTTGATTGATTATTTCATGTATCTGTGGTCTATAGGAGTTCTAAAATTTTATAATTGTATCAGTTGCTGCAATTAATAGCTTATATGCTGCACTGGGATCCCCTCCTCTCCCTGGGTGGGTTTCTAGTGCGGGAGATCCATGTGGACAAGGGTGGCAAGGCGTTCAGTGTAATGGTTCGTTCATACAAAAAATGTATGTTATGTTGTTATCCGTTCTGCTTGATTCTTCATATTGAATTATTGATTGATTGATATCTCTCAAAATAGATGATCATAAGTTTTCTTATTATCTTATTTAATATAGAGTTCTCAATGGTGCAAATTTGGGAGGAGAACTGGGTGATAACCTGGGATCGTTTGTTTCTATCTCAGTAATGTAAATACAACTCTCTCTCTCTCTCTCTCTCTCTCTTGCTGGCTTGTTGTCTCTGCATTTGTCTGTGTGCGTGCGCATGCTCTGATGCATATATGCATGAGCATGTGCATGTCTGAGTGTATGTCTGTGCGTCTGTTGCATTTTCATCAGTTCGTGAATTTCAGTGGTCATCCTTCTGACAGTACATATAAGTTTCTTCTGCGTCATATTTACTGTTTGCTATGTATTTTGGAGGCAGTGATCTAAGCAACAACAACATTGGGGGAAGTATTCCATCCAATTTGCCAATTACCATGAAGAACTTGTATGTGATAACCTAACTCTGTAATACTAGCTCTTCCCAACAAAATGTGCAAAAAGACATGATGGTTTGTACTTTGCAGTTTTCTTTCAGCTAACCAGTTCACTGGAAGTATTCCAACCTCTTTATCCACATTGACTGGACTGACAGACATGTGAGTTTGTTGCTTCTCCTCTTTTTATATTAAATTTGTATGGTAGCTGATGTTAAATTTTATGCAAGTTTATCTAAATTATATTCAATTATCTCCTTTCAGGTCTCTCAATGACAATCATTTAAGTGGAGAAATGCCAGATGCATTTCGGTCACTTACACTATTGATCAATCTGTAGGGCTTCATTTTAAATAACATATTAATATAGACAATTTGATTGAAGATTGTTTGCTTCATTATACATGAAAAATATTTGATGGAGCCATTAACTGTTCTGCAGAGATTTATCTAATAATAATTTGAGCGGGGAATTGCCTCCATCAATGGAGAATTTGTCATCTCTGACCACCCTGTTAGTATTTTGTCTTAGTAAGATCATAATGAACTTCTGTTTTCTATATTTAGCAAACTGACTATTTCCTTGTTGGCAGACGCTTACAGAACAATCAACTGTCTGGGACCCTTGATGTTTTACAAGACCTTCCTCTGAAAGATTTGTACTTCTCTGAACCATGTTTCATATAAATTTTAGCTGATATATTAGTTTATAAAATTGTTTCCAATTTGGATTTTAGAGCTTTTAGAATGTATATAGGATTAGATGCTACCTTTTTAATTGTGGTACTACTTGATTCTTTGTTAAATTTGTGCTTATTCTGTCCTGTTTGAGCAGGAATGTCGAGAACAACCAGTTTGCTGGCCCAATACCTCCAAAGTTGCTAAGCATCCCTAACTTCAGGTGAAAGCCTTTGCATATTTTGCTTCTTTATGCTTAAATGGGATGATTTCCTGAATTAAAAAATGTGAAGATGGACATGGAACTTGGTGGTTTGGACTACGCTTGAAAATATATCTGAACCTGTTAATTAAGATGTCCAGTGTTGCAATTAAGCAAAAATGGGAACAGATAAGGTCAAAGGAGAATAAAAGATACTTTGACATTGGGCTTTCTGCAGAATTTCTGAAGCACTGCAGTTCTGGAAAATAACCAATTAGATGCTGCCTCCAGTTAAACAACCAGTAAAAAGAAACGTGTTATTTAAGATAATATAAGTCTCAAGTGTCCAGATTACAGACATAATTTCCAATTTGTAATAGTCACTGTGCATTTGACAAGGTACATTTCTTTTGCACCCAAATATACGTCTTGAACTATTTGTCATGAAGGAATAACATATGGTTGCATGTGTGGTGTATAATGGTGCTTGAAACTTGTGGTTCTGGGCCTGTTAAATGCACACAAGGTTTGGACTTTGTAGTTTAAATTGGATTTGAAGAAGGATAATAATACTTAGCAATAGAAGGACAATGGTAATGGTGAGCTACATTTAAGAAAGTGGTCACCAGACTATTGGCATATTGGCAATAGCAGGACTTAAGGTGGAGTTAGGTTATTTTATGTGACTATCTTGTATCTAACTTGGTATTTTTTGTGGCTATTGAGAAAAACCAAGTGTTCATTCCTTGTTCAAAGTTTCCTCTATTTTGTGTTATTTATTGATTTCGGTCACATCTGAATAATATATAGTTGTAATTTTGTAGCTTCGGTGACTAAAGATGATGTTTATTATGCAGACAAGCTGGAAACCCATTTAATGTTAATGCTACTGTAACTCCAGCTCCTCCACCTCGTTCCCCAGTGACAGCACCACCACCACCAGGAACACCAGTTTCTGGGGTACCATCTTCTGGACGTGTACCTACTAAACAGGCTGATGGACCAACTGCAGCAAAGGAATCAAATTCTGGGAAATCCAACAAAACCACCAAAAAGGTGGTTTGGATATCTATTGCTGGTGTATTGGGATTCATTATTTTGGTACTGGGACTCCTTCTCTTTATTCCAAGATGTAGCAGAAGGGAACGGGTTGACAGAAGGTCCAAGCGACATCAAATTGGTGCATATGGAGGTGAAAGACAAAATCCAAGGGATCATGGGGCCTTAGTCCAACCGCCTACTCCAACAGAGAAAGGCAAATAAATATTCCTCTTGGTCTTTCATCAAATTTATTACCTGACATTTAATTTTTAATTGTAAGGATTCACTAAATTAATCATTTAACTTAAATAATTTTAACTTATTTTAACAGTACCAATAGGGGATGTTCTGAGGCCAAAAGAGGATCATCAAGCAGAGACCAGGAGAGTGGGGGCTATTCCAAAGCCAAAGGATGAGCAAGAGAAGGATGTGCAAAGAGTGGCAACAATGCCAAAGCCTGGAGATCATGAGATAGATCCGAGGACACTAGATACACTAGAAGTATATTCAATGCCTCCTGCTCCCCCTCCACCCCCACCTCCCCCTCCTCCTCCTCCTCCTCCTCCCCCCCCACCCCCACCTCCTCCTGAGAGGGTGATTGTTGAGCCAACCACATTCCACAGAGGGACTAATGTCAATCCATCCATAAGAAGTCCAGTTCCTCCTCCCACTTTTGCAAAATCCTTCACCATTGCATCCCTTCAACAGTATACAAATAGCTTTTCTCAAGAAAATCTTTTAGGAGGTGGCATGCTGGGCAGCGTGTATAGGGCAGAGCTTCCTGATGGGAAGGTAGGATTGTTCGTATCAGTTGCATTGATTTATATGGAATGTATTGATGAAACAAGTTCCACACAATGGCCTTTTTTTTTTCCGTCACTTTATTGTTATGATCTGTCTTCCTGGACTTTAATCAGCTTTAGGTAGCCAATAATGGTCACATTAATGTGATTGGTGCTGTGTCTCCTTTATTTTTGGGTAGTCTCTCTAATGTTCTTCTAGCTGGACATATGATATCCATTCTGTCATCTTATTTGTTCCTGCTTCAACATTTCTAGTCTGTGAGGTCAAATATAGTGTAGAAAGCATGGAATTTTTTATTCATGTCGTTTGTGGTTTGTTTTCTTATGGGTTGTTCTTGCATGATAGCATGTGTATTTCACATAGTTGAACTGAATTTTGGTTTTAGGGGGGTGGGGTATTTTATGGGTGTTGTGCCAGAGATGCAGTTGTAGTATATGCATCCATGGCTCCCTCTTCATTGTGCCAACTCAATTGCTTAGGTCTCTGCTAGTTTTATGATTCTTAAGAGACTTCAAAAATATTTAAACATTAGATACGCCTTTCCCTCTTCTGCTTTTAATATTTTGCCATGACATTTCATGAATGACATGGTAAATGGCTAAATGCACAGGTTGGTCTAACACAGGTTTAACTACCAATCTCTGTGAATCACATCTTGATTCAGATCTCTCTGTTTCACTTTCCCTTGTTTTGTTCAAACAGTCTTTTAGTTTTATGACTTGATTGGATCCATACTTTGACACTTACTCTTTCTTTATGAATTGTTAGCTACTTGCTGTGAAGAAACTGGACAAGAGAGCTTCTGATCACCAGGAGGATGATGAGTTTCTTGAATTGGTAAATGGTATTGACAGGATACGACATGTAAATATTGTTGAGCTTATTGGATACTGTTCAGAGCATGGTCAAAGGCTTCTGATCTATGAGTACTGCAGTAATGAGTCACTGCATGATGCACTCCATTCAGATGATGAATTCAAAACAAGACTCTCATGGAATGCTCGCATTCGGATAGCACTCGGGGCAACTAGAGCCTTGGAGTAAGTCAAGTAACCATTGTTAAGGAAAAAAATTGCTCAAGCTTGTTGATTTGTAGCTTATAATGGGTTCAAGTTTTCATTTTCAAATTCTAGTTTGTCCTGCCTGAATTTTTTAATTTTCCTCGGTGATTTCATTTAATGCTGAAAGCATTGTGCTAAAAACTGGGTCATTAATAAGATATTCCAGCTTTGCTAGAACTTTCTAAAGTTTAAATTGCTAAAACATCACACTTACCCATAATGCTTCTTGTGGATCTTATAGTTATAGTGCAAATCGCATTATGCTCTATTCTCTGTATGAAAGAGGTTATAAATAGTTAAAACAGCATTTCAAGAACCAATTCAACCCAAAAGCTTAACCTGTTGGGTACTGGCCCAAGAATGGTTTTTATCTCTAACAATAAGAAATCTATTGTCTAATCTGTTTAGAGATCCATAGGATTTTCCAAACAAAAAATTGGAAGTTGGGGGATGGGAAAATTTTTCTTTGTTTTTAACATATTTTATGACACAAGATTTGAGGTTCTGAATCTAATACTTCTTGCTGTCATCTAACAAGGTATTTGCATGAGCAATGTCAGCCACCTGTGATACACAGAAATTTCAAGTCTGCCAATATTCTCCTTGATGATGATCTATCCGTGCGTGTATCTGATTGTGGTTTGGCTCCATTAATAGCTTCGGGATCTGTAAGTCAGGTAAGAGAGTATTCGATATTGTAAAAATTGTTTCATTATGAGGGAAGTGGTAAAAATTTTATGGGTTTGATCTACCTCGTGGTATTTTAGTAGGATTTAATGTTAAATAGCATATCAGTAAATAACTATGTCAATGTAATTTGCATTATAACCTTCTGATAATATTCCATGCATTGTCAGCTCTCGGGGCACCTGCTAACAGCTTATGGATATGGAGCTCCAGAATTTGAGTCAGGAATTTACACATACCACAGTGATGTGTACAGCCTTGGAGTGGTTATGTTAGAACTTTTGACTGGCCGTCAGTCCCATGACAGGTGAGAATGCATAAGCATACTACTTTAGCATCCGTTTTGGGCTTTTTATGCTGTTAATTCATTATTTGGAACATCTTGGACAGGACACGTCCTCGAGGGGAGCAATTTCTGGTCAGATGGGCAATTCCCCAACTTCATGATATTGATGCATTATCAAGCATGGTTGATCCTTCTTTAAATGGGGATTACCCTGCCAAATCATTGTCGAATTTCGCAGACATTATTTCTCGATGCCTTCAGGTGATGAGCCTTTGTCAGTCTGAACTTATATCTCTCAGTGTTGAATGTTGATTAGCTTATTTATCTATATCTCATACAATTAATTTCTTGCCTTAAATGTATCTAATGCAGTCCGAGCCAGAATTTAGGCCAGCAATGTCAGAGGTTGTCCTATACTTATTAAATATGATGAGGCGGGAGTCTCAGCAAAGTGAATCAAATGATATATGAGAATGTTAGTGATATTTGATCATGAATTAATGTGCAGACCTACTAAATATCAACTAGTAGAGATATTATATACCTGTCATCTGACGAGAACCCAATTAGATGTCTCCATGCTTCATTACTTCCTGCTAACCTATTCAACATTCACATGCCAAGTTCTACCAGGAGTTTTGTCCAATCAGCTTCAGAGAATTGTAGTCACCGACACTCCTCGCATGTGTACTCATATTTTAATCTGATAATTTCGTAGTTCATTAAATCATGCCATGTTAGTGTTGCAGAGTCGTGCTAACCCACCCATTTGTTTGATTATTGTTTCCAAATTCTTGATAATGAAATGTAATTTCGTTGTGCATCCTTGTGCTTTTATGTTCATCCTTAATAATTAAATTTTTATAATCATTGTTTGTACCAAATCACATTCAAGCATTGTAATTTAATACTGATATTGTTCTTTGTGAACAACAAAAAACATCTATCGTCTTTTCTAGTTTAAGTGCTTGTTTGGTTTACCTTTTCCGTTGAGTAAATTTTATTTTAAAGCCTCAAAATTAATTCTTACCATCATTGATTGTGTTTGGCTATTACTTTTTATTGTGGAAAAAATTAATTTAAAAGAAATGAAATTTTCTTGTTTTTATGGTGAATGAAATCGATTTTAGGTGAGACTTATAATTTTTTTAAAAAATATATTTAAAATAATACTAATTTTTCTAAACTAATTTTTGTGATATCATTTTTAAATGCAAATTAATTCTTTTATTAATTCTTTTAGCATCAATTTTATTTTAAAAAATCAATTTAATTAAAATATAAACCAAAAAAGTCATAGCAAGATGAGTTGAGCGGGTACATAAGTAGGTTTGAGGGCACTCAGCTCACTATAGATTTCGAAGAGATTCTTACTTAAATTAATAGATATTTAGTTGAGTGTATTAAATTAATTAGGACTTAATATTTTTATAAATTTTTGCCATCAATTGATTTTAATTTTTTATAAAAATATTAAATTTAATAGCCGATACGGTTATCACAAAGATTTTCTCATAGATTTCGCCATCAAACCAAATTTGGCCGACGGTTTACACAATGTGTTGACATTAAATATTTAGATTTTAGATAAATAATGTCTGCAACGTGACCTTTCATGCTAAATTGAATTTGACAGGTCCATATACGCCGAAAAAGATATCAACTGGCCCAGCAAATGGTTTAGTATTTGTATAATGTATAATTTGTATTTTGTAACCGGTTAATTCAAGTGATTTGATATTTATTTTTTTTAAGTAAAGTTTTAAATTTAAATTTTATGAATGAAAAAATTATCGCCCCTGATATAGTTTTCAGATATTAGGGCTTTTACGCAAAAAAAAAAAAGAGTATAAGATGACTTTTTGGATCTATTTGGTATGCTAATGGGAAGGGAAAGGAAAGGAAAATGTATATTGATTAGACATTGTTTTTTATTTGGTATGTTATTGAAGGTAGAAGAGAAATGATTTTAGACGGATGTAATATTTATGTGTCCTATAATTTATCATTCCTCTCTTCTTGAGAGAATTGGAAGGGAAAGAAAAAAAAAATGAGTAGGTCATATATGTTTTTATCCATCAAAAATACTATTTACATGCATTTTAAATTTATTCTTTTTCTTTTATAAAACTTTCGTCCCTCTTTTTTTTATATATTATTAAATAAAAAAAGTGATAATTCTTCTATTTCTCTCTTCTTTTATTTTCTTTTTTTTTATTATATCCCTTTATTTCTTTTCCCTTCTTTCATATCAAACAAAGTCTCATATGCATGCAAGTTTTTTTTTTTTTTGGGTGGCTAATTGAACACGATAGCAGGCAAAAAAAAATTAATTTATATTTTTAAACAAAGATCCTTGACATTTGATTTCATTTTCAATATCATCTTTGGTAATTTAACTTTTTCACTTTGGTCCCTATATTTATAAATTTGCTTCAATTTAGTTCCTTGGTCTATGTATCTGTTAATCACTAAATAAAAATGATGATGTGTCATCTTTTAAATGTGATTTAGTATCTAGCATGGCATTTGAATTGTAACATGACATTTAAAATTTTGAATCCATAATTTAATACGCCAACCTCTCCTCTCTTAGAAAATCACAGCATTGCTCTTTTAATTTACCACACTTGAGCTTTAGTTTGAAGGAAGATTGCTCTGTTCATGCTCATTACTGTTGGGTTTAACGTCAATATAAAAAAATGTAAAAGTTTTAATTTTTGCAATCTCTTTATTGAAGATTATGGGTTTTTAAGTGTGCATGCAATATCAGCTATAGCATGGCGCAATTATGATCTTGAGCATCCCCTCCTCCTAAAGATTGAAGCATTTGCTGTGACATATAAGCCATTTCTTGAAGGAATAAATGGCAGAAATTTATGGCCTCCCACTGCTTATATGAACTGGAACAGCCTCCACCTTTGAAGTATAATAACTCGAACAGAAGATTCATTCCATCAGAACGCTGTGTTAATGGGTTAGCAATCTGACTGCAAGTTAAGTGGTTGAATAAAAAAATTCACATAAATAATAAATATTTTAAAAAAATATTATATAAAATGTACTTTATATAAAAAATATTAAATAAAAAAATACATCATATGAAAAAGTATTAATAATATAACTAAATTAACAATGATAATTATCTAATTTCAAATTTTTAAAATTGAATTTGTTAAATAATAATGTAAACTAAAAATTTGAGAACATTACTCAATAAAAACATATGGTTTAATGAAAAAATGAATTTCATCAAAAGGGTTTTCAACATATCATATTCAAATCTTTAAAAGTTGTCTTTTTAAAATCTAAAATAATAATAATAAAAAATATAAATCTAGTTTAACTCAAGTCAACTTATCCGAACGGGTTACCGAATCACTTGGATTTGATCAAGTTTGATAGAGTTATTAAGAAAATCCATTATAGTTAAGAATCGAACTAACTTAAAAACCGGGTTGCAGATGTCACTAAACAAAGCGAGCTCATAATGAAGAACAACAACAAAATCAAGCCGAAAGATTCAAAATAAGATTTGTCCCAACGTGCTCAAAGCGTGGCCTTGAAGGCCACAATAAAAGGAGTTGTAAAGGTCTACCTGCACCTAAACCATCGAGGGAAGGTAAATTGGTGCTTGAAATGTGAACTTTTATATAAATGACTTTAATTTTATTCTCATTATCATTTTTGTATTTTTGAATTATGTAGAAGAATAAGGAAAACAAGAATGGTGCAAACCCAATTGGAGCATCACAACATGGCACTACTCATGGGGCTAAAACAGCTGTAGCACATGACAAGATAGTGTGGTTATTGTTGAGAATAGCGGTGGAATCTCTACGCAGAATAAGGCTAATAGGATAACAAAACAAAAGGTACATGATTCATGAAGTTCAGTTGACCTTTTTTATAATATAAATTCCCCTCTAAATTTTTGAGCTGTGAGTTTTTTATATTTCTTTCCATACACTATGTGCTGGGATCTACATCTAAGAGAAGCGGACCCAACTTGGCAGCAGCCAAGATAATGTAAATATTTCAACTAACTTACCATATGAACAGCAATCTCATGCAATAAATAGAATTGGCCAAGTTGTATAAAAAAAAAAGGAATTGGCCAAGAAAGCATAACAAATGAGACAATTCAAGTAGCCAGTGAGAAAATAAAAAGCAATTTGCATAAGTGATTAGTAGATCATAAGAATCGATTATAAGGCATGCTATAGGAAGCAATTCAACAAGGAAGAAAATTAAAGATGATGTTGCAGTGTAGTGGAGTGTTTTAGGATTGTTACGCTTGTATGCCACATTTTTTTTTTCGGTGACGTTTAAAATGCACCTTATAAAGTTTGGAGCATGAATGCTCTGATCTTGGTAACTGCTGATTAAGCAAAGAAAAAAAATCAAGAGTGGGGAATCAAGAAGGGCTACTGGTAGAAGAGGTAATGTTATAAATATTGAAGTTAAAAGATTGGCCCTTGAAATATATGCATATTATGTGGTAGTAATTTGCAAAATGATCCATAGGTTTTCTGCCTCTCTCTAGTACCCTTGCAACATCTCTTCCGTCTCGCCGCCTCTTCCTAGAAGATAAAGACACTGAGCTCTTCTTCTCAATCTATTCTTCGCAACTTCTCTTTTGATCACAAGATGAAGACACTGATGAGAATGCTCAATGGTGTGATGCATGAAGTTAGAAAACAAGCATTTGACTATTCACCCAAACTGGAAATTGGAAAGTGTTTAAGAATACAAGCATTACCATTCTTATGCAAAACTGAAAATCCAAACTATTCACCCTTGTTTCAGCAAACAAATCCAAAAATGGTTATGGTAGTAGAACCACATAGCAAAATAAGGTAACATCATCTTCTGTCATCTGCTTAAAGTTTGAAAAGATCTGTGTCAGTCCCAAATTTGTGAAGCTTCCATCGTCGCACCTCCATCACCACCAATACGGAGCCAGCAACCGTGCCCCCCAAACCAGATCGACTCTGGCAACCGTGGGTCATTTTCATCCAACACCGCTGTACACCGTCGCGCCTCCACCTTCACCACATCGTCCGACCAGCAGCCAAGCCTGAACCCGCGGCTCACCCGCACGACCTACAACTCAGATCTCTTCACCATCGTCGTTCTCGGATCTCTGTCAGCTCTATATCCTCGCACCGCCAGATCTGTCACTTACGCACCTCTTGCCGCCGTCGTCCACCCGTGCACCACCATAAGCCCATCGCACCCAGCCACCACCGTCGAACTAGAGCCTGAATCTATTGTTGAAGGGCGAGTTTGTAGGAGGATGGCGCTGAACAGTGCATAAGCAGCACAACCAATGCTGCACTGAGATGGGGAAGGGATCGTTCATGTCGATCTGAGAGCCCAAAGTAGTGGCCCCTTCCTTGTTGACGATGTTGTCGTTTAAGAAGGACTAAAAAGTAATCATAAGGGGGACTAAAATGAATATACAAGAGTTAAGAATGAAAATTGAAATTATTTTGAAACTGGTAGTGACAAGCAATTATCAATGACTTTTAAGGTGCATCAATGCTCAATATTTCGTCAGGTGCATTTTAAACTTCGCCTTTTTTCCCTAAGTACAGAATCTATAAGGTTTGAGTTGACTTATATGTTAAGATACACTAATGATATATTTTTTTTTAAAAAAAAAAAACCACTTGCCTATGCTTCATTTTAATGTTAATATGAATTTTATGTCTATTCTGTATGATTATTTTCTATTATTATATAATTCCTAAAACCAATTTTTTATGCCTTAAATGAAATCTTAACGGGTATGTGCTAAGTTTTTTAAGTGAGTTTTTTTATAGTCATCGACTAAAATGATAAATTGAAAATGTCAGGATCATGTTGTAAAACATCATTTCAAATGTTCGAGACCATATTGTCATCTTATTTACCGTAACGGATCTTGAACAAAAAACTTGGGGTGGACAAATGATGTTTTGATAATGTTTAGGTAGAAGTATATTAATTTTCTTAAATACTTCAACGAGACATTCAAATTATGAGTTAGGGAGGATATAGAAAAAATCTTTATTAAATACAAATATTAGGGACCGAATTGTGAGTTAATTCAAATGTTAAAACTATTCAAGTGCCATGCTAGAAAATAAGTGCCACGTGACATTTAACGGTGATACATTACCATTCGTTAAGTGAATAAGAAACACATAGACAAGGGATCAAATTAATTATAAATATCAAGAAATTTAAATGTTAGAAACAATATTGAAACCAAAAAAAAAAAAAAAAGAATCAAAGGTCAGGAATTAAAATAGGGTTCTAGTCTTAAAGAAATTTCAATGGATAGCTACAAGGGATTTGAATCTCATTTTCAATGCTATTTTAAGAAAGAGAAATACATAAGATATTTTGTACAGAAAATCACCAATTTTCTTACAAATTTATGTGCCACATTCTTAAGAAATGAAATAAAAAATTCAAATCTCAACAAAGAAATAAAGTATTGACTTTTTTTTTTTTTTTATACATCGAAGAGTCATTAGTAATATTTAAACTTTCGTCCATCTTAATCAATTTTTCTAAATTTATATATATTTTATTAAATATTTCTAATTATTTAAACAAAAATAAAATGCCTTATAAATTTTAAATGTATTAAATATTTTTTTTATTTTTATTCCATAATCAGTACTTAATAGCACTAGTTAACAAAATATTATTTTAAAATATTTAATGCAAAATCATCCTCCTTAAAATTCAGAATTGTTATTTAAAACACCTTAAGCCATAATCAATTGCATATAAGAACTGAGTAACGCTACAAAATTAGAGTGTGTTTTTTTTTTTTGCCAAAATCTTGAGAGAATTTATAGGTGATTACTGAATAGAAATTCATTTATCTAAAAGACAACAAATATGTCACATTATTTTGTTAAAAAAAATTAATAAAAAATTTCTATCTTCTAGCATTTTTTTTTAATAAATTTACAATAAAAATAAGGGTTTTGTTAAAGACACTTATTAAAGATATCAAAATAGATAATTTTAAATAAAAAATAAAAATTTTCAATTTTCAATACATTGAATACTTTATGTTTATGGAAAAAATTTAGCTAAAGTACCATAAGTACTTGTAGTGTTATTTTCTAGTTATAATATGACATGTAGATTAATTTTTTCACATTATTACCACTTAATTATTTATTCAGCACTTTAATTTTTTTTGTTGTTAACGTTAACGTCTCTTTACCTAAGTTTTCTCTTTCTATTTATTTTCATAAACAGATTCCATCCCAACAAAATAGAACTCAAACAAATGGGGTATTCACGTTAGAGGTTATGGAACAGAGCAAGGGCTGCAAAGGTTTGCAACCATGGTAGTTTGGGGTGAACCCACGGCGACTAGGTGGTTTAAGTTCATGCCTCTGTTGGTGGTCACAAACAGAATGGGTTCGAAGTGGTTTGAGTTCGAATGTCAGTGCGGTTCGTGGCAGCCATGGATGGCATGGATGGTGGTGATTTGGACCACGGTGAAATGACGACGACTCTAGTTTGGCTTGGGTGTTTTTTTTGTGGTTGAGGGTGGTGGCTTCAGCGAGATGTGATTTAGCGTGACCACAGGTGGTGGCGAAGGACAATAGCTCAAGGTGGTTAGGGTTTGGCTTCGTGGTGGCATAACGGCTAGTTCAAGGACAATCATCGATTCTGTTTGGACATAGCTAGGTTCAATGGTGCTTGTAGGTGTTGATGGGTGACACGTAAAAACTATGATGGTGGCAGTTCGAGTCCAGTTTGGACTAGTAGTGTCGAATCTAGGTTGTTGATCTTTGGCCATGGTATCTGATGGTTGAGATGGAGATGAAGAATATAGGAGACAATTTTAAGGAAGCAAGTGTGTAGTGAATGAAGAAGAGTGTGGGGGAAAAAGTGGAGGAGAAAGTAAATTAGAAAAAAAAAAACTGTTAACGTTAACAATAAAAATTAAAATATTGAATAGATAATTAAATAATAATGATGTAAAAAAATTAATCTATATATCATAATATAACTGAAAAATAACACTATAAGTATTTATGACATTTTACCTAAATTTTCTCATATTTTTATCTAAAATTTTTTATTTTGAAAAAAAAAATCCTAAAAATTTGAACCCTCGGAAAAAAAAAAAGTGTAAAAGCTTAAAAGCTTGCACTGGCGCTCGTTATAACTTTATAATAAGATGCATGGGGATTTTCCGTTTAGCCTTCTTTCTCTCTCTTTTTCGATAACGCGCGAACTATTCTCTCACCGTTTCTCTTCAGTTTTCCTTTTCCCACTAAACAAACAAACAAAATCGGAAAGAGAAGAAGCCGTAGATTCCAAGGCCCTCTCTCTCTGTTTGTCTCTACACTCTACCGCACACCGAAAACAACAGCAGCAACCGCAACAACATCCTACTCCTCAATTCTCGAATCCTTTCTTATTAATTCTCTCCTCATCTGACTGCCACCACAATCCGCATCCATTTTTCTCTTTCATTCCGATTCAGACCCCTTCGCTCTCGCTCTCGCTCACTCTCACTGTTCTGATCTCATGAGCCGCTACGACCCCAATCCCTTCGACGAAGAAGAGGTTAATCCCTTTGCGGTGAGTTCCGTAACAGTTTCTTTTTCATTTCATTGCAAACTGATGTTTCCTTTTTTAACTTTGATTCTGCGTCGAATTTTGTTGAATTGGATGTCTCTGGTTTACCACTGCGTAATTTTTTATTGTCGTTTGGTTCATGGATTCGATTTCCTTAGTTTTCGCTGGATGGTTTGATTAGATCCGTTTCTGGTATTTGAGATCATTGGTCAATTGAAAATTCGTAGTGTAGCTAAATAGGCGATGCTTACTGCCGCTTTGGGATGATCGTTTTTCTTCTGAGAAAACTAGGGAAAAAGAATATAAAAGAATCTTTTGGACGTCATTGAATGTAGTAGACTGTGTCTGAATTTTGAGAAAAAATTGATTAATGCCGTTAAAATTGATTTAGGCATTTGAGATAAAGAACCATCACTAACAGTGGCCGATCTTGGGAATTGGGATAAATTTTTCAGTGGCCAACTAATGTAGTTAATTTGTAAATAAATTTGCTAAATCATACATACTCAAAAGAAACTATATCGTAGGTGTGCCATGACTGTTGCCTTCGTTGATTTGAAACTGCAGATATGCCACCTCACATATGCTAAGTTCTTTTAGTCTTGCTTTCTTGTTTTATTATTATTTTAAGAACTAAAACGTCATGCATTTTCATTAATGATATTAGGATGGAGCAGCCAAAGGAAAAGGGTCAGGGCAATCAAGTTTTGGTGGAGGTGCATTTTATACTACTGTAAGTTTTCCCTTTCCTCTAACTGAGACCGTTGCATTAACATACAAAACTTTATACTATAATATTTTGACAAACAAAGGAAGCAAAGCAACAGTATGTTTAAGCTTTCGATATGTATCCTCTGTATTTTGATTGTGCAACAGTGCAAGGGCATTGACCGTAACAGGTCTTAATATTTGGAATTTGAAATATTGAAATTTTTATTTTTGTAGAACTTTCCCCTTTGTGATTAATCTAGAGATTTATTTATAATTGATAGGTCTCTGTTTCTTTAAAACTATATAAAAGGAAAAAGTAAAAAGCCTTGTTCATTTATTAACTCACTACATATTTGTTTAATTTTGAAGAACCCTGGAAGTGTTCCTTCTACAACTTCAAGGCTTTCACCACTTCCTCCTGAGCCTTATGATCGTGGGGCAACTATTGACATTCCTCTTGATAGCTCAAAGGTAGACTGGATTATGAAAATGTTGAAATAAATGTCAAAACTATCTGTCTCAGTGCTGTTGTTGACTAAAGATTTAATTATGTCCTTTTTAACTTTAGGACATCAAAGCAAAGGAGAAGGAACTTCAAGCTAGAGAGGCTGAATTGAAAAGAAGGGAACAGGTGATTCATCCTTATTTTTTGTTTGATAGCTTTATGACACAGGACAACTTGCTTCTATTCAAGTTAGAAACTTCTTGGTTTGTCAGATTGAATATTTTATAGTGTTATTTTATATAGGTGCTAACAAATTCCGTCGATTCTAATTTAATATCAGGTACCTAATTGGTAGCAAGAGTGGCTTACGTTAATTCTTTGATACATGGCTGCTTGCTCATTTTCTTTTTAATATATTAGTATTAGTATATGGGTAAACCTTCTGCTGAGAATTTAGTTCAGTACATTAATTAACAGTCATTTCAGATTTTTAATGTCATATCTGTTCACTCTTACCTTGCTATGAATTAACTTGGTCATTATGCTAAAATATCATTTTAGTGAGGAAATTGATGATCTCATGATGTTTTATAGGAATTAAAACGAAGGGAAGATGCTATAGCACGAGGTATTTGAATTCATATATTCTTATTGAAGCCAACAGGAACAATGTCTATAGTTTGGTGTTTTACTCTTTTTTTTTTGTTTGCAGCTGGAATAGTTATAGAGGACAAAAATTGGCCACCTTTTTTTCCCATCATTCATCATAACATTGCAGATGAAATACCAATACACCTTCAAAGGACCCAGTATGTTGCATTTACAACATGGTTGGGTATGTTGAACTCCAGAATTTTTTCTAGAATACTTTTAAGTCACAAATAGCTACTTGCTTGCTGATAATTAATATTAACAAAATCTTGATTATTTTTTTTGTGAATTATTATCTCTACTTTGTAGTTGAGTTAGTAATTGATACCAAAGCTTTTGGCATTTTCATATATGCTCAACAAAACCATAGCAGAAATTGATATTTTACTTCAAATAAAAGTGTTCTCAAGTCTTTTGCTTCATATGTCCAGATAGTGTTAGCAATTAGTAATTTTGCTATATGTTTTTATTGTTATATGCTAATTGAATGCATTGCCCTAACTAAAAACCTTCCTTTTTTTGACTATTTAGAAATATTGCTTCCTTTGTTTTCCTGACACAAGATCCAGCATCAAAAGTTATATTTAAATAAAGTTCCATATTGTATTAAGTGAAAGTAAATCAAACTTTATTCTACTATATCTAAATTCTACTCCCATGAAAATGTTTTCGTTTTATGTGACATATCATGTTCCATGAACTATAGTAATTTACTTCTATTTAAGATTGGCATTGCTAATGCAATCAATTGCATCAGTTTCTAAATAAAACCATGTTGTAATTGTTTGTGCAACAAATTATTGAAATTGTGAATCAAACCTTGTTTGTCTCTGTGATGGCAGTTTCAGTAGATCCGTAAGTATGGTTGAAATTCTGACATGTTTTATGCTTAAAGGAGTTTCATCTTAGTAGATATTTTGTTTGCTAAATACATTTTTGTGTTGTGTGTGTATTTTGTTTCTTCTCATTTATTGATTTGTCATTTTTTTTCCAAAATCTATTTATTTAATGTTTGCTTTAATGAATCATAACAAAGTTAAAGACGTTTTGAAACCCATGGATAATGTTGTTATTACTTCTAACAGAAGTACAAGATAGGTTTAATGCCGTCTGTTCTTTTCTTTTCTTTCTTTTTCTTTAGTTGGGGAGATGTGCTCTTCCGTTCTCCCCTGCTCAACCTATGAAAAGTCTCCCTCCCCCATTTCACAAGAAATTTGTTATATATATATATATAAAACCAAAGCCTTTTCCCACTAGGTGGGATTGTTTACATGGATCAAACAATGTCATTGTGTTCTATCAAAAACCAAATCTTTCGATAGGCCATTCAGGTCTAAATCCTTTCTAATGGTTTCACCTAGAGTTTTTCTTGATCCTCCTCTCCCTCTAATGGTTACAATTGCATAAATATATTTTTGATCAGCGTTTATCTTTACTTTATTTACTGTATGTGTCTGAGTTTTTTAACTTTGTAACAATCTGCAGGTTTGATTGTGTGTCTTTTGTGGAATATTGTGGCAGTTACTACTGCTTGGATAAAAGGAGAAGGTTTGTCTTACAACTGGATATTGGCTCATCAATCTTGTTAGGTCATGCTTAATTTACACGGACTTGTCTTGCCTTGTAGGTCCAACAATCTGGTTTCTTGCTATTATCTACTTTATTTCTGGTGCTCCAGGATCTTACGTGTTGTGGTATCGCCCTCTTTATCGTGCTATGAGGTAGTGTTAAATCTGATTTAATGCGATTTTTCTAGTTTGGCATAGAGACATCTATTCAAGGGGTTTTTCAGGTTATTTGTTAAGCTCTGAAATTTTTTTAAAAATGATGATCAATTTCCTCCAGCTAAGCTTTATCACAATTATGAAGCACCAAATATTTTACTGTAAGAGCTATATGTACATCTGGGTAATGTGTGGGAGGAATGTGAGCCTTTGGAAGGCAATACTGTCATTGTGTGTTAGAGCCTGTTGAAAACGTGTAAATATCTTTTGTATATCTTTTGTATTTATGTAGTTTCCTTGCATAGGCTAATCAAATCATAACCCTAATCTTTGTATTTATTATCATAGTTCTATATAAACAGCTCTCCGTCGTGTAGTTGAAGCACGTGGTTTCATCATATGTCTCTCTTCCTTTTCTCTCTTTTAACATGGTATCTAGAGCCTAAAAAGAGGCAACCCTAGAACTGCGCATACCCGGTGGGTCCACTGCCCTCCGGTGAAAATTTTTCCGGCCAACCGTGTTTCCCTTCCGGTTTGCCGACCTTTCTCCCTTGCCGTGACGTCTTTCCGGCACCCTTTTTCTCCCTGTTTGCAACTGCCACCGCCGTCCGCCGCCTCCATTCTGGCTGCCGACCTTACCACTGGAACCGCCT
The DNA here is from genome assembly GCA_029884605.1 of Ormosia emarginata. Lineage (NCBI taxonomy): Eukaryota > Viridiplantae > Streptophyta > Magnoliopsida > Fabales > Fabaceae > Ormosia > Ormosia emarginata. Next base: position 24,086,093 of record JAQQTP010000089.1, on the reverse strand, counting down.
CCCGCCGACTGGCCGGACCCCAGAAGCCCAGCCCCAACGCCGCCGTAACACGCCCCCAGGCGCCGCCCTTCGCCGCAGCCAAACAGCCACCGCGCGGTCAGTTTTCAGGCTCGTCCGGCAGCCCCTCCGGCCGCCGTTTCTCTCGCCTGACTCGTCTTGGCCTCCTCTACGCCGATCTACCCTCAGATCCTTGTTCTCTTGCGTTGGATTTTTAAGGTATCTTGTGTTTTCCATTTTTGCCCCTTATATTCTGACCTATGGCGAGTTCTACCTCTCCAGATGGCTCTAAAGATCATCTCAAGGCTAAGCCTCCTGTTTTCACAAGTTACCTCCATACCCCTCTCTCTGTTGATAAATTAGATGGCAGCAACTATGATACTTGGGCTTCAGACATCAAGTTGTGGCTTGAAAGTCAAGGCTATGAAGACCACCTAATCACAGACCTTACCTCTATACCTGCGGAGGAACAATCCAGGTGGAAGAAAATTGATAAACAGTTGTGCGTTGTGATCAAGTCCACCATTCACTCCTCTCTCAAGCAGATCTTCCGTGCTCAGACCACTTGTGCTTCAATTTGGGAACAAGCTAAGGTTCTTTACACTAATGACACTCAGGGGCTATATGGGGTTTGTCACAACCTAATGAGTATTATTGCTCCTCGTCAATTTGATGGCCCTATGTCTGCTTACTTGGGTAAGGTTCATGGTGCTTTCCATGATTTCAATGAATTGCTACCCCCTGCTGCTACCCCAGCCCAAGAACTCGAGCAACGTAGCACCTTCTTCATGCTCATGGCCTTGTATGGGTTACCTCCAGAATATTATGCCAATCGTGATCAGATTTTGGGTTCGCCTACTATTCCCACTCTGTCCTTAGCTTGGTCTACTTTGCTTCGGGTCCCAGTGAAGCAACCCTCTGGTTCTGTCCTAGCTCTGGCTCCAGTTGATACTTCTACCCTCGTCTCCCAAAGTGCCAATCGTGGTCGTTCTCGTCCTGGCACCTCGGGTAGGCCCCGTCCGGCGTGTACATTCTCAGAACAGGGTTGGGTCATACCGAGGATCGTTGTTGGACCAAGAATGGCCGTCCTCCACGGTGCCAATATTGCCCGTGCCACTTGTACACTGATTTACCCGAGTCTTCGCTCCACCAACTCCATCTCCCAAGACCTATGCAGATTTTCTTCGAAATAGTTTGAGCAACAACATGCTTCTAACTCTACTCGCATCCGTGAGCACACCGGTAATGCATTTGCTTGTCTCTCTCAATCTCCACCATTAGGTCCTTGGGTACTTGACTCGGTGCATCCGACCATATTTCCCGTAATAAACGTCTTTTCTCCAAATTCTCTACCTCGCTATTTACCTATAATTACTTTAGCAAATGGTTCCCCAAACACACTCCGAAGGGATTGGCACCGTCCATCCCCTCCCTTCTCTCGTCTGTTGATTCTGTTTTTATGTCCCAGGTTGTCCTTTTAATTTACTTTCTATTAGTCGTTTGACCCGTTCTTTAGATTGTCGCATTAGTTTCACTAAAGACTCTCATTTTGCGCAGACCGGAGTTCGGACGATGATTGGCACCTGATGTGAGTCTAATGGCCTTTACCACCTCTCTGCCACCTCTCGTGTGTGCTCTTACGGATTCCCCTCTCACCATCCATGCTCAGTTGGGTCATCCTAGTCTTGCCAAGCTACAGCAAATGGTGCCAACCTTTTCTAAACTATCTACTTTACCTTGTGAGTCGTGTCAACTTGGTAAACACACCCGTAGTCCATTTCCCGATAGAGTGTGTCGTCGAGTTGCGTTTCCTTTTGCTTTAGTGCATTCTGATATTTGGGGTCCTAGTCGTGTTGAGTCTACTTTTGGGTCAAAATACTTTGTTACTTTCATTGATGATTATTCTCGGTATACTTGGTTATTTTTAATGAAAAACAGATCAGAGTTGTTTTCAATTTTTAAGACCTTTTATAATGAAATCAAAACTCAGTTTGGTATTCCGATTCGTATTTTGCGTAGTGACAATGCCCGTGAATTTTTGTCTCACAATTTTCAAACTTTTATGGCATCTTATGACGTTCTTCACCAAACATCCTGTGCCTATACCCCTCAACAAAATGGGGTTGCTGAGCGCAAAAATAGACATCTTATTGAAACAACTCGGACCCTTTTGTACCATGGTCATGTTCCCTTTCGTTTTTGGGGCAATGTGGTTGTCACTGCTTACTATTTGATTAATCGTATGCCTTCTTTTGTTCTTGGTAACCGGGTCCCCCATTCTGTTTTGTTCCCTCACCAACCCCTCCACTCTCTTCCGCCTCGTGTCTTCTGGTCGACATGTTTTGTCCATAATTTCACTCCCGGTCTTGATAAACTGTCTGCTTGCTCCATCAAATGTGTTTTTCTTGGTTACCATCGGTCTCAAAAGGGTTATAGGTGTTTTTCACCCACTCTTAAGCGTTATCTAGTCTCTGGCGATGTCACATTCTTCGAGTCTGTTCCTTTCTTTGAGTCTCCTGACCTGCCTCTTCCACCCATCACTGAGGTCCTCCTTACTTTTCCTCCTCTTGTCCCTGTTGACCCTGCTCCATCACCACCTTCTCCTGTTGGTACCCCGGTTCCTACTACTGGCCCTCTCCAGGTTTATCGTCGTCGGCCACAACCACCACCACTACCACCACCACCATCAGAGGTTGTAGAGATTACTGAAGCTCCTTTGGACTCTCATCTGGCACCACCTCTTTTACCAGCTCCGACACTGCCTCCTGCGTCAGACCTTCCCATTGCTCTTCGAAAAGGTATTCGATTCACTCGTAACCCTTCTCCTCACTATGTTAATCTCAGTTACCATCGCCTTTCTTTATTGCATTATGCTTGCCTTTCCACCTTGTCTTCTGTGTCTATTCCTAAATCTCTAAGTGAAGCTTTATCCCATCCTGGGTGGCGACAAGCAATGATTGATGAAATGTGTGCACTTCACAGTAGTGGTACTTGGGAACTTGTTCCTCTCCCTCCTGGGAAGTCTGTTGTTGGTTGCCGGTGAATTTATACGGTCAAGGTTGGCTCAGATGGCACTCTTGATAGCCTAAAGGCTCGTTTGGTGGCAAAGGGGTATACCTAGATATTTGGTTTGGATTATGGCGACACTTTCTCCCCAGTGGCAAAGATGGCTTCTGTTCGGCTTTTTCTGTCTATGGCCGCTATTCGCCATTGGTCCCTTCATCAGCTGGATATCAAGAATGCTTTTCTTCATGGTGATCTGGAAGAAGAAGTCTACATGGAGCAACCTCTAGGGTTTGTTGCTCAGGGGGAGTCTTCTGGCCTCGTGTGTCGTCTACACAAGTCCTTGTATGGTCTCAAACAATCTCCCCGGGCTTGGTTTGGTCGATTCAGTACTGTTGTGCAGCAGTTTGGTATGACTCGCAGTGAGGTTGACCTCTCTATCTTCTATCGCCATACAGTCCGAGGCTGTATCTATTTGATTGTGTATGTGGACGACATTGTTATCACCGGCAGTGATCACCAAGGTATAACTCAGATAAAACAACATCTTTGTCATCACTTTCAGACCAAAGATCTTGGCAAACTTCGTTATTTCTTGGGAATTGAAGTGGCACAATCCAAGGATGGCATAGTAATCTCACAAAGGAAGTATGCTATGGACATTCTTGAAGAAACAGGACTATTGAATGCAAAGCCGGTTGACACCCCTATGGATCCCAATGTTAGACTTTTACCGGATCAGGGGGAGCCACTTTCAGACCAAGGAAGATATAGACGATTGGTTGGAAAACTTAACTATCTTACTGTTACTCGTCCAGATATTTCCTTTGCGGTGAGTGTAGTGAGCCAATTTCTAAACTCACCTTGTGAAGGGCATTGGGATGCAGTGGTTCGTATTCTCAGATATATTAAGGGAGCTCCAGGAAAAGGCCTTGTCTATGAAGACAAAGGACACACTCAGATTGTAAGGTACTCAGATGCTGATTGGGTAGGTTCTCCTATTAATAGGAGATCCACTTCTGGTTATTGTGTATCCATTGGGGGTAATTTGATTTCCTGGAAAAATAAGAAATAAAATGTGGTTACAAGATCAAGTGCCGAAGCAGAATATCGAGCCATGACCTCAGCTACTTGCGAGCTCATTTGGTTAAAACAGTTTCTTAAAGAGCTTCAGTTTGGAAACGTTATGCAAATGACTCTTATTTGTGATAATCAAGCTGCTTTGCATATCGCTTCCAATCCAGTATTTCATGAGAGGACCAAACACATTGAGATAGACTGTCACTTTATCAGAGAAAAGATCTTGTCTGGAGACATCACCACTAGCTTCGTCAATTCAAATGATCAACTGGCAGATGTTTTCACTAAGTCTTTGAGAGGTCCTCGAATAAACTATATTTGTAACAAGCTTGGTACATATGACTTATATGCTCCAGCTTGAGGGGGAGTGTTGAAAACGTGTAAATATCTTTTGTATATCTTTTGTATTTATGTAGTTTCCTTGTATAGGCTAATCAAATCATAACCCTAATCTTTGTATTTATTATCATAGTTCTATATAAACAGCTCTCCGTCGTATAGTTGAAGCACGCGGTTTCATCATATGTTTCTCTTCCTTTTCTCTCTTTTAACAGAGCCCAAAACAATTTAGCAAGCCCACAAGGACAACTAGTTCAACAATTGTCACATGGGCCCAAGGACTGGAAGGTTTACACAAGGAGAGAAAAAGGGAGAGCCAAGAAAACGTGAGAAGCTAGCAGAGAGAGAAAAGCAATAGGGAGAGTAGTAACGGTTTGTTAGGAATGACATAACAAATAGGCTGAGGGTGTGTGAGGACGGTATCATGGATGAATCATTATGTTAGTTATGGATAGAGAGCACTAGCTCTCTATAGGAGCCTAGCTCTGTGGCAGTAGGAATATCCTCCTACTGTAATTCCCTTTTTTGATGAATAATACATACATTCTCCCTTTCGTAGTTGTCTTTGTTACTGTTTTATTGAGCTGAGGAATTCTGGTTCCTAACATTGTGAAAACTGAAATGCTTTGTGGGTGCAAAGTTTACCTTCTGAAATACCTTGATCTGATCTTATCTTTTGGATGGGGGCACCGGAAGAAGAGGGGAAAGGGGTGGGGGGAGGCAGGTGGAGTATTTTGATGCTTAACCCTTTTGTACGAATGTTTATATTGTGAACCACTATGTTATCAAGATTCTTCATTGTATTTTTACTGATCTTTTCGTTCCATATTGGTATTGCTCCTTTCCTGTTTTATAATTATGTGCCATCTCTTGTTACAGGACTGACAGTGCTCTGAAGTTTGGCTGGTTTTTCTTGTGTTACGCGGCAAGTTTTATATATTTTCTTACTGTAGTCACTCATTCTGCACTAATTTTTGTGAAGTGCTAATCTTGTTTTTCCCATTTTCTCCAACCAGGTGCATATTGCCTTTTGCGTTTTTGCTGCAGTTGCTCCACCAGTTATCTTCAAAGGAAAATCTCTCACGTGAGTGTCCTAATCTTGCATTCATTTATGTAGTTTGCAAGCTGATATTCTTCCGTAACTACTCTTTTACTGATTTGATCTTCTGGAGGCAAGGAAAACACTGGGGATGGCTGAAGCGTTTTATTATTGAGCTTATTGATTTCTCGTCTGGGGTTTTGTCCATAAACTATTTAACTGAAGGGGCATAAGTTGGACGCAATTTACCTTGCATAATTTTGTATCTATTGAACATAATGACTATCACATATTCATCATTTTTTTTGTATTGTTGTTGTGTTGGGGTTGACGGTATATATTTCATGATTTCTTGTAGATCAGTTACATGACAATTTTTTTTTTTCGTTATTCCATTACTCAAACTAAAGTTTGTATTGTATGTTGTTATGCTGTGGACAGTGGTATTTTGCCTGCTATCGATGTGTTGGGCGACAATGCATTGGTTGGGGTATGTTTCGATTGTGTATTTGTTGGCTTCTCTATAATGCCACTAGCTTCTTGCATTATACAATAGTTGGATATTATTATTCTGTCCCAGGGGCATATTTTCAAGTCATGATTTCTTGCTGAAACTGTGCTGAATTGCAGATATTCTACTTTATTGGGTTTGGACTTTTCTGTCTTGAGTCACTGCTGAGCATCTGGGTTATTCAGGTTTTTATAAGCTTATCAGTAACTCTGTATTCTCTTGACTCTACTTTGTGCTTTCTTGTTTAACTGTTGATTTTATATTTGCAGCAAGTATACATGTACTTCCGCGGCAGTGGCAAGGATGCAGAGATGAAGCGTCAGGCTGCGAGAGGGACCATGATGGCAGCCCTATGACGTGGCACTGCAAATGTTTTCCTGATGGTTATACCCAAAAAATAGATTTCCTTAATTTACAGTTCCTTACACACACCTTTTGCGCCGTCCTTAGTACTTGGATGTGTTTTCCTTGGTTTTGGGCTAGGATTGAGTCAAACCAAATACTTAAGAATTAAGATAGAAGTTTAAGTTGTGCATATGTAGACTGACATTGTTTGAGATGGCTCCCTTGATACATGACTTGTTTCATAGAATATAGTTTAATATTCGTTTTAACAAAAATTGTTCATCAATTCAACTGAGTTACATGATCTGCTGACTTGACAATCGGTTGAAGATACTCAGCAAAAGAACAAAATCAAAACAAGTGGATGAAGATATAGCTTGTAATATTCCTTTTTACTAATTACTAAGACTGCATTTGGTGTACTTAATAGTATAAGATAATAAGATAAGGTTTGATAGTATAAACAAATTGATTAGCTCTTATACTATTAAATATTTAATACACATAGTATAAACAACTTGATAGTATATGTAACTATTTACTATGATTATACTATCATTCACCTTTCCCACCATCTTCTTCAACTTCTAACTCAATTCCACCGTAACGGAACATTGCCATCCAGCTTTAATAAGCTCCTTTACCTATTCTCCCTTCTACAAAACATCAAACCTTCTTTGAGAAATGCAAAAAGCACTGAAACCTCCCTAATCATCTTGTTTGGGAGTCGGGATGTCTTCATCTGGACAATGCAGATGATAAACTTTATATGATGAAAGATTCAGGATGTGGTTGCAGAGAAGGAGATGGCTGGAGCAACCACGCGCCATCGTTTTCGGTTGGAGCAAGAGGGATACGACGAAGGTCAGTGGCGGATCCAGTGGTTGTAGATCTAGTGGTCTCCCAGTTCACGTGGTTGCAGAGAAGGAGATGACGTTTCACAGTGGCCATGGCTGGTTCCTGGTTCTAAATGGTGCTTCACGGCGACAGGACGATGGTTGTTTCCGGTAGCGGATCCGATGGTTGCATATCCAGTGATTGTATATCCGATGATTACAGATCCGACGCGGATGGTGCAGAGCCGATAGTCTCCCAATTCGCATGATTGCAGAGAAGGAGATGGTGCTTCACGGTGGCCATGGTTGGTTCCTAGTTCCGGATGGTGCTTCACAGCGGCAGAACAGTGGTTGTTCCAGGTGGTGGGGATGTGGTTCTTGGCAGAGAAGGAGAGGCTTGGATTGAGAGGATGAAGTTGAGGGATAATGTGAGAAGATATATACTATCAGGTCTTATCATAGGGTATGGGAGATGATACTGTTATCAAGTTAGAGTAAGATAAAAATATTTGACCTGATTTTATTATACTATCAAATTAAGTCATCAAACACTTGTTAAGACCTAATAGTATTACTTAATATTATCAAATCCTTCTTATCATGTCCACCAAAGATAACTGAAATACATATAGTTACAAGGTATGGCTTATGATGTGAACAAATTTGAATTTAGTGATTATTAATCTTTTGCAATTAGAGCCAGAAGTTCTGACAAAAAAGTACTTGTGAAAAAAAGTAGCTTTTAAAGAATAGCCTCTAGCTAAGCATGATTAGTTTCACACAAATAAGTTTCACTTTCAGAATTAGGTAAAATATGAAAACTACTATCATGTTTGCCTAAGAGTGAATTATATTAATCTTAATAAAAGCCAAATGTTACGCTGAAACAAATTATCCTTTTAAAATAACTTTTGAAAATTTCTAAAGGTAACTTATTTCTATATATTTTCAAAAAAAAAAATGCAGTATAAAACTCTTCTTTGATCGTTTTGATCACTGTAAAAAGGTAAAATTTGAAAAAGCAGAAATCAATAACAAATCAGTTGGGAGAATTATTATTTAGTTTTATTAGATAGATGATAGATCATATTTAACTTAGTTTTCTTTTTTTTTTAACAAATAATTATATTTTGAAGTGCACTTTTCAGCCGGACCCTAAAAAAAAAATGCCTAAAAATCCACGAGGACCTACCAACTGCCAAATATATGAACCATATCAAACAAGACAAAGCATGGCCCTATTTATTACAACGCCTCCTATATGTACCACGTGTATGAACCAGATCTCACGTGCATCCCACACCATCATAGTTATTTATCCAGCTGGGTAACACACGTGGAACAAAACCATGCGTTCACTAAACTTAGAGCAGCAATCCGAGCCCCACTTTTACTTTATGACTTATCCCCAATCAAACGTTTTACAGATCTAGACACGGTCTGAAAGATGATCGAACGTTAACTAACATAATAGTAAAAGGTGCTTGCTAGTTGCTATTAGCCTATAACATTAAGTACCTAACATATTTGATATTAAAAAATAATTATCTTATTATTTTTTATATTAATTAATAAAGTAAAATTTATAATCAATTACATATATTAATTAATTGATTAATAAAATTATATTAATTAATTAATAAATAAAATATTTATTAATTAATTTATATATATAATTAATCATAAATTTATATTTTATTAATCAATATAAAAAATAGTATAAAAAAAATATTGAGAAAATTGAGGTTGGTTGATATTCCTTAGCGAGCTCCTCTATCAATCGTTATTCTTTGTCTTACAACCTGCCAATAGTTCAAGTTGAACCCGACAAGCACCATGGTATGCTTCTGTTCCCTGGTGGACCAAACTCGCCAAGTACGGCTGAGCAAGCCGGCGGCAGGGATTTGCTCCCGGTGCGGCGGCGGAGCTAGTGTGGCGGATATGAAGACAGCCACCAGATTTTGCTATGTGCCCTTTTACTGGAAATCTTGGAGAGCCATTGTCTGCACTTTTTGTGGTGCTGTTCTTCGTTCTTACCATTAGTCATCACTCATTACTCATCACTCTTTTCCAATTGCCAAGTTCCAATCCAACCCATTGTTTATTTATTTTTTATTACAAATTTATTTGTATTATATATTGTTCTTTCTCTTCTTTTTTTTTTGGGGGTAATATCCTGCTTCACTATATTCATTCCTGTTAATTAGAGAAGCACTAATCTCTGTGTTTGTGTTTTTCTTTCTTTATTTTTGTTATTATTATTATTATTATTTTGAGTTACAACAACTGCAACTACAGGAAGGCACAGATTCAAGAAGTAGTAAAGGCTAAAGCAATGAAAGCTTTCTTGAGCTAGCTTACAAATCTGGAGATCTCTGACAAACACCAATTGGCACTCACGAACGAGAGGAAGGCTGAACTGAAGTTGACAAGGCGATAGGCAATAGGAACAGTACAATAGTGTTATTTTGTGGAAGATCAAAGATGGCAGCTTGTTTGGTCTTGTTCCTGTCTTCACTACGCATTTTGTTTTTTACAGGAGGTGTCAAAATGGGTAGGGTTAATTCATTTGAGTCGGATTATTTTTAGATCAGTCTATTTAAATTAGGTAAATTTTTAGTGAGTATTTTGTTAATTTAATCTAATATATTTAATTTTATATAATATTAAAAAATAATTAATTTGATTTATTTAAATTCAACTTAATTAGACTTAATTTATTTTAATTATATAAATTTTAAATTAATATTTTATTAATTTAATCTATTTATTTTATTAAATTATTCGAATTAATCTATCAAATTTAATCTATCTTAACATTTTATTTTTTTTCCATATTAGAACCTTTTCATTCTTGAGGACTGGGGAGCAATATGAGTACGTTAGTTTTTTTTTTTTTAATAATTTATTTACGTGGGTGCAAGATTGAAAGTTGTGTATCATAAGTTGTTTACGATATTTGTTAAAAATTTGTTATAGATTATAAATATTTTAATATTAATTTTTAATAAATTTTTTATAGTATGTACCTTGACTGTTATTTTTAAGAGTGAAAATGAAACATTTGATAAATTTTAACAGATTAGTCCCCTAAAAGGCTAAAATCCAAAGGGTTGTGGCCTTGTGCGATTACATGAGGCAAAAGGTGTTTTGGGTTATTAAGGATCGTGCAGGGTGATGGGACATGGTTCAATCTATCTTAAGAGGAAAGGGAGAAGACTCAATTTATTTTAAGAGAAAATTTAATAGATTAGATACAAGACATTTAATATGCTCTTAAAAAAATTAATTCTGTTAACTTATTTATAAATTAATTTTGTATTTCGTAAAAATATTATAATTATATGTAATTTAATTTAATATTTTTTATATTAATATATATATAAATATAATATGTATATTTTGATGTATATAAAATATTTTTTTAAAAAAATTGTGAGAACAGATGTTCTATTAAAATTATCTGTTTTAGCATATAAGAGTAGGTTTCTTATTGATTAAAACTTGACCCAAAATTTCTTATTATTTTTATTTAGTCCTTTCCAAATCTAAAATTTAGTCCTTGCTAATTAGGCTTGCTATTGCCCTGTACTACTCTCATGTTCACACCAATTTGCTGATTTTGCAAGAGCTTCACCACCGATGAGCATTTTGGTTTGTTGTTGCAGAAGTCATTCTCCATTTCGTAATTTAAAATTTAGTTTCCCAATTTAAAATTTAGTCGTTCTCCAGTGTTTAACAATAGTTGTCTTGTCCAAATGAATGTGTTATCTCCACCACTCAAATGAACTTGTTTTAGTCAAAATTTAACAAAAAAATCATTTTTTTTATGTCAACAGATCAAATTGGATCTTCTTCATCTCTTGAAACCATCTCCACTGCCTTATCTTGTTCCTCATTTCTCCGCCATTTAACCTCTTCCTCCACTGCTAATGACTCTACTACCTTCGCCGTCAAGACATCCATTTCGCTCACCGTTGCGTGCTGTCCAGACCTCCACCACTAGCTCAAACTTTCTTCTCTGACATGGCCGTCATGCAGTGAATGGAGATTGCCCATTCCCTTTACAAGGTCAAGCTCATCCACGGGTTCCGCCACCTTTACGACAACCACGAAGCCATTGTTCTTATGAAGTATGTGATTGTCAAAATGACACAAACGAAGGAACGAAGCCATAGGCACAAATTGTAAGCCTCCATGGCCAGATTTGATGTTGAGGCAGTAGAATGAAGGAGAAATGAAGTTGGAGATTATTTTGTAAATACTAGAAAAAATTCAGACTCAAGAGGGACCAATCTTATAATAACCATTTTACCATGTTAACCTGTTAATAAAGTTGCACGTCATTAATATTAACCTTTGATCTATTTTTCAACTTAATAAACGATGGTTAGTTCATCCTTACCAAAAAAAAAAAAACGATGGTTAGTTCATGAGCATTCATGCTCACAAATATTTTAAGAGCATATTAAATGTTTCCAATTAAATACATAATAGATTATTCTTCCAACTTTTTAAAGGCCTACTGATGTGTATTCTTGTTATGGTTTTTATGCATGAAAAGATTGGAGTGATTCATGGCAACGTTTTTAGGAGCATGAATGCTATGATGAAATTACCTTCTATCACTCATTTGTTTGACTTTTTTTTCAGTTTTAGATATTTATTAAAAGCTCATTCTATTATTTATTTTTAATCCCCTATCTCTTCTTCTTTTTCATTTTAGACATTCAAACAAAAATATCTCTCTCATCTTTGTTTCTCTCCACTCTCTCATTTGATTAGACGACGGCGGGTAGCGGTGTCGCAATTGGGTGGTGGTTCGGTGGCCAGTGGGTTTCAGACGGCAGAACAGAGGTTGTGACAAGTTGTGGATCTAGGTTACTGCGTTTGTTTCGATGGGGTGGTGTAGGAGGTGACTGATTCACGGAGGAGAACGCAGTGCATCGTCATCCTTGTCGAAGAGGCTAAAGGCCTCTTTGAACTCATAGATCTGTTCGTCGATGAGCTGATCGACCATAGGAGGAAGATGACAACGATGACAGTGGCAAAGCTCCGAGATACCGTGGTGGCAAGAAGATGACCGTGAGGTTGTTGTGGTGGCTTTGACTAGTGGTGGAGTCGCATTTGCCATTGGTCGAGTTGCTTCGCAAAATTTGTCATTGGAACATTATTCTTGTCTGGAATTTGTTGATAACCCGCGCCAAATCGGAGAAGACGGTGCACAACAATCGCCGGAACATCACCGTCCACGGTGACGATGGTGACAACAATGGTTTGGTGAGTGCGAGAGGGAAGGAAAAAGGAGAAGATCTTGGCGGGAAGTGTTCAGGTGCGGCAAATGTGACTTGCCGACACCGACACAGGCACCGTTGTCGTGGTACTAGGCGAGGGGCCGGTAGCCCATCTCCTTGTGCAGACATTCCAGTATGGCCTCTGACGTGGTTGGGTTTTTAGGGACTAGAGAACTGGGTTTTTATGGACTTCTACACAATTTAAGTTTTTATTAAGAATGAGTTTGTAAATAATTTCTTTTATCCACTAACTTGTTTAACAATTAGCTAGTAATAATTCTCAACCATTGATGTATTTGTCAACATTATTAATGGCAATCAATGGTAAAAAAAAATGGAGTATCCATGCTCAAAACTTAGTTAGAAGCATTCTAAATGGCTCTGTGATTCAAGGTCACATTACCAAATTATCCCATCCAAGAGATAATATCAGTAGCTAAATTGTTTTGAGATTGTTACATAAATGTAGAGTTGTCAAGTCAGGCCATTTTTAGGCCACTTCGATCAGGTCATTTTTGGGTTGGGTTAATATGTATCAGGTTAGTATTTTACTAGTTAGATCAGCTTATCAATCCAACAATTTTTTTATTTTTTATTTTAAAAAAATAAATTTAAATTTTTTTAAAAATTAAATCAAAGAAAAATTAAAAAAATTTGGGTTACTTAGTTTTGAGTTAATGACAAATAAATTAAATAATTAATCTAATTGTCAATTGAGTTTTATTTTTTAAAAAAATAGTATTTTATTAGGTGTATCTTATTAGATTAAAAAAATAATTAAAATTCAGACTAGTCCAGTCACTTCAAACAAAATTAAATTCAGATTTAAATCTTTCTAACCCAATCTGTACTTTTTATCTGGCTATTCGAGCCGACTATCGAATTCAACCTATTTTGACAGTTCTAAACAAATGTCAACAAGAAGCATATTGAGATCCCAAAACCAATCTATCAACCAAAAAATAAAGAGTAAGTGGATTCCTCTTCCTTTGAACTCCTATAAAGTTAGGAGAAATTATTACATCCTCTGAGAGGAAATTTTTTTCTTCCTCTAGCAAGATCTCCACCATTAGATTTACATGGGTTTCACTAATTATGTGGGTCTCACTTGGGACTCACATAAATTAAATAGTGAAGATCCTTATGGAAGAAAAAATAATTTTCTCTTAAAAAATATAAGAATTTCTCTAAAGTTAATGTTAATAGAACAATCTTTAAGAAAATGGGGGAAATGGTATGAGTATGGTGATAAGAAGTTATTATAATTATTATTGAAGTTTCTATATTTCCGCTTCAAAACCTTGCCTTGATGTTGTATTCTTCTCCAATTATGGAAGCTTGGACATTTAGAGATTCTATGCATTTAGTAGTGAAGTTAACTTCTAGAGATGTCATATTTAAAGGAGATTGTGAAGTGATATGAGATATTCTTATGAAAGATACCTAAATTTGTCAGAACTTCGTGCTTTTCTTTAGAAAATTGTTAAATCATCTATTTCTTTCTCTTGTATCTGTTGTCAGAGCAATGTTGTTACTCATCGACTTGATCCTTAATTAGGGCTTGATATTGAGATTTAGTTGAAAGATTCATTTGCTCTCATTTTTAATGTTTTCTTTTTCGACTTTTTCATTGTTAACAAATGATATATTTTTCAAATAAAAGAAAATTTGAAGTTTTTTTTTTTTACGTTTTCTTTTGTGTGCATTGTTTTCCTTTTTTTTTCTTGTTACATTTGTTTGCATTATTTATGTCGTGTACTTATGCTTCAATCTCTCATATGTTATTCAATCCAGATGACGGAACTTACTTTTCTTTCTTTTTTTTTTGTGATAAAAAATGCATTTACGTACTCAAGTACTAAAAGGTAGCAAATCCTTACGAATGTGCTATTAAAGGGAAACAAAAAACCAGTCGACGAAATTAAGTCAAATGATGATGACCATTGTGCTAAAATTTGTCAATTTATTAATTTCAAGATTTATAATATATTAAAATATATAAAAAAATTAAAAGTATTTTAAAAAAGTGTCAATAAAGAAGTTATTAGTGAAATTTTTAAAATAATTTTGATAATGAATAGATATTATTTTTATCTCACATATAGTCATTCACATGTTAATATCAATATGACAATTGTATGCACCAGAGTGATAAGAAATATGACTATCTCTTTGTAGATATAAACTAACTAAAATGAATTTAAATTTACCCATTATGACAAACTCATATATAAGACTCATTAAACAAAACTCACATATGAGTAATACTTTAACAACAATAGACCCATTAATAATACTGATCACTATTTTGTAGATATAGAAATATGACTATCTCTTTATAGATATAGAATAACTAAAATGAATTTAAACTTACCCATTATGACAAATTCATATATAAGACTCATTAATAAAACTCACATACGATCAATGACCCATTAATAATACTGATCACTATTTTGACTAAATAAAATGCTCTAATAATTTTGACATCTAATTAATCTGAATTTTATAAAATTATAATATGATTTATGCTAGTCTATAAAAAAATATAACATTCTCCCACTTAGACGACATAAGTCAAATTATATTATTTTAATAAAAAACAATTCTCCATATTAATCAAAAAATATGTGACCACAACATGAAGTCAAAATTGAATCAGCACTCTTAACAACTTGTCCAAAATAAGACTACAAGCATATCAACAATGCAGAAAATCAAACTCGAAATAATACTGATATCATACATGCAAGATGCTTATATCCCGGTGACCCAACAAAATGTGATATATGAATAATAGGAAAACACATCAAAATTACATGTCAATATGTGATCAAAGTACATTTTCCAACAAAATGGCTCCAAGCATCCGCCCAATGTGCTTTCTAAGATTTAACAAACATTTCAGCACAATAACAAAGTGAGATTAAGTCCAAAATGTTTCCACAACATGCCATAACATAAATAAACAAAATTGTGTAGATAATAATAATAATAATAATAATAATAATAATATAATAATAATATATGGCAGCAATAATAATAACAATATAATTATTTAAGGTCTCAAGACATAATAATAAAATGAGGTCACAATAAAATTACAAAACAAACTTCCACTAACCCAAAACATCAAAAGACCTCACTATACCCATATGGGTCACATGATTAACAAAACTTTGATAGCTAAACCTTTGGTTAAGGGATCTGTAACCATAAGTTATGTAGGGATGTACTCGATATGAGTTTGAAACATCTTAATCTTCTTTCTTACAAACATATACTTTGTGTCAAAAGCTTAGAGTGCTTAGAGCTCTTATTAATTTGAGAGAAATACATTATGATAGAGTTATCACAATAGATAATAAGAGACTTGAAAATACTCTCCACCATATGAAATTTAGTAATCAAATTTTTCTACCATACCGCTTAACGCGTAGCCTCATAACAAGTTATATACTCTGCCCCCATAGTAGAAGTAGATGTGAGTGTATGTTTAACACTTTTCCAAGAAACAACTCCTCCTGCCAACATAAAGAAATACTTCGATGTGGACTTCTGGTCATCTGGACAACCACGATAATCAAAATCAGAATAGTCTATCATCTCAAGGTGATTCGATCTCCTATATGCAAGCATATAATTTTTGGTACACTATAGATAGCTTCATAACTCATTTTGCAGCCTACCAATGAGTCACACTAGGTTTTTTCAAGTATCTTTCAAGTACATTAACAACAAAAATAATATTAGGACGTGTACAAATTTGAGCATACATAAGACTGCCAACAGCGAAAGCATATGAAATCTTCTCCATTTTAACAACATCTTTATCATTTTGAGAACACTGAGTATTAGATAGTCTTTCACCTTTTTGAATAGGTGCAACACAATGATTATAAGATTTCATATTAAATCTATCCAGAATCCTTTCAATATAAGCTTTTTGAGATAAGCCAAGAATACCACGAGATCTGTCATAGTGAAACTCAAAACCTAGTACAAATAAGCCATCACCAAAATCTTTTATATCAAAGTGCGTAGTTAACATCTGCTTAGTCTCATTCAAAAAATCAACATCATTACTAACCTACAATATATCGTCAACATATAAAATAAGAATAATGAATATGCTCCCACTAAATTTTAGATAAATGTATTAGTCAACAATATTTTCTTTAAAGCTAAGAAAGCCAACAATATAATCAAATTTCAAGTACTAACCATCTTTAATGAAATTATCAAATTGATTCATATACAAATCCTCATACAAATCACCATTTAGGAAGACGATCTTAACATTCATTTGATGAAACTCCAAATCAAAATGAGCAATCAAGGCCATCACAATACAAAAAGATTTTTTAGTAGAGACTGATGAGAAAGTCTCCTTATAATCAATGCATTCCTTCTGGTTATATCCTTTAGCAATAAGTCTGACCTTATACCTTTCAATTTCACCTCTAGCATCACGTTTAGTCTTAAAGACCCATTTGTAACTAACAATTTTACAACCAATAGACAACTTCACCAATTCCTAAACATTATTTTTTCTCATAGAAGCTAACTCATCCTCCATAACCACCAACCATTGTACACTATCAGGACTAATCATGATCTCTTGAAAGAAAATAGGATCAGAATCCTCAACCGAATTAAACCTATGCTCCTGCAGGTACACAACATAATCCTTGAATTTAGTAGACTCAGTGGATAAAAGAACCTATTCAGATCTTCTCAGTGGAGTCACAACAATATCTAGATTTTGTACATTATTTTTGACTTATTGAGGGATATCTACATTATCAACAGGATCAACATCATCATCATCATAGATTAAAAGAGATGACATTATTCTTGGAAATGGTACAACAGGAATAGGAACAACAACATGCTTTTCTCTAAAATCAACAATACGCAGGTCTTGAGTTTCACCATGCTCTATGTCCGCTTCAAAATAGATAGTCTGATCTGATTCAATAACTCTAATAGTATGAGAAAGACAATAGAACTTAGAACCCCTTGAGCTAATACAATAATTAATGAAGAAACCACTAATGGTTTTGGAATCAAGCTTTTTTAAATGTGGGTTATAAGGCCTCACCTCAACCTTACAACCTCAAACACGAAAATGCCTCAAGGTAGGTCGTTTGCCTATCATAATCTCATATGGAGTCTTCAGCACAGATTTACTTGGCACATGATTCAATATATAAGCAGCAATCTTCAAGGCATCTCCCCACAAGAATTCTAGAAGAGTAGAATGACTAAGTATATATCTCACCATATCTATAAGAGTACAATTTTGTCTTTCAGTAACTCCGTTTTGTTGTGGAGTGTTAAACATGGTGTACTGTACCTCAATACCACAGTCATGTGAGAACCTAGTAAAAGGTCCATGATTTTTATCAGTTTCATCATATCTACCATAGTACTCACCACCCTTATTAGATCTTACTCATTTGATCTGCTTACTAAATTTTAATTCAATAGCGACTTTAAATGTTTTAAAGGCATCTAAAGAGTTAGATTTCTCATGCAGCAAATCAATTCACCTGTATCTAGAGAAATCATCAATAAGGGTGATAAAGTACCTAAAACCACATATAACAATAGGAGTAATAGACCCACAAATATTTGTGTTATGAAAAATTGTATTTGACGTAGAAATTTATGTTATGCAAAATTAAAGAAGAATCTCTTTAATGAGAAAAGAATGAAACTACAAATAAGAATTCTCTCTAAATTCTTTATCTCTCACAAGTGTGCTCTCTAAAGGATTTGTATCCTTATGTTTTCTCTGAATCTCTTGTTACAATCTCTCTGCATTTATTTATACTAGAATACAAGCAACACAAACCTTCCATTATGAATGGTTAATATTAACTAAACCATTAAATCAAGTAATGGACTATAATTATTTACTAAATATAGAAAACCTATTCAAGCCATACGTAACAAATCTCCACCTTGGCTTGAATTCCCTATGTCATTTAGCTTTCACTGTCTATCAATGTTGCTCCACCTGCTTCCAATGTCAAGTAGTACTTGTAATGCCAACTAAGTCCAAACAATGTTTGAACTTTATCAATGAAAGAGCTTTTGTCATTACGTCTGCTGGATTATCATAAGTGGCAATCTTCTCCACCAACACATCACCGCGTGTTGTGACATCGCGAATAAAATGCATCCTGACATCTATGTGTTTTGTCCTCTCGTGGTACATTTGGTTCTTGGTTAAATGAATTGCGCTTTGACTATCACAAAATACTATGATATCCTTTTGACTTATACCAAGATCAACAACTAAACCTTTAAGCCATAAAGCTTCTTTCACTGCTTCTGTAGCTGCCATATACTCTGCCTCTGTAGTTGATAAGGCAATAGTAGACTGTAAAATCGCACGCCAACTGATAACACTACCTCCAAGTGTGAAAATATAACCAGTCAAGGACCTCCTACGATCAAGATCACCAGCATAATCTGAGTCACAAAATCCAGTGACATGACTAGTAACTCCATTTATTCCTTTGCCAAATACTAGACCTACATCAGTTGAACCCTTCAAGTATCTAAGAATCCACTTCACAGCTTGCCAGTGAGCCTTCCCTGGATTAGCCATATATCGACTAACAACACTCACTGCATGTGCAATATCTGGTCTAGTACAAACCATGGCGTACATCAAACTTCCAACGGCATTAGAGTAAGGCACTCGGGACATGAACTCATTCTCCTCTTCTGTTCGTGGTGACATTTGTGCAGATAACTTAAAATGAGCTGCAAAAGGAGTATTAACTGCCTTTGCATTTTGCATTCCAAATTTCTCTAGAACTTTCTCAATATAGTTCTTTTGAGATAAACACAACCTTCCAGCTTTTCGATCTCGTATGATCTCCATGCCAAGAATTCTCTTTGCTGGACCTAAATCCTTCATCTCAAATTCACCATTTAATTGTGCCTTCACTTTGTTGATCTCAGTTGGATGCTTACATGCAATTAGCATGTCATCAACATAAAGAAGCAAGTAAACATAGGAATCATCAGTCAATTTCCTATGATAAACACAACTATCATACTCACTTCGTGTGTACCCAATATTGATCATAAACGAGTCAAATCGTTTATACCACTGTCTTGGTGACTGCTTTAAGCCATACAAAGACTTCTTCAACAAACACACGTGGTCTTGTTTTTCTGGTACGGCAAACCCCTCTGGTTGTTGCATATAAATCCTTTCCTCCAAATCACCATGGAGAAAGGTTGTCTTCACATCTAATTGCTCTAACTCCAAGTCATGCAGAGACACTAGAGCAAGAAGCACTCGAATGGAACTATGTTTCACAACAGGGGAAAAAACTTCATTAAAGTCAATACCTTGTCTCTGTGTAAAGCCTTTTGCTACAAGCCTTGCTTTGAACCTCGTTCCATCTTTCTTCTTGAATATCCACTTGCAACCCATAATCTTTTGATCAACTGGTTTCTCAACAAGCTCCCAAGTATGATTCTTATGGAGGGATTCAAGCTCTTCTTTCATGGCACCAATCCACTGTGATGCTTCATCACAAGTAATTGCCTTATGGAATGAACTAGGTTCTTCTTCATCAATGCCTTCTGCCATGTTGAGTGCAAAAGCAACATAATCCTCATACCTTTGAGGTGGCTTGATTTGCCTTCTTGGCCTATCTCTAGCCAGGTTATATTCAAGCTCTTTTGGTATAACATCTTCATTTGTCTCTTCTGGTTTCTGCTTAAGAGCTTCAATTTCAAGCTCCACCTTCTTGCTAGCATCATGAACTTCAACTTTATTTTCATGGTCCTTATGTGATCTTGGGTTAAGTATAGATGTCTCATCAAAGGTAACATCTCTACTAATTATGAGCTTCGATTTCTTAGGGTCCCATAGTCTATACCCTTTGACACCATCTTGATAACCCAAAAATATGCATTTCTTGGCTCTTGGTTCTAGCTTCCCTTCATTAACATGAGCATAAGCTGGACACCCAAATACTCACAAAATTGAATAATTTGCTGCATAGCCTGACCATATTTCTTCAGGAGTCTTGCAATCTATAGCTGTAGAAGGAGACCTATTCACCAAATAACACGCAGTATTAACTGCCTCTGCCCAAAACTGCTTGGGCAAGCTTGCATTTGAGAGCATACATCGAGCTCTTTCAAGCAGTGTCCTGTTCATTCGTTCTGCCACGCCATTTTGTTGTGGTGTATACCTCACAGTTCTATGGCGAGCTATTCCTTCATTTGCACAGAACTCATTGAACTCATTATTGCAAAATTCCAACCCATTATCTGTCCTGAGTCGCTTGACCTTCTTCTCTGTCTGCTTCTCTACAAGAGATTTCCATTGCTTGAACTTAAGGAATACATCACTCTTCTGTTTCAAGACAAAAATCCAGACTTTTCGTGAATAATCATCAATGAAAGTCAACAAGTATCTCGCTCCACCATGAGAAGGAACACTTGACGGGCCCCACAGGTCTGAATGGATGTAATCAAGAGTCCCTCGCGTTCTATGAACACTAGTGCTAAATTTTACCCTTTTTTGCTTCCCATAGACACAATGTTCGTAAAATTCTAGATTCCCAATTCGATGTCCATCAAGCAAGCCTCTCTTGCTGAGCTCATCCATTCCACGCTCACTCATATGACCTAACCTCATATGCCATAAACGGGTCTGGTCAAGATTTAAAATAGAAGAAACTGAGGCTGCACCTACCACTGTGCTGCCTTGCAATATATACAGACCATTCTTCAACTTTCCTTTCATAACCGTCAAGGCACCTCTAGAAACTCTTAAGACTCCACCTTCAGCTCGGTATGTACAACCAAGGGAGTCTAAAGTGCTCAAAGAAATTAAATTCTTACGGAGTTCGGGCACATACCTCACATCGGTTAATGTTCTCACAATACCATCAACCATCTTGATTTGCACCGTACCTTTACCAACTATGCTACAAGCACCATCATTCCCCATCAGAACTTTGCCACCGTCAATATCTCGGAACGTGACAAACCAATCTCTGTTAGGCGTCATGTGGAAGGTACATGCTGAATCAAGAATCCAGTCATCATCATTAACATTAGATGAGACAAAGAGAACATTTCCACCATCCGATTCTTCCGAGGCCACAGCTGCTCCACCAAACTCTGAAGTACTTGCTTTGTCTTTTCTGAGCTCTGGGCAGTTTCTCTTCCAGTGCCCTTCTCTTTGACAGTTATGACATTTGTTATTGTTCTTATTCCTATTGCGTGACTTAGACCGCCTTCTTTGAAAATTCTTCTTCCTTTCCTCTATTCTTCCTCTAACCATTAAACCTTCACTAGAGCTAGTACCACCATATGAATCAGTAATGCGCCTTTTCAATTCCCAAGACTGTAAGGCTGTTTTCACTTCCTCCATAGATAGTGAGCTTTTATCGAAAATTATAGTGTCTACAAAATTGTCATAAGCCCTCGGCAAAGAACTAAGAAGAAGAATGGCTTGGTCCTCATCATCAATCACAACATCAATATTTTTCAAACTAAGAACAATCTGGTTGAAGTTGTCCATATGTTTGTGAATGGACTCACCTTCATACATTTGCATAGTATATAACTGCTTCTTCATGCAGAGACGATTATGGAGAGACTTCGTCATGTATCGACTTTCAAGCTTTTCCCATAGCTTGTCCGCAATCTTTTCTCCAGAGACTTCTCCTAGAACTTCATCACCTAGCGATAACAATATTGAACTATACGCCTTCTTCATTATCGCCCTCTTCTGTGCGGTTGTCAAATCATCTGGCAACTTTGCTTCTCCTTCCAACGCCATCTCACACTCTTGATGCGTGAGGAGAGCCAGCATCTTCATCCGCCACAAGTTGAAGTTATTTTTGCCAGTAAATTTCTCAACGTCAAACCTCGTAGACGCCATAGCTCTGATGCCAATTTGTTATGAAAAATTGTATTTGACGTAGAAATTTATGTTATGCAAAATTAAAGAAGAATCTCTTTAATGAGAAAAGAATGAAACTACAAATAAGAATTCTCTCTAAATTCTTTATCTCTCACAAGTGTGCTCTCTAAAGGATTTGTATCCTTATGTTTTCTCTGAATCTCTTGTTACAATCTCTCTGCACTTATTTATACTAGAATACAAGCAACGCAAGCCTTCCATTATGAATGGTTAATATTAACTAAACCGTTAAATCAAGTAATGGACTATAATTATTTACTAAATATAGAAAACCTATTCAAGCCATACGTAACAATTTGTATGAATTAACTGTAGTATTCTTTTACTCTTAGTAACTCCACTCCTTCTAGCTCCAGTTGTAAGTTTCCATTTTATGCAATCAATACAAGTATCAAAATTAGAGAAGTTCAGATCATGAAGAATATTCTCCTTGATCAACCTTTTCATTCTCTCCCTAAAGATGTATTCTAAACGTTTGTGCCACAACATATAAGAGTTTTCAGTAACTCTACCACGTTTGTTCCCAACAACATTATTGATATCTAAATATCATTAGATCAACAGAAAGTGGTCAATATTTAACATATAAAGGTCATTAGACAAAACTCCAGAAATAACCAGAATGAAATCATAAGGTAGGGAAACTCTCTTATCACTAAATAGACACGATAGTGTAACTATTCAAAATAGAAATCAAAAACAAGTTCCTTCTTATAGAGGACACATAGATGGCACTTTTTAAACTTAAAGAATATCCAATACATAGCTTCAAGGACATAATACATATATACTCTACTTTGATATTAACTTTATTTCATATGTGATCATCAACTCTCTTTCACTTGGCTTTCGCCTAATTTTGAACTCTAGTAATAAGCTTGTAACATGAGTAGTTGTACCAATATCTAACCAACAAATATTATTAGGAACATTAACAAGATAAATACATTAGAGTCAAAAGTTCAACTTCCTTCTTTTTAATCCAATTATTAAACTCTAGATAATTAGCTTGTTTGAGCCAATCTATAAATTTTGTGGCGCATTCACGGCCACCATTCACACCATTATACTTAGTCTTGGTCAACACAGAGATGTCACATGTCTTTTTAGATCTATCAATAGTCTTACAAAATTGGTCGACATTATCCGCTTCATGAAAATTCTCCTTACTGGCTTTATTCATGCTATACTTTATGGTCATGAGACGAACTTTATTTGAATGATCTCACCTTTCATATTTCACCATAGTCGCAGCGGAAGACATATCTATAGGCTTCGAGGCTCATCCATAGTGAGAGCAACATCAATAACAGAGATGGCTAAAAATAAAGTCATTGGCTCAACCTAATCCTTATAATTGGTCCCACATAATTTTGGTAAAACATTAATTTTCATAAGCAAAGCTAAATCAATTTTTTTTTAAAAGAGATTTTCTTGTCTAGTATTTCAATAAACAAGATAAGTAAATAACCATAATGGAGTTTTCCTATGCAATTGCAATCCCGCTTAAGGGTTTCAAATGTAGCACATGAGTAGACTCTCATGGACATCAAAATTATATCCTTAAAGTTAATACCGAGAGGATACTGAGACATCTAAGGGCACGACCTTAATGTCTTTAACAAATCATTAGGAATTATATTAATAAAGGCAAATCGATAGAGTAAGCGCATTATCAATATAATCCCCAATGCCACAAAATAACAACATTTTTATCAACAAAATGACACTTCAATACAATTGGTCCCACGAAGGAGAGCTCACAATCATGCAAAATGCCCCAAAACAGTATCACAATACTTAAAACAACAACTCTTATAATCAAATCACATAAATAACAACAAAATAAATAATTTTCAAAACATTATATATTAATTTATGTACAAAATAACACTAAAAATTATTTTAGTTAGCAAAAAACATCAACTTTGAGAGTGCATAATACATATCATGCCTAGAAGCATCACAATAATATATAAAAATTTTCAAATACAAAAGAGGAGAGTGCCATATATTTATGTCAATTTTAATCTCTAGGAATTTTGGAATAAGTAATAAATAGGCATGAAAAAATAAATAAAATTCACCAAAAAATAAACCAGGGCACATGGAGTGTACTGAAAAAAAATTAATTTTTTTAAGGGTTCACGCGCCCCCACGCGCCTGGGGCGTGACTAGGTGTTGGAAGAAGAATTTATCTTCCTCGCTTGTTTCACTACAACAGGTCGTGTGACCCGGTTTGAACAATAACAAGTTGCGCTAGTTTTCTCCTTCAATTCCTCACCAAAATCTATGATCTTGGTGTCTATGGATTCAAAAAAATAGGCTCTACATTTCTCCTAAGTTAATTTCGTGAAATAAACAACAAAAAAAACTAGGTTTTTTGGATCAAAATGTGGTTATGTCTGCGGCATAAAAAACGAGAAATTCTCTCTTGATTCTTATCAAATGTTGGGGATTCTGGTGTCATTAGATTCAGAAAAAAAAAAACGATCTTCAAAACCCCTATGTCAATTTTCAAAATTATTGAAAAAAAGTTCTGGGTTTTCTCAACGATAGTGAAGATCACGTCGCGAATTATGTTTCATTCCAGGTTGTTTCTCAACCTATTGGTATGATTTTTATGTCTTTAGAATTAGAAATGTGTGATCTACAATAACCCTAAATCAAATTCTTGAATTGATCATAAAAAAAAAATGAATCATAAAATTTAAATGTTTTAGGGTTCTAGGTGTTTAAGCAAAATTCTTTATGAATTCATAACATTATAATGCAATATACATATTTTTAGACTCATGATAACCTGATCTACAAAAATTCTCACTCAATTTTTTAAAAATTAATCATAAAAAAACTTGAATTGAACATCACATACGTTAAGATTTCGAGTTTTTTCAATTTTAAACATCATACGATTTTTAGGTAAAACAAAAAATTGATAGTCATAATTAGGATTAAAAACTTAGCTCTGATACTAATTGCTAAAATTTCACAGATCTATTAATCCCAAAATTTATGACATATCAAAATATATAAAGAGTTTTATGGTTACTTTGAAAAGTTCCGATGAGGAAGTTATTATTGAACCCCTTAAAACAATCTTGATAAGGGAGAGATACTACTTTTATCCCACTGTAGCCATCCACGTGTCAGTGTCAATGGAATAACTGTACGCACTAGAGTGACTAGGAATAGATGTCTCTTCCTATATATATAGAATAGTTAAAATAAGTTAAACCTACCCACTATGATAAACTCATATACATGACTCATTAAACAAAACTCACATATGAGTAGTGTTTTAACAACAATAGACTCATTAACAATACTGATAACAATTTAGACTAATAAAATACTCTAATATTTTTAACATCTAATTAATTTAAATTTTATAAAATTATAATATGATTTATACTAATCTATAAAAAATTCTAACACTTCGAGGTTTAAAATTCTAAAAATTATCTTTAAGTTTTGATTTTTATTTTTAGGAAACATATAATTTTAACCTCTTAAAAAATTTATTTTGTCTCTTAATTTTTTTTAATATCACCCGTGATGGTGACAATGGGAAAATATTTTTTTAAAAAAAGAATTTACCCATAAAACTTGTGTAATTTCATATATATACTAAACAACTCAAATGTCAAAGTTGGCTCACCTGATCATCTTCTATTTATGACAAATACACTGTTTGAGTTTGAATTTAGAAACTTTTTGTTAGAAAATTATATGTAAATTCTCTATAAGTATTCACTAAGTCTAAAAGCATACCCTCGGTTGAAAAAAATTACCCCCTCACCCTAAATTCTTTTTTTTTTTTTTGGGTCAAAAAGCAGAATTACTGAATCACTCCATTTGCCGGCTTATAGTGGCGGTACAGTTGTTCAATACTTTTCATTCACATGGCCCATCTTAAAGGCATGTAACTGTTTATGCCTGCCACATTTAGTAGACATGAAGCTGAGTTTAATGCAAAACACACAACAGTGGGAGAAAGCTTCTTATCTTAACCTCAACAATTTATGCCAGCAGCATCTACCAGTGAGCTTTCCACCCATGTTCATGTTCAGTACATGGCCAAAAAAATTATTACTGGACTGAGTGACTGGGTGATACTAGTATCGGATTACAGATTTCAACATTTATATGTGCACTTGCACGATTAACACATTTTCTCTTTACCTTTATTTTTTTAAACAAACTAAGTGTAAAAATAATGTAAGAATTTTGATGTGTAAATATTATTTTTATGATTAGTAATCCGAGTTTAACAAGTGACTAGTGAGAAAAGAGCATTTTCCTTCTTTTCTCTATTTTGGGATTTGACTACTTGGCTGCTTGTGCAACATTTGCAATTACTCCGAAATTGTGTTATGTGGATGGAAGAATATAAATACAACAGCATGTCATGTGCAGAAAAAGAGGAATGCATATATAACAAGCCTCGCAGCTATATTGTAGTTCATATGTGCACAAACGTGACACTGAGGCGTGGCCATGCCATGAGCATGAGTTGGTGCCACTAACACAGGCCCACAGTTGCCAGCCATAGGCAGGACAGTGGAGGTGGGCATGAAAATGCTGGCTAGTCATTGATTCAGAGCTTTTCTGGTTTGAAATCAAGAACTGGCTGCGTTATGTAGGCTAGCTTACCAAATACTAAACAAATATATAGTGACAGATACGTTCAGAATGACGTTGGGTTTCAACTTTGAACACCTCCACATGCTCAAGTGGTTAATTAGCTTTTCTTCATTATATGCTTTTTAACTTACAAAGCCTTAGCGACTTACTCTCGGAAATAGAATAATTATCAGACTCAAATTTAAATTTATTATAAATTAGTCTGGTTTGGCAGGAATTTTAAAAATAATTCTATTAAAAAAAACACCAAGGAGTAATGTTGAATATTATTTCTATTACTATCTTTTTTTCTGTTTCCAATGTAGAAAGCTAAACTATTGAACATGACTCTTCCAAAAGAGTTTTGTTATATCTTTCTAGACATTTTCCGAATAATATTTTTAATATTAAATAAAAAAAATATTAAATAAAAAGATAAATATATTTAATGTCTTGAAAACATAAAAAGTGTAACTCTTTTACTATTAATAATTATAGACGTGATCATAAAAATAATAATGTTAGCAAATTTTCTTTTACTATATATTTACTGGATAAAAATTAAAATCGAAATAAAAAATATAAAATAAAATAAGCATCGATATAAGATAACACAAAGTTATAATACACATCCATAACTTTTAGCATTACACACCAGTCAGAAGGTTTACATAGAAGTGGATAGACACATATTTCTATAATTCTAATATATATATATATATATATATATAGAGAGAGAGAAGAGAAGAGAGCATTATCTTATACAATCTGAACGATAATGATCATAGTATATCTTGTACTAATATGAAAACACCGTAAATATAGAGTGGGAATTGAAAATTCTAAGTAGAAAATGAACATTTATAAAAACGTTTGAAAACACATGGTGAGTTTTAATTGTGTAATATACACAGAAAACCTCATGGCAACCCAAGTATAACAAGAATAACAAAAGTTTCAGAACAATTGCTAAATAAATCATGTCATACAACTTTATATATTAATATCAGGAAAAATCAACAAGTTCCTCAAATCTCAGTAAGTAATTTCTAAATATCGACAAACATTAACAAGCAAGTTCTTCATCACAGAGAATTCACCATTTACTTTACTTTTTTGTTTTTATGTCTGCTTGTCTCATATTTTAATTGAAGGCATTCACTTTCATAGTGAATTCACCTTATCTCTAGTATTATTGTAAGATCGTGACAACAATGTCAGACATACCCATACTAACTTGGCAGGTAACAAAAAAGGAAATCCATTCATGTGCCTCTCATCAGTTAAGTGTAAACTTTTTCATGAATCACTTACTTGCAATCACACACAAATATAAGAAATACAAACTACTAATATGTCACAAATAAATTCATAATATAAATAAATCATGGCAACTAAATAAAACTCAAAAAACTTAGAATTATTAAATTTAAATGTCAATTCTTCAAAAGATCAATTCTGATTTAAAATTAATTTAATAGTTCTTGTAGAAAATTCATATCACTCTCTATAATTTGTCAAGTCCTCATCATAGTTCATATTTTATCAGATCTTTATCATAGTTCATAATTTGTCTTGGTCTTGATAGTGCATTCATTGCACAAAAATCCTTTTGTTGCAAATTGTTAAAATAAAGGTCATAAAATTGCTCCCAAGCCAAAGTAAATATAAGTCAGAATAAAGGTCATAAAATTGCTCTTAAGTCAAGGTAAATATAAAAAATTCATATAAATCAAGTACATATATTTATTGCCCAATATAATTAAAATACTTATTTAACTTAAGTCTTAAGTGATATTTTATTTATTATATTAGTCTCATAAAAAAATCAACATTCAAATTATAATAATTTTAAATTTTATCAAATATCATAAATATTTTAAAACTAAACAAATATCAAGTTTTTATAACATTACATGTGTATAATAAATTTAACAAGAATAATAATATGTACAAAATATTAAAATAATAAATTAAATAATAAAACATATAAATATACTAAAAACTATGATTTTAATTTAAAAAAAAAAGTTCAACTCCTAATGTAAATTTTCTTCTTTTTTTTTTTTTTTCTCTCTTTTCTTCTTTCTTTATTGTTTCTCACTGCTTTTTTTGCTTTCTTTTTCTTCTCTTTCTTTTTCTTCTCTTTCTTTTTCTTCTCTTTCTTTTTTTTTTCTCTTTCTTCTCTTTCTTTTTTTCTTCTCTCGATTTACGTTCTGTTATTGTAGTAACACTTTACTTACTCTTTCTCATCTAGCACTTTACTTACTTTTCTCATCTTTCTTGTTTCTAACGTTTAGCCATCATTCCTAATTTGGTCCAGGTTGTACCACGTTGCACTTGTTAATTAATTTTTTTTAATCAAAGTAATAATTACTTGTATATTATTATATTAAAATAATAATTAATTCATAAATATTTTTTATAATTATTTTTTATAAATATCTTTTCATGAATATCTTCTTAAATAAAATACTTCTAATTTTTATTATTAAAATTAAATGTTAAATTTTTATTTCAATAAATTCTTATTTTTAGTTTCATAAACTATTACTAATTAAATTTTACATACTTTAGTTAATATCCTTTGATCAATATCAATTATTGTAAAATAAAACCAAATATAATATTTTAGTTAAAATTTTATTCTTCACAAAAATATTTTATGAAAAGTAGGATATTATAAAAATATTCATTATTTTCTTTATTTAATAATTAAAAAATTAGTATGAAGATTGAGTAGGATGATTTAGAATTATTCCTTAATCATATTTTTGTACCTTCCAAAATTATTCAAAGAGGTTCAAAAGTGTTTTTTTGTATTGATTACTTGAATCTTAACTTTGAGCAAACACTCAGAAAAATTAATATTCTTAAATGCTCTAATTTATTATGGAAGATGCACTCATAAATAGGGGTGAAAACATGTGAGGTCAGGTTAAGTCTTGTTTTAAATGAGTTTGACTTATTTCTTAAATATAAGGTATGACCTGCCTTAAATGTATATTTAAATGTATATTTTATAATAAAATATTTAAATAAGTCAATAAGTTTACTTTTAAATAAGTCAACGAGATAGACTAACGAACTTAGATTTTTATATAAACAAATGAGCTTAACTTTTTAAAAATATTATATTATTTATAAAATTAATTATATTATATAAATATTAAAATATTATAAAATATATAAAATAATAATATTTATAATTAAATAGGCTAATCGCTAAGCTTAAAAGAAAATTACAAAAAAATGTTAAATTTTATATAAGAAAATATATAAATAATAACAATAATTTATATATTATTATTATTTTTTGTAAATTATAATTATATATATATATAGAGAGAGAAGTGCAATTTTATTTCCTAATATCTATCACTTACCTTATTTCAATTTTCAAATATTCTTTTACTCTATTTCTATTTTTAACTTTATTTTTATTTTTAATTCATCTACTACTGTGAAGATATATATTAAATACTAAATTATTAAACATAAAAAATAACTCAAGGAAAAATTTGATAAAAGAAAAAAATCAAGTTTTAAATGAGTTAAATAAATCAAACTTAAGTTTTATATTTTTAAATAAGTCAAATTCAAGTTTTAAATTTATTTTATTTAAATAAATTATCAAAGTTTAAATATATTTTTTTTCATGAGCTAAGTTTGAGTTTTAAATATTTGATTTGTCTTACTCATTTATATCTAAAACTAAAAAAAGAAATTAAAAAGGAGAGGGAGAGAAAGGAAAAAACCAAAACGACGCCGTATGGGATTCCCAATGGTGTTCTCCGACTCCAGAGTTTTATCAAAAACCCGTGCGCCTCGCCTAGGGTTTAAGCAGCGAAAGGCAAAAACACTTCCCAAACTAACAAACCCCACAAAACAATCCTCACTTTGAAGTTTGAAGCCACCCACTCGTCATTCGCTGATTCCGATTCCGATTCTGATTCCGATTCCATGCAATTTCGCCTTTTAAGACAAACCAATAGCGATTCAGATAACAATGGCTACCCAACACAACAACAACAACAACAATGACAATGGGATTGCACCTGCCGTCCCCGTGGAGAACAACGGGTCGAAGCTTGACCCGAATTCTATTGGGGTGGAGATACCGGAGGAGGAGTGTGAAAAGTTTGGTACTTTGGGTTGCCCTATTGAGGAAGGGGTGGACAAAATCAGTTTAGTTGGTGAGTCTCAAACTTGTGTTACAATTCGGGGGAATGGTGATATAGTCAATGGTAACGAGGATGAGAGTGAAAGTGAAAGTGAAGAGTCTGAGACTGCATCTTCTTCTTCATCAGCTTCAACTTCTGGCGGAAGCAGTAGTAGTAGCAGTGATAACGATGATGATGATGAGGAGGAGGAGGAGGAGGAGGAGAAAGGGGAAGAGCAGGCACGACAGGCAGTTGATGTGGAAGTTGAAGAAGGAGAGATAAGAGATTCTGATGATGATGATGATGATAGTGAAGATGGAGATAAGATGGTTAGTTGGAGCATGGTTGATGATGATGATATTGATTTTGTTGACGTTGATGATGATGCTGCTGCTGCAAGAGGACCCATCAGGTCCAAGAATGAGCTTGAGGTATTCTTTTTTTTTTTCCCTATTACATTATTATTCATAAAATAAATATTTGCTAATTTGATTGTAAAGAGCTTCAATTCATTGGGAATTAGCAGCTATTTATATAAAAATTAAGTTAGTAATGCAGGTCGTGAATGCAAGTGACAGAGGCAATATGTAATCCCACTGTAAATCCTTGCTGAGGTGGGTGGTTTGCGCCTTAGAATGAGGAGAGCCTCCCCTCACCCTAAACTTTTGGCTTTACCAACAAAAAATAAATATATAGACATGACTGTGATGGTGGGTTTGGATCCTTTGATTTCATTCCCAAGATGTTTATTTTATTTTGGTTTGTTCAATGTCTGGGCTTTGTCCAGTTGAGTCTTTGACATTTTACTTTGATTAGTAATTTAAAAGAATTGAAGGAAGTTAGAATATAAGAAATTTTGAAAATCTCTTTGCACTTGTTGAAATACTCAACAGAGGATAAATAATGCTTTTTATTCAATAATATATGGAACTAATCTGAGTAACTAGAAGGCCTAGCTTTGTGCTATTGTGCAATTTTATTTTGCTTTTGGGCTTTCTTTTGAATGGTGTTAACTTTGCAGAATCTGCCTCCAGTTCCTCCAGTTGACGTGACCTTAGAACCACACCATCAAATGCTGCCAGTTGGAGTTGTTATGTCGGTAAGCTCACAGAAAACTCATCTCTAATAAGAGAAGCAAAATAGGCATTCTAGTGCAAACTTTGTTGATTGCAAATTTAGTTTCTTTAGCTGCTTGGTGACCCCCTGTCTGTTTATATTAAGTGTTTGTTACTATATTAATATGACTAGAGGAAATAGATTAGAAGGGGTTTCGATTATTGTTGGAATCAACTCAATTAAGTTTATCATTTTACAGATTCTCGGTGCTCAAGTCATTGTGGAAGGAGTGGAGAAGCATGACCCTCTTAATGAGGGTTCTATTCTCTGGATGACTGAAAGCCGAAAACCGCTAGGGTTAGTTGATGAAATCTTTGGACCAGTCAAAAACCCTTATTATGTTGTGAGATACAATTCTGAAAATGAAGTCCCTGTGGGGATCCATGGGGGAACCTCAATCTCATTCATTCCAGAATTTGCCAATCATGTGCTTAATAACAAGGATCTTTACAAGAAAGGGTATGATGCATCTGGTAAAAATGATGAAGAGTTGTCTGATGAAATAGAGTTTTCAGATGATGAAAAAGAGGCTGAATACAAGAGACTGCAAAGAATGACAAAGAGAGGCACAAATGATCAAAATCCTGGCAAGAGAAAAAACAATAGAAAAAAGAAAGTTTCACCGAAAGAGCATGTGGTACCTGCCATCCCTGGAGCACCTGCAGCACCATTGCTTGATCATGGAAATTCTTCACCTTTTTCAGGCATTGGGCAACGTCTTTTTGGGGGAACTACCACAGTTCCACCATTTCCAATTCCACCCTCAAATGCAGGTCCTAACTTCGCTACAAATGGAGTTTGGACAAACGGAACAACACTTCCACAGCAGCCACAGCCTGCCCTGCTTCCTAATGGATTTCCTACAAATGGCATACCATGGTACCCACAAAACACTCAAATTTCTCATCAGTTGCCTGTGCCAGGAATTCCATTTCAACAGCAGTTGCATCCCAGTCACGGATCTCTTCTGACAACCATGTTGCCTGGGGTACAGCCCAATATATTTACACAACCCATATATGCACAGGGGCTTGTGGGTCAAAGCCAAATAACATTTGGGTTGAGCTCACCCTTCCCACAGATTCAGCCACCTATATGTGCTGCACAACAGAGTTTTTCATCCAGTGAATTGCAGTCAGAAGGAAACCTTAATTTGCATTCTAGTACCATTCCAGGTGGCCCCCCTCAATTTCATCCAGGTGCATCTGCTACTCATGGGAGAAAAACATTTCATGGTGCGGGTAGGAAAGGGTGGCGACCAGCCAAGTGAAGGTTATTGTGTGCTCTACTGCACATTGAAATTTGTTTAGTTGTGCCATTTTGTAAGGACTGTACTTGACTTTTCCTTGTAAATTCCTGGAAGCCTCTCTTGAATTTTGAAATGAATTCAATGAGCTCCTAAAATAGATGAGTTCCCAAACTTTAGTTACTGATAATCTGATATCATTTGTTTTGGAAAGTGTAGCTTGGTACTGATGGGATCCTAGTTTGTTTAATAAATTGACTGAAGGATGGCTAACGAGATCACCTTACACTTCTAATGCGCTGAATCATCCCACTCCCCCTAAAAAAAAACTTACAAAAAAACTATGTGTGTTTTTGGATTAGTTTATTTCATGTTCAACACAAATTATAATCAATAGTTTGAGAAAAAAAATTGATTATTTTCTAAAAAATAATTGTTTCCAAACTAGTACTAAATCTCAAGCTGTAATATGTTGCGGCTTATTAGTTAAAATTAGAAAAACTTTGACCATACTCAAGGAGCAAGTCCTGTTAGGACAACCTCCTAAAGGCTTTTCCATACCCAAACCCTATTATACCAGCTCCAAATGATGGTCATCGAAGACTAGCTCAATTGATTGACTAGGACAAAACGTTGTGGAACACACGGCTCCTGAAGAGGTACTTCGACAGGGAGACTGCTGAAAAGATTAAAAGCATCACATTGCTAGGAAATGAAGACCAATGAAAATGGTTGAGGCACAAGAGTTAAGTAAACAATGGACTCAGGTTGTTACCTAGCTCTTGCAAACCTTTTCTCCCAGGCACCACAACACTTGGATCCTAACCAAACGAGAACTTTGGAAATATATTTGGAAACTTCAAATACCAAACAAGCTGATCTTTTTGTGGCAATTTTTGCACCACTTGGTGGTTAACGATTGACTCCCAAAAAGAACGTCTCAAATTGAAAATATATGCCCCTTGCAATTGGGAGATTGAAACTATCTTCCTCTCGTTCACTGATTGCCTTACTCAAGAATGTTGTGGTTAATTCCCCTCTCATGTTAAGAGATTAAAGGACTACCCTTCTTCCTCTCCATCTCCATTGGAATGGTGGGAGAAAGTGTGCCAACATCTTAAAACAGTCAAATGTACCACAAGTATACACTGAACTCCCGATCAACATTCTTTTGAGAATTGGAATGAAATGAATGACAATTGATCAATGACAATCAGTGGAATGAAATACTTTTGTTACAAAAGAAATAATTAAAGATTGCATACCATTCATAGCTGAAAAAAATAAACGTACCCTTCATTTCATGAGGCAAAAAGATGAGAAAATGAGTCTTTTCGAACCAGATTAACCAGCCTACAAGTTGTAGGAAGCATTCAAACTCAGGCACTCCTTTTCTCTTTCCCTTGGCTACAGTAACTCATTGTGTCATTTTACTTAAACAATAACGTGTGGTTCACGTATAAAGTAAAGCACATTCATGGAGGACTAACATGTCCAACCGTCCAAGGACTACATGGGATTTGTTGACGTACGTAACCTTTCAACTAGGCAATAATTCCCAAGAAAAACGGAGCTGGTCCGGGACTGTATTCTGTCTAGGTCACCATCAATTGGATATCAGTACTTTGTACCACTCGTTTTAACATTATTTTTCTCAAATGATATATAAAAACAAACATATGGGTAGAGAGAGAGAGAGAGACAATAGAAACATTATGAAAGAGAATAAATTGCTAACGTTGAAATTTATGATCCAGTCAATGAGAACAATGAATGCTGAACTCAGACAGGTAATTTAGTCCTTTTAGGAAATAAAACATTCATATAGGCATAAATAGCCCATATGAAGAAGGGTGAATATCAGAACTTGGGAACACAATTTGTTGGAGGACTTAAGCTTTGGCATTGCTTGTAAAGTCAGTACAAGTCTGGCAGCTGCAATCTGAAAAACGGCAGATATCACACCCAAAGCACACACAAGAAGTGCAACCTTTGCATGTTGGAGAATGAGTGCATCCCCTGTAAACTCTTCGACTTGCACGTTCTTCTTCATCATCACATGTAATTCTGAAAAGTTACTGTTAATAATTGCTCCATGAAGTACATAACAACAATGTAGTTTTACAGCAATATAAACACGATTAGAGCACACATAAGTACAATTCTTGAGGTTATGATAGAAAGACAACTGAGGATTGTGCCCAAAAAGTTGAGCCTTTCATCCAGAACCCTAAGTTAATTCTTCCTACTCAGTAGTCAAAAGGACAATAAAGCAAGTTAGATGTTCCATATAATTAACAGTCATACACAATGTGAAAACAAGCCACTACTGACAAACTAGACCAATTTAATCTACTAAAATAAATGATAAGATACTTACACAAAAATATTAAAGTGAGGACAAAGTTCTTGAGCAAGACAGGCTGATCATTGAGGCAAACCCAAGGAAAATGAAAGATATTTTCAGAACGAAGTCAAGGACAATGAAAATGAAAGATATTTTCTGAAGTACTCTTAAGTCTAACCATTCTGCTTGGTTTATCCCTTCGCACCCCATCAAAAAAAATTCGTGTGCAATAGATTCCCACCAGCCCCAAGTGTAGCAAAACTCAACCAAAGTACCTTTCATCATCAATAGAAAGGTGATGGTGATCAGCCAGAAAAGGAATAAAAGAAAGGAGAATGGACAAAGTGCACTGGTAACTAGAAATAACGCGTGTAATAGCTGAGCAAAATGATGGTATACCAGTCAACAAGTAATGAAGTGCTTGAGGTTATCAACTATAATAGCATCAGCAACAGTGCCTGCTAAGACAATTGGAGCTAATTATCACTCCAGAGGGCATAATAGTCTACGTAGCAGCAGCAAAGGTAATATAGATGGAGGATGAACATGCTGACAAACCCGTACTAAAAAATTACTTTCCATAATTTTCAGCTTTTGTGAACATTGTGTTCCTTTTGCAAGAAGGAACTGAAAACAAAGACCAACCCAACACAATTCACATTAAAACTGGCATGGAAGGACCAGTGCATGTACCAGTCAGATATGATAGCTTAATAACATATAGAAGTTTCTTTTCTTTTAAGCTTTTAAATCAACCATTTATTTCCCCAAGACTCTAACCATTTCTCAGTGCATTAAAAGATAATTTAGAGATACAAGCTTGAAAGGCAAGCAGTGTCAGGTGAATATAAGACCACCAGCATTGTCACTACAGGTACTATAACTACCATTAGCAATAAATCAGAGCTGTGTAAGACTGAAAGAGAATCATCATAATAATTACTAATTTACACTTAGAAAGCATACTAGTGGCGTTTTAAATTCTCATGAAAAGAAAATCACGAGCAAAAAGAGAGACCCATACTGGAAAAATTCCTATTTCAACAGATTTTACTCCATGAGTTCTCACGAGTAATTTGAATGGAGTCCCTATACAGCATCATTCCCATTAACCATACTTAGACCTACTATTTCTCTAGTACATCTCCATAACTAAGTTGTGTCCAAATGTACTGCCTCAGGAGATAGTCTTCTTTTAGATTAACTCTAACGACTTAACAAATGTGATTTGCTACACAAAGCTATTCAATCTATAACAAGCAACAGATCAGTTCACAATGTTGAAATGATCGTTAATTCAATCCATGTATTCACAATTATAGACTCTACTATCATGCAGCCTGTCATTTACTTTGTCAAATGCTGGCTTCGGTATATTTATCTCCCTCTGCCATTTCCAATCCCTGTAAAGTTCCTCAATACACAGCTGCTGGCCAAATCCAAATGTTGGTACTTACAGAAGATGCATTTAATTCTGTATAAGGAATTCAACCAACTCTCGAACAAATTACAACCAAAACATACATACAAATCATATAGAAAAATTGCTTCAGAGACCTCTGATTTCATCACTAAGATGTTGCTAAATATTTCAGAACCAGGACTGGTTAAGCTCTTCCAGCTTGAAACATACATGATAGCATCACCAAGACTCAGTAGCTTCAACTGTTAAGAATTAATTAGCATACATAGATACCAATAAAATATTATTATATGTCAAATTTTCACTTTAATGAGATAAAATAGTTTTAACAATTATTTATCATACTTCCAGTAACTTAGTAACGTTAGAGTCTATATGTAGTCTGACAATGCATAGAGTCCTTATCAATGTTACATAATTGCTCAACCATAAAGACAGTAATATGATATGTCTGCTGGAACTTATAAAATAATCCGCATCCAATTAAAGATGAAGCAAATATACTGTAGTAAAGTGTAGAGTACAAAAAACAAGATATCCTAAATTAAGACTGTATTCAGTTACTTGTATAGCACTCTGCAAATTAACAAGGAATCCTTCCTATATCTTCAGATCCTACCCAAGGTAAAAAATAAAAAGATCAAAGTTATTGGCTCAACTAGGAAAGTGGCTGTACACCATTTCCATCGATATATAAAATAATAGATAGAAGATGCTATTAGGTGTAAACAAAAATCATTCAAGGTAAGGCTTATAGCTAAATATATGAACACTAATGACTAATCCAATAGATGGACATTATTAACACCAACATTAAAAGCAGCCTTGCTGACTTATTTTTAAGCTCTTAGCGAAATTGTATTGTAAGAGAATAAACATACTTGTCATATGGCAGATCAGAACATTTCCAATTTGCATCTGCCATAGCATCATGGTGAATGCGGCATTCCTCTTTAGTCCTCAGACGGAACCTACGTTCTTTGTTGCACCTAGTACAGCGAACAAACTCATCACGGTGACAAGCCCGTCCATTTTGGGATCTATGGGACCCATTAGCAGCTCTTGACACTTGATTGTAGTATTTGAGCAGCACTGTTTTACACAATGGAACCTTCTCACCATTAACTATTACCCATACATTGTTCTTCCATTTTCTGGCTGTCTCTCTTCCAGAGTGTTTCTCAAATGCAGAAGGAGTCAACTTGTCTAACAATAAAACACCATTATGCAAATAAAAAGGTCATGAAGGAGAAGAACACTGTTCTAAATAAAATTTTCTGATTCAACATAGCAAGCAAGGTAGAGATAGAGAATCAAAATTAGAAACAAGATTTTCTTTTCTTCATGAATACTTAAAGCACAGTAAAAATATACAAAAGCACTTATAGCTCCTGCCGCAAGATAATAAACTGTGATCAAAACACAATTATTAATATTTGCTTAAATTATTAAAATAATACTAATAAAATGACCAGTGAGGGTAATAAGTGGACCATCTAGCCACCTTGTCCACCACATCCAAGAAATAGAGACATATTAACCAAGAAATCTTTTACTCATCCCCCTCAAAACTCCACCAGAGGGATCAAGAAATCATTTTTTTTTCTTTTTCTTTGAGTAAAAATTCAAAATTTTTATCCACGCTTTATCATATGATATATTTCCTGGTTACTGATCTCTCAGTGCTTTCAAATTCAATCATGATGACATGGTACAATATTACTCTATGAAAAATTATTTTCTTAAGTCAGTATTTCATGTATGATTTGTTGAAGCAATTACTTAATTCTTCTCCTGCGGTGCTATGATACCATCCTGCAGTGTGGCAAACAAGATTTTCCAAAATAATAATAATTGCTTCCTGTTTAAATCAGTAAATCTTCATGTGTCAGCAGAGGTACTAGTCCTTCTGCCTGAACAGATACTCTACTAAGTTCAAACTATATATATCATTGTGCAAGCAAAACAATGCAGACACTGGATACAAAGAAAAAGCACAACTTGACAATGCATATGCATAGTGACTGAAAGAATTAGACTCAAAGTTTAACCCCTGCCTGAAGGCACTTATTCACCCGAGTCCCCAGATAATTAAAAACTACTTAAATGGGATGGATATCTGCCTCCAATGGCCTACGTCAATTACAAATAGCCATCAATCACACATGAATATGCCATCGAAGACAAGAACAAAACTTATAACCAAAACCCATTATCATAGACTAACAATAACATA
The DNA here is from genome assembly GCA_029884605.1 of Ormosia emarginata. Taxonomy (NCBI): domain Eukaryota; kingdom Viridiplantae; phylum Streptophyta; class Magnoliopsida; order Fabales; family Fabaceae; genus Ormosia; species Ormosia emarginata. The sequence continues at coordinate 24,046,516 of JAQQTP010000089.1, read as the reverse complement.
GGATCTTACAAAAGTCCACTCTGCCAAACAGACTTCAATAAGATCGCATCTCAACCGTAATGGTTATGTTATGATACGTTATTAAATACGTACAAACTATAGAAAGGTCTCCTTCATCAAGAAACAAGCCATGTTTAAACTCACAAAACACACCATGTTAATTAAACATTTTCCACATTTGCATAACAAAAAACATTCCTCTATCATGTGTAGTATATATATCAAACCAACGGGTTAACTGAGACAAATCAACATACACTTCAACTGTGTAACTCTCCTAAGCACCATCACAAATTCTCAACCCAAAGCAGATCAAAACAAGCCCATAATGACACCATCAACGTCAAAACTCACCTCATCAGAAACCATCAACATGCACATAAACAAAAAAACAAAAAAAAAAATAGAAAAGAAAAAAACTCATCTTCAGAGAGAGAGAGAGAGAGAGAGAGAGAGAGAGAGACCTTCTTGGCAACCAGGGGTGCATTCACAAGTGATTTCGAGGTACCCATTAACGAAAACCCTAAGCCTTCCAACAGCGTCACCGTATCTATGGCTGGTACACCCACACGTTACTTCCACATAGTCACCAACAAGCTTCACCCCACTCACCTCACTCAGCTCTTCGTCGCTGAACATTGGTAACCCACTTTCTGTCTCCAACCCATTCGCCATTTTCTCGGGAAAAGACTCTGTTTTTGGTGAGAAAAAGATGTGGGTGGAAAATCGAATGAGAGAGAGAAAAATGCGGCGAAGGAAAACCCTGAGAAAGTGCAAAGGATATTGCTTCAAATAACGGGCTATTTTGGCACGAGATGAAGATACCCGGGGTGAGAAAACTCAACACCACGTTGCTCCTAGAGATCTGGAGGAGAAACGTTGAAATATTTTAGAGAGAGAAAGTAAGAGAGAGAGGGGTTGGTAATGTGGTTGTTTGAATGAACATCAGTGAGCTGGCGTATAGCAAAACAAAGTGTTGTGAAGTGAAAGAGTTAAAGGCTTAGGGTGCTACTTGCATGATATGACATTAGAGAGATGATGATGATGATAGATGATACATGACAGATGATAGAGAGAGAAGAAAAGTTTATGGGAAATCCTCTCATGGAATGGAACGACACGAGGTTTTTGATATTTGTATGTGTGTGTGAGTGTGTGTTTTTTACTGCTACGTTTTTTTAGGTAGTTGCACTGTGCCACTGTTATCAGGGTAAGGGTTCTACTTCTAGCTATATTATATATGATCTTGCATTAAAATAATGGAACAAATTGAGTTTGGTTTGAAAGAGGACTCTTTGAAAAAGGGGAAAAAAAAAAAAGAAAAAAAGATGGGGTTATGGTTTTGGAAGGAGAGCTCTGCTGCATAAACTGCAATTCGGTTTTGGACATGATTGATGCGAGTTAGTTATACGAGCTTGTAAAATGATAAACATATACCCGTAAATGACTAGCAAAAGGGGTTCAACTTGAAGTGGCTGCAACTTGCAACAAGAAGTATATAGAACTAATGTTAAACTAACATTATTATTTGGACTAATTTGATCGTGGTATGTTTATGGTAATAGCAACCAACGGAGATTAGACGTTCCAACCTTCAAGAGACATTTATATGGATTAAGAATTTAAATCACCTATTTATTGTTGTCACAATAAAGGGGGCATGAAGTATACTACTCCAAATAAGTTTACTCAGTGATGATGACCTATACAATGGCAAAAAAAAAGTGGTGACCTATACCAAACACGGTGACCACATAACTCGTCTGCAATGAACACAAAAGCAATTGTAATTATCCAATTTTGTTTCGATTATAACTATATCAGGCATTACTCCAGCCACAACCACCATGGTGATAATATCTGGTATATATTAAAACTCCTAACGAGGTCAAGAAGAGAATTAATTCTATTTCTACCCCTGTATATATGGCAGCAAACTTCTTAGTCACAGCACTTAATGTGTGAAAATTTCATTGGAGAAAAAATTGTAGTCTTTATTTGAGAACTTGATACAGACAGAATAAAGTTCTCAACTTTATTAAAGAAAGATTTACCGGGACTCGATCAAAGAATACAAACTTTAATGTGCCCTTCACTTAATCAAATACATGAAAATCTTCCCCAGAAAAAGAAAGTAAAAATTCTTTTGATTATTCACAAGAATACAAACTTTAATGTATACCTTAGTTGCTGCTAACTGTCAGAAATAATACATTAAAAACTCTGAATTTGTTTTAGTTGCCATTTCATATGGTGGCAGCTTTTGTGTGCTAAAACTCTTTAGTGGTAGTCTAATAACAGCAGTTTTTGTTCCCTTTCTCGCCCATTATCCCTTAAAAATGTACATCATGATAGTTACCCAACGCAAGTGGTTCTAGACTCTTGGTTGCGTTTTCAAAGACTCAGGCCTGTTACCATTTTTCCTCAAATACACACCATCATAGTTACCCCACGCCAGTGCACATCTTGTTATCATGATGCGGGTGAAGAACCAAACGATCTGCACAGAGAACTGTGCACAGAACCTACACAGAAATAAAATCAAAGGGTCTTTGAGTTTTTTGGATGGTGTATGAAATGATGGACGAACAAAGTTTAAAGAGCTGTGAGATTCTGTGGAAGATGTTTTTGTGCAGTTAACACAGCTGCCAAAATAGGGCTGTGAGGATTCGGTGGAAGATGTTTTTGTGCAGTTAACACAGCTGCCAAAATATGCCTGTTTAACATCATAAGAGAAGCTCCAACCACCACAACATTGACGCCGCAACTCAGGTAGACAAATTGCAAATACTAGGTGGGTGGTCTCGTCTCCTGCTACGCTATTAATCCCATATACGTCTGTTCTGCAAGACTGCAACTAAAAGTGTAGGCAAACTGTGTGCCATTATTATATACATTTGATTCTGGAGCATATTTAGCATTGAGAGAAGCCGTTGATTAAGAAATTAATGTCTAATATGATATGATGTCCAGCAGTTATACTTCATTTTTCATATTTGGTCTGAACTACAAAGTAATCAGGGAGTTGAGGATTGAGATTGCAGAGACATCTTTATCTTTGAAAGGAACTTGTGCAGTCCATTGTGTTTTAGCTCTCAATTACATAATTTACATTGACCTGCAGGCTGATTGGGCCCCCCCAGAGAGGGAAGGGAGGACGCATGAACTTCGGTTGGTGCCTCAAGCAGCTATAATACCACCATGATTTTGCCAAAATGAAGAAGATATGTATTGATTCGATTGTCTCATATTTTATTATGGTATTTGAAATAGGCCATATTAGGAAAGAAAAGGTAAAATAAGTCTTTTTTACTGTGCCTCATATTTTATTATGGTATGTGAGTGAAAATAGACCATATTGGGAAAGAAAAGGTAAAATAGGTCTTTTTTACTGTGGCATGCAATCGTGACCAAGGTATTGAAGCCACCTAGCTCCAGTGCCCTTTTGCCTTCAAACAGTTATATTCACATACCCAACCAATATTCCAATAAGTTCAGCATAGATAATCACCAAGATGACTTTTATAACTTTTGAAAGGTCCTGAACTATTATTATATGCTGTGTATTTTTAAACGACAAAGTACTGGTTATAATGATGGCTGACTTTTCCACTTTAATGATCAAACAGTGTTAGGCCTGTGTATGAGAGTGTCTCCATAAGTACTTTAGCAACATCACATGTTGAGAAGTTCCATTGGGCATTGGCGGTGGCTCATCACCCTGGCCTTGGTTTACTAGCTAGTAGAGTTCAACCAACCGCACATGGATTGATTCACCTAGGATTCTCCAGCTTGATAACATATGGTTGTCAACTTGGTAATTGGTATGCCAATTTGAAACGCATATTCATGTGTAGCTATTGTGCCGTTAGTCCTTGGCATATTATTAGTACCTTTCTGAATAATATAAATTGTTTGGCCGCTACCAACCTAATATTTGACTTGTTGGGACTTCAATATTTTTTTTCACCCTCCCATAGAATCCCATGAAAATTTTGGCATGTCAAATAAGTTAAGAGGACACAGTGGTGCCATCAGCATTAGCCATTAAGAAAGGAATTGAACTCAAATACTGTCACCACTAGTCTGCCTACACGCCACCCTTGGACGGCACCTACCTCAACCACCTCCTGCCGAAAGGGCAGCCTTATAGATAGTCCAAAAAAAAGTGGTAGTATGAATTTTCTGCATATTTAGCTAGCTAGGTACAAGAATCCATGTGACAATATCTAAAGTAAGCTGCAGCAAATCATTGCTTAGTATTTCTCAAATGATTTCAAATTTTCAATTATATGAATTGACCAGTAAAACTGCATGCTGCAGCAACAAGTCACCCCAGCCTATATAGTAGCAGATGCTCATCCTCAAGTGAAAGTAGTGGGGCATGATTGCTGCAATGGTTATCCAGAACCTGATAAGGCCAAAATGTGGATCCATATTCCAAATCCCATGACTTTGTCTTTCTGCGACAAATGGTCACGTAATAAAATGCTGGCATTTGAAGATGATTCCGCTTTGTGCTCACCTAATTTCGTCGCCATATATATCTAGTGATGTGCTTCAGCATCATATGATTTTTTTCTCCTCGTACAACATCATAGACGTGACTCTCCTGCCACAACAAGAAGGAAAATGCTGCATAAACAAGTGGTGATAAATAATTAAAATATAAAACTACTAGATTGTATAGAAATTTTTGTTTAAAAAAAATGTGCCACGCATAAGTTTAATAGAGTACACACAGGTGTGAGTTTTTATAAACGTAAAATATTATTTATACATTAATTTTAAAATCATTTTGGAAAGGAGTTAATTTTGATTAACGTAAAAATTTGTTTAAAAATATCTTTACTGTAACAAAAAAAATACTTTATAATAAATGTCAATGAGACATTCTTGCATCATTGGTTATGCGAGTGTGGATCATATAATACCCCAAAAAAAATGTTAATTGAATCTAATTAAATCAAGAAGTAAAGGAACTGGCTGTGGTCTGTGGAAGAATTTTGCTGGATGATTTAGCTTGTGTTTCTCTCTTGACAAGTGTTGTTTGTAGTTAGGGGCCTTTGCCCCTCCTTAGGGGGAAAAAAATAAAGAAACTAAACTGATTTACCTCACGGTTCTATTTCTTGACACTTGAATGCAAATTGTACATATGAACAAAAGGAATTGCAGTGATAGTGAATAGTTGTTAGATGAGGGCAAAGTTACCATTTTATTTAAGATACCATTCAAATGAAGAAAAGGTAAACTAAAAATTGTAGTTACTGACAATTATTTTAACTATTTTCTTTATTTTGTCAATGAAAAATATAAACTGAATTCATGTATATTAATATATGCCAATATGTTTACGCCTCTAATTTATGTGCGTGTTTGGCTCTAGCTTGTTGGTACTTGGTCGCTGCAACTTGAAAGTGTGAGACAGGGTACGCACTATATACGCAATACAGTTGAGATCAGAGGTTTATGGTGTACATGGCCTGATGGCCACCACCAATTAACAATGCAATTTAAGGGGGGGAAAAAGACACTGCAGTTTGAGACTCATTTTAATTTTTGTAAGTATAATCAATGATTGGCTCAAAGCAATAGCTTTAAGGAGGAATAATAATAATAATAATAATAATAATAATAATAATAATAATAATAATAATATCATTTTATTTATTTATTTTATCTTACAATGTTATGATATACTTTATCTCTAAGACTAATTCTTGCTAAGGGCATTAAAACTACTTCTCTCTATGTGTGTTTTCTTGTGGACTTGAAACTCATATATTACATATGCCCATAGAAGGAGCATGGGTTTTTAAATGAAAAATGCCAAGTATATGTACACCTCTCACTTTTACATCTCTTACATTTGTGTAAGTATCAGAATTAGAGTATAAATGTGAGAGATGTGAAAGCGAGAGAGATGTAACTAGAATTTCAATTAATATCATCATTATCTAATTATATTTGGATTCACCTCGTTTTCTACTTATACTCAATTAAAGAAAAAAACAAAACCCTAATTGTCGACTTCATTCAAAGATAGTGATTATATTAATTAAAGTTCTAGTTTCAAAAAATCAATATATATTTAAAAAAAATTAAAAAAAATCTTAAAAATCTCAAAACTTTGGGTAACCATTACTAGTAATGAGCCAAGTCAGCTCATGACTCAGGCTCGCAGTTTGATTTATTGACAATTCAATGAGTTAAAAAAAATTGGCTCGTTTATCAAATAAGTTGAATTTGAGCTTTCACATGTTCAACTCATTAACTTATGAACAAGCTCGATACATATATATAATTATTTTTTAAAAATAATAATAGTAAAACAATACTTTAATTTAATATATTTCATCTAAATTCATTTGAATTAGCTTTTTATTTTACCTCATTTCATTAATTAAAAAAAGAATATATAAAAAATTCAATTATTATACATATGACTTCACTATGGGATGTACATATAATCTTGATATATTAATTATAATGGGTTGCTTAGGACTCAAACCCATAACTAGTGAAATGGAGTAGATAATTTATTTGTTAATCAAATTCAACAACAAAAATGTAAAACAAGAAAAAATCTATTTGAATTTATTTTTATATCATGTTAGAATATTTAGAATATATTTTAAATTTAATTAGGTTTAATTTTGTATTATCTTAGGGATCTGATTTTTTTAGAGATATTATTTTAATTATGGTTGATTGTATTTCCTTCTTTATATAGACATTTTCTCTTATAAATAGGAAATCTTCTTATATACACTGATTAATTCAGTAATTTAGAGATTATTCAGAGATAATTCAGAGAATATATAAAAACTTTCTCCAGACTTTTTCGTGTGTTTCTGTTTCTCTATCTCTAACATAGTATCAGAGATATATCATCCTCTATGACATGTCTCATCATTATTCCGTTGTATAGTTCTCGAAAATTTAGAACTCTAATTAGTCACTTATCATGTCGTGTTCTAGATATTCTAACAATCCTTCCGCTCACCGTCATTATTTTTTCGTCACTTTATTCCATACTCAGTTGTCACAGTCATCGTCCTATATTCTAGACTCCGTTTTAGACTCTGATTACAATCCCAGATTCTAGACCTCATTCCAGATTCCGATTATTGTCTTATATTCCAATCTCCTATATGCATCTCAGATATCCATCTTTGTTCAATTTCGCCAATCAGTTCCATCTGATCCAGCCTGAAAGATTAGTTTTGTCTCTGTTGCTCTAGCCTCTAATCAGTTCTGTCTAATAGATTGACTTCGTCTCTATTGTTTCAGTCAAATGCAGATTGGTTCTATCCCAAATGCAGTTTGACTTCATTTCTATTGTAGATTTTCTCAAATACAGATGATTTTATCCCAAAATACAGTTTGAGCTTCTTGGCTTCTCCAAGATCTCGACATTGTATTTTTAGAATATTTAAGTTTATTTTATTTTCGTGTGTCTAATTATAACAAGGTAACACTACTAAGCTTTAGCTTGATGGAGAGTGTTAGAATATCTAAAACATATCTCAGAATTAAATTAGACTTGATTTTGTATAATCTTAGGGATCTGATTTTTACATAATTAGATATACTATTTTAATTATATTTAATTGTATTTCCTTCTTTATATAGACTAATTCTCTTATAAATATGGAATCTTTTTGTATACACTGATTAATTCAAAAATTAAAAGATAATTTAGAGAATATATAAAAAAATTCTTCAAACTTTTTCTTGTATCCATGTTTCTCTAATTCTAACATATCTAACTAAATTATTTTGTAATTAAATATATGTAAAAAATATATTTTTGTTAAGTTACAAATTCAACTAACTCATTGATATATAAAATTCAATTTAAAAAGGTTTGATATCAGGGCATTAAACTTGAAAAGTTCATGAGCTTCAAGGTCAGCCAAACTTAAGCTAAAAAAATAAGTTCAATTTCTGAGTTGGGCCTAAATCAGATCATATTCAACTCAAGTAGGCTCATTATCAATCCTAGCGACCATGACGATTTTGCATCAAAAGGATTAAACTCAGAAAGAACTTATGATAATGCTCATAATATCAGAGTTGGCATAAAACTTGATTAATTCTAAGTCACATGAATGCCTTTAGTTGTGGAATTCTTTTTAATGAGTTGTGTATGTATATCATGGGAAATAGTTTAATTTGATCGTGTAGCCACTCATAAAGTTTTATAAACTTTTCCCACGAATGATTCAAAATCTGAGTTATGAAAATTTGTAAATATTATATGTATTTGTTCTAACTTTTGTGTATTTAAGAAACAAAAACTTCAGTGTGTATTTATTTCATATTAGTAAGTTATTTTAGTGGGGTTCTTTTAATCAATGTGAATACACATTCAGCAGTGCTATTTATCGCGAATTGGTTTCGTAAAACCATTCACGAAAGTTCAAAAAGTACCGTGCGGTTAATATGTAATAAAGTATTAAAATAAAAAAAGTAAAATTACCTGATAAAACGGCATGTATTCGTTTCTTATCAATTTTGTTCGTGTGCGTTTCACGAATTTACTTTCGTGACATTCAACAATATTCATCCACAAATTATTGTGACTATTGAGGCATGTGATGTGATACCCCATTTAGGTAACCGCTCCTTTTATATTGGACTGTTAGACAAATTGGTGACTGACGTAAACATCATAGAATTGAAAGTGGAAGTTTATGGGCATAAGATATTTTCAGTGTTGCATAAGATATTTTAGTACGTATTGAGTTTTCAATTATCAAATAATTTCAATGTTAGTTTTGCTGATATGAAAAGTGGAAATTTCATTAACAACTGAAAACATCTAACAGACGTAGAGGGCTATTATCTTAAATGACTCTGTTCTATTTCTTAAATGTAAGATTTGAAGTTAACCTATTTATTTAATATAGGTCATTTTTTAAAGTTTATCTTAATTTTTTTAAAAGTTTAGTATGATCTAAAAATTTATTTAAATATTTATTTTGTAATAAAATTTGTAAACAAGTCAACAAATTTACTTTTAAATAAATTAACATGACAGATTAATAAACTTAAATTTTTATGTAAGTTAACAAGCTTAAACATTAAAAAAATATTATATCATTTATAGATTTACTTATATTATATAAATATTAAAATACCATAATACATATAAAGTAATTATATATAATTAAATAGATCAATTCGTTAAACTTAAATTTTTTTTTCAAAAACTTAAATTTTTTTTTCAAAAACTTAAAATTTAACCCGTTTAATTAATAGATTTTTTTAAAAGTTTTGACCTAATCCTTTTTTATAAAAAAAAAATGAGCTACGCCAAGATATAAGCATGACAGCCCACCTAACCTATTTCTACGTGTATAGGGGGCAAAGAGTACCTCCGACTCTCAATTCCTGCATCTCCAATCTTCCCTTTGTCCCTAATCTTTGCCTCAGGTATTTTTTTTCCCTCAGTCCCTACTCTCTCTCTCTCTCTCTCTCTCTATATATATATATATATATATATATATATATATATATAAAAACAAGTCAATGCCTAGTGGTATTTTTCCACTTTTTAAAATTTTAAATTAATATATAAAATATAGATAAAAAATCATTATAAGACATAATATTAATACATATATATGATATAATTATTAAGTGTATATATTAATTTTTAATGGACAAGGATCCCGCATGGTGGAAGATAGGAATGAAAATAAGTCAGACAATTTGTTAAGGCCTACTATGGCTTAACCTAACTTGTTTAACAAAAAATTCAGATCAAAATTTTTTAAAAAGCTTATTTAGTTAAATGAGTTAGACTTTAGGCTTTTAAAAAAGTTTTTAAGCTAATGAATCAGCTTTATTTAATTATATATATTATTACTTTATATATATTATGATATTTTAATATTTATATAATATAATTAATTTTATAAATAATAAAATATTTATTTAAAGTCTAAATCTATTAGCTTATATATAAAGACTTAAGTCTGTTAATTTATTTAAAGGTAAGCAGTCTGTTGGTCTATTTTAAGTCCATGTTACAAAATAAGTCTTTAATATGCTTTCATAAAAGTCAAGTTAAACTTTAAAAAATGGCTTATGGCATATAAATAGGTCAAGTGCAGGCCTTGTATTTGAGAAATAAATCAGGCCTAACCTACGATCCCTTTTTCTCAAATTTGATTTAGGATAATTTGTATCCTCGTTCTTGTGTCTTCGCAAGAAAAATTCTCTAAAATTGGGTCTTTAAATGGGCCAATCTTCACAATAATCTTCAAATACAGAGAGATTTTGTCATTATTAAACTAAGCAAGGTTACATATGTGTTATGGTGGACGAGCATATGATATATGAATAGACACGTGCTCACAAGTTTAAACTCTATTTACGCTAATTTTTTGGGATCAAATTTTAAAAAATATATTTATGAATTTCTTAATCTTAACATAAATAACATGTCTTTGATCAAATTAAAAAAAGTGAATTAATTGATATAAACTAATCTATATACTACTTGATCGCAATTTAAAAAAAAAGTGTTATGTTCCATCTTTTATCCACACACATTAAGTAGTGTATCGCATGACCTGCTAGAGCATGCCACAGCATTCCCACTCCTCCAGATATGGGCTACGATAAAGGCTTTAAAATGGTCTGAAAGGTCTATACAACTGAAATGCTAATTTACACTAATACAATTTTATAGAGGTGAAAACTTAATTTTATTTCTTTATATTTATTATATTTATTTTATTAATTAAATTATAATATGTATGTATTTAAAAAAATAAAATAAAAATATTAATAAATACATGTCTTAATTTAATTAATAAAATAAATATAATAAACATAAAAAAAATAAAACTAAATTTTATCACTTATGAATTGCTTTGCCGAGGGTACAATTTCAAATGTTCAACCCACGGCTGACATTTTTTATTTTTTAAAAAAAGCTCAATCCACTATGAATATTGAAGATTTAAACAACCCACCACTTGATTAGTGTTCTGGACCGAGATCCGGGATCCCGATCCATGGGATCAACCATGCGCAGTAATCGGATTCCCCCCAAATTCGTGGAGAAAAACTCACGACACGCTTCGACCACGGGTCAAGACAGCAGGTGACCACGGCTGACTAATCTATTCTGAGGATAAATCCCTAAATATACGTAACTGCCAGTCGTCAGTTCACGATATTATAGGATTTATAGATATCTCAGATGATCGGATACCTTCCTTATACAAATCCCAAATTATAGGGATATATCCTACAATAAAGGAAGGATAATCTTCACTAAGATATCAATCCAGATTCACCCGCATCCAAGACGAGTCCTTCTAGGATTCTGCATATGCTCCTATAAATACTAGGCCAAGCGCCAAAGGTAGGCACTTCCTCTGAGATATAGCTATCCCTATTGTGCACGGTCTAACTTGAGCGTCGGAGTGCCTTTTGCAGGTACCCACCCACTCACACCACCGTTGCCGCTGCCGAGCTACGGAGGAATCCATCACATCGTGCCTATCGCAGGTACCCCACTGAATTTACTTCAGAACATTGGCGCCGTCTGTGGGGAACTTTAAAATTCTAATCCCACCCAATCATGGTGAATACGAGGCAAAACTCCAGAAGAGACGCTGCTCAAGTCTCAATCAACCAAAGACAAGATCCTGACACGCAGCATCCACCACCGCCATTACCTCCGCTTGGGCTCAAGCCTCTGCCGTGAGGAACCAAACGCCCCGACCAGGAAGCCGACGTGATGGCCACTCCACCTCTTTTTCTGAGGAATCTCCTAACCCGTCACGCAGGATTCCTGTCAGGGATAGACTCGAATTCCCAGCCCAGAAGGGCGGCCAGAGCCTTCAAGAACGCAGAATTCCTGTGCACCAACGCTTGGGAAACCCGAGCAACGAGTTCGACGATCGTGCGTCACACTCCGAACATACGCACCAATCTCGGGCTTCTCAACGCCAACTCCAGGATATGTTGCAACAACATATGGATCTACTCAACGACCAGTTTAGGAGAATCGAAGACATGCAGTGCGCCATGCATGGAGGTCAACCAGAGCCTCGCCGACGTGACAGACGAACCGATATGGAAAATAACATGACGAGGGCCCACGACGGTGAGAAAATTCCTCATAATGGAGACAACAACCGGAACCAAGGAACCGTAGAACAACCTTTCTCCGACAAGCTCATGGAATTCGGGTTCCGAGAAACTTCAAGTTTCCTCCAAACCTCGAAATTTATGACGGAACCACGGACCCTCATGAGCACATCAATGCCTATGAGCAATCCCTATGCTTCTACGGCGGATCCATGGAATTGTTGTGCCGAGCTTTCCCGCTCTCCCTCAAAAAGGGGGCCCTCAAATGGTTCACCAGCCAGCCACGAGGGACCATCATGGACTGGTCCGACCTCAAGCAGCGTTTTACTGCTGCAATACACCACGAGTAAGGAACAGCCTAAATCCATCGAATCCTTGGCCAAGGTCCGCCAGGGAAAGGATGAAAGCCTCCGGGATTACGTCAGACGTTTTATGGCTGCCTGCGCCAACGTAGAAAACTTTGAGGACAGAATAGCCTTGCACTACGCCAGAAGCGGTCTCCGAATAGGCTCCGACTTCTTCAAGTCCCTGGCAAAAAAGAAGCCAGACAATCTGACCGACTTCCAGAAGCGTTCCGAGAAGTACGTCTATCTGGAAGAGGCAACAGAAGACCATAGGAGGTGGGACAACAAAAGTGAACCTCCTCACCAAAAGCCCGGCCAGAATCCCTCAAGGTCACGACCTCCAAAGGGTAGCCCACCCCGAAGAAACTATGCGGACTATACTCCTCTGAACACAACCCGGAAACGATCTTGAGGGAAGTAATGAACACGGAGTTTCATAACGTCCCGAGACCACCCCTATCAAGAGGCGAGGCGTAAAGATCACTCCAAACACCGCACGTGGCACAAAGCCTATGGCCACGATACGTAAGATTGCCATCACCGCGTGACGCCATTGAATTCCTAATCAAGGCCGGGCGCTGCGGCGGTGTGTCCTCCGTGCCCAAACAAAGAAAGGAGATGACAGCGCAGAGACGGCGAGAAGACGGAGTCCGTCCCTCCGCGCATAAGAAAGACGAGAAGTCCGAGGAGAAGATCCCGGACTCCACCTCAACGTAATAACGGCGACCGACAGGGCAGGGATAGGAATACTCCCCCCGCCGGCAACGATGATCATCGCGCCGAGCCCAACAGGACGATCCATACCATTGCCGGTGGCTTCGCCGGCGGAGGATCCTCCAACGGAGCTCGAAAGAAAGCCCTCAGAATGGCAGATTTTAGCGTGGCCCATTCAGGATCAAGAACACAGGCCGAAAATAAGAAAGCGTCTCTCATCACCTTCTCAGACGAAGACTACGGCGGAATAATCCCGGATCATGATGACCCACTTGTCATCTCCGGGGTAATTTCCAACGCCGAAGTCCGTCGAATTTTCGTCGATCAAGGGAGTTCGGCCGATATTATGTTCTTAGACCTTTACCAAAAATTGGAACTCCCGCAATCCGACTTGACCCCATGCTTTGGAGAATTGACGGCTTCACCGGTGAGAAGATCACTCCGGTAGGATATTACGAAACCCATCTAACCCCAGGGTCATCTACACTCTTCGGACCGTGAAGGTAAAATTCTGGTCGTGGACCGCCCTCGGCCTACAACATTATCCCGGGTCGTCCGTCTCTCAACGCTCTCGGGCGGTAATATCCACCACTCACCTCGTGATGAAGTTCCTCAACAAGAACAATGACGTCGTCACTATTAAAGGCGACCGTGTTTCAAATGAGAAAATGTTATAATGAGAGTTTGAAGATTTGCAAAATACCCCGGACATCAAACCGCCCGCATCTACCCCGACTATTGACCAGGTCAACATTCGATGACCGAGTTGGACGTCGAGAAGAAATCCGGATACCCGACCACAACCCGAAGGCGAACCGGAATCCCTTCAACTCGGGAACGATCCCGGCGGGTAACCAAAGTCGGAGCTCGTCTGGATGAAGGAGAAAAGCAAGCAGCAGCTTTCGAACTCTTGTTGAAAAACAATGACCTTTTCGCTGGACTTCCTCCGACATGCCTGGACTCGATCCTGCTTCATTTGCCACCGTGTCGATCAAGGAAGGCGCCAAGCCGGTCGCGCAAAAAAAAAGAGAAAGGTCGGTCCCGAGAGACAACAAGTCGTCGAAGACCGTGTTAAGGAACTGCTAAATGGCAATTTCATCGAGAAATCTCCTACACCACATGGCTTTCCAACGTGGTACTGTAAAAAGTCCAACGGAAAATGGAGGATGTGCGTAGACTATACCGACCGAATAAAGCACTCGCCCCAGGACCCATATCCACTCCCCAATGTGGACAGGTTAGTAGACGGATCCTCCGAGTTCAGATGATTATCATTTATGGACGTATATTCCGGATACAACCAGATTCCCATGTACACTGGGGATGAAGATAAAACCGCTTTCATCACTGATAGGGCGAGCTACTGCTACAAGGTCATGCCTTTCGGCCTAAAGAACGCAGGAGCCACCTACCAGAGGATGATGAACAAGGTTTTCGAAAACCAAGTGGGAAAAATGCTAGAAGTCTATATAGACGACATGATAGTCAAGACCCCACACACCGGCTCCCACACGGCGGATCTCGAAGAAGTATTTGCACAAATCCGGAAATATAATATGAGGTTAAACCCGGAAAAATGCGCTTTCGGGGTCCAGGCCGGTAAGTTCTTGGGATTCATGCTAACGCATAGAGGAATTGAGGCCAATCCGGATAAATGCCAGGCCGTCCTCAACATGAGGAGTCCCCGCAACGTCAAAGAGGTACAACAGCTTACGGGGCGTATAGCGGCCCTCACAAGGTTCTTAGCCAAAGCCGCTTATAAGTCTCTCCCCCTCTTCAAACTGCTCAAGAAGGGAAGAAGTTTTGAATGGACTCAAGAGTGCGAGGACGCCTTCACATCTTTGAAAAGTCTTTTGTCCTCCCCCCTATCTTGACAAGGCCGGACAGCGGAGAGACACTTTACTTGTACCTGTCCGTCCACGATGAAGCCGTAAGCTCAGTTTTGATCAGGGAAACCGACGAGGGACAGAAGCCAGTCTATTTCGTGAGCAAGGTCCTCCAGGGGCCTGAGCTCCGGTACCAAAAGGTCGAGAAAGTCGCCTTCGCGCTTATCATTACTGCAAGAAGACTTCGGCAATACTTTCAGTGCCACCCTCTGGTAGTAAGAACCGACCAACCTATCCGACAGGTACTACACAAACCGGACCTGGCCGGGCGAATGATTGCGTGGTCGATTGAACTCTCAGAATTTGGAATTACATACGAACCACGACTTGCAATAAAAGCCCAGGCTTTGTCCGACTTCCTAGCAGAACTCACAACAGACAACGGCGACCCAAAGAAAGCCTTTTGGACCATCTTTGTTGACGGATCGTCGAACCCCAAAGGAAGCGGGGCCGGGGTGATAGTCGAAAATTCGAAGGTTTGACTTTGGAGCACTTCCTGAAGTTTGAGTTCTCAACTTCAAACAATCGGGCCGAGTACGAGGCCCATGTATCGCCGGACCGCTAATGGCAAAGGATCCGGAGGCAACACGGATCAAACTCGCGTGACTCCCGGCTAGTAACCTCTCAAATCCGAGGTGACTATCAAGCTAAAGAGCCCCTCCTACGAGATACTTGAGCAAGGTCCAAGAAATTTTAAAATATTTTGAAGAAGTCGGGATAGAGCACATCCCAAGGGAACAGAACTCCGTAGGCCGACCTCTTATCTAAGTCGGCAAAGACAAAAAGCCCCAAAGAACAACCGGTCAGTAATTCAAGAAACTCTTTCCCAACCCTCCATCACGGATCATAGCGTATCCCAGTGGAGGACCATCAACCATCTTGGATCACTCCTATACTTGGGCTACCCGCACCACGGAAAGCGCCAACGGACCCAAAGGAGGCTTCCAAATTAGTAAAGACGTCGGTCGGTACACCATTTACAACGGTCGACTATACCGGCGTGGCTTCTCTTCCCCCTTCTAAAGTGCTTGGACCCCCGGGGAAGCAGAGTACGCCCTAGGGCGAAGTACATGAAGGAAGCCGTGGTCACCACTTAGGTGCCAAAGCCCTAGCCCAAAAAGTGTTAAGGCGGGATTCTATTGGCCAACGATGGAAGCCGACTCTCATGCACACGTACAAACTTGCGACAAGTGTCAACGTCATGCGAGATCATTTTCAAGCCCCTCTCGAAGAATTGTCCACGACGTCGGTCCCATGGCCCTTTACCTGCAGGTGGGGTATGGACATCCTAGGTCCGTTCCCCCCCAGCCCCGGGCGCTTTAAATATTTGGTGGTAGCAAGAGACTATTTTACCAAATGGATCGAGGCCGAACCCCGATCACCATCACCTCGGCCGACCCGAAGTTTACTTGGCGCCACATCATCACCAGTTCGGCATACCGAGAATCGTAGTCACAGATAACGGAACCCGGTTCAAAGACAAAGCCTTTGAGGAGGCTCCTGGCCGGTCGAAAATAAAACACCATTGTAGCTCGTCGAGAACCCCAGACGAACGGACGGCGAGAAGGCTGCCAATAGAATCATCATGCGGGGCTTAAAAAAGAGGTTGTTAGACGAAGCCAAAGGGAACTGGGTCGAGCAACTGGACCATGTTCTTTGGGCATACCGGACCACCCCCCATTCCACAACGGGAGAAACCCCTTTCAAGCTAACTTATGGCTGCGAAGCCATGATCCCGGTGGAAATAGGGGAACCGAGCTGGCGATACCAACATTTTTCATCCGACAGCAACCCCAGCCTAATCAGAGAGGACCTGGACTTGCTCGAGGAAAGGAGAAACGTAGCCCACATCCGGGATGTCGCCCTCAAACAGAAGACAGCGGCCAGATACAACAAGAAAGTGGTCCCGAGAAAATTCCAGCCCGGCGACCTAGTCCTCAGAAGAGCCGACATAGGAGGGAAAAATGCCTCCCAGGGAAAACTGGCCCCTAACTGGGAAGGCCCCTATCGTGTCGTCACCAGTACGGGTAAAGGAGCCCACACACTGGAAACGTTATCTGGGACCCCGGTCAAGAACTACTGGAATACGGACAAACTAAGGAAATACTATAGCTAAAAGCCCATAGCGGCTCAGCCCTTCTAAGAATTATCTTCGATCCATTCTTGTTTTAAATAAGTACGCTATGTACGGACTTCTCGTTTCTCCCAAGTTCAGTAATAAAATTACTATTCACGGAAACCTGGTTCGGTTTAACGCGTTGCTCTAAAAAGTCGATAGGAGACAGTACGGATCATATGTACACACTCCTTCCCCACACCTAAGCCAAGAAGGGTTCCTAAAATCTGAACGATTAATAGGATACTTACCCCGGGCGAGGTCAAAAGCAATGCTAGCGCCCTGGACAAAAGGGCCTTTGCGAAAAATGCCCTAACCAGGCGTCACTCTTACCTATGTTCAAAATTCCAAATGCTTCCCGCAACAAGCACTGGAATACGGATTAAGGTTTCATTTGGCTTAAGTCTAAAATCTCTTTACGTTTCATTATTATAAGCGTTAGATTAAAGACCAAGGCCTCTTTCCTACCTAAGTCCCTGGGAATACCACTCAATTAATGACATGAGTGAAGGATCCCGGACCATGGTTTTCACAAAGACATGACTTTCTAAGTCCCAAGATAACAACTACCAAAATGGGCGTTGGACCCAGGTCGGAACATGAAAAACAAAAATGAATAACCAAACAAAGCTATTAGATATAAAACCCCAAACACGGGGTAATTGTCCTTACAAACAATAAAACCCCACGCAGGGGGCAAAAAAAAAAAAAAAAAAAAAACGGGGTCGGTTCAAACACGGCTTCTTCCTCTTCGGGGACCTGAATAACCTCCGGGGTGCCACCAGGAGCCTTCGCGGCTACAGCCTCGACAGCTACAAGCTGGCCGTTATGAAACATCTTGTCAGAGGACACACCCTCCAAGATAAGGTCGACCCGGGGTTGAAGTGTTGGATCTGCTTCACAATTTTGGAACTGCTCCTCCCCAACGTTTCCAGCCACTCCGTCCAGTTCCTCCACCTCCTTCTCAAGCTCCGCCACCTCGGCCCTCAGAGTGCCAATGCTTCGGTCGGCTTCAAGCTTCTCGGCCTGCCTAGCAGCTTCAGAGTCCGCCAACGCCTTTTCCAGCTCAGCGACTTTGTTCTCCAGTTCGACGGCCCTCTCTCTATTGTCTTCACTGGCTTTTAGAGACGCGGCCAACTTCTGCTCGGTCTTCTCTTTTTCTTTCTTCAGGATCCTCAGCTCTGCCGACGCCTGGCGATCAGCTTTCTCGATAGTGACCTCAATCACACGGATCTCGGCTACTGCCCGAAGAGCCTGTCTCTGGAGCGCGGCTAAGGTTTGTGGCAGACCCTGTTCGGCAATATGCTGCCTCACCTCGCCACTCAGAAGTCGCCCATCTATGAAGGGCCCGGGCTCAGAATTTCCCGTGATGACCGGCAAAAAGTCTGCCATTTCCATATCGCCGCACTCCGACGACCGCCATCATGCTCGAGAAGCCCTTTGACGGCTTGCCTTTTCCGGACCTAAGAATGGGGCGGGGGACCCGGCTCGTCTTGCTCCTCGATCGCGGCCACACCCCGATCGGATGAGTCCGAATGGCTGTGGAGGAAGAAGCTGCGGTTTTCTTCCCTTTCCTCCGGTTCCTTGAAGACCGCGGCAAAGCAACCATGGAAGATCCCGACGTCATATTGCTAATCGAAAAGAAACAAAAACAAATACAGTCGACATCTCGAAACATTGATATATGAAGACTCCTAGGGACACACTAAACGCCCTAATCCCTACCTAACAAAGTGTAAAGAAGATCATCACCAGGGACTTGAAGGACGTCTCTAATGTTGATGTTCCCATGCTTCTCAGCATAGCGGGTTATGAATTTCGCGGTCCTAAGTTCCTCGGGGTCGAGATCCCGCTCTTCTTTCTCAATCATGTTGAGAGGCACGTCCCAGCACCGACGCGTCCAATACAGCGGAAATTCCGGCTCCCCATCCGGCTTGAGGAAGAAAGGATGGCATCCCTCCCTGGCTTTTATCTTGAAAAACGAGGTCTTAAACCCTTTGAAGCTTTCTTCGAAAACATCAAAAGACTTACGACCAAGCCGGGATCGAATGACAAGCCAGCTCGTCTGCCTCACCGACCCCTGGGTGTTTATTCTTGTATAAAAATAAAAGAAGGTCTTCGCCGAGCATTTGAGGCTCATCAACCGACAAAACCTCTCGAACGAAATGATGTAGCCCCAACCGTTAGGATGGATCTGCGAAGGGGCTACTTGAAGAGTGCGGAGTATATCCATCTGGAAGTCAGAGAACGGCATCCTCAGTCCCAACTTAAGGAAAAGCGGCTCGTACAGGAACATGAAATGTGAGCCCTCTTCCCGGCAGGAACACACCCTCTCGTTCCAATTCGGACAGACAACTTCAAACTCGTCGTCTCGAGCCTTGTTCACGGTCAACTCCAAGGCAAAGAGGGACTCTCGGAGCACGGCCTCTCTCGAAAACCTAGATTGACGTTCCCATACGTCATCCACCACCCAAGTGCATACCAACCCGGGACCCCGCCGCACTCGAACCAACTCGTCTACCGCCGGATCACGGGCATCGTGAAGTGGGGGCGGAACCTTAGCTTTCTTTCCTTTGGCCATGGAAACCCTGAGAACATCCAAAGAAGTCGGCAAAAAACTGTCAGAATCAATAGTTTCACAGATTCAGACACAGGGAGAGCAGGGTAACCCTAACCTCCCCTACCGACCTCCTGTCCCACCGGAAATAAAGCATTCAGGGGAACTCCCCCACCGCGCGCGCGGCGGCGAGTTGGTGCCTCAGGGAGGTGACCGTATCTACCTAAACTGCTAAGCCCAACTTGAAAATAAGCAAAACCAGAAACACCTAGCTATTCTACTTTCTGAAAAGCGCAAACGACAAGAAATTTGAAAGGAAGCAACACTTACTGGGTAAAAGCAGAAAACAGAGAAGCTGTGCCAGAACAATGGAAAAGCAACAGGGAGCCAAAGCCTTCAGCAAAGTTGCAGCGGTGTTTGAAAACGATAGAGTTGAGAAGACAAATCTCTGACCCTTATTTATAAAGGGTCCATCAACGGATGAACGGTTAGGGGGCATTCCCGTCCCCTCCAAGGCAAAATTCAAAAGACGCCCATCATGGCTCGCGGAGCTCTAGGCACGTCCCCCCAACAAAAACGCGACACGTAGCCCACACACCTGTAGTAACAGCTGAAAGGACGGTTACACAGTAATCTAAAGCGTCGTCGAATGAGAACCCGGGTTGGTACCACGGATTCCAAGACCAATTAACTACTACACGCGACGTGTTAATTCCGAGGTATGTTTATAGCCGTTACTAAGGGTCAGAATCGAAACAACCCCGGCAATGTCTTTATTTGGTTTTTGCCGGGATAAGCGTTGGACTCACCCCGACAGAATCGCGTGGGACAAAAAGTCAAGCAGAAATATAGAACGAATTCAGAAAAAGGAAAACATATATTGAGTCATTTTCATTCCACACATCGTCATACAACTGAATAAGAAGAAAAGCAAAATCTTGAGAGAACAGAAAGCATAAGGAAGTCCCGGAGAAGGGGGCAAGTATCTTCGGCCACCTGGCTGGTACCCCATCCACATCTCCAAACCACGGTCTCTTAAAAAAGTGGATTGGTTTTGCATAACAGTGACCAACCGGGATCGTGACCACGGAAAGAACGCCAATGCTCTTTGCACGACCTATCCGCGATGCAATTAAAGACCGGGATCTTCTTGCGCTCGTCGGAAGGGAGCCCGACCTCTCTAGCTGAAGAATCCTCCCCCGGTGTCAGTCATTCCGAGTTGCCTCAAGTCATGAAGCAGCCACAACGGGTTTTCCACCCCGGAACAGACTGAAGCCACTTCGGAATAGAAACCCTCTGTTCACCCGTCCTTCTCCCATCTTCTCAACGGACAGCGGCGGAAGCGGATACCCGCTGCTTCCTGCGTAGCGAGCCAAAGAAAGCAGACCACCCCAGGTTGCCCCAAGGGAGTCATCACTCCTTCGGCCAGGCATCCTTGCATCTCCAGCCGTTACTTCGAAAAAGACCGGCCGGATGCCTGCCAGAAAACCGCCGAGAAGACGGAGAGAAGAACAGTGTGCTCCAACGGGTCCCCATGCAACGGAGGACGGAAGCATGATTCCATCCTAACAACACGTAGGGTCAGACTTCCCCGCGTACGCCAGGATAGAAAGGCTTCCGCCTCCCCAAATGCATAGCTACCCGGTTTTACGCCAAGATAGAAAGGCCTCTGTCGGGAAGAAAAAACGCGAGGGGAAGACCAAATCTCTTTAAGAACTTTGGGAAAAATAAAAGTATGGTTTCTATAGACGATGAAACTCTCTTCACAGCAGAGGAGAAAGAAGAAAGAACTACACTCAACCCCTGGGGAAAAATAATCTTTGCGCGATGATGAAGAAGAGCATGCAAGCTCATGAAGAAGCATCCAGTACTTATAGCATAAATAAAGGACTCTGATTGGTCGCGTGAAAGGCGACCTGATCCCATGAAGTCAGCCAAAATAAATGTCCCGATCTTTTATTGGCCACAAAGATAGGGAGCAGTTAAGGAAATCCCCACGAAACTAACGTTTTCCCTAAAAAAGAAACGTTATTTCCCAAGAATCTTTATATCCCAATAAAGTCCACGTATCAGTTTCCCAGAGAATCGCAAGCTGAAGTCACCAGAGATCACATCCGGGATTCGCATTGAATATATCTTCAGCACTCGAACTGGAAAACAGTAGTTTCTGCCCATAGCCAAGTAAAACAAGGACGTTGGTAATAACTTGAGGTCTAACACCTTCCCGGTAAATCGTTACGTCAGCCACGCGGTGGTTGATCCATCTTAAACTTGACTCTGGTCTGTCTCATCCAAGAGCCAAGTAAAACGTTTCGGGCCGAGATCCGGATCCCGATCCATGGGATCAACCCGGCATGCGCGTAACCGGATTCCCCCCAGCCGTCGTGGAGAAAAACTCACGACACGCTTCTGACCACGGGTCAAGACAGCAGGTGACCACGGCTGACTAATCTATTCTGAGGATAAATCCCTAAATATACGTAACTGCAGTCGTCAGTTCACGATATTATAGGATTTATAGATATCTCAGATGATTGGATACCTTCCTTATATAAATCCCAGATTATAGGGATATATCCTACAATAAAGGAAGGATAATCTTCACTAAGATATCAATCCAGATTCACCTGCGCATCCAAGACGAGTCCTTCTTTCTCGCATATACTTCCTATAAATACTAGGCCAAGCGCCAAATGTAGGCACTTCCTCCGAGATATAGCTATCCCTATCTGTGTCGGCCTAACTCGAATATTTTTGCAGTGCACTCCACCCACTCACACCACCGCTGCCGTTGCCGATTCTTGAAAGGAATCCATCACATCGTGCTTTTATCGCAGTACTTGAACAATTAGTTAAACAAGAAAGCCACGTTATTCGTACTGAAGTTTGTAAAAAAAAAAAATCATGCAATTTAGCATTGTTCTTTATTTATATAGTCTTTTAATTTAACTCACTATTATGATCAACAAATCGAGTTCTAAAGCACCTCAAGATCCATTTAACCCAAACATATGCTTATCCCTTATGTATCATATAATAATGAACTTGATTTATGTATGTATTGATTTTATTATTATTTTTAGCATAAATAAAAGTAAAGATCCAATTTGGTCAATGTTTTCATGAGTCGGATTAATTTTAAGTATTGCTGGAGGCCAATTAATTTGACTTTTTTGAAAAAAAAAAAACTAAATCTAACATGATGTGCTCATGATTGGTTAACTTAAAAGAAGTGCAAGATATATAATTTGCTAAAAAAAGAAATTATGTAACTTGTAAAAAAATAAACTGTAATTTTATTTTGATTTCTCACATTTGCTTTTATTCTCACTTTAATTCTTAACATTTTATTTTAATCCTTAATATTTATAAACTCATTTTAATTTAATCTATATATCAATATATCTATTATCTAATTGATGACATGAATGTTGATGTGTCACTATTAAAAATGATATAACACCGTTAATGATCAATGTGATAATTTGATAGATAAATTGATGAATATATATAAAATTATGTCATTTTATTCTTTACTTATATCATTTGAAAAAATAAGGAATAAAAACTCATTCAACATTTCAAATGATAGTGAATAATGAAACGATTTGGTTTTATATGTATTTATCATCTAGTTATCTTCTATCAAACTGTTATGTTAGTAAATAATGATGCCACATAATTTCTAATAATGATACATTAATATTTTTGTTTATTAAATAATGGCTATATAAATAGAAGAACTAAATTAAAATGAATTTATAAATGTTAAGAACTATTAGGGATGATAAAATTATTTGTACTTACAGGGATATGCGGAAATTACTTGTGACGGAACATGAGATGAGTACCCGTTTAATAAATAGGAGTGAGAATTATAGTATCCGTACTTGTAAATCTTTCACAAAACCCGTTAAGTATATATATATTTTTTAATATATATTATATATTATGATTTTTTTTTTTTTAACTTTAAGATGAGATGAAAATATATATATTTTTATTATTTTAAAATGAATTTTTTATTGAATGAGCCTATAATAATAAAATTTATTAAAAAAATATATATTATTTATGTAATAATTATTTATATAAACTGATTATTACAAAATATAATTGAATTTAATTTATTATTTATAATATTATTTTAATTTTATAAAAATCTTAAATTATTGAATTAAATTATAGTATGTGATATTAAAATTTATTTTATTTATTTTTTTTTATAATTTTTAAAATTTTATTTTAAATTATTAATTATCTACGAATATTTATAAATATCTCATTTATCACATAAAAATTATAAATAAATATCCACGTTAGAGACAAGAGTAAAAACGGAAAAAGCACTCTCAGCCTCCGTTCCCCTCATAACCATTCTTAAGGACTATTTAATTAAAAAAATTAATTATTTAGATCCTTTATAGTACCACTCGCATGCATTGGCGCACGCGTACATGGGTTCAAGCTATCCAGTTTCCATTTTTTAATTTTAATTGGATTCTTTCTTAATTACGCTGATATGAAAAATATTTTCTTAAACAAGTTATAAGCATTATAGTTGGTTTAACAAAAAAAGACAAAGCATGTATACAATAAGACAACTATGCTTTTTTTAAAAAAATATATATAAAGAAATTTAAAGTAATGGAATGGTTGCCCTAATCTAAAGTCAAGACAGGTTTTAAGTTCTTGAAAACTTACATATAATTCAACAATAGGGTGTATGGGTGGACGACCAAGTGAATGAACTTCTAAACTAATTTCAAAGGTTGTGTGAGTTGAATTATTGCATTCCTAAAGAAAAAATAGATACATAGCAGTTTGAAAAAGGAGACATGAAATTCAAGGTTTGCGTTATTACAATGAACAATGCACGCAGCTCGAAGAAACCAACGTGTAAAGCAAACCAACGTTAACGGATGCGAGTTTATTTTTTTTTTATTATTATTATTATTATTTTGATAAAAATAATTCTAAATTTTCTTAATATTAATATTTTTAGTAATTTTTTTATAAATTATTTTAACGAATATTTTAAAAATATTTATTGAAAAAATTAAAATAAAAAATTTATATAAAAAATAATTTTTTAATTTTTAATATATTAAATATTTTATTTTTTATTAAAAAAATATTTTAAATTCTTAATAAATATATTTAAAATATTTTTTTAAATTATTTTTTTAATTGATAAATAAAAAATGATAAATAATTTATTTTAAAAATATTTTTTTATTTAAAAAATCATTATGAGAATTTAATAAAATTCTTTCATCTGACCCGAACATGAATATTAAAATCCACAAACTAACGCTAATGATGATTTTTTGGCCAACAATCAAAGCAAAGTCTAAAAACTTGATTAAAACAACAATCTTTATATTTTTATATCGATCACTATTTTATTTAATATTATTTATTATATATATTCTTTTTATTATTTTCTCTAACTCAATTCTATCTATTAAAAAAGATATGAATAGATGTTTATTCTTAAAAAAACAGAGGCAAAGTCTAAAAGAAAACTGAAACTGAGGCCATCCCGCATCACTCTTTCAAGCAAGCCCCTTACACCGTTCCGTTGGTTCCTGTTATCTTCCTCCTTTCCCTCAAACATATCATAAAATCCCATCACTTTTTAATCTTCATCGAATTCTGTCTCTCATCCTCTTCTCGGTTAATGGTTTGGATCATTTTTTCCTTAAACTAATCCTCTCTTAAATCTCAAGTTACCCAAAACTTAGTGTCTTCTGTTCCTTTTACAGTTCATATATTCGTGTATTTAATTTTGGAGTGACATAGATCTTGGCTTAAGCACAGTTTGCAGAAGGGAAAAATTAAAGTATAGCAAAAAAGAACAAGCTGCATTTAATTGTCTGCAGGTGAAATCTGAACTGAAGATTGTTTCTTTCTGAGTTTCAATTTCAATAGACGTTACTTGTAAAGAGACTGAAGGATGACTTATCATGGTGTTTCCTCCACCTTTTCCGCCTTAAAAATTGTTGCTTTCTGATGAGGGTGTAATCTGTCCTGAGGTGGGTCCCAATTCCCCAAACCAAAGTTTGTCATATCATATGTCCCCCTATAGCTCCCAAATCAAAATCTTTGGCACTGGGTGTGAATTGATGCAGATTTAAAACAAGCATCTTTGCTTGAAAACCATGTCTTATCCTGCATAAAACATGGACCCTTTTGCTTAAATATTGACATTATTTGCCAAGAAGCTAGTTTTGGTTCTGTTTCTGAAACCACTGTACTTCTCATTGCTCTCTTATTTTCTAAATATTTCTGGGGTGCTTGATGCTTTGGGTTTCAACTTTCAACTCATCTGCAGGAACTGAATATAGATAGAGATCTTGGTTCTTGCCCTTGAAGTGAAACAGGTTCCAAAATTTGATTTTTGATTTAGCAGTGCTACAAGAGTATGAGGAAAAATGCTGGTTCTCATTCAGGAAGAATATTTAGTGACAAGAAGTGGATTATACCCTTTTTTGCAAGTTTGCTGGTATCTGTGTGTCTGGTTCTGACAGCTATTCTTGGGGCACATAGTTCTGCTGGTGGGGGAGAGCAGTCACCGTTTGACATCATTTCATTCAACAGATCAGAGCATTCCAGTGGATATTTTGTGGAATCAGATTTGGAAAGGCCTTTTAGTGCTAGTGTGGATATACAAATGGATGCACCTAGGTTTGCATATCTTATTTCAGGCACCAAGGGTGATAGTCATAGGATGATGAGGACATTAGAGGCAGTGTACCACCCAAGGAATCAGTACATCTTGCATTTAGATCTTGAGGCGCCGCCCCGGGAAAGGTTGGAATTGGCAAATGCAGTGAAAGCCGATCCAATATTTCGTGAAGTAGAGAATGTGCATGTTATGTCTCAATCCAATTTGGTGACTTATAAAGGTCCTACTATGATTGCTTGTACCCTCCAAGCTATTGCAATATTGTTGAAAGAGAGCTCAGAGTGGGACTGGTTTATAAACCTCAGTGCCTCAGATTATCCTCTTGTGACACAGGATGGTTAGTAACTGACCCTTTATTTGCTTCTTGATGTTATATGCTGTTATTCCTGTCAAAAAATGTTTGCATGAACTATGGCCTTCTTGGTTGTGGGAGGATGTAGTAAGCCTTTACAAACTTAACCTTCGGGTTTAAACACCTGATGCTGTTTCACAGAGGTTTTAAAAATTTGAAAACCATGTCATTTGGGTGTATTTTGATAATGTTTGGCTAGTAATAGTTAGGCTCCTTCATCACGTGTTGTTTGCCTCTCTGTTTTAGCATGCTGTTGACTTATTTCCCTTGAGCACTCCACTATTGTTTTGAGGACAAAAGATTATTAAAGTTGGCACTAATATTGTAAGGACAGGAAAGATTGTTGAAGTTCGTCCATTTCTTGATTATTGTGGATGTGTCAGGATGGATCTCTGTGTAACAACATACAGATTTGTTTAAACAACTAATGATTGAATTAATGGGTTACAGACTCTCAAAATGTATTGTTCTTGCTTCCCCTTTCATATTGTCTTCAATAGTAGAAGGTTAACCAGCATAATTTGGCTTGAGTTAATGAGTTTATTTGCCATGTTCTGTTATTCTATTGTTTGGCTGTGTTGCTAATTCCAGGAATTTCTCTTTCCAAGTTTCCTTCCAATCTTCCACCCTGGCCATTCTGGCCTAAAGCATAGTTGTTTTGAGTAATTCAGGATGAGTCATGCTCCTTAAGTAAGACAGAAATTAGCTAGCTCATGTTGCCTCTTCGATGTGCTTAAGGATAAAAGGGTAGTACAGTCTAAAAGGAATGACAATCTTCATAATCTTACTTTTGTACCATTCATGCTATTTTGAATTTGAAGTCGTTGCTTCTAGCTTTGGTTCAGTGGTTGCCTTAGTCCCCAACAAATGTGAGGGGTGTCAATTTGAATTACCCTCCTTAAGTTAGTATTGTATAGCTCTGTAAGACAACAACAATAACCAAGCCTCATCCCACTTGATGTCAAATTTTGAAGTCTTAATCTTGAAGATTTTATGTATGCCTTGTCACCAATATCGTTACATCTTTGTGTTTCAGTTGGAGTTCCTCCATGTGCATTTCATGCAGATTTTAGCGATTTGTCTGTATTCCAAGGTCACTTCTGTAGCTAATACCTCCTGGATTACATTCATGAGCTAGAACTTCTAGCTCAGATGACTAAGCAAGGTCTTTCCAGATCTTTATTACTATAGCAAGTATTAGATGGTACTTCTTTTCCACAAATAGTCACTGTTTTGCTGAAAGGTCTGAATCTTTTTTTCCACAAAACTTCTGTGCACTTTAATATCTAAGCAGTTGCTGAATCTTCTCAGAAATCACAACTTCAGTTATTAATATATGTGAAACATGGATTATAAGATTATTAGGTTTCTTCTTTTCATGACAAGAACCATTGCACTAATGGAAATGATGGTGAAGTATGAACTGGACAAAAATGTAAAACATTCTGGACAATTGTCCTTCTAAAGTAGATGGTTTAAATTCATACTACAAGTCTAAACTTGTGTTGGACGGTTGTCAAATGCAAAGTCAATTAAGTTTTGGCCCCAATAAAATTTCTAGTACCTGCACAAGTGCATAACGATTTTGCTTGGGGATATTTTGTAGTCAATAACTTGTGTATCTTCTGGCGTCAACATCTTGTGTGCTGCAAATATATGAGGTATATTATATCTTGGTATAAATCAAGATTGATATAGCTCATTCCATGCTGTTTGGAATCTGAGTTTGATTGAATTGCCGAATGTACACATATATCAAGTCAAACATGCATGAAGTTTACTTCAAGGAAGATTCTCTATTCTCTTTTTTCACTTATGTTTAACAAGGATCTTGTAAATTAATTTAACTAATTTTTTTCCATTCTTGATGGGCTGATGGTAATAGCTGAAGTTGAAGCTGTCTTATTTTCTTCAGATAAAATCCATTTACTCTGATTTATTGGACCATTCCTAGTCGGTGTAATATTGTATGTGACGAGGTAGTTTAGTCATCCATGCACCCACTGTTTTCCCAGTTCTCCTCTTATGGGTATCAAGGCTGTAGTTTCTAGTTGACCAGTTATGAAAAGTTTTGATATACCCCTAGCTGATGTCACGGGTCATGAGAATTAGGGGGAACCAAAGGTATGGAGGGTATATGTGAGAAAGAATAGAAGGCAAGGAAAGAAAGATGAGGTGGCAGTGGGAGAGAGTGGGCCCGGGGAATGTTAGTGGAATTCTGTTATATGAGATCTGTTTGGGAGTGAGAGGGGATCACAAAAAAAGTATCATTTCTGTTTTGGCAGAGAATGGCATTTTTTCTCTGAGGAGCCTAGCTCTCTGGGTAGTAGGGATCCTTGTTCCCTTCTGCATTTATCTTTCTATCAATTAAATTCTATAAATCATCCATTGTTGACCTCTTATTTGCATTACTGTTTTATTGCTTGATTTTGGGTTTGCAACAATTGGTCCGACCTGCCGGATCATTCCAATCGAAGGAGAACTTTGCGACGGGACCAGCAATTAAGCACATCGAATGCCACCAAAGAAGATGGAGACAAAAGTGACAGCTCTGGAGAATAAGATGGCGACGCTTGAACTCACTCTTGCTGAAATGAGGGCGCAAGCAGCTGCAGATCAAGAGCATTTGATTTCGCTCATTATCCAAAGTAAAGAGAGGAGCGATGACGAGAAATCGGTGGGGAAGGAAAAGCTGGACGACGAGTCCAGAAACTCCGACATGCAAGGCGATGCGCTTGATGAGTTCAGGCGATCAGTGAAGAAGGTAGAACTCCCAATGTTTACCGGCGAGGATTCGGCTGGGTGGATTGCTTGAGCGGAGATTTATTTTCGTGTTCAGAATACCAGGCCGGAGGTGAAGGTTAACTTAGCTCAACTATGTATGGATGGTCACACCATACACTTCTTCAAGGCTCTGTCCGATGATGATGAAGACCTCACATGGGAGAAATTGAAGGATGCACTGTCGGAGAGGTATGGAGGAATTGGAGAAGGTAACATCTATGAGCAGCTTGCAGCATTGCAACAACAAGGGAGTATGGAGGAATATATACGGGAGTTCGAAAGATTGGTGGCGCAAGTGGCGAAGCTCCCGGATGAACAATACATGGGTTATTTTATCCATGGTTTGAAGGATGGAATTCGTGGCAAGGTACGAAGCTTGAAGACCACCGGAACAATTTCACGTTCACGACTGATGAATTTAGCCAGAGCGGTGGAAGTAGAGGTGAAGGAGCAGAACGGTGGATGGGTTGGGCCTCGTCAGAATGGGCCGAAGGGACACAACAGTTGGGGATCCAGTTTCAGATCCAACCCGAACTCAGGATCCGGATCTCATAACCCGATTCGAACTCAAAATGGGGATTGGGTTTATGTGAAGGGTTCCAAGGACAGCCTAGACAAGGGAGGAACCAGGTTAGGCTCAAAACCCGAACCCAGAGCAGATCGAAGGGGTTTCGTTCCTCGCAACAGGGGAATTCGTCACCTTTCTTCTCAGGAAATTGCAGATCGTAGACAAAAGGGTCTTTGTTTCAAATGCGGGGGAAATTTTCACCCTCGTCATCAATGTCCCGATCGTTAGTTGCGCGTCATGGTGTCAGAGGAGTACGATTTAGAGGAAGGGGAGACGAATGAAATGTTGGCTGAAATAGAGGAAGGAACCGAAGAAGAAGGTGAACTGAGTGTGATGAGCTTGAGTGGGTTAGTTGCGCAGAAGAAGGGCAAGTTACGCACAATGAAACTCAAAGGAAGTGTGTAGGGAGTGTCGATTCTAATGTTGGTGGATAGCGGTGCGACTCACAACTTCATTTCTAGGAAGTTGGTGAAGGCTATGGGATGGGCGATAGAAGACACCGTTCCTTTACCGGTGAAAATGGGGGACGGTCACAAAGTACAGGCACAAGGGCAGTGCAGGAATGTGCTGATTGAAGTGGGTAACATGAAAATAGCAGTGGATGCTTTGCTGTTTGATTTGGATGGGATAGACCTAGTGCTGGGCATGTCGTGGTTGATTGAAACTGGAGGTATGTGGGTCGATTGGGCCAAGCAAGTGATGTTGCTCAGATTCAAGGGTGATTGGGTGGAATTAAGCGGAGAGGACCATGACAATAAGCAGAATATGGCTCTACAAAGCTTGCTAGCTAAACAACGTCAAGAAATAGAAGGGTTATTTTTGTCCACTGAGCTGCATGTAGTGGATTCTCCTGGGTTATCCGAGGTGCAGACGTGAGAGGTGCAGAGGTTGCTCAATAAATTCTCTGAGATTTTTCAAGAACCTAAGGGGATGCCACCAAAGCGACAACATGAACATGCAATCCATTTGGTTGAAGGGCAAGGTCCCGTTAATGTACGCCCCTACCGTTATTCCCACCATCATAAGAATGAGATAGAGAAGCAAGTGAAGGACATGCTACAAACTGGTATCATTCGTCCTAGCCAGAGTGCTTTTTCAAGCCCCGTAATTCTGGTTAAGAAGAAAGATGGGACATGGCGTATGTGTGTGGATTACCGGGCATTGAACAAGGTGACAATACCGGACAAATTCCCAATTCTGGTGATAGATGAGCTCCTGGATGAGTTAAGGCCTCATGTGCAGAAGTCTGTGGAAGCACGTATCAATCCCAAGCTTGCACCTAGGTACTATGGTCCTTTCAAAGTGCTGGAAAGAGTAGGCTCAGTTGCCTATAAGCTGCAGCTGCCAGTGGCTGCCAAAATCCATCCAGTTTTCCATATATCTTTGCTTAAGAAGGCTGTGGGAAACTACAGGGTGGAGAAGGAGCTCCCACAAGGCATGGAGGGGGACAATACCGGTACTTGGGAACCATTGGAAGTTCTGGATACTCGTACAATTAGCCAAGGGGGTGAATCTGTTAAGCAATTACTGGTTCAGTGGAAGGGAAAATCATTTGAGGAAGCAACTTGGGAGGAGGAGTTGATTATAACAAACCAGTTTCCTACCCTCAGACTTGAGGGCAAGTCTGCTAATCAAGGTGGGGGTATTGATAGACCCCTAGCTGATGTCACGGGTCATGAGAATCAGGGGGAACCAAAGGTATGGAGGGTATATGTGAGAAAGAATAGAAGGCAAGGAAAGAAAGATGAGGTGGCAGTGGGAGAGAGTGGGCCCAGGGAATGTTAGTGGAATTCTGTTATATGAGATCTGTTTGGGAGTGAGAGGGGATCACAAAAAAAGTATCATTTCTGTTTTGGCAGAGAATGGCATTTTTTCTCTGAGGAGCCTAGCTTTGTGGGTAGTAGGGAGCCTTGTTCCCTTCTGCATTTATCTTTCTATCAATTAAATTCTATACATCATCCATCGTTGACCTCTTATTTGCATTACTGTTTTATTGCTTGATTTTGGGTTTGCAACAAGTTTTCATTTCATTTTACTGGCTATTTTTAATTTTAAGGTTCAATACATTGTTTGCTCTCTCATACATGATGCTCTTCTATATCTTGTGATTGTGCTGCTTCTATTATCCCGCCTGGTAGTTACATGATTCTCAGATTAGCAATGTGTGCATGAATTTCAACAACTCTTAGCTTCAAGGCTTCTGTCCAAATGTCATCCTTTTTTTTAATCTGTAGAGACATGTAATCCTTCCAAAGAAGAAACACACCCATTTCCATTATCATTTGAGCTATTAAGTATGGCTAGTCGGTAAATTTGCTACCTGGGTTTGAGGATGCTTGGGCACAAATTCACAATTAAGGGAGTCTTTATATGGTGCTGGCATGCAGATCTCCTCTTGGCTTTTTCTAGGACTGATGGTGGCATGTTATATTGGACATGTAGGCTTATTCTTAATTTTTGTCTTAAAAAATATTTGCCAATTTCATGGCTACATTTTAAAAACCATCTATCTGGTTCAAAGATAAGTTTTTCCTTTTAATTACTGAACTGGCTAGCATTGATATCAATCAATGGTTTGGTACCATGTACTTGAAGTCTTCTTCCTTCTTTTTTTTTTTTTTTTAAACATGTGATGGTATTTTCTCATGGTTGTTTTAGCTATATGTAATCCTTCTTGAACCTTCTAGATGCCTCTGTGAAGTCATCTGATATTTGTTTCCTGCTTTTGCAGATTTGCTTCATGTTTTCTCTAACCTGTCAAGGGATCTCAATTTCATTGAACATACACCCATTGCTGGTTGGAAACTGTAAGTGAATTGTTACACATTTGAAAATTGCGGTAAACTATAACCCCCCCACCTCCCCTTTCTGATTTACTATATCAGTTGATTGAGATTTCTTTGTATTACTGCTTATGTGTTCAGGAACCAAAGAGCAAGACCAATCATTATTGATCCTGCCCTTTACTTATCAAAGAAATCTGATTTAGCATGGACTACTCAACGAAGAACACTTCCCACATCTTTTAAACTGTTTACTGGTATGTCTTTATCTACAATTCTATATGAATTTATTACTTTATTTTACACTATAAATTTAAACTAAAAGGCCCTTTAAAGGTTTACCAGTGCTAAGATTGTAAAATATCTAGTTAGCTAGCCAGATTACATTTATTTGCTTAGATACGATAGGCAATCAATATGGTAGATCCCTATATTTTTGTCTATGCTTATGAACAGGTTCAGCTTGGGTTGTACTGACCCGGTCCTTTGTGGAGTACTGTATATGGGGATGGGATAACTTTCCACGAACTATGCTTATGTATTATACAAATTTTGTCTCCTCGCCGGAGGGCTATTTTCACACTGTCATTTGTAACACTGAGGAATTCCGCCATACAGCGATAAGCCATGATCTTCACTACATTGCTTGGGACATTCCCCCAAAGCAGCATCCCATCTCTTTAACTATGAAGGATTTTGACAAAATGGTTCAAAGCAAGGCTCTCTTTGCCCGAAAGTTTGCAAAGGATGATCCAGTCCTTGACAAGATTGACAAAGAACTCTTGGGGCGCACACATAGATTTTCACCTGGGGCATGGTGTAATGGGACCTCAGATGGTGGGGCAGACCCTTGTTCTTTGCGTGGCAATGATACAGTGTTTAGGCCAGGCCCTGGTGCTGAGAGGCTACGTGAGCTGCTTCAGGTGCTGTTATCTAAAGAATTTCGAAACAAGCAGTGTTTGTGACAAAGGGGTACCCTCCAATTTGGATAATGTCACAAAGTGTCGTTATAGATCATATATATCTAATGTAAAAGGTCAGAATTTTTTGTTCAATATAGGTT
Organism: Ormosia emarginata; assembly: GCA_029884605.1. Lineage (NCBI taxonomy): Eukaryota > Viridiplantae > Streptophyta > Magnoliopsida > Fabales > Fabaceae > Ormosia > Ormosia emarginata. Next base: position 24,012,541 of record JAQQTP010000089.1, on the reverse strand, counting down.
CATAGTAAGAAGCAACAAGCACTCACGGCAGCAGTTTTCAAGTGCTTGTTTCGGTTTAAGTTGCTTTTGGTTGCAATGCCAACCAACCATTTAGGCAATTACAACTTTTTCCTTTATTGAGTTACAGAAGGCAATTAAATTTCACAGTGGACTTCCAATTGGTTATCTATTTTCTTAAGGAGAAATTCTTAGGTAAAGATTGCCTATCATAAGGACTCCATTTAACATGGAACATGCATAAGGTTGTGTGGACCTTGTTTGATATGCACTTATGTCTAAAGAGTGTCCTTACACGTGTCAACGGTTGTAGGCCACATAAGAATACGTTTCTTATGAGTGATGATCACGATATGATAGCAGAGATTAGGCTCATGTATGATGTATTTTTTCTATTCTCATTTCTGGAGACAGGTCCATGAAATATCTTTTTTCTGCATCCAATCCTTCTTGGGAACCCAACATTTTAACCCGGTTATGCACTTTGTGTTTTGTATGGTCCAATCTGGTTAGGTTCCAACAGCATGCATATTTCAGTTGAATCCTTGCCATTAACAAGGACCAGTGTTAGCACCGTTGGCTGCCCCGAGCACTAACCATCCTTGCAATCCTTCTGCTGCTGTACATTTGTGAACATGATTGGTATGTTGTAGAGTGTAACCCAAGGGCGTGCACTAATCACTGAGATGCCTTTAGCTGTTGAAACTTGAAACCATAACAGGCCCTTCATCTGGGTTCTTTGCTAGGACATCAATCATCAGGCATGGTCTACCATGCCCATTGATTGTCCATTAAATTAGGGTAAAGTACTGTATCTTTTTTAAATTTTTGCTCCTGTCAACTTCACTGCATCAACTTAAAAATGTCTTCTAACAAATACTAGTTTTGTTCTTTAACTGTGGAAAAAAAAAAGAAAAGAGTAATGAGATGATGTAAATCTTTAACCTAAACAATAGAAGACACAATACTAGGAAAAGTTATATAATGAATTTTTGGGAAACAAAATTATCGTAGGAGTGACACATCTATGTCAAATCCCAAACTAATATTGTGATGTCACATCCCAATCTATTATTGTGTAGTATAGTTTTGCAAGAAAACTTGCCAACTAATTGACAGGTATCATTAAGCTCGGGTTCATCCATCATCTTATATTCTGAGCACATTTATTGGAAGGATACTGAATTGGGAGGCCTGTAAGAAACTGGAATGAAAATTCACCAAATGGCGAAAACCTTCCTAAGCATGAGAAGGTAATCTTCCATCATTAGAATTACTTAGAAAATCTTCTATACAGGAAACAACGGTTCGTTGACATCAAATCATCTCATTAAACAAAGGAACTCAGCTTAGCTTCAAGTAACTTGGAACTATTTCTTCCTGTGAAAAGTCTGTGGAGTATCCCCTCCCCACAGAAATACCCTCTTCCCTTGCAAGGCGCTCAACTTCTTGTTGTACTCTTTCTCCACCAAATTTATTTGGATCCAATAAATTACAGGCTACCTCAATGACACCTTCACCATGTGCAAGTGCCATGGCCTGTACAGAAGTTAGTCCACCACCTCTCCCACTAACCCGTTTTGCAATTCTACGGACAGCACCAATATCAGAAGATATTAGAGGGACATTATAGTTATCAACCCAAGTAGTTGCTCCAATGACCACAACACCTTTTGCTGGAGTCACTTGAGCTGGACCACTATCTGGCTTCAGTGGCAAATTTTCTGATTTTGTCCCCCCAATCCACTGGTTTTCCCTTGAATTTGGCTTGAAATAACCAAATGTGCTTCTGAATGAATCTAGTGTCTCCCCTCTTCATGTGCTGCTCCATATAGAAAAGTAGGAACTATAGGGAATTTAATGATCATTAATATGCAAAATATATAAATTTGGAAACATGATTGACATCCTAAAGATAGTTCTAGTGTAGGATCCAGTCATGCATGAAGAAGGAAAATTCCAACAAATGAAAACTTGGGCGCTGGGAAGAATTTACCATGCAGACATAATGCTTAGCCATCAATCAAACAGCATGCGATTAGGGAAATTTATTTCTCTGTAAAATTGAAGAGGTTATCCATATAAAATTTTATTTCCATATATTAACTCACCATTAATCCATTCAAGTTCCATTAAGGGTGATCGTGATTTATTTCCCTTGTATAGTAAGTAAATATAGTTCAACTTCTAACATCATCCAGTTTATTGTTTACATGTTACCTTTCTTTTCAATGATGAGTGTTTGCGTGCTACTGAAGCAGTATAATTCTATACAAAGATCACAAGATAAGTTACATAAAATACAAAAAAAATTCTATTACATAACAATGGCAGTGGTGAAAGAAGTTGCTCCTGGTAATTGGTAGAGAGCTTGTGGCTGATGTGTGCAATTTTATGACTTAACTATACAATGTGTAGAGACTGATCAATTTTATATTTAACAGCACCCTCCTGAATGCCTAGAAACATAATCGGTCTATGAATTTTTATTTTGTTGTTACAGAAACTTCAAACCCTTTCCCCAAAGAGATAACGTTCTCCTTCTACATATAATAAATATCATGCAATGTGGCCCCAGCCATGCTACTAACCTTGCAGACTAGAGCCCACCTCAGTAGCCAAAGATCTTGCAGTCCTAGCTGCTTGGTCCCTGGAAGCATCAGCTAGGGGGTGGAAACCTATGGGGTCCACAACTCAAAGTCAAGGATGACATCCACAGTGCAGTTCAAAGTCAATGGTGAGAAAAGCAGCCTTCACCGGCAAACAGCACTTGTCAAGTGACATGGCTCTGAAGAGGGTATTGTACCCAAGTCCCAACTCAGAAACAAGGGTGTAACCAACTCTATTGTAGGCCACATCTTCAAACTTATTAATTATGGGAGCCTGCGGGAAAAGCCTGGCAGCTCGTTCAATTGATCCCAATGCACTCCTGTTTTCTGCTTTCTGATATATATACTTTGCAGCAAACAAGCATGGAATCAAACATTTTTCATTTCAATTACTACCTGTCACGGACTGCCCAAGAATATGGACTGCGACAACAGAGTGACTCACCATAAAAGCCTGTGGCCATAATGCTTATTGGACCACAAACCCAACCTTATCTCAAATCATCAATAAAGTTTCGATTTTTAAGTGAATCTTTGAAAGAAGTTTAGTCTTAAATTTAAAATATTATTTAATAAATTTAAAATTAAATCTGAGTCATTGATAATATTACTCACAGGAGTAACTTAGAATTTCATTGAAAAAATGCATATAGGCATTACAAGAAAGAGCATACCCAAGAAGCTTTATTCATGGAACTTCATCGTTTCCATAACCAAACATTAACTCTGTGACTTTTAGACTAAAATTAAAAAAAAAAAAATGCTACCACAGTAGAAAGAAGAAACTCCTTCAAAACTGAATATCATTGGTCTCTGCAGAAGATTTCGGGTACCCATTATACTCAATCCTCACGTGCAGCAAAGAACAAACCATCTTGAACTTGAGCCTCAGGCTATCCATGATCTTTTGCACTTGCAGGTTCTCTGGATCCATGAGAGGGTATTTTTGAAGCAACTCCTCCATCTGGGTGATACCCGTCTTGGCCCTCGACGAAAATCCGGTCGGGTCAATCCGAATCGCGGAGGTCCAGACGTCGACGCAGCCCCTGTAGAAACCGAGCTCCTCGCCGACCTCGAACCCGACCTTGAGACCGACTTGCTTGCCCTCATCCTTGCCGGCGATGAGGCCGTCGGTGTAGCCTTCGTCATAGCCTTCCTTGAAATGGGTTTCCTCCAAATTCAGTGAAGAATCGAAGATGTCGTCCATGGCCACCACCGGTTTACCCAGAAAAGAAAATATTGAACCTTTATGAATGGCAGTTCACAAGTCACAGTTTTTTCTGGTCCGAGACAAGAAATGGTGTGTAAAATGTAAATGGATGATGGTTTGATTTGGGCTTGTTTATTTGGATTGAAGTTATAAAGTGTTGATTTTTAAGGAAATTTATGACATTAAGGATTGCGTTGTTGCCAGGGCTTAGAATTGTTGGGCTTTTTTAGCTTCTTGCCTTGATGCATAGGCCCTTAATTTACGTTTTATATTGTAGGATGAAAAATGATTTATCCTCTTATTTAATTTTTATATTAATTTTTTAATTATTAAATAAAAAAATATTAAATACTTTTATATTCTTAAGATATTAAATATATTTATTTTTTTATTTAATATTTTTTTTTATTTAATATTAAAATGATTATTATGATGATTGGGTATGAAGATATAAACATTACTCTTGTACCATTGTTTCAAAAGTGATTTTATAAAAACTAGTTTTATTGAAATAATATGAAATAAGTTTACCCAACAGTTAGACTATGTTCCTGACTTATCTTACCACTAATGTTAGGTATTTAAATTCTTGAATCTCTATTTTAGTAAGAGTTTTATCTAGCAACTACTTTTAGCCTAAAATTATGTGAATAATCAGTTGCATTAGGAATTAAAAAGTGTTTGAAAGTGATTTGAATTTTATACTGCTAAGAAATTGTTGTGATACATTAAGTAAATGATAAATAAATTCGTATTTATGTGAGTAGAATTAGAAACTATGTTAAAACACTTTAAGAGAGAGAGGCTCAAAATTGATTTTTTTTTTCAACACAATGAAAATGCTTCAACTATATTATTTTTCACTAAGAGTAGATTACTAGTAGTGAAAATTTTGGATAATTTAATTTACAAGAATTGATAAGTTTAATCATTTGTGTATAACAAAGAAGAACACACACTTTAAGAGCTTATAACAACAAAATTGGTAGTAATACTGGTTTTGAATTATATATGAAAATAAAAAAAGGTTGAAATTATTTGTAACTCACATTTAATATAAATTATTAGGAATACAACTTATACCTAATTTTTCACTTTACGATTTAAAGAAAAACTTCTATCAAGCTCCTGCGCTATAGCTCAGGTGGTGCTCCCAGTCTTATCAAAGGTGGTGGTCTAGGTTTCCAATCCTCCAAACTTTGTCTAAAATCCGAGCTGATTTTGCAGTTCTCCTTTGGCGCTAATTATTGTGTTCTTAGAAATAATTAATTTGTGAATAATAATTATTGTGCCATGAATTTTAAAAATACTTTGGTGTATAATAATGCAGTAAATATTGATTTAACTGCTATACCCAAATAAATGTATTGGTTTCGTTATTGATTTTGAATTAAAATTAATTTTAAATGTGTGAAAATAATTGTAATTATAAAATTCTAAATCGTGCATTAATTTGTGCCATGAATTTTAATAATATTTTGGTGTATAATAATGAAGTAAATATTAATTTAACAGCTATAGCACAACCCGCGCCCCCCCCCCAAAAAAAAAAAAAAAAGAAACAGTTATTTATTTGACATAACTTTTGTAATGAATGCAAGTATGCAACAACTCAAGTCAAACCTGGCATTCACATGAAAAAGAGGATTAGAGAATAGCGTGAGTTACCATATACAATATAACAACCTAAATTTTATCACATCATTTGTTTATATTATTTTCAATATTGATTAATAAAATACATCATTTTTTATTTTAATTAATGAAATATAAATTCATAATTAATCATATATATAAATTAAGTTAATTAATGAATATTATGTTAATCAATTAACATATATAATTTTTATTAATTAATTAATATATATAATTAATTACAAATTTATACTTTATTTATTAATATAAAAAATAATATAAAAAAAATAATGAGATAATTATTTTTATATAATAGATAGGTTGTAACTTGCGAGTTACAAACCACACGAAAATGAAAAGCATTATAATAGCATCAATCAATAACGTATAACTGAGAATACCTTAAATTAAATAAAGGAGTAGCTGTAGTCACATCATCCCACTTCCCACATGAGCACTACGACTATGATATCGTTAACCGGAAGTATCTCAATTGTCTTAATTAAATAAATTTGATCCGACATCAAAAGTCATTGGTTGAATCAAATTTTTTTAAAATTTATGATTTCAATGATAAATATAATTTAAATTAGATATTGTATAAATATACTGCATTAACAAATACTAATATAGTAAGAAAATATTTGAAAAGAACTAATTTTATTTAGGAGGGATTTATACTTTATAGTAAAGTGAGGAGAACATGGGGAAACTGAAAATGAGCGCGCCCTGACACAGCTTATATGCATGCTCAAAGCTCAATACAACTCAGCTTAGTGAACTCCGCAACCACAGATAGAGCGCCAGGTATAGGTAGGTGGCACGTTCTTTTTGCATGACAAGCGACCCAAATTCAGCACTATAAGCCACAACTCTCTCTGAACTCTTTACTTTAGGGGGAGAGAGAGAGAGAGATAGAAACGACCCACTCCATCCTTCATCATTCTTTCCAATACTAGAAAAACAAAGAAGCCATTCATACTTTGCTTGATAAGATTCTTGATCATCACCTCTCTGGTGAGAGAGAGATGGCTTATAACAAAGGGTTGCATAGCAGCAGTGGAGGGAGTCATAGAGTAAAGCCATATGTGTTGATATTGCTGATCACATTTGGGGCTGCACTGCTTGGGGTCATGGTGCTTCACAAGCTCAGAGAGAGGCGCATCTACAACCTTCTTGTCAAAGAGAAAGACCGTCAGTTTCTTGCCCTTCAGCTTCTCTTGCAGGTCAGTAAATCTTCTCAGTCTTCTCCATCTCTCTCTCGGCTTCTGTTTCTCACTTTGACGTGTTATGTAATCATCACGACACGTATACAGCAACATGCATTAAAAAATTACCAAAACGCTGTTTACAACCAAGTTCAAGAAAGGTGGTGAGCTGCAGTACCGATGAAGCAATCTTTTCTAACTTGTAAATTCTCATAATGCTTAATCCCTTCTGCCTTAATCAGGATATAAGCTTAGCACCAAAAGAAAGAGTCTCAGGGATCCTTCAAATTAAATCAGCTTGAACTATCAGCTAATTTTTTTTTTTGGCACTTTCTGGTTTTAGGATGCATTGTAAAAAAAATTATAGCTAGGCCTAGGATGAAAATAATAAAGATGTTGCATTTTCAATCCCCTTCTAATTCAACTATGCAATTGATATAGGTTGGTAGTATAGTTCATTAATTAGAACTGCAGTGACTCTGATACGTTAACCTTGGCTGTTTCAATCACATAGAGGGAAAGAGATCGCACCAAAGAGTTGAGAGGGAAGAACGAAGAAATGAAGGCGATAATATACGCCCTGAGAAGTCAAAAGATGGAGCTTGACAGAACAGTTGTGGAGATGCAATCCACCATGAATTCACTGAAAGATGAGCAGAAAATGATGGAATCCGCATTCGAGGAGACGCAGAATGAGCTCAGAATGATGCAAGAAAAGGGGAGCACTTTGGGACAAGGAGGCTCTGAAATAATAGCACTAAGAGAGAATCTCAAGCAGAAGGAAGCAGAGATAAAGGACTTGAAGCACCGTCTTGAAATCCCAGTTAAGAACCACCCGGTCAGCATTAATGACACAACCATCTTTCCTGAAACTGTGACAGCAAATGGAACAATGGCAGCACAAGACCAAACTGAGAATGAGAACAAAGAAAAGGATGAAAATTCACATGAATCTGCCAAATATGGGGGTGATGACAAGCGTATTACAAATGAAGATGCAAGTAAGGACAAATTAACCAAGTTCACAGTAAAAGATGAAATTCGGAATGATGAGGAGCTGGGAAAGAAAAAAGAAGACCCTCAAGATGATGGTGGTGCAGGTGTCACTGCAAAAGATATTGAGGCTGAAGTGTTGGATGGTAGAGAAAAGAAAGTAATCAGAGAAGAGCAGCCAGGACAACTCGAGAATAATACAGGAGGTGGAGGTCAGGATTTTACTATGAAGCAATTGGTAGACAACTCCGGAGTGGATGCTGGCGTGAAGAGGAAACATGGCCATGTGAGTAGAACAAAGGGGAAGCGCTGGAGAACCATTGTCAAGAATAGGTTAATGGAGAACAATAGGATTTCTGAAAGTCATGGAGAGGTAAAAATGGGCAACAGGAAGGTTTACAGAGGTGAGAAAGGTGAGTTGAAGGATAGAATAGTGGGGAGAGTCTCTGGTGAGGAAAATGTTGCAAGAGAGGATGAGGGAAGGGACAATAATAACCCAACAAAAGACAAGCCACAGGCCAAATTGCTAAAGTCTGAAAACCATGAAAACAGAGAAGATGCCAAAAACATGATAGTGAATATTACAAATCACCAGGTCACAGATAATGGCATTAACACTCACCCAGAAAAACAGAGACTGAATGAAATAAGACAGTCAGAAGAGCAAGAAGACAGTCTTGTCCAACGAAACAGGAGTAGGAGGCATATCAACAAAGGTGACAAGAATGCTTGGCAAACGAAATCCAACATGTTTCATGAAGAACCTGAAGATTTAGACGTTTCGGATGTACAAAAGCAGGAGAAAGATGTAATTGATGGCAGTGATGATGATGAGGATAACGATGATGGTTTCTTCAAGGAATCCCAATCTGACTTTGAAGAAGAGAAGGAGGAGTACAAGGAAGAGATTGACGAGTCAGAGTTTCAGCCTGGTTTGTGATTAGACTGTAAATTAAATTTACTATGTCCATCTATAAAAGAATAGTGGGTGTGGGTTTGGTGTGCTTAGAAATTTCAAATTACTGACATAAAAGGGTGTATCATCTTAGAAAGTAGATGTCAGTGAAACCAGATTTGCCTATATGTATTTAGTAACATCAGATGTTTCGGTTTAAATTTCGACTAATTTCTTTCACTATTCAAACTTTGCAACATCCATGATACTAATGTCATTCAACTAAGCATACTTAGGTTTGTTCAAATGATCATCCTTTCGCACTCATCTTAACAACTTCACCATCATCATGCTTGAGAATAGCCAGCATGCCCAATGGGATTCAAAATACGTAGAACGCCTTGTTTAGCTGAAACTGCACGGCCTATACGATACGTGCAGCCAATTACTTCATCAAATTATCATCCTTTGGAAAAGGACTATTTTACTCTAATTATTATGGTCAAAACATGAATTATTCTTGTCGGCCTTGGTACTAGGATCATTCAACATTAAAGTATTGATAAGATCCAGAAAACAAAACCTAGCTTCCTTCTTGTAGTTTTTGTCAATAAAACAAATTGCTAGCAAATGTAGAGGAATGCATGAATTGGCATAAAACGGCTAAATATGAAGTCAAATGTAACACATTGTTCTGGAAAGAATCATCTCCCAATATTCATTGTTGGCAAGGATTAATGGATAACTAGCCAAAAGAATTGTTTGCCAGCAAACAAGACAGAGTCTGAAAAACTCGGAGAAGTCCGGGCACACACATTATTACCAGGAACACTTCGGGTAGTAAATATGTTCCAAACCTCACTGTGGTGCTTCTACCAATTTCTGCAAATATCAAGAGCATTCTGTGAGCAAAGACTAAAATTTTAACAACTTCCAAATAAGATACAGATGTGATTAACAACAACAACAACAACAACTAAGCCTTTTCCCACTAGGTGGGGTTCTGCAAATTGTCTTGAGAAAAGTCATTCAAATCTAGATCTTTTTAACCGTTTCATATCTTTCTTTGGCTTCCTCACCTCTAACTATATTCTCCATCCGATCTATCTTCTTGCTGCGTTAACAAGGTGGTCTTCTCCTTACATGTCAAACCACCTGATCCCATCTTTTCCACAATAATAGGTGCTACCCTTACTTTCTCTCTAACATTCATTCTAATCCATCTTGTCTAATGGCCATCCAACAGACATCGATCTTGTGATTAACATTCAGACATAACATTGAAATTGTTTTAAAGACAATCACAAATAACTCCTGGCACATTTCATCCAATCTAACATCTCCTTCTAGTATGATGGAAAGATACTTAAGTTTTGTGGTATGATATGATCTCCAATTTTTACCGCTAAGCTAGCATTAGTTTACTCAAAAAACAAAAAAAATCGCTTTAAACATAACTGTACGTTGCAGACTATAATTTTCTTTTTGGCCAATATGATAAAATGAACCAACAGCAGCTTGCTTGAAAATATAAGATACTGAAGCACTAGGGAAATACAAATAGTAGTTTATCTGTTTTCAGACCCACTGATCCACTAAAATATTGCACTCTGAGCTCATCTTATAATTATCTTGCCTCACAACATAATCCTTGAGATTTTAAACATTAATTACTCCATCTGCGTATGGAGAAATTTCCACAACTACGGATAAATTGTGTGGTACACGGGCTATGAACTAATAACCATGCGAATATTTTGGAATGGTATTCTGACTGCCAGCAGAACAGCCTTGCATAAGTCAGTTATGTCAAACAAGGTTAGCCAGATCCATAATGACCGTAGCTACAACCTACAAGCCAATAAATGTTATTCTTAGTTGTAACAATGAACGAAAATTGAAAGTACCTCATCTTTCTTGCCCTTGCCTTTTGTGAAGAACTTGTATCCCCCATAGAAGAGTAGTCCCCAGCCGGTTAAAGAGACAACCACAAACTGCAAGCACATAACAACCAGTCAAAAGAATATTTACACACATTTTCCATTTCCAAATAAATGGTCCAATTCCAATCATCACACAGTAAAAATCAATAATTCAAATTGGGTTCAGTAGATCTTCACATACAAAACTAGACTCACATGCTCTTCCTTCCATTTAGATGGGCTCAGTGGGTCTTGCCAACAGTTAACTTTAGGGGGGCCATGGTGATCTGCAATAATCAAATGATAAAGCCATTTCACAGATGTCAGAACTGTGTACTAAATACAACCTACAACACACAAAATCAATTTCTTCACATAATGAATAGAAAGACCAAACATCTGATTGGATAATGGGTTCATGAAGCCACATTACACTGTCAACACCAAAGTCCTTGTGTCACTATCATAACACAAGATATATAAACAAGAATTAAGACCTGATTAATTTCAGCCAAGTTTAATTATTTATTTACTTTTTTTTATTTTAATCTCATACTCTTTTGTTACCACTATATAACCCAATGGTACCATTTATAAACATTACACTCTCCTTTCGTCCCCCCACACCCTTTTCTCCCTTGTTCATTTCACAGTTAATATTTCAAAAAATTCAAAATTGTAGCTTTAAAATCTCAGTTTTTTTTTTCCAACAGAAAACCCACTTCGAATCACATATTTCCTAGCAGCGGCACACAAAATGCAACTCACCCACTGATTCCTAGGTTTTCGTAAAAATTACCAACCACCCAATAGAAAGGGAAACGAAAAGTCCCGAGCTTTCGATTTCAATTATTGTGAATGCATAATCTCGAATTAAGCTCACCGAATCAAAATTTGTGCAATTTAAAACCAAAAAAATATGATAAAATGGTTAAAAAATTAGTAGAGTTTGATTTCAGAGATTTTGATGAATTGGTAAATGAGATCGGGAAAACAAATAAATAAAAAACAAATCAAGAAAATTTTGATACAGAAATAGAAAAATAAAATACCTGCAGCTCCGGCGAGAGTGCGGCGGTGGATGAGGTTGGAGGCTTGAATCGGCGTTTTGGGAGTGGAAATAGAAACACGGCTTAGAGATGCGGCTCGACGAGCTAGAGAGGCCATGCCTTTGGGCTTGAGCGAGACAGAGAGCACAGTGTGGTGGATGGTGGTGCTAGTGCCTAGTGGTATGGAAGGACACGGAAAATTTTTTAATAAGATTTTGATATTAAATTATTTTAAATATAAAATAAATTAATATCAAAATAAAATAAGTCCGACAAAAATAAGTTAGGTATTGTTAATATTTTTTAGCAATTTTTAATAAATTAAAATATCTAAATTAAGTTATAAATTTATTTGAAATTTGAATTTGTTTTACGTCATTTCTTTTTTTTTTTTATTAGAAAAATTTAGAAGATATGTAAGCTGTTCCATCACTAATGGTTTGATCTCACCAATTAACTTAACTTGTGGTTTTAGATTAATTTTAACCTGTGAAAATTTTGATTTATTAATTTAAAAATAAATAATATTTGATAAATCTAAGTAAAATTATTATAATTCTTTTTGTGAAGAAATTTCTTATAACATTTCAATTCAAGTGAAGAGAGAGTATTAGTAGATGGAACAAATACAATATTTAAAATAAATCTCTGATTATTAGTAGAGAAAAAACTTGTGAAGTTATTGTGTGACAATTATACTATACTGGACCAATAAATTTTGTAAACTAATAGTCCATAAATTGGATATTCTTTTCTGTTAGTGATTCTGCTTAAATTAAGGTTACAACCCATAACTTTTTCACGTATCCAATATAAGTCATTTTTCAAAACTTGATTTTTAATTCTTCTCTTTAGCGCTTTCTTTTTTCCATCAACGTAGATGTAGATTTGTCACCCTTTGCAAAAACAATGTCCTAAATTAGGGAAAAAGAAGACGAACGCTTATTAACCAAACTCAGAGGTGCGTACAAAGTTTTAACAACAGCAAATTTTGTGAATGAGGCCTTGTTCATGATGCTAATTGACCACGATGTATTGACTTTTCTCCTTGGATATGACATTGTTGAATGCTATAAATGAGTCCACTAAGTTGAGAAAGGTACAGTTGCATAACTCAATAAGAAATAAAGTCTATTTTCTTGGTTTGAGCTCAACTGCCAATATGTGTATTGGACGAAATTCAGTTTAAAAGCTGGGTATCTAATTCTCTAGCATAAGAGCACCTCACCTATTTATAATTTATAATTGTTTCACTTCCTTAATAGATAGTTGTAGAAGGTGGAAATATAGCTAAATGTGTGATTGAGATGATATTCTAGATCTGTTTTTACTTAATTTTTAAAATATTTAGATATTTATGAAAGTATATAAAATATTTCTAAAAAATATCTATGACATTTAAAAATATTTTTTATGTTCCTTTAGAGCCAAAATGTTTTATTTAAATATTTATATTATTCTTGAATCCTTATAGTCTAATAAGTACATATACTACAAATATGAGATTCTTAGATACTACCAAATATTGTTTACCTACCTCTTATAATTTTTATGTTAAACTATCAATACCAATGAAATATTATAATAATATAATAAATACTAATCTTCTACAATGTCTTACAGGGTACTTGTGCACACCCTCATATGTTTATCTGTCATTGTTTGTATGAATTGAAATTTTTAGGTTCTTCAATAAATGAGGCTCAAATTTGTAATTTGATAATTTTTTTTACATGTTTTTTAGTTAAAAATAACATATTAAAAAAAATAAAATAATTTATATTAAATTTTAAAATTATTATTATTATTATTATTATTACTATATAGTCAAAGTTAAGTTAATGTTAAATTATTAACTAACAGAGTCGCGAGTATTTTCACAAGCTTGCTTGATGATTGCTAGCCTACTCGACAGTCTCGTGTGTGAACACTTATATAAAGAATTTGTGGAGTTTAAGTTTCTCTGCCCATTCTTATTTGGTATAATGAAGAGCTCAAGATTTTATGTTTATCAGACAGCCATATCGTGGAGTGTTTATATAATGTGATTAGCTTGATCAGGGTTATCTGTCACTGTCACTGAGAAAGACTTTGGTCTTAGGCTATGAATCAAATGCTACATAAAAAAAACATTATCAATAGAACTTTGTTTTGCACCGAAATTCTCCTGCAATGAATTGATATCCCGTTCTAGGGAGGATCTCTTCGCAGTCTATGTTTACTTTGTTTATCAACTGCTGGTCTTGCTCTACCTCTACCTAAAACACATCTAACTGTTGTGTAACTAATTTTTGTTATCATTTATTTATCTACAAATTACTTATATATCACAGACATACAGTTCAGCTCAAAATGAGTATACAACAACTTGACTGAATTGAGAAAAAGACAAAATAAGGATCCCTTTGGAAAAGTTTGGGCTATTCTTCATGTGCCAACCAAAACCCAGAATATTTTGAGATTCGTTTGATGGAGAACCACATTGAACTTTGACTTTATTATGCATCAGTTATTTCTAATAAAATGACTACTAGGACCTTTCAGTCTCAATTTGCAGGAAATTTTCATGAATCAAGTGAAACCTTGAAGAATATGATGTATGTTAATTTATAGGATCGAAACATTTAAAAATACCAGTACCTACTCACTATAGTTATAGGCTAAGCTTAAGTAAGAGCACTAACTACTTTATTTGATTTTCCTTTTGGCTAAGAAATAAATTAAAATACTACTTCCTGAGATGAATTGATGTTACCTAATAAGTATAAACCAATCTAATCCACTCAATTAATATCTTACCAAATGTATTATCTATCGATTTTACACGTATCAGAATTATTTTTCACGTACACAATCCATTCATCTTCATTAAGTCACAAGATTCTCACCCTAACTACTCCTCCAACTCCAAAAGCATATTTTTATGAGAAAAGATCAGAAATGACGTGTCTTTATATTACATGAGCCTTTAGGCAAGTAAAAAGTTGCGGCTTGAACGAGTTGGAGGGTTGAAGTGGTCAGTTCATTCTAGTAGGTAGTTACTATCTGCAGATGTATCATCTATGCAAGGAACAAAATGTAATTTGAAATTATTGCACTTCTTATCATTCTAGTAGGTAGTTACTATCTGCAGATGTATCTTCTATGCAAGGAACAAAATGTAATTTGAACTTATTGCACTTCTTAATGGAGAAGTTTTAAATGCCCCTTAAATCATTTGGAGCATCGATGCTCGAAGATATATCACTATTGATATGTGAGTAAAAATAATTAATGATTAAAAAATGTTACAGATAACTTATATTTTAAATAATCTTTTTTCTCTTATATTTCTCTCTCCTTTATTTATTTATTTTAATCAGTTTTCACACATTATTACTCTCATCCAAGGAGGAGAACGCCAATACTTCAGTTTCTCTATTGGCCACTGTCCATGTCTTCTTCTCCTTGCGCAAAACCCATTTCCACTTCACTCTCTACAAGAGTTTCACTTTACCATGTTTCCATTTTGCATAATATGTGAGTATGAATCTTGCAACTTCAAATGCACAATGAAAGTGCTGAAACCATGAACAAGAATAGAACTATCCCAACCAACACATCTGCTCGTGCATCGCAAATCTGTCACCTCGTCCCAGATCCACCCATCTCAGTTTCCACGAACTACCATAAGTGTCGAAGAATAACTTGGGACATTTTTGAGTAGTGGTGATAGCAGCAGGAGTGAGAGATTCTAGAGAGAGAGAAACTAATAACAAAACTACAAAATCCTATTTAAAAAAAAAACTTGAAGAGTCAACGAAAATTTACCTGTAAAAACAAGTAATTTTTAAGAAGCATTGTTCAAAATCTTTTAAGGAGTATTGTAAATGTCTCCCTTCTTGGAAGTTAAAAAATTATGACCACTAGGGGTGATCGCGGGTCCGACCCGACTTGTGTACCTGAATCGACTTGATATAATATATTTGGGTCAGTTCGAGTCATCGTGTTAGTTCTGGTCAAACTTGAATAACCCGACTTCTAATTGATTCGGGTGACGGGTTGAGTAATTTAACCCGATGACCTGACCCGATGATCCGAGTAACGACGTCGTTATAAGTAATTCCTATTAAAAAGTGTTCACAATCCGACCAACCCAACCACCCAAAAATAAGAAAAAAAACTTTTTTGTTTAAAATTTAATCAACCCGATTACTCGACCTGAACCAACTTGATTATCATCAAGTTGGTTCGGGTCGGGTTACCCAAAAAATTATCTAAAACCGACCCGACCCAACCATACTTTGATTAGTTAGTTTGGACTTTTTTCTCCTCAAACCCGACTCGACCTGTATGCACCCCTAATGACAAGAAATAGTTTTCTACGAGGAATGCGTTCAAGTATTTTCTTAAGTTATAAGAATTAAATTAATTGAACATAGTTGCTTTCGGAAATTCCAACGACGATTTCTTAGTCATTTTAAATTCTAACTGAAGATTACTCAATCGAAGTTCAAGACTTCAAGTAAAATAAGCATTTTCCTATGCGAGCACTACATTTGCACAAAATAATCATTTTTTCTTCTTTCTAATGGGATAAAAACAACAACATTTCAGTCACTGTAAAGAAATCAAAAGAAAATAACAAAAATATAAGCAGAATGAAAAGAGTTCAAACTTACACTCTACAAGTGTACTGTATATAAACTAATCCCTCATGTTCGCCCAAATGAAAAACCATTCTACTTTTGTGTAAACATTTGCTATATCAGCAGCCTTTGTATACAAAATACTTCTATCCCTCTGAACTTCCATTTGTAGTTTATACATAGATATATACTAATTTTGTTGATCTACTATTTACATAAAGACGTACCAAGTGATCTCTGACAGTAAAAGCAGCTTTTGATATTTTCGTTCTCAACGTTTAAGTTGAATGAGACTGCACTTCAGGCTTCTTTCTTTAAGCTGCCAACACATACCACAAATAAAACATTTAATGTCTAAACAATACGTGAGCAAAAGTCTTCTGATGTTTCAAAAATTGACTACAAAGCTTTGTTTTGATTGACATGAATGGAAGTTTAACTAAGTTGTATCCTTCTTTGGTTCTTGATTTTTTTCTATTTTCTTTGGTGAAGGAAGAAGAGGAACACGACATGAAAAAAAATAAAAAAAACTAAAGACAACAATAAAAATCACGAGGCATTGAAACAAGTAATATTTAGTTACCTCGAGGACACAGATGGTCTGGAAAAGATCAAAGAACTCCTGTAAGAGCAACTTCTCTTGTGCAACAACTGCTGCTAATTCTGATATCAACTCAGAAGTCTTGTCAGCCTGCTTATGAAGGAATTTCAATTTTAAAGTCCTCACCAGATAATAACAGAACTAGTGCAGTGTTACCAAACATACCGCAGGTGAAAAACTAGTTAACACTGACTTGACGGATGCTGTGAGATCAGATGCATGCCGCTGAGCAATGGACGCTGATTGTATTTCCACCTGTAAGAATAAGAGTTCTGTAAATGCAGTTTTCTTAATACTGAGGCATAATTGTGTTTTATTAGACCTACCTTTGCACCTTCCAGAAGGGGAACTTTGGAAACAACAGAATGCAAACATTCCTTCATCACAATAATTGCTGCTAGGTGTTGCCTTTCCATACCTCCCCATGTTTCCAATAGCTTCATCTACCAAAACACATCAACAATACATATCAACAAAGATGAAGAATTAAATCACTATGATAATGCATTTGGTCTAATACTTACTTGAGAATGCAGTACAAAATTGAGCTTCATCTCAAGCTTTTCTCTCAAGCTGTATATCTTCTTTTGAAGCACTGAATGTTGCAACTTTGCGATATCATCCAAAGCATATATCAAATTGCTCTAAACACATTCATAATTCACAAAACATTAATCCATCCATTCCCATTTGCTATAAAAATCATTAAGTGGTAAACTATACAAAAAATAAAAATGTGAGGCATGTTGAAGTTATATTAACGCCATTTATGTGTCTTCACCCAACAGTTTAAGTTTTTGCTTTTAGGAGAGATGATTCATGACATGAATGCATACTTGTGCCTGATGAGATAAGTTTTCATTCACAGCCTGAGCTCTAGCATTTGAAAACCGCCATTGGATCAACCGGTTATCAAGCAAACGCAGCTTATGAACAGCCTCCGAGTTTCCAAACCCCATAGGTGATGACGAACTCGATGAAGAAGAAGAAGATTTCTTAGTCCTGAAGAGATCAAAACCCATGCTCAGAATTTTCTCCACACTCTTGTTGGGAGGCCTCAAGCTTGAAAACGACAAGGGTTTCTCCTTGCTTTCCACAGATATAGACGGTGACCCTGACCTCCCTGGTGACAAAGCCCACTGAGACTTTGAGCTCTTGTACCCGATAAGCGAATTAGCCCTCTTGATCACTTTTGGAATAGTGAATTTCTTCATCATTGATGAGTCATCTGAAGACAATGGATTCGAAATATCCGAATCGGTAGTCCCTCTTTGAGCTCTTGTTGCTCCATCACTCATGTACTTCGAGGAAACCACCCTGCCCAATTTTCTCGAGCTCGATGTTGTTGTTGGAGAATTGAAACAATCAGATTCTGAATCAACTGAATTGGTGAAACAATCCGAGTTTCTAGGGGAAGACAAGGATTTCTTGTACAAAGCATTCTCGTCAAAAGACAATCTTCCGGGAACAATGCCAGAATCATTAGAATTAGAATTGGGTTTCTTCACACACGATGTTGATGATTTTCCAGGAAAACTAAACTTTCCTGTGTACCTCATGGACCCACCAATAATGGGTTGATCGTTTTCTTTGAAACCATTGTTGTTGTTGTTGTTCCTATCCTTCTCGAAACTCTTCAACTCACTCTCCCTGCAACTCCTCTGTTTACTGAGAGAAAAAACAAAGCTTGTTGTCTTTGTTGATTTCTCGCGATCAAGGTGCTCCCTGAGCCTGTCGTTGCCGATATGATCGGCGAGAGTGCCCGAGTTTCTCTTCGCTGATGAAACCCAGTGTTGACCGAGAGAGAAAGTTGAGTCTTCGAGGCTGCGATGGTGGTGGCTTGAATCGGCGGAGGTGAACCCGGGTTTGCGTCGAACTGGGGAGAGGCCTTCGGTGGGAGATGAGGAACCGGGTTCCGATGGGGCGGTTGAGGTCGGAGATGGAGACATAAACCGGGAACTTACTTGACGGTTTCTTGGTTTGGAATCCGTAGAGACAGAGTCGTTAGATTCACTCTTCATGGATTACAGAACAGAGCAGAAAGTAGCAGAGAACAGAGGAACATGTGTTGTTAATATGTTTAGGTTATATGTAACGTAACAGTAATAGCATGAAAATGGCGCGGCAAAATATTAATACAGAGATATGCGCCGGCACATGTGGGGGCTGGTTTGTTTTGTTTTGCTGTGATGTGAGTTTCAAATTATTGGAGTGAGAGTGATTCACCTTTTTGAGGTTTTCATGTATGTTGTAGTTAGATTCAGGGTAGATTCTTAGATGCACGTATATAAAAGGCAAAGTTTCCAAATATATATATTTATAAGGGAGTGCTTTTTTATTATCATCTTATCATTAATTGGATGTCATCATTATTTTTAACTATAATTATTCTATTTAAATTTTAATGTTGATTTTTTTATGAGTCACAAGAAGGAGAAATTATCTCATTCAAATATTGGACTATGTCACAAGACTCAACCGAAGCTTTGTGTCGACGTAATTTAATTTTATCTGTTGAGCTAATCTCGATTAACATAACATAGTTATAGATAATACGGTTAACATATCTGATATATAGCATGTTTGGTTTAGCTTTTAGTGTCTCAAAATAATGGTTTACATAAAAATTACAAGAGATAAGCTTGTACTCAAATTATAGTTTCGGACTTTGCAAAAGCTAAAGCAATCTTGCTACTGTAAGCTTTGATTAATATGGTATGATAACATTGTTTTACGAAAGAGTATATTTAATTAAAATCTGTAGTAAACTAGAGGGTGTGGTTGGAGGTAAACATGGAAAGTGATGTTTTTATTTTAACAAAGCGGTGAAACTGGGAAAACAAGCAGCCAAGAAGTAGACAACAACAGATGTGGAAGTGATTTAGTGAGAATTCCGCCCGTTTGTGTAACGCCGGCTGTTTGAGGGGGCAACGGATTCAATGGGTACATGCCACGCGTTAGGGGTGTTTGATGAGTAGTTTGAGTAAGTTTCGGTGTATTTCTTGAGAGAAATTTGTGAATTTGACATACATTAAAAGAAAAAATATTTTTGTTAAAATAATTATCAAAATATGAAATTAAAATTTTATTACACATAATACATTTTAATTAAAAATTATATATGTTTTAAATAAATTAAAAAATCATATAATCGAGTTAACACAGACATAATAAGTCTTAAATAAGATAAATAAATATAATAAATCTTTAAGTTAATATAAGTCTAAAATAAACTAAAACAAGCTAACAAATCTCAAAAACTATAAACAACAAATCATATTAACGAACGGAAGTTAATGTTATTATATCTAATATATGGATTGACATAATCATTTGTTTTATTATCAATTTCTTAACATACTTGTTGTCATCTAAGCGATTCATTAAATTTTTATTGCAATGGTATGTTAGATGTTTTATGAGTTTCTCATCAATATTTTATTGACAACACTTTCAATATGACCACAATGTGTACACCTAAACTTAATTAGTATAAAAAAGTTAGAAGAAAGTATTTTGAAATGTCACAATAGCTAAATGATTTTTATTTGAAAAAAAAAAAGACTACTTGAATGAGTTAAGTTTGTGTGGATTAGCACTTTCTAAACTCACTACTTAACACATACGTAGTAGATCGGAGTGTTTTTTAACACGAAGACAACTTATAAATCTAATCTAACTTGCATATTATAAGTTGAGTTGAATTTAAATTCGTAAATTCTTAAGTTGACCTAATTCGTTAGACACTTAGAAACTTTGGAATTTTTATCTTATTAATGAATTACCTTAATAAACTTAGAAAACTATTAAATACTTTATAACTTCTCTAATATTAAAAATTTAATGTTTTTATTTAAGAACATTACTCTTAACACAAATTAATGCTTTTATGATATGAAAACCTAAAAAGAATGTGTCATTATGAAATTATCAACTTATTGTTTAGTTTATCTTTCTCGTAAAAAAAATAAACTTATTTACTTTGTTTATTTTACAAATACCGTTATAATAGGGATACAATTTTTTTTTGTCATTTTTCATGAAATTATTAATTCAATCGATTAACATTTCTTACCGTTTTGATTTCCACAAGAATGAAATCAATAGTGACATTTTAACCGTTTGTACTCTTCAATGCAATGCTGATAAATTGAAGACTTCAAATCAAATACTGATATTTGACAACTCCAAGAGCCAATGCCCAATGGCTCTACATTGTGATTGTTTGCTAACACTAAATTTGTATTATCCATTACAATTTCAAAGAAAAATAACTGTTACATAATGAAAGAAGCACTTTTAAAAACGGTGCTGTCTTTTCCTTCTTCTGAACCTCAAATTTTTCTTTTAAGAGCTTAATGACCTCAATATTTGGCAGATATACATATAGTAGATTTCGGTCCAATCTGCGTTTAAATTTAAAATGGCTGGATAATCAACATTCAATTGAACGATTCTATGCGTATAAAAATAATATTATTAAAAAAATTTTATTTAAATATTTAATTATATTTTAAAAAATTAATATTTTATTTATCAGATTAGAAATATTTAAAAAAATAAAAAAATACCAAATATATTCATTCTGTTTAGCCAGATGTAAAATCTATAAACGAAGGGGCAAGACGAAATTTGATTATCATTTTATTAGCCAACATTTATACCGGTTTTCTAGTTTCCCTTAAATAGGCTATAAAAGATGGAATTAATTAATATGTGAAAAATAAAGTCTTGTGGAACAGAATAATTAACTTTAATTCACCAAAACTAATCTTAATAAAATTGAATGGAAGTAAAAATAAAATTATTCAAACAAAAGCTTAATTGTTTATTACCTGATTATCCTTTTATTAAAAAATTGTTAACAGACAATGAATTTGTAACTCAATTGACATTAGCCTAATCCTATATCTTTGAAACTTGGATGCCATGTTAGTGTGGAAGGTTTGATCCTTCATTGTATACCTCACAAAATTTATTTTTTCTTTAAAAAAATATGAATAATAATTGCCTATTACTTTTCATTCCGAATCTTACAAAAAAAATCTAATGAATGGCCACTACTTTTCATTCCTAATCTTTTGGAGTTCAAACTAAAAAAAATCAATGAAAATTGCACTGTTGCAATAAAGGATGAGAATAATCCACGTACTTTTCCCACAGGGGCTTGTATTTTTCCATCCCAATTTTCAACCACGGTTTGTTGTTCCCATTGAAGTGCAGTACAGCACCCCTCTCTATCAACTGAGCATCAACATCTGTGTAGCCAAAACCCAATACATGCCATGATGGATCCAAGGGCTCAGTTAACCCATAAAACGTCAACAGCCCAGGTGGCAAGGTACCAAGTTTCCACAATGTTCTGTCTACATTCTTTTCCTGCCAGTAGTGGTAGATGCCTGTTACATTCCTTTTCCTCCATTGAACCAAATCAAATACGTTCATTCCAAATGCCCATCCACAAGCATCAGGATCAAAATGTGCTCGTATAAGAGGATGAGAGTAGTTCAAATATGTATGGTATCTATGAAATGTCTCCAAGCATGTCTCAACAGCTCCATTAACATTGGCATTCAAATCTATAGAAAAAAGATCAGAAAGATCCTTCTGAACCACAACATCATCATCCAGGAACACCACCTTCTTCAGTGCAGGAAAAACTTCAGGGATATAGAACCTCAGGTGGTTAAGCATGGATAGATATTTTGGGTTACGATACTTGATAGGTGTCCTGCCATCATCACTGTTGCCTTTAAAATAGTAGTTTTGCATATCTGAGTCTTGAAGTTGCTTAAGCACAGGAACATATGAAGCATTTAACCAACAGAAGTCTTCAAACTTTTGAACTTCAACAGTCACCCCATGGAAATCATTTACAGCAAACCATGCCTTCATCGCAGCATAATTTATTTCATCAGTGACAAGGTGAAAAACAACCATATATGGATTTTTAGAATTTATTGCAGTTGAATTGACCACAACTGAAGTAGCAAGAATGTTATCAGAGAACACACAAAAATGGTAAAGATTGTTATCCTTAAGTTTCATCTCCACTTGCCTGTTGTCCTTCAATATCTTTTGCAAACTAAGATTTTTGAACCATTTAGATGTCAACCGGACACCAAGGCAGTATAGGCTCTTTGGGACTTCTTCAGCAGCTATTTGTCCATATTTTGAACTCTTTTCACTTACAGAATTCTTCTGTTCTTCAAGAGCTTGAATTCTTGCTTTTTGTCTCATGATCATGCTTGCACTGTCATAATGGAGCTGCTGGGCCTGATATAGCAATAATGCCATATCGTGAATAGCACGTTCTGATTCCATGATTGTTAAAGGAGCACGCCTAGTGGCAGCATTTGAGAGGAGAATCTGTGAATTGCGGATCTGGGTACCTAATTCCCAAGCATATTGGAGATTCTTATTTTCTTTGGCAATTACAACAAAAGCTTTTGCCAGAACTATCTGATCATTCAGTTGTCTGGCCACCGAGTTGGGGCTTAACATCTCTTTGGTAATATTAAGGCCTTCCATAATCCTATCATTCCTGAAAGTTCTCTGCACAGCAGGATATACGAAGTAATTAGTAAACAAAGGACAATAGGGACCTCATCTCTCTCCCTCCCCAAAGAAATTATTATAATTATAATATTTTGACTTCATAATATGAAATTAAGCATACCATGGAAGCTGAACTCTAACAACTTAATCAAGTTCATGTACTATTCTGTATGATCCACACAAAATCCTTTCTGGCCAAGTTTGACTATTCACTATTACAATACTAATATTAGAAACACAAATATTATAAATATCTTTATAGGGAACAATGAATTTTCTCTTAAGTAAAGGAGGAGAATTCTAATATGGAACACTCCTAGGGTGGTCTATGGATGGACCAAGCACAAATCAGTCATTGATTTATTGTTAAAATAAATTAATGACTGAGATTAAAAGGTTAGATTCAACTAGTAACACTCAGATTCGCACATAAATTTAACTAGATCACTTTTTTTTGTTGAATAACTGTATATATAATGAATTTACAGATTTTAATTGGTAATTTTTATATACACCTAGATCTGCATATAGATACTGTTAGATAAAAAAAGATGGTTCATCTATGGACCCAAACAAAATGGGTCCATGATAGCCTTCTCCAGTAAAGGAAACGTATGTGACATAACTTAAGACAAGTGCAACATCTGGAAACAATACTATTCTCGCTATTGCATAAAAAGGTTCACCAATAAGCTGGTAGGCACACACCCCATCCGCATACAGTTATATCATTGTAGTAATTTTAGCACAGAGTGGTAGCAAGTTATGGATTAACCCAATAGTTAAGTGAAGTTTTTCTTCATTCCCAAGAAGGGGAACAAGTACAATTTGCCTGCTGTAAGTTGATGGCTTCACACAAATATGAACATGAACAAGTCCAATATTATGAACTTGCAAATGTCATTGAGCCATGTTGGACTAACAAACAATAAAAATAAAATGTGCTGTAGTTGATGTCTTAAGAAATCCAGCAGTTTATAACATCTCATCCAGCATAACACCACCATTCAAAATTATTAAGCACTCAAGTTCTGACAGATGTAAGATTGAGCACTGAATGGAAACAGTCTATATATTTGTTAGTTGGTACGAGGTGACAACACAGAAGAACACAATGAAATGAATAGCCTGAGACGTGAGTAGACACTGTCCTCAAAGATTTTATCGCACGGGTGTGTGAATCCCCTAGGATTCAACAGGCTCGTCTCGGTGGAAGCCAAGGTAACAGAACAGTAGTGAAGTTTCGGTGTAACCCAGGAAGAAGAAGAAGAAGAAGCAGTGTTGGTTTTGGTTAAAGCGTTTTGAATTTAAAAACTTATGAAAATGTGTTAAGTATAACAGATTATAAAGCATGTGAACGTTTGAACGTGTCCACCTCGTGTCCGCCTCACATAGAAACATGGCCACCCCATGTAGGAACGTGGCCGCCTCACGTCGGAACGTGTCCACCTCACGTTGGAACGTGGGAGGTTAAGGACGTGAAGACCAAGTCAAAAACGAGATAAGAAAATAGCCTTTTCTTAATAATTAGCACAAAGATAATTAAATAAAATTGGAGCAAAAAACTTGTGAGGCCTCATTATCGTGCGCGCAGGGGGGGCAAATTGCATTATTTGCACTGACTTGGCCCAACCGAGGCCCAACATTGTGCGCGCGAGTCCATTCCTCTTACAAGCTTATCTAACAAGCCCAAAACATAAGTTACCTTATAAACTCTTAAAACTTTGAAGACCAAGCAATGTGGGACTTTAGACTTTTGAAATATCATAAAAAGCTAAAATAACAATCCCCCACATATTTCAAAAGTTTAAAGAATATTTAAGAAAATTTTAAAAGCAAGATTTTTCCTGGGTTAACACCACGGGTGTAAATGCATCGAATCTGGTGTCTTTTGGACTATGAACCAGACCTAGACGGATGAGACATAACATACAGTGAGTTGGTGAAGTAACCTTCTATGAACCAGAAACACTTTGTGTACATTAGAGGTCTACCAGTCACACTACACCCCCACAATTCTTGCTGTTGTCGCTGTATTGCGCTAATAGGTCATGCGCGCATAATTCATGAGTGCTCTAGAGATATGCCATAATCTCATACAAGCAGGCACTTGACACTCATATAGGTGATTTCATCAAGTGTATACTGCAAATCATACACCACCCATAAGGGATATGAAAATCATTAAAAGCTTTTAAGCTTATCCTCTCAATAATGCAGTCTAGCACATCTCACACCATAGGAAAGGACAAAATTATTAGTGCTAGCAGAACTAACAAGTGACTTGTTTTTACCCATATGAACCTTCTTCATGGGATCTCCAATCATAAAGGTTAGGTTACCATCACTGTTAATTTCAAATTGGCTTAAGTCCTATTCCCCTCGATGTTTCTTATATTGGTTTCCTCACAAGAGGCTTTGTCAGAGGATCGGCCAAGTTCACTTCTGACTTCACATAATCAATTGATATTGTTCCATCTTTTAGCAGCTGCTTTACCACATTATGCCTCAATTGTATATGTCTGTTTTTGCCATTGAAGGTCTTATTCTTTGCAATGGCTATTGCCGCTTGACAATCACAATGCATAGACACTGACGGTGTGGGTTTTATTCCTAAAGGAATATTTGCCAAGAAGTTTTTTAACCACTCAGCCTCACTACCAGCCAACTCCAGAGCTACAAACTCTAACTCCATAGTGGATCTTGCAATTATAGTTTGTTTGGCTGATCTCCAAGTAACCGCTCCACCACCAAGTGTGAATACATAACCACAAGTGGATTTTGTCTCATCTGAATCTGAGATTCAGTTAGCATCACTATATCCTTCTAATACAGCGGGAAATCCACTATACACTATACCATAGTTCATGGTACCTCTCAAATATCACATGAGTCTAACAAGCGCAGCCCAGTGATCCTGATTTGGACTTTGAGTATATTGACTCAATCTCCCCACAACATATGCTATGTCTGGTCTCGAAAAATTCATTAAATGTAATAAACTTCCAATAATTTGGGCATACTCAGATTGAGCAACAGGATCACCTCTATTCTTTTTTAATTGTGAGTTAGAATCATAAGGGGTACTCATTGGTTTCGAGTCATAATGACCAAACTTTCTAAGAAGTTTCTCTACATAATGTTCTTGGGATAGTGTTATACTATCACCATTCCTTATGATCTTTACTCCTAGTATTACACTTGCTTCACCCATGTCTTTCATATCAAACTTAGATGCAAGAAAAGATTTTGTTCTTATCACAATATCATTACAAGTACCAAAGATAAGCATGTCATCCACATATAAACATATAATTACACATTCACCATTCATTAATTTAGTGTAAACACATTTATCAACTTCAATAGAAGTAAAACCATCATCAATCAATATTTGATTAAATTTTTTATGCCATTGTTTTGGTGCTTGTTTCAAACCATATAAGGATTTGAGAAGTTTACATACTTTATTTTCTTGACCACGAATTACACATCCTTCAGGTTGTGTCATATAAATTTCTTCTTCCAAATCACCATTTAAGAAAGCAATTTTTACATCCATTTGATGAATAACAAGTTTGTAAATTGAAGCCAATGCTATCAAAATCCGAATTGAAGAAATTCTGGTCACAGGAGCAAATGTATCAAAATAATCAATATTTTATTTTTGGGTAAAACCTTTTGCTACTAATCTAGCATTGTATTTTTCAATCGAACCATTAGGATTATATTTCCTTTTAAAAATCCATTTGCAACCAATAGGTTTTGCTCCAGGAGGTAAATCAACTAAAATCCAAGTATTGCATTTTGAAATAGAATCAATTTTAGTTTTAATAGCTTCTTTCCAAAATTGAGCATCAGAAGATGAGATGAAATAGCTTCAGAAAAAGACAAAGGGTCATTTTCAACGAGATAAGTGTAAAAGTCATTTCCATAAGATGTCTCTTTTCTTTGTCTTTTACTCCTTCTCAAATCCTCATATGAGTTTTCACAATTATTTCCTGAAGAAATATTTTCTAAAGAAATATTCTCTAAAGATTGTTTATTTCCAGATTTTAAAGGAAATATATGCTCTAAAATTTCAACATTTTTAGTCTCCATTATTGTATTATAATCAAGCACATCGCTTCGTAAAACAAGGAACCTATAAGCAAGAGACTACGTCAACAGTAACAATAAACATACAATCAAGTTTTGGTTCCTATTTTTCTTTTCTTTGGATCAGAAGCATTGCCTTAGCTACACACCCCCACACTTTTAAATATTTTAAATTAGGCATATAACCTTTCCATAATTCATAGGGTGTTTTACCGCTTTTCTTATGAGGTATTCTATTTTGTAAAAAAACATGCAGCATAAGGCTTCTCTCCAAAGGTTATCGGGTCTTGAGGAACTAACTAGCATTGCATTCATCATTTCCTTTAATGTTCAATTTTTTCTTTCAAATTTCACCATTAGATTCGGGTGAATAAGGGGAGTTACTTCATGTATTATGCCTTCTTTTTTCACAAAAATCATTAAATAAGATATATTCACCACCCCTATCGATCTAACCCTTTTAATTTTTCTATTTAATTAATTTTCTACTTACGCATTTATAGGAAACAAACATTTCTAAAGCTTCATCTTTATTTCTAATTAAATAAACCTTAGTGTATCTAGAAAAATCATCTATAAAGGTCACATAATATTTTTTACCACCTCTAGTCATTGTATTTTTTAAATCTCCTAGATCAAGTATGAATTAAACTAAGTAATTCAGATTCACGTTGTTGTATTGAAGGACAAGATTTTTTAGTTAACTTAGATTCAATACAAATATCACATTTATTTAAGCATACATCACTAGTCGCAGAAATTAAACCAAGACATCGCATTTTCTTAATATAAGAAATATTAACATGTCCTAATCTAGCATGCCACATATCAATGAATCAATCAAGTAAGCGTAAGAAGATGCAACTTTATTAATAATTTCAGAAATACTGAGTACAAAAAGTCCTTGATCACTATAGCCCTTTCCCACAAAGACATTATTTTTTGTCATTACTATATTATCAGATTCGAATGACACTTTAATCCCAGCTTTTCCCAACAATGATACAGAAATCAAATTGGCCCTAATATTAGGCACATGGAGTACATCATTCAAAACCAAGGTCTTCCCAGATGTGAGCTTTAGAAGAACTTTCCCTTTTCTCGAAACTGCAGCAGTTTGAGAATCTCCAAGATACACAAGTTCTTCATCATCCTCTACAGAAGTGTAGGAGGTAAAAGCATCTTTGTTTGCACAAATATGCCTGGTAGCACCAGAGTCTACCACCCATTTGTTCACACTGGTCACAATGTTAATTTGAGAAACGACCGCAACCACAATATCATCTCCTTCGGCCAAATTTACATTCGGCTTAGGAGGATTGTCGTTTCTCACTCTATGCCTGCATTGAGGAGCATGATGACCTGGCTTTCCACAAACATAGCAAGCTCCTTTCCTTTTGAAAGTGGGATTAGTAATTTTAGGAAAGTGATCAGAAGACTTTTTGTTATTGACATACCTTTTTTTCGATGGTTTATTCTGAACCAGATTTGCTCGAGAAGCCAAAGCCTTCGCCCTGCAAAATGATAATGTGCGTTATCGGGCCCGAGGGTGACAATTGCTTGTGCTTGTGCTTCACATTGCTTGTAGTCCTTCCACGATGGAGGCAGCTTCTCGATAAGGAGTCCAGCAACAAATTCGTCTAGGAGGGTGATGTTTTCGGCCTTGAGATCCTCCAACAGTTTATGATATTCATTGATCTGAACCTTGATATCCTTGTCGTCGGTCATCTCCCAGTGGTAGTAGTTGCCGATGACGAATTTCTGTTTCCCGGCATCTTCAGCGGTGTACTTGATGGTCATGGAGTCCCATATCTCCTTCGCATCCTTGTAAGAACAGTACACATCGAACAAGTCATTAGACAGTGTGCTAATAATTGTGTGACGACATACCTTATTTGCATGTGTCCAATCCTGAATCAGTTTCAGATTGGCTGTCGATGCCGGCCTGGGTTCGGTAAGCGCGGATGCGACTCCATGCATGTCGAGGATTATGTGAACACGTTCCTGCCACCTTCTGAAGTTTTGGCCACCGAAAAGCTCAATCTTTGAGATATCTGGAAATGGCTTTGCGTAGGTGACCGGAGGTGGAGGCGGTGGAAGAACGGCCTCACCGTTGGTGGGAGTGGGAGCCTGGTTGTCAATATTGTTGTCAGCCATAGTATGATAACATCCTTGAGATTGTTAGTTGGTACGAGGTGACAACACAGAAGAACACAATGAAATGAATAGCCTGAGGCGTGTGAGTAGACACTGTCCTCAAGGATTTTATCGCACGGGTGTGCGAATCCCCCAGGATTCAACAGGCTCGTCTCGGTGGAAGCCAAGGTAACAGAATAGCAGTGAAGTTTCGGTGTAACGCAGGAAGAAGAAGAAGAAGAAGCAGTGTCGGTTTTGGTTAAAGCGTTTTGAATTTAAAAACTTATGAAAATGTGTTAAGTATAACAGATTATAAAGCATGTGAACGTTTGAACGTGTCCACCTCGTGTCCGCCTCACATAGAAACGTGGCCACCCCACGTAGGAACGTGGCCGCCTCACGTCGGAACGTGTCTACCTCACGTCGGAATGTGTCCACCTCACGTCGGAACGTGTCCACCTCACGTTGGAACGTGGGAGGTTAAGGACGTAGAGACCAAGTCAAAAAACAGAATAAGAAAATAGCCGTTTCCGGATAAGGTTTATAAAAACTTAATAATTAACACAACATAATTAAATAAAACTGGAGCAAAAAACTTGTGAGGCCTCATTATCGTGCGCGCAGGGGGGCAAATCGCATGATTTGCACTGACTTGGCCCAACCGAAATCCAACATTGTGCGCGCGAGCCCATTCTTCTCACAAGCTTATTTAACATGCCCAAAACATAAGTTACCTTATAAATTCTTTAAAACTTTGAAGATCAAGCAATGTGGGACTTTAGACTTTTGAAATATCATAAAAAGCTAAAACAATATTTTGCTATTCAAACTAGTATTCGATTCAATTCACCACCCCTTAACTCTTCTTCCTCTCAAACTAAATATAGAAGAAGAAACACATACAGAACAGTGAACAAAAATATTCTGACATAGTTTAAATTTGTCAATTACTGCACACAAATATGTATATGAATGATGAATCCCAGAAAACCAAGACGACCCTCATAATAGGCATTAGAAAGAGGGGAAAAAAAAAAGAAAAGAAAGAAATATATAGATAGAGAAATGCACAAATTTCATCCCATCAACAGTCACCACTATCATTTCTCCTAAGTCTCATTGTTCACACACACAAAGGCAGTTGTCACTTTTTTTTTTCTCTCTCTCTCTATACAAAGAATGACAAGTAACCATCTGTAGCTGATACAATCCTAAAGACAAATATATATAATTCCAAAAGTGCAAAATTGATTACCTTTTTAAACCCTGCATCCCCTATCCAATCAATTTAACTTCAAGAAAATTCATTAATTAACTAATTGAGAAAATGCAAACAATTTTAAAAAAAAAAGATGATTTTTTTTGTTTACCCTGTAGAAACGGGGTGTGGACTCAGTGTTGGTGGTCCCTTTGCTGAGAATATAAATAAAGAAAAGAAGCACCACGCTACACAATGCCCACCACACCGCATCCTGCACCCTCCTCCTCACTGGCCTTCGAAAATCCGCGCCTCTTCGCCTCATATTCCAGCTTCCTCTACACCCCAATTGCGCACACTCCCTTTGGTGTTTCTTGTTTTTTCCCCCGGAAACTGTTTTTTTTTCCTGGAAAATGGTGTTCAGGGTGATGATGAAATTTGAGAGCAGAAGAGAGAAAATGGAGGGACCCAGATGATGAGGTAGTAGGGAAATCTGGTGGGTTTGGATCTTTGGGAATAAAGAACGCAACTTTGGAGAGAGGTTTTGAGTTTCCTTTTGTGGGCATAGAGCACAAGAGAGCTTCGTGTTCACTGAGTAAGCATAGAGAGAGAAAGATTAACGCTTTTGACAGATTACCAAACAAAGAGAACACTTGGGAATGGGATTTATAGGAGTGGGCTTCTGTGATTCTGTTTTCTCCTTCTTCTTTTTCTCTCTCTCTCTCTCTCTCTCTCTTTTTAAACAAGATTCTGTTTTCTCATTATTATTATTATTATTGTATACAATTTTGGTGTCAAACATATGTTATAAGAATTAATAGCCAATAATTACTTAAAAACTTAATTAAATACCAATACCCTTAAAAAGATTGTAGATACTCTAGCAAAATCTGATTTTTCATTTTTGTTACACCAATTGTATTCAATAAGGAGATAAGTATAACAGAATCTTCAAACAAAAAAAAAAAAAGAAAAGAAAAGAGATAAATCTTGTAAAACAAAAAACTAAAAAAAAAAAGAGTAAAAGAGATAATATAATCACAGAAGCCCAGTTAGTGAACACGAAGCTCTTTCGGCTCGTGCCCACAAAAAGAAACTCAAAGATTTCTCCAAAGTTCCGTTCTTTCTCCCCAAAGATCCAAACCCAGCGGATCTCCCTACTATCTCACGATCTGGGTCTCTCCATTTTCTCTCTTTTGCTAAATTATTTCATCATTACCCCTCAACAACATTTTCCCGAAAAACAATTTCCGGGAAAAAACAAAGAACACTAAACCGAGTGGCGCTGCTTAGTAATACCTCAATCTCTTTTATACGTGATTGCGCAAATACTAGTAAGTATGAAAAATATAAGACAAGTTACACACAAACAAAATTTAACGTAATTTGGTTTAATATAACTATATTTATAGAAGAGAAGAGTGGATACTCTCAATCTTCTTTAGCTCTCAACTTCTTCACTTATATCACTGTATCTTTATAAAGTCTCTTCTCATAGATTTTTTTATATAAATATTTATAACAAGAATAATTATATCATAATCTTTATTCTTATCAAGATAAGATTTTCCTAATTTTCTGTTTAAGAATAAATATATTACTTATCTTTTCATTGTCTACGTATTACTTGTAGATAGTTTAAATTTCAAATATGGAATTATCAATACTTACCCAAATAAAAATTTAGGTCAATTCAAACAATCTCTACATTTATCCAAATTTCATCTTAGCAAATAATTTTCAAATTGAGAATTTGAGTCAAATTCAATAATCTCAAATTTGAACCAAATTCCATTATTAACAAACATTTTCCAAAAAAAATTCAAAATCTTCTCTACCTTCATTATAAATATCATCAAACCACATAATTCAAATCACCACAATTAATAATTAAGTAAATCTTTCAATTAAATCTTTGTGCTTACACAATCATTATATATAACACATCACTTGGCTTCTATATTAAAAAGACTTTTGACACACTTGTATTGCTATATTAATTTGACATGTCACTTGACTTTCATTATCAAAAAGATTTTCAATGTAAGGGGCTAAAAAAACATCTTATCATCACGCAATTCTCAAACCTAATGCTAGTAACACTTGTTAGAAAATACCCCATCATCAACTTGTCTACAACTACAAGATAACATAGTGGAAATAGAGAGATTTAGAGATTCATTTCATTCATACTTGACGTGAAGAGAATTATTGTGCTCACTGATTAGCTAACTAGGGGATGACTCAAGAATTTAAATTGCATGAGGTATTAGATCATCCAAGAGATTTGACTAGGTTAATTTCTAATTATTTATATAGGGCTGCCTTACCCCATATAGTTTCATCTATATAATTTTTTTTCCTCCTCCTTTTCTTAAAAAAAATCATATTTTTTCTTGACATGATTGAACCATTTTAAAAGTAATTAATAAAATTTAAAAAATAACTTTTAAAGAAAATAGTACATCATTGTCTCATGCAAATGTTTACTAAAAAAATTTACCAAAAAAAATGTTCACCGAAAACAATTCACATTATCAGCCATGTAATATTTGTATCTTTGATATAATAATTTTATTAAAGCAATGTAAATATGATTTTGTTGGGGGAATCACTTATGTAATTGGAGAAAGACTTTAATTTTCACGCACGACAAATACAAAGTTTTATATCATCAATTAATCATAAATCACCATATATATAGTTTTTGAAGTAATTATTATAAATAATAATAATTTTAATGATATGACAATGTATAATTATATGAGAGTGTAATTTTTTTACACTAATAATACATTCAAATTAAATCTTTAAAGAAGAATTAACATCACCCACAAATTTAATGTGATTAAACCCAATATACTCATATCTATAAATAAAAATAGTCAAGTTTATTATTAAAATTAGATTATAACATAATGTGTGCACTTTCAATCTACTTTATCACACAATATGACAATTTTTTTTTTGTTAGATAATGTGGCAAAAATTTTCTATAATGCTTTTTCTTTGTTTTTAATTGACCTTTATAGAAAAAGAAACACGTATGTAACAAGACATTTAATTGCAGTTGCACAATTAATAAGGGTGAATCTCCGTCCATATTCAGTTTGTAAGTATTTGTTAAATCTGGAGGCTTACTCTAATCTTGAAGTAGGATAGTTACTCTTAATCTTAAATTTTAATGTAAGAAAAACACGACATTTAATTAAATTAATTAAAAAAAACTATAACAATAACATTATTACCATTGAAATCAGAGGACCAAAATTTAAATGTGGTAAAATTAACTAACTTTTTGTCCACGCGATCTATGTAAGGTGATAATGGGGTATGTGGAGAATGGAAAAGGAGCTAGGCAGACTCAAATCACATTTTTGCACAAGAATCAGTATTCTACAGTTTGTGTGCTGGAGGTTCCCACTAGCGGAATAGATAAAATTGGACATGCTGTGGTGGCATTTTTAGAAGTGATAATGGTAATTGGATACAGGCATATGCTCATCATATTGCAACTAGCACTGCATTTATTGCGGAGCTTTGGGGGATACTAGATGGAGTGGAGATAGTTTGGGTAGCTGGATTTAGATAGTCCTGGTGGAAAGTGACTCTAGCTCTATTTTTGCACTTATTAATAAGTTGGGGAACTCTATTAAGCAGCATCATCAGCTTGTCTAGTGGATAGCTTAATTAGAGGTGGCGTTCAACCCATTGGGTTGGTCCGCTAACTCGTATTTTTTTGCGGGTTGAGTTTAAGTTTTTAATTTATTTTTTATTTTCAACCCGCATAACTCGTCTTTGCATAACATCGGGTTAAGGGCGCAGTGCTTGGGTTGGCACGGGTTGAGTTTTTTAAAAAAAATGTTATAAATTAGTCTTATTATTTATGTTTATGATATTTTTATGAGTATGATACTTTTATTTTATTTATTTTATTTTTTTAACCTCTATAAATTATAATTTTTCTATTTTTAAATTTTTATGATTTTTTTTTTATTTTTTATACATTTTGTTTTATTTTTTGGATCAACTCACTTACTTTTTTTTTTTTTTTTTTCTTTATGCGACCAACCATCAACCCGCCAACCTCGCTAAAAGCGGGGTGGGTTAACTTTCCAACCCATTTTTTCAAAACGCAACCCGCCCACCCCTCATTTTTGCGGGTTGAATGCCAAAAAGCTTAATGGAACCAAAAAATTTGGGATATCAAATTTACACACACTTGGCATGATGGGAACTGTTGTACTGATTGGTTGGCTAATTGGGGGCTGCATCAAGAATTTAGAGTTCATAAAATGTTAAGAGTGTCCAAGAGACTTAATCAATCAATAAATATAATATATACAGAGAGAGTCCTTTAAAATTATGTTAAGTGATAGTTTTAAGTTATGTTATTAATGTTATTTGAATTTAAATTTTATTATTATCAAAAATTAAAGAAAATTGTAATTTTTTTTGTCAATTATCATTTTTAGATTATATTATCAATATAATATGAATTTAAATTTTAATATTATCCTATCAAATTTACACACACTTGGCATGATGAGAACTCACAACTATCATATTTCATAAAAAATTTTACAAGTATTATTTATAGATTACGTCACTATTGATTCATTATAAATTTGAACTTGAATTTGAATTTTATTATTATTATTTTATTAATATATATATATATATATATATATATATATATATATATATATATTGAGATATTTATTTATAGAATAAAATACTTTTGTTATGATGTTAAGGGCTGACAATAAAATCTTTAATTTTTAATTCAAATTCATCTATATTAAAATCAGTCTAATTCATTCTATTAAAATAATATATTTTATTGAATTGAATTAATAGATTAAATTTAGTTATGAATGGTTACTAATCTAACCATCCAAAAAAATGATTGGATATCTAATTAAAAATCAATCCAACTATACAATGTATTTTACATTTTTTTTGGTTCAAACAACTAAACGTCAAGGTTACTAACTAAAAGAATTTTTAGAGAAAATTTTTTTAAAGAGAGAAAGAAAATTTTTTAGAGAGACAATGAAAATTTTTAGAGAGAGAAAAAAACTTTTAGAGAGAGAATAAAAATTTTTAGAGAGAGAAATTTTTTTAGATAGAGAATGAAAATTTTTAGAGAGAGATATTAATTTTTTTAGAGAGAAAATGAAAATTTTTAGAGAGAGAAACATTTTTAAAGAGAGAATGTAAATTTTTAGAGAGAAAAAATTTTAAAGAGAGAAAGAAAATTTTTAGAGAGAAAACATTTTTCAAAGAAGAGAATGAAAATTTTTAGAGAGAAACAATTTTTTAGAGAGAAAATGAAAATTTTTAAAGATAGATTTTTTTAAAAAAATGAATGGGTTGGATATTCATCCATCTAATCTATTAAAATTGATTAATAGATGAATTGAATATTCATATATTAAATTGGGTCATTGATATATTAGATAATATTAAATATTTTATAATATATTTTAAATGAATTAATAGTTTATTTTGGATTCATCCATTATGACCCAATCCAAAATCAAATCAATCCATCCATTTGTCACCTCTTATAATATACATGATAAAATCAAGAGAATTAGTAGTTGTCACAACCCTTAAAACTCGAAACATGTTTTTAATAATTTTAGAAATTTTTAAAATATTCTTAAAATATTATATATAAACTTGATATTTGATGTTCTAAAAATAATAAAATAAATATTTACACTTTAACGTGAAATTTTTATATCACCTATGGTCACTTATGAAAATTATAAGTATATTTTCTTATTGTAATAAAACAATTATCATGTATTAATTTTTTATTTTTTATTTTTTTAATAATTCCGTGCATCATATCATACGATTGTTATTCTAATTAGATTAATTTTTAGTGATTTGTCTGAGCTATCTTATCCTGTATAGTTAATTTGATATAATTTTTCTTTTTTTTTTTTAAACATTTTTAATATACTAGGTCAATAAAAATGAGTAGTTAATTTGATTTTTTTTCACAATTAAATTTAATTAAATCTTGTGTCAAAATATTAAAAAATATAAAATGATTTAATTTCTAAAATCCAATGAATTTTATTCCTCTTAATTTATAAATTTCATCAAATTTGATAAATTTGTTATGATATGATTTAAAATAAATATATTATTTTACTTTGGTAATAACTACTTCTAACTACTTTATATAAGGTTAAAATATAAAATAATAAAATCAAATCAAATCAATTCTCATTTTAATAAATTCTAAATACAAAATTTAATTTTTAAATCAATTCAAATTTTTTAAAAAATTTCAAACACAAAATTTAATTTTTAAATTAAATTAAATCAATTCAAATCAAATTATTTTTCATTTTTATTCATTTCCAAACTTCAACCTTCAAAAATTTTCTCATAATATTATGATGGATAATTCATGAGACCTTGTCACATTTTTTAACATAAGAACTCCTGTAATCTCAACAGACATTAATGTTTATTGATGAGTGCAATGCAATATACTATAATTTATCAAATTCATTACAAAAACGGCAGCAAATCATTATTTTTGATCAATAGTTGGCTTCAGGTGTATCGGCATGTTCACGTGTTCGACGTTTACTCCAGTTATCTCCATGCTACTTGAATGCGTTTTGCTGCAAAGGCCCTCCAGTAGGGTGATTCATACCTTCCACAAAGGATGTCAAGTAATCATAAGCTGCTACAATAAAAGCAGAAACAATTTTTATCCCTTTCAAAACCAAAAATGATAAACCAACTGCTTCTACATTAACAATCTGCTAACAACAAAGGGAAAGAGCTACCACATTTCCACAGGTAATTGGTGGGATAAAAAATAGTTCTTCATCACCCAAAGAGGAGGGAACTGTATCATCAAAAGTTAAATCGAACTTGAGTAAGGGAGGGGGTACATTGCAAGTTGAGCTACAAGCTCATTGGCAATTTCTCTTTAAGTAATTCTTAGTTAAACACGGTGTACTATAAACACTCATATCATTATTTGACATATATAAAATTATGAAAATGATATTAAAAATTCACAAATATTTAAAATTGCTTTGATACATGTCCAACAATGATTTGAGAGTATAAAAAATAATATGATAGACTGTGCGTAGCTAAGAATTTTTGATAACTAGGAGAATAGGAAAGCCAAGTACTTAATGAACGTTGCTCACAAAGTTCTCAATTAGCTCTACTATAATGACACACTAATTTAAATCACACATGAATAATTATGCTGCAGAGACTAACCTGATAGCTCCTTGAACACGTTGAATCCGCAAAAATCTTGCAAAAAGACTGGTGACCTCATCAAGATCTGCAACTTGCAGTGCAAATGCTTCTACATTAGTTAAGCATCTAACTGTTCTGTTGCTAAGCAGTCTCTGTCCAGCAATCCTTATTTTTTTCCAATCTGCAACAGAATCAGCGTTTGATTAAACTACATATGTTATTGCCGGCAAAAAGAAATAAATAATTCAACTACCTTATTGCTTGAAAGTGTTTCTATAGATGAGTTCAAAGAGCTCATTATTGCAAAGCTAAGTTAATCGTCACTTTGTAAGTGTTTAAAAAGGCGTTAATAATAGACTGTACTTCTGTTTACTGAATAATGCTCTAGGCACCATGTGAAAAGTTCCTCGCCACAAACATCTCCTTCAGATAAGGAAACTGTAGTTTTATCTTCAATGCTCTCCACTTTTCCACGTATAATAAAAATCATCTTCTCAATTGGACCACCAGGATATTGAATTTTGCTTTCTTCAGTGAATATCTTCAGCTTTAGTCTTTCACAAATAGCATCTATGACTTGATCATCCATCATGCAAAAAATCCGAACCTGCATAATATTCTCATCCCTCAAATGATGTATTTAAATGTTATGTTTATTTTTATACAAAGTTGTTAATACATATGCACTTGCACGGGAGTGGGGGGGTGTCAATATAGTGATCGGAGGCATACTGCTTGTATATTGTAATTTCTTTCTCATATGGGTTTGAGGTGTACATATATATTCCGACTTAAGTTGTGATAAGAAGCTCATTACAGAATTTACAGCAACAAGGACTAACTCTCTTAAGAACATAAGCTATTAGGTGGAGGCTAATGAATAATTTAATATCTATAACACTTCTAAAGAAAGCTTGTGATCTCCAAATTAGGTGGAGGCTTTGTGCACAAAACATAATGATCAGCCTACAGTTTCCCAATTTCTGTCAGTGAGAAGACTTTGATTACCAATAAAAGAACCCGCAAACAAATGTTCAGGATAGTTATCAGTTACATCCTCAATGAGCAATTTCAAGATCAACTTAAGCCCAATACTGGGAATACAGGTGCAATAGTCAAAAGAAAAAAAGTAATATGCGGTCAGTACATGATAGAAATAGTACTACAACTCATCTGGATGTATACCAATGTGGAAAAAGGGTGAAGGTAGTGTAAGGACTTGTCGTGTGCCACAATTGGATCGATTTTCTGAGGGTTAAAAGTAGATTATCTTACAGAGAAAACCCAAGATTGAAGGAGAAACCCAACAAAGTCCTAAATTTTTGCAGGCTGGAGAGGTGTGCAATAGAGATGTCGTGACATGCAGAGATAGGCTGTTATTTCATCCTAAATATCAAGTTACACATTGTCCAAACCATAGCAAAGAGAATTTTTCATTTGAACGGTTTTATTTATTTATTTTATGTGCAAATAAGGCAGTTATTTTGTGAAAAAACACGCTAGTCAAGAAAAAAAAATTATTTCTCTAGTTTTTCCTTGAAAACATTTTTGTTCTCTACTAATGTACCAGTTTTTTTTTACCAAATTGCTATTGATGACAAAATTATATATCAAAATATCACAATTTTGTCTAACATAACATTTTTTATTTTTTTATGTCCACGTAAATAACGTCATTTACGTTGGCGTTTTCACGTAAATAACGCTAAAACATTTGACGTTATCTATATAGAAGCACTAACGTAGATGACATTATTTATGTAAAAACACCAAAGTGGATGACATTTTAAATTCTAATAACGTCGTACACTTTGGCGTTTTCTTTGTAGTAGCGCCATTACATTTGATGTTTTATGCGTTACATTATTAAATTCAAATATTCAAAGTTGTTTGGCACGAAAAATAAAGAGTGCATTCGAATATTAATAAACGGTTGCAAGGCAACGTTGGAATCAAAAAATGACAACAACAAAAAATTTTAAAAAAAAATTAATTAAAAAGTGCATTGGAATGAGATAATGCAAATTACGAAGAATTTAATTAATATTCAAATACATTTTTATTAGAGAAATGCTATATCATCCTAAAGGATATTCCTAATAATCTTCCTACCCATTAAAATATGACAAGTGTTTAACTTAAAACTAATAAAATATTAATTGCTCTGACTTGTCTCACTTTTTCTTTTTTTCCCAAATTTACCCCTCATAACCTACTAATTATTCAAAAGTATATGAAAAGACACTTTTTTCAATAGTAGATGAAAGAGTTTTCTACGTCCATTCTTACTCTGAAAGCTTCTTCTCTTCTGCTACTTATTTTACATCAATTAGTCATTTTCAATTCCAGGTACTGTTTACTATTATTGTACTTCTTTTCAATGGTGTCTTATTAGCACTTGAATGGATTTTTTTTACCACTTGCTAGTATCTACTGGTTATTTTTATCAACTCATCTTATTAGCCATCAACTGGTCATTTTTATCAACTCGTTATTTTGTAGTTTTTTGTCTTACTACTATTGTACTAGCTACTCGTCATTGTCATATTAGTACTTGAATGGAATTTTTTTGAATGGAATACAAAATAGCTTTATATGAGTAAAACTTAGCTTATTTAGGCGCTTGAGTACTTTTGTTTTGCACATGTAAATTGATAAATATTAGTTATTCCTACAATAAAAATTATTAATTATTGAGAATAGATAGTCAATTTGAATAAAGACAAAGACACAGTATACTATACATACAACTCTCATTGTATTGGTTATTTTATTAGTTTTTTTACTGAGCATTTTTCTTTTTTGGTTGCATTTCATCTTGAGCAATTGTTAGTGAAGTGGAATTTTTTTTATTAGAGTTATATTATGACAAAAAAATTAATTAGTATTTATGTTGATTTTCTATAACTTATATAATTTTATGTTGTTTGGCTTAGTTAGAAGGATGGAGATAGAGAATTCAGTACCTATAGAAGAAAGAAATGAGCTGGAAAAAATTTCAACTTACATTGATGAGAAAATTCCAAATGTTGGGATGGTATTCAAGTCTGAAGAAGAACTTCACAATTACTATAAAAAATATGCCTATCAAGTCGGATTTGGGGTTCAAAAAATCAGCACAAGAGTAGAAGGAGAAACCAAATACTACTCACTTGGATGTGCTAGAGGAGGTAAATATGTAAGTAAGGTGGATTCTTCTAAGAAGAGACTCTCGAGCAAAACTGAATGCTAGGCAAAAATCTCTGTGATTGTTCATAGTAATGAAAGGTGTACTATCTCGTGTTTTTCTAGAACATAATCATGCTTTAAGTCTAAGAAAGTCACGATTTCAAAGGTCTCATAAGAAAATGGATTCTTATTCCAAAAGAAGACTTGAGTTAAATGATTATGCAGGGATTCCATTGAACAAAAATTTTCATTCATTGGTAGTTGAAGTTAGAGGGTATGAGAAATTGTCATTTGGTGAGAAAGATTGTAGGAATTACATTGCAAAAGTGAGACAATTAAGACTTGGAGCTGGGGATGTAGAAGCACTTCGTAATTACTTTGTTCGTATGCAAAGAAGAAATTCAAATTTTTTTTATGTGATTGATATGGATGATGAAGGTCGTTTACGAAATGTATTTTGGGCAAATGCAAGATGTAGGGTAGCTTATGAGTCATTTAGGGATGTTGTATCATTTGATAGCACATATTTGACTAACAGATACAATATGCCATTTTCACCTTTTGTTGGAGTGAATCACCATGGGCAATCTATCTTATTTGGATGTGGTTTACTATCGAGGGAGGACATAGAGACGTATATATGGTTGTTCAGATCATGGTTAGAATGCTTGCGTGGGCATGCTCCAAAAGCAATAATCACAGATCAATGCCGGTCTATCCAAGCAGCAGTGGCAGAGGTATTTCCTAAGTCCCATCACCGCCTTTGCCTTTGGCACATCATGAAGAAGGTGCCAGAGAAATTGGGTGGCTTGAAGCAATATAAAGAAATAAAGAAGACCCAAAAAAGCATTGTGTACGACTCTATAGAGCCAAAGGATTTTGTTGATGGTTGGTCTAGAATGATTGAGGATTATGGTCTTGAAAAAAATGAATGGTTAAGCTCTTTGTTTGTAGACCATGGTCGTTGGGTGTCAATATACGTTAAATTGATGTTTTGGGCAGGAATGTCTACAACCTAAAGAAGTGAAAGTGTGAATGCTTTTTTTGATGAGTATGTTAATTCAAAGACCTCTTTGAGGCAATTTGTTGTGCAATATGACAATGCACTAAAAAGCAAGGTGGATAAGGAGAACAAGGTTGATTTTGATTCCCTTAATTCATCTTATCACTTGATAACTGGTCGTCACTTTGAAAAACAATTCCAAGAGGCCTACACTAATGTAATTTTTAAGTTATTTCAAGATGAGTTGCGAGGTATGCTTTTTTGCAATTTCACATTATTCAAAGTAGATGGTCCAATATCCATATTTAATGTCATTGATATTGTGGAAGGAAAGAATGGACACCCCAAAAGAAGAGTTATTTATACAGTGCACTATAATGATGTTGAGTTTGATATTCGATGTTCTTGTTATTTGTTTGAGTTTAAAGGAATAATTTGTAGGCACATGACAAAGATTTTGATTGAAAAGGATGTGAAAGAAATCACTTCCTGTTACATTCTAACTCGATGGAGCAAGGATGTTAAGCATCGTCATTACTTTGTGGTAAATTGTTATGATGATTTGGAGACTAGTGAGCAAGCTATACAATTTGATAAACGGTATGCCTCCTTTTTTGAAGCTGCACATATTGCTAATTCTCAAGCTAAGTATGAGTTTTTGATGAAATGGATAGACAAGGCAAAAGAAAAACTTAAGGATGATTTGAGTTGGGATGATAATAGACATGCAACTCTAGCAAATGATGAACTAAATTATACATCAGATTCAAGTCAAAAATTGCTACCTCCCTTGCAAGTACGTAGCAAAGGTCGTCCACCATCAAGGAGAAAGGAGTCCAAAGTAGACAAAATAATAAAGAAGAAGAAGAATAAGGTAAATAATTTAGTGAATTTTTGTTATTTTTTTATACTTATATCTTGTATTTGATTACTTACAATAATAAAATTATAGTTATGTGGTGGAAAAGAAGGCATTGAACAAGATCAAGTAAGTTTATCTTCATCAAAAATTACCAGTGAAAAGGTAATAGTTTAAATAAAATTAATATTTAAGGCATACTTATTTTTTACATAATTTGATGTCACATATATAATTGCTTCACAGGTTAGTCATAGTATAGTGAATGTGAAAGAAACAAATGCTATGAGTGGTTCTAGCATACCATATTCTTATGGTTTTGGCTATGTACACAGTCAGGTTTGAGTTAATTTATTTATGGAGAAATTTATATTTTTATTCATTTAATTTTATTACATGAAATGAGAATTATTTGTATGTATAACATCCCAAAAATTAATAATTTTAGGATAAATAGTCATTTTATAATATTTGTGATTTTTGAGAATTTTTTTATATTTTTCTGTGAACACGGAATATTTTAATATTATTATTTATTTTACGCTACAAGATCGAAATGAGTCGAAAAAAAATGAGATATTTTTTTTCGAGAACCTTGAACTATGAAAACGTCGACAGGGGAGCTTACTAAACCCGATGTCAGACACGATTTACGAGGTTTTACATTTTTTGAGATTTTTATCTGATAAATAAAAATCGCAGAATAATTTTATTATCTATTGGACAATAAATATTAATTTTTGTTAACTGTAATTTTTGTCCGTTGATAATAAATTTGATACAGCGTTAGTCACATTTTAGAGAACACTTTAATGACATCACCATGGTGACATCATCACCATGACATCACTTTGACTTTTCAAAGGAAGGAAGCTTCCTAACACCTTCCTCTTGGCTTGTTGGAGAAGCTAGGAGGAAACTTCCTTGCACCTTTCTAATGGCTTCTTCAAGAAGCCAATTCTTCTCTCTTACTCTCCACCACACATTTTTGAGATCTCTTTGTAGCCACACAATTTAATTCATACACTTATACAAAATACATATAATTACACATTTCACTTCAAATCACTTTACTATCACTTTCTCTCTTACTTTCATTTTCACTTTTCTCCAACTTCTCTCTATCTTCTTCTCTTCTCCTCTTTCTCTCTAACTCCACGTCACCCACACCCTTCCACGCTCCATGGATGCTTGATTTCAAGCTTCAATCTTGCTTGAATCTACACTTCCATTGAATATCTTCCTTTCTTGTTGGAACCACTCTCTAAAAAGCTCATCTTTTCTCATCCTCCTCTCATATTCGGCCAAGACACCATTTTTGGAGTCTTCAAGCTTTTCTTTCAAATAATCACATTTCCTTGACCTCCATTACATTCTAAACACTTTTCTAGTTGGAATCATCTTCAAAAACTCAACATTTTCTCTCCATTTTCTCACCCTCTTCCACGGCCAAAACCACCATTTTTGGTCATCCAAGCTTTTCCATTAAACCAAATCTTGATCTTGAATCTAGACACTATTCAAAGTAACTTTTATGTTGTGACCATCATTAAAATCATCCATTTTCGTTTTGAATCTATCAAGCTTCAAAGTTGGAAACTTTAAGGTAAAGTTCATGACTTTTCCATCTTTTCTCCTC
The DNA here is from genome assembly GCA_029884605.1 of Ormosia emarginata. NCBI lineage: Eukaryota > Viridiplantae > Streptophyta > Magnoliopsida > Fabales > Fabaceae > Ormosia > Ormosia emarginata. The sequence goes on along the minus strand of JAQQTP010000089.1, from coordinate 23,967,881 downwards.
ATTTTCGTGATCCTTGATCTCTTAGGTGATCAAGGGTTCCTTTTCTAAGCTTTGATGATGATTTTGATGTCCTTAGAATTTCCTTGAAGGTGTAGTACGAAAATCCCTACAAGGAACCAAGAGGCTTGCTTCCTTGTGTTGTCTTCAAGAGGTAAGAGAGAGATAATCCTCTTCAACTTATCTTGGTAGTAAGGAAACCTTTGTGTGATTGTTGATGGAGAAATCCACGTTTGTATGTTCACTTTGTTTGGTGATTTTGCATGTTTAAGTATTCTTGAATTGGATTAATGCTTGAATGGTGATCTTGAATGTATTGGATGTGTTGAAATTGCTTGATCATGTTAGGATTGTTAAATGAAAAATTTGGAGTTTCCTACCCTAATGTGAGCCCACGGTTTTGGCTAGGATTTTGGGGTATAAATTGGTTTGGTACACAAATAAAATGATGAAGCTTATGTAATTAAAGGTTGAATAATAATGTTGGAATTAATGGATGGGAATTTTTGAGGGTTTTCTAACCTAAGGTGAGGCCACGGTTTTGGTCATGGATTCTAGGAAGTTGGATTGATTTTGTGTAAAATGAGAGATAAGTAATTAAATGGTAAGTAATCAATATTGTGATAAAGGAAAAAGGGTGGACTTATGTTGTAATGAGGCTCACGGATTTTTAAGACAAAATGCCACAAAATGTAGTGCAAGAATGGAGACCTAGATGATTGAAAAATTTTAGATCCCTTAGGAACTCATAAAATGGAAAGAATAAAGAACAAAACTTTATTGAATGATTTTGAACATAAAGGAAGAACGAGAGAGTTTGTGAGACTGACAAAATCCTTAGAGAAATTGTATATGAGCAACAATCGATTAGATTAAGGAACTTAATCAATTTAAAAGAATGAAGCTTGAATAAGGACTTCAAGAGAAATCTCTCTAGAAAATGAATTTATAAGAGATGATAATTTAAGTGAAACTTTATAATGATCTCATAAGACTTGTTAAGCTAGGGTGAAACCCCGAAATGAACTTCTAAAAGTGTGCTATCACTCTTGAGAAACTAACACTATACTATTATGGGTCTGTGCTTAGGACTAAAATTCTGTTAATGCTTGAATTGGCCAAATTGTGGCATATTATGGAAAATGTGTGTTGTGAAATATATGTGAACATGTTGAATATACATGATTGTGCATGGAGTCAACATGCATTAGACATTTGTTCAGTCGATGACTGTTAAAGGGCTGGATGAGCCTAGAATCATGCATTGAGTCAGCATGTATTAGATAAATTACTCAGTCGATGACTGTTAAAAGACTGGATGAGTCTATGATTATGAATTGAGTTAACGCATTGAACAATTTGCTCAGTCTATGACTGTTAAAAGGCTAGACGAGCCTATAATTATGCATTAAAATCAGTATGCATTGAACAAATTGCTCAGTCGATAACTGTTAAAAGGTTGTATGAGCTTATGAATATGAACTGAATAAGTGATGATCATGTGATTGATCTAATTGAGGACCGTAAGGCACGGTGTATACCGATTGCACGCATTACGCACTTGATAAATCACTATTCTTTTTATGGTAAATGAGCGAGAATTGAATAGTATGATCCCGTTGAAGGATCTAATTGAGGACCATGAGGCACAGTGGTTCATTTCGTGATGATGATATCACTTTATATACCCCTGGCCATGATAAACCGATTGCAATGCATCACGTGCCTGACAAGCACTATTCTCTTCGTGGTCCGGTGTAGACTGTCATTGAGGGGCACAGATCTCCCAGAACGTTCATATTTGAAATGAAATAGAAAATCTTGGTACCAAGTGCACATGTATTGTGAATCGGCATTGTGAGTTGGCATTGTGAGTCCGCATATCATATGGCACTCTTTTGTATGATGATTATACTATTATGATATTGGCCATGATTATCTGAAATATTTTAATTGTTCATTATCAGAGACTCTGTTGATTGCTTAGGGTATTATTGATGTTTACCTGTTATTGTTGATTCTTACTGCTATGTGTTGTTGTCCTGCTCTTACCGTTCATTCTATTGTCACTGTTGATGAATATATGTGCTGAAATGCCATGTGGGTGCTCTGCGCCGTTCTGTTTCTTTACTGCCATAATTGATAATGTAAGTAGGATGTCTCACCTCTTTCTTATATTTTTGTACTTCTGTGATATATATATTTGATAAAAGATCGTGAGGAAGAAGACGAGGGCCACACCTTTGCTTTTTGGATTGGGATGACTCATCACTTTTGATATGGTGTCTAGACGAGATCTCTTCGGTTACGCATGGGTACAACTTTATGGGGGCATTGATGCTTGTCGTGTCGACTAGGACACTGAGCATCACGTACATATGAGGTTATGGCTTTGTCTGTTAGTAGTGCCTATCCCAAGGATTACTACTTTTCTCCTTTAGTGTTTTGTTCCTACTGTATTCTATTTGACTATGTAAGTATTATACTTTGTGTTATCAGTGATTGGTGTTAAGGATGACTACTATATATATATATATATATATATATATATATATATATATATATATATATATATATATATATATATATATATATATATATATATGGAATATGTTTTTACTTCAGTGATTGTGTATAAAATGATTGAGTACTAATTATGTTTCATTTGAGACTCCTATTTTCTATTTATGCATAATGAAAATAAATTAAACTTTGAAATTAATATAATTGGAACTGTGACACACTTGGATTTAGTAACTATGGTGTAATGACGATTGTACTGTGATTAATATTTCAAAGGGTGTTATAGTATGCTTCTCGTGATTGCTTATTACATTTTTTTTCTCAATAGATTATCCTAACACACTACATTGCACCTCATAACATTGGAACTTGACATAATGTCACCCTTGCTGGACAATCACAACAGGTTAATCATATAAGTTAATGTATATGTACCTAAAAAATATAAGTCCCTTAATCCATTTTTCTCTTTTCAATTATTAATAATTCAATTACTAATTATGCAAACGTTCTAATAGGAGCATCAAGGATTTGGGGTAACTTCCTCTAGTGGAAATCCATTTTTGGTAAATAACCGAAGCTTTGATCTTAATCATTAGGTTACATTAGGTGAGTATATTAACATTATTTTATTATTTTTTGGTACTTATTAAATAAGAAAATTACTCATTTTGCTATTTTTGTTTATATGTGTGCAGGTTTTGTTAAAAAAATTGTCATTCTCTTTTGAGCTACTGGGCTATTGGAGTATTTGAATTGTGAAAGAAAATATTGCATTTGAGCTATTTAATATGCTATATAAATTTAAAGTTTGGATATAAAATTGTTTGAGATTTTTATTTTCAGGTGATGCTCAATATAAAACTATTAGATAATTTGTTGTTGAACGAATTAGGTTTGAGCATAACTTTGTCCTTTCTCTCATAGCATTTTTTTCCTCTTTCATTTTTCATCTTTTTATTATAGAGTTTTGTTTATTTTTATTTTTAAACAGATTACAAAAAAATTAAGTAAGATGAAAAAACACTATACAAACAGAGCTACAATTTATTTGAGTAAAAAATTATTGAAGTATTTACCAAACAAAATTATGAAGTAACATTAGAGTACATAAATTCAGTCGAGTAGTTTATTTATTTATTTTGGTGAAGCAGTCAACTAGTTTATTAATATTTATCAATTTACATGTGTAAAATAAAAGTACTCAAGCGCCTAAATAAGCTAAGTTTTACTCACATAAAACTATTTTGTATTCCATTCAAAAAAAATCCATTCAAGTGCTAATATGATAATGACGAGTAGTACAACAGTAGTAAGACAAAAAACTACAAAATAACAGAGTTAATAAAAATGGCAAGTTGATGGCTAATAAGATGAGTTGATAAAAATAACGAGATGCTAGCAGAAGAGAAGAAGCTTTGAGAGTAAGAATGGACATAAAAAATTCTTTCATCTACTATTAAAAGGAGTGTCGTTTCATATACTTCTGAATAATTAGTAGACTATGAGGGTAAATTTGAAAAAAGAAAAAGAAAAAGTGAGACATGTCAGAGCAATTAATATTTTACTAGTTTTAAGTTAAACACTTGTCATTTTTAATGGGTAGAAAGATTATTAGGAATATCTTTTTGGAGGATGTAGCATTTCTCTTTTTATTATCTCACGTAGCAAGTGTTCACTTTTTTGTAATAATAAAATTAAATTGTTGAAGAATTTAAGACAATGCATTGAATACTAACTTAGTGAGACAATTTAAAAAAAGAATTTAATTTAGAGTGCATATATATAGGTAAATGCATGACACGGAACTTTTGTAATGCACCCTTGTAATTGAAGAATTTAACACACAATGCATTGACTATTAGTGCATATTTTGGATAGTTATAAAAATTTGATTATTTAATAATTAATTATTGTATAAATTTTTTTTGTTATAATTGATTATAATATAATTAATTTTATATTTAAATATGTTAGTTGAAAAGTGATTTTAAGTTAATCTATTTTATTTGGATAATATAAAAAGAAATCTCTTTTATGCATTAAATTACTAAAATAGGTATAGAATGATTAAAAAAATTATTTGATTGAGGACAAAATGATATTTATATATCAAAGTTTAAGGAATAATCTAGAATCTAGAATCATAAGTTGAGATTTCAGCATTATGAAAAAAAATTATAATGGATTGAATTTCGTATAAAAACTGAAATTAATTTTGCCAAACATGTTATAACATTATTGAAACAATTTTTTTTTCATAAAAAAGCTTATTGGGAATGAAATAATCGTTCCCAAACACGCTCTTAAAGAAATATGTAATGCGCTCTAATATACGGAGCTTTTTTCATTGAGCTTTTTTCTTCTTTTTCAAAAATCTTATTATCAAGAATGCATTGGAATACTTACTATATGTAATTCAAGACATAACAACATAGCCAACCACAAAAATTAAAAAAAAAAGAATTTAATATAATTTGAATATTACAAAAAAAAACAAAGACTTACTGCGTGAGATAACAAGAATGCATTGAAATATTTATTAAATTCTTTGTGGTTGGTGTTATCTTATTCCAATGCACTCTTTAATTAAATTCCTTTTTTTTAATTTTTTGTGGTTGACGTTTTTGTTTCCAAGGTTAACTTGAAAACATTTATTAATATTTGAATGCACTCTTCGTTTCCAACTCTTCATTTTTCATTTTTTTTGTAATAATAAAATAAAATAAAATTCTTTTTTTTTTTTGAATTTTTCGTGGTTGGCTATGTTGTTATGTCTTGAATTACATATAGTAAGTATTCTAATGCATTCTTGATAATAAGATTTTTGAAGAAGAAGGAAAAAGCTCAATAAAAAAAGCTCTGTGTATTAGAGTGCATTACATAATTCTCTAATAGTCAATGCATTGTCTATTAAATTTTTAATTGTAAGAGTGCATTACAAAAGCTCCGTGAAATGCATTTACCTATATGCTCTCTAAATTATTTTTTTTAAAAAAAAATTATCTCACATAGTTAGTATTCCACTGCATTGTCTTAAATTCTTCAACAATTTAATTTAATTTTATTATTACCACAAAAAATGAACACTTACTACCGTGAGATAATAAGAATGCATTGAAATATTAATTAAATTCTTCGTAATGTGTTATCTCATTCAAATGCACTCTTTAATTAAATTCTTTTTTTTTTTAATTTTTTGTGGTTGGCATTTTCGTTTCCAAGGTTGTCTTAGCGCTGTTTATAAATATTTGAATGCATTCTTCATTTTTCATGTCAAGCAACCTTAAATATTTGAATTTAATAATATAACACAGAAAATGTCAAACATAATGATGTTACTATAAAGAAAACGTCATTCAATTTGGCGTTTTTACATAGATAACGTCATTTATGTTAGCGTTTTTACATAAATAATATCAAACGCTTTGGCATTATCTATGTGGCAGCACCAACATAAATAACGTTATTTATGTGGATAAAAAAATAAAAAATGTCACACTTGACAAAATGATAACGTTTTGATATATAATTTTAAAAAAATGACATTTTAATAAATAATTTTGTCATCAATGACAGTTTGATATAAAAGCCTAATGAACCATATGAAACTCAAGCAACGAAGTTTAATCAAGCCACCATGGTTATTTGATATAAGAAAAAAATTAGATACACATCACATTTGTCTATATGGCAAAATTAGAATGAAGGTGTACAAAAAACGAGATAAAACTAAATATAATCAGATAGTAAAAATTATACAGATGTAAAGTGATATAAGTGAATGTGTATAGCTAGAATTGCTCTTTTATAAAATCCCACATGCAAGTACTACAAACACATTTATATGTAATTAAAAAAAAAAGTATTTCTTCACAAATTTGAAGAGATGACGTCTTATATCTCTTCGAAGTTCTTCAGGCAGATTCTCCAAAAGCATTTCTTCATTCACCCATTTGGTAGCAACCTATGAAGCATGAACATGTCATTTTTTAGGTGTATTTGTGTGTCGGACACATATCCGTGTCAGACACATAGGGATGCGTATACTACATAGTATTTTATGTGTCCGAATGTGTTCAATTAAAAATATTATTTCTTTCGCCTTGGACACGTCTTGAACATGTTTAATACCCAACTAACACGACTCATTAATATTTTTTTAATAAAAATTAATTTCCATGATTAACGTCCAATTAGTAAATTCGTAACACACCCAAGCTTAATCACATGACTAACGTCCCAAGTCACTATTTTCACATACCAATATTTTAAGTTTTATTTTTTTACACGCCACTATTAGAATTTTAAGCTTTATCTTTTCACACATCACTATTTTCATATGTTCTTTCTATCTTTGTTCGTACCAAGTCGTTCACTTTGCCATCATCGAAACTTGCCTCACACTACTATTCACTCTAGTTAATTTTTTTGGATGCATATGTACTTGTACATAATTAGTTCTATTAAGAAAAGTTAGTTTATGAGATTTTTTTAAAAAATATCAATAGAAATTATGTTCCATATTTTTTAAAAAGGACTTATTAAGTAACAAATATTGACACATATGACATATATTAAAATATTATAAATCTTCAAACTTATAAAAATGATATTAATAAATTATGAATTTTTTTTATAAATTTTGCAATTATATATATATAAACCAAGTTCTTTAGTTTACTTTGATATTAATTATATAAAGCTTATAGAAATAATATTAATAAATTATGAATTTGTAATTTTTTTATATATATATGTCATATTCGTATCTTATAATTTTTAAATTTAGTGTATCTATATCCGTATTCACATTGTGTCTTGTGTCTATATATATATATATGTCATATTCGTATCTTATAATTTTTTAAATTTAATGTATCTCTATATCCATATTCACATTGTGTCTTGTGTCTGTATCTATGTTCGTATCCGTTTCCGTGTCTAGCAATCCATTTATACCGTTCAGCACTTCTCACTTGCCAACATGACAGGGCAATAACATAGGTTCTCTCCACTTACTGCTTGGTGCAGCATTTATGGCATACGTGATGATACAATTGCATTTAAATAAAGTTGCCAGACAACATTCAGATTTTCAAAAATTATATTCCAAAAGCACAAAAACACTAAAAAAATATCTTCTTGTGTGTTGCATATTTACAATATGTATGGATACTATCACAGCAGATACATTATATAGCTTTCTAACTGCAAAATAAAACAACATACCTTTTTAGTTCTTCTAGCAAGCATCGATGGCTCATCCAGCGTTCATAATCTCGTTGTCTTAATGATATTTCCAATCTCCTGATACAAAAAACAAAAAAAAAAAAATCCCCACCCCATCTAAATAAGAAGCTGACATAATCTTCAATTAGAAAGGAATTATTAGCAACAATATGGCTCAGCATATATAGGCAGATAATAAATCCCTATAGAAAATCTTGATACTTCCTGTTAGATCCATCAAAGTGCATAATAATGCCAGGCAACCCATTGGAAATGTTAATGAGCCAAAAATTTTAATATCTTGGAAATTTCAACTTTGGTTGAGGTAGCTTTAAGCCAGCTATTCCAACCATAGTTTCCTTGCTGTAAAGCTGAACAACATTTTATTGTTCAATCTTGGCCTAGGACATTATAATCAATGCATGCACTGGCTATACTACGCAGCAACCCAAGGCTATTCCACGTCATACATAAGGAAGAAAAAACACTTTGAAAATTATACCACTGTCCAAGAGCCAGAAGAAAGTTCTGCATATTTCCTATGAGGAGAGAAAAGAGCAATAGGCCTAGCCCAATAATAGCCATGGTGAAAAGAACCTCCCCAATGAAGTAGCTTGGAACTAGATTTCCAGCTAGAGTGCTGATTTGCTTTGCAAAGAGACATAAGATGATAAGAAGATGCATTAAACTTTGAATTGTGCACTCTAGCTTCTCGTTTAGTAATAGCTTATAGCGTGAAACTCATAAAGCACAAAATATATCATTACTTCAAAAACTGCTATAAATTAGGAATTTCTTGGTCTTCAATCAATTGAGCAAAATGAGTATTATAAATATAACCATGTATAGAGAAGAATCAGCACATGATAATTAAAGTAATGTGAAAACAGCAAAAATTAGTGAGGCAAAGGCAAGAGCAGGGTGTCAGAAGTATGCCTCCTGCCTGGAGGATAGACAGCAATTTAACAAATTGATTTAATGTTCATTTAAAAACTGTTTTTTGGTACAAAGAGGGGACCGGAGCCCCATCACTTAAAAACTTTATTTCTAAGGCTAGGTCCAGACAAATACTTAAACAAGCATACTTCAATGCTGGCTAAGTATGCATCTAAATGTATGGAAAAAGGAAAATAATTGAATACCTGGAATCCCCTGAACAATGGATAAACATATTTTTGAATAAAAATACTATCATTTATAGTGATAAGGTCAGCAGCTTGAGCATAGATTCCATAAGGGAAACCATCTTTTTGAAAACAAGCAGTAGCATTCACATTATCCACCCAGCTACTCCACGTTGGATCCGAAGCGAAACTGTCTACAGCATCCCCGTTCCCACAATCTACGAACCTCATGCATGACTCTAAGCCGGAGCCATGGCAGGCATCTCGAAGGCATTGGTTAACTCTCTGGATGAACAACAGGTGAAAGAATGGAAATATGAATTAAAGGCTGAGCTTCATTTATCTAAAAAATAATTGAATTTAAATTTATCAACGTATTCAATATTAAATCAATACTTGCAAACATGAAGGATAAAGTTCCTATTAAAGGATATGCTATTGCTATCAGCATCCACAAGAAGTGTTGGAAGGAAATCAACAACCTTGCTAGCTTTATAATTCATTAAAAATGATGAGCTACTAGTATTAGTGTTCTGTGTCAATCAGTCAAAAAGTTTTGCAGCTCAATAGTACTATTAATATTAACACATTAGCAAACAAAAAATAACTTGCGTCATGATGATCATTACAGAAAAATATCCTTTTCAGTTTTCTTTTCTAAATGTTATCCATGACATGTGGTGACTTGATCAATCTGATGTTCATTTTGAAAAGAGAAATTACTTCCATGTATTAATCCTGCAGTTCTTGTTGATTCTAATAAATTAGTAAAATATAATTTAAGACTGAACTTTTGAAGGTTAATAGCTATAAAGATACACATCACAACTAAATGTGAATCAAGAAAGGAAAGTATTTACAGTAAATTGTTAAAGACTAAGAGCAGAACATTGTCTTAGAGACAGTTATAAGAATATTTACAATGTAATGACCTAGACCCACCTGTAACCCAAAGAGATACCAGCATGAACCCACAACATGGGCAGACAACATGAACATGAGAAGATTGATAACAAAATTCGCCCACGCTGACTCAAAAATGAAGCCACTTGGACTCTGCCCAGCAAGCAGAGTAAGAAACCTGCAGAGTCTGGGAAGGTATTGAATAAGAATAGAAATCCGTAAAATATTTTTTGCAGTATTAGCTCCAGCTCCATAAGATCCAAAGAATTTTGGAAGGATAAATAATATAGTCTGCAAAAAATATTGGGAAAAATAAATTATGCAATGACAGAAAGAAGATAAATCTTAAGGAAACCATAAATCAACTCATTTCAGAGAAATGATAGATTTTTAAGATACACAAACAAGCTTTCTGCATAAAAATAATAATAATAACAAATGACAAACAATAATGCATTATTTGAATCTTGTATCCCCGTGTAATTTAGCAATGATTACAGACACATTATAAGACCCATAAGAACCCTGCGCTTTTGTACATGTGGAGAAGTGCATGAACAGATTAAGACCAGGTTACTGACTCCTGGCTCACAAGTTATCCTTAAACACCAAATTCTAATTTCTTTTTTTCTCTCAAGCCCAATGCCTCATGAAACTGAACCAAAAGACATAATACTCAGTTTATTAGAAATTATAGTACATCTCAAAGTCAAATTGAGAATACTTTTGAGCACCCTTTCTCTTGTGGGGGATCAGAGTTAGAAGGGTAATGAATTTTAAATTGTGGCATTTTAAACATTAGAGGGGAAGGAAATTTAAAAATTATGACATCATTCTAAACACCACTATATTAAGTTCGGATGTTAAAGTAAAGATCAACAATTTTGCTTGTAGATTCAATCAAATCCAAGGATGAGAATCAAACTAAAAAAAGGATTCTCAAATCAAATATCTAAGTATGATGGTATAGATAAATGCCCAACTTTTATGAGTTTAGCTGAAAATGAGAAATTTTGAATTGCAATATGTCAAAAAATTAAGAGTATTGAACAACAACACGTGTTACTAGCAATAACGTGTTTGAGAAAGATACTTGCCTGAGGAACTGGCATTACATTAAATATATTAATGAGCAAGTATCCACTAAGGTAATTGAGTGCAATTTTTTTTGGATGTTCAACCACCTCTCCTGCACCAACCACTCTAGACTCAGGAGCCACAAAAGCCAATTTAAACTGCAAAAGGACAAATCAGACATATTGGCAGTGCTTGAAGTTGATCCCATCCAATTATGCCATTGTGTTATACATTCAAACAATAATGCTAAGAACAAATTATCACTATCTTGTACTGAAAAGAATAGCATTAGCATATCATAAATTGGATCTGAGATCAATGGAAGGAAATGTATGTATTATAGACAACTTAGTTCTCCAAATAGGCAAGTTGGTATCACATTGCCACCCCTAATGATTATCTCAGTTCTACCTTTGCAGAAACTCACCCAAATTTTCTTCCATCAATGACCCTTCAGATTTAGATTATTTTGACATCATTGACCCAGCCTCAGAGTAAAAGTACGGGGCATATTTTATTTTGTTTCCTTATACTATGACAAAACTATAAAGTTCTAATATATTATCTATATTTTACAATCTGGTTGCTGACAAGTTTGCCTCCGAAGTATAAGATATTTTTGCTACCACACTACTTTCAATAAGATCCTACATATTATACATTCCTCTTCCTCTCAGCTTTTCAGATCAAATCAACCATGAAAAATTTGAAATGAAAGGGAAGAAGCAATTAGCAATTACCTGGAGAAGTATATGCAGGAAGTATATAACATCGGTCATGCTTCTAAAAATTAGAATCGCTATTGTAGTGGGACTAGTGGCCAAATCAATAACTATGCATTTACCGTCCTGTTCAAGGCATGGAAGAACTGTGAAAATATAAAAGAATGCATAAACTGAAGTAAGTAGACAAACAAATTTAATTTAGTTTTTATTATCAGAACTCTAGAGTTCATGAAAGGAACATGTTCATTAAAACAAGAAAGAAAATACAGAACCTGTAAATGTAAGCCCCCTCATATAAAGTGATAATAATAAGAGAAAACAAAAAACAGTACCAGCCATGTGGGGAAGAATTGAAACAAATTAAGTCATAAGGATTTTAGTGCAATCTTATTATGATAAGTTGATAACAATTACCACAAATTTCAGAACTCAAATGTCACACTAAAAATATATTGGAAGATCACTATTTCACTACATGATTAGAATATTTAAGCCGTTAGCAATAAGATTCCCCAAACTATTATTGAACAAATATTTAAACTAGAAGTGTCCAACGCCTGAGAATATCCATAAAATTAATGATTGATATAATTGTTCCAACTCAAGATGAATGTACAGAGAAGAGGTTCACTTCCTTATTATAGTGTAGAAATTATTCTCATGCACTTATCCTTTCATTACAGGCAGCATCATATAGTAATGCAGATATACGCAAATCAAAGATTAAAGCAAAACATTTTAAAATGTAGGATTGGGTTAAAACATATAGGTGTTACAATATTTAACTAGAATCTGCTAACTTGAATCCTCCACAACTTAGCAACAAAGATCTTCACAGTCTCTAGATCTGTTGGAAAGCTTCCTTAGACATAATTCAAATGACACAGCTTTCGCAAGTTTCCAAAAGGTGCTCAATCTATCAATCTATTCCTCTCATCATGATATACTTTGAATGTAAACCATCTCTTAGGGTCCCAATTCAGATAAGGGTATCCTTGTGAATCAGCTCCACAATTTTTTGTTGTGTTCCTTTCAGTAAATTGTCACAAAGCGGCTAATCCCCACATGATCCATTTCACATTATTATATATAGGAACATCTCATGCTCTAACATTTTCATTTTCAAGAAGTCCTCAGCTTTCTGCTTTGTTAAATTTTGTCAAGAATGACTGAAGGGACTGATAGAAAAATATATGGTGCATTGGTCCTGGGATTATATCATACTGTCAATTGTTTAAATTCTAAGATATAGCATGCCTTCTACAAATGAAACTCATTGGGATGAGGAGAATAATACACTACCACCAATACACAAGTCTACACCCAAACCTTGCAGAAATTTCTAGTCACAGAAACAAGTACAAGCTATATGTGCAGTCAAATGAGCCAATATCAACGACTCCTATTCTCTATTTTTATTCAAAAAAATGAAAAATAAAAAAGGAGAAATTAGTTTACCTTTATTGCTGATAGCAAGAATAAAAACAAGGGGTCTACAAAAATTGCTACCAAACAAGCAATGATAAAACATCTGTTCCACTGCTGTACGGCTTTAGAATGAGGGCTTAAGACTCCAGTAATATGTGAAAATAGAAATGAGGATTATCTTGTAGCCAAGACTTTAGCATCCCCATAAGGGATATTATGGAACTGCAAATTAAATAATCAAAGTGATAAAAAATAGTTAAATTTTCTACAAGTAGTTAACCATAAAGTTCTGCTCAGAACCTAATATCTAAAACATATATTTAAATGTGACTTAAATATAACAATAAATTTCTATGACAATACATCTGAGAGGAAAAACTATGTTCTAGTTTAGAACAAGAATCACCTGAGGATTAACTAAATGCGAAATTTTGGACCTGTTTGCTTGATTTGTTCTGTGATCATAATATCTTGGGGAAGTTGTACAATAAGAATCATCACACATTCTCAACTGCACGGACCTCATTAAGTGGTAATTTCTGACAGCATTTTTGTCATCTGACTAATCATTCCTGTTTCCTCCATTTACAGAAGAAAACTTCTCCAACTTTTCGCACTTACTTGAACCTTGATTTTGCTGAAAATGGCTATCCAGTTCACAATTAACATTGCCATTTGCCTCTGCAACAGTTCTTCTTTCATTCAATAAAGAATCACATTGTCCCACAAGATTGGTTCCATTCTCATGAGAACATATACAGTTGAAAGGAATAGAAATCAAATCGCTCTTTCTCTCCTTGTGTGGATCCTCCATCTCTTAACAATTACACCTGTGAAAAGAAAATAATTAGGATATACATTAACAAAGATGTAGCAACATGCTGGTATCATATACGTATATAAGTAAACCTTTGACAGCAAAGATCTAAATGTTCAATGAAGCCATAGATTTTTCAAACCATATAAGCAGAAGTTCCAAATAATACTGGGTTAAATTCCAGTCAACATACCATGATCACTTTCTTATAAAATCAAGCTACAAATGTTTATCAGGAAGAATTTTATGTTTTAAGTCTTCTATCTAAGGGCTTACAACCTAGTCAATATCAACAATTTATGTGATGGTGAGCTTCTTCTTCTTCCGTGGTCAAAACCAAGTCCAACCTCAGTCAACAGACATAGAACAATTGAAAGTAAAATATTTAAATAACAGAGTTAAATAGCCAAATAAACAACGTTAACACTGAACTGCAAAGAAAATCACACCTGCTAGAAACTGAGTCGTGAACCCACCAAACAGACACTCACTGCAAACTCAAATGCAAGTTAACCATGGAAAAACTGAGGAGCCAGTCTATCCTAATTTCAGGAGTAAAAAAGAGAGGAGGGGGAAGTGAATCATGAAAAATCCCATCCCCACCTTCCAATGTTTGGTTTTATAATAACAACAAATAGGAGTAGCAAAACAAAAACACTTAGAATCCTCATAAAACAGGACCAAAAATAAGCATTTGCCATTTGGTAAGGCATAATTGGGAGTTTTTTTTTTCTTCCTTTCTTTTTCAGCAGCGTTTCCTCTATTGGTCAGCTTTCTTTCTATCCAAGTTAACCAAAAATAGAGTTTTATATTCTTCCAAAACCAGAGACAAAAGAGAGAAAGATAAAAACAATAATTGTGCAACGCGGCAAAAGCATGGAGCCATCAATTTTATTTATTTATTTTATCATACTTGTACTTGATTCAATGCGAAAGTCTACGAATGCATAATACAAGGAAAAGTCAAATAGGAAGTAAATTAGATTTATTACCAAAAAAAATTTGAGGTTTGGATTTTGGTATAAATTTAGAATTTAATATATTGGATAAGGAAATAAAATAAAATTTATTAAATAAAAATTAGAAATATTTAATACAATAATTCTCTATTTTTCTAGTGAATCTTTTAATTATTTAAAAAATAGATTATTAAATATTTCTTAAATTTTTAAGAGATCAAATGTTTTTATTTTTTATTTATTAATTAGTGCTAAAAAGATATAAAATTCCTTTATTTAATATTTTAAGAATTTTAAAAGTATCTAAATTTTCTTCTTTAATTAAAAATAATAATTATAATAACTTAATAAAAAAATATTAAATAATTTTAACCAATACTTTTAGGATAGTTAGCCACACCATTAAGTTTTACACATTAAATTAGTTGCCCGTTATAAAACTATGATGCAATTATTTCGAAGAAAAAGAAAACTAACAACACAGTCTTTTTATACATTTTTTAGTTCACTTTTTATTGGATAAAAAATTTTTAAAGGGAGAATCTTTATAAAGTGAATAAGTAAATCCATATTAATTATTGATAAGAGTAATTTTTAAGTAAATACGATTTATTATAGATACTTAAATCATTTTTGATATGTGTAAAATAGTAGGGACTATCATAGAATTATACTAATCATTAATAATATTTTTACATATATCAAATAATAATTTGAGTACTTAAATAATAACATGATAAACTATGTCCACCTAAAAATTTCTCTTATTGATAGATGATTTACATCAATTATTAATGATTAATGTGAACTTACTTATTCACTTTACAAAAATCTATTTCTTTTTATTATTGGATCATATTTTATTGTTATTTTAAAAAGTGATTTATATATAATTATTAATGAAAAAATTAAAATAAAAAATATTATTAATACATTTTTTTGATTTTTAAAATATTTATTTTATTATTAATTTACTTCATATATTTAAAAATTATTAAAAAAATAATTAACAATATTTATTTTTAGATTAATAATAAAATAAATATTAAAAAATATATTACTAATTTTTTAAAATAAAAAAAATTATCTTACTTTTCTTTCTTTAAAGTGTTCTTTATATTTTTTTCTCTCTTTGCAACGTGCAACTTCCAGAGTCACTTATTTTTTTTTTCTTTTAGCAACTTCTATTTTTATTCACTTGGAAACTGGTAGGTTATTTTTTCCTTTTCGTATTTTAACTTCTCTTTTTTTTTTTCATTCACTTAGTTACTTTTGAGCAATGTTTTTCTCAATTGTTTATATCAATTTTTCTTAATTCACTTGGTACTTAGTAAGTCACTTTTATATTTTATTTTTTTAAAAAAAATATTTTTAAAATAAAATAAAATAAAATAAAATACATCTTAAAAATTAAGCTTTTTTTATTTATTGCAAAGTCACTTATTTTTTCATTTTTAGTAACTTCCTTTTTTTTTTCATTCACTTGATAATTAATAGGCTAATTGTTTTTCGTCTTTTATTAACTTTCAATCACTTGGTAACGTGAACAATTTTTCCTTAAATATTTTTTCGTTTTCTTAGCAATTTATATATTTTTTTTAAAATTCACTTGGTGTCTAGTAGATCAGTTTTTATAATTACATCAGACCAGCTGGTTGAATAAAAAAAATCAAAAACTAATCTTTCAACCGATCCAATTAGCCTTCTAAAATCGAATTTTCAAAAATTAATTAAAAAATAAAAAATGGTTCTGAAATCGATCAACTCAGTTAAAAAAAGGTGCATACAAGCTTGGCCCTCTTAGTGCTATTGAACCCATTCTCCTTGATCTCAGTCTCGATTACAGCATCAACCTCAAGGGACCTCGAATCAAAGACTAGACTAGGAGACACCATAAGCCCAGCTCCTGCCTCTACGATGAAGACCAATACTTATGATGTTGGAGTTGTTTTAACGACGGTTTGCTTAATCTTAGTGGTGTATTTTTAAAATGAATTTTTTATATAGGTGTAAGTAAAGATTCAATTTTTAAAATGATACAAGTTTAATAATGATATATAATAAGTCATAGTTGAGAAGTATGTATTTTTTTTTTTATATTTTGAATAAATTATAGTTTTTATACATGATTTTTTTATTTTAATTTAGATAAGTCATGATTTAATAGGTTTATATTTATAAATTTATTGTCTATTTTTGTTATTACTTCATATTTAAGTATTTTTTAATTTTTTTGTATTATTATTATTTTGTATCAAATTCAAATCATTCTTATATAATTCTTTATACTAAAAGTATTTATTAATAATGTAAATTATATTTTTTATTATAATATTTTTATATTTATTAATATGAAATTTTAGATTATTGTCTTACTATGATTTTACAAAATATTGGTAGTAATGATGAGAACCTCGTGTCACTACAACAAAGATCAAGAACAAGAGGCAACAAAATAAAAATAAGAAGAGGTCGAATACAATGAGTTGAAAAAGAACCAAGAGTTCAACTACTACACACAAGAAAAAAAATCTCTTTGTAGTACCGAATCGTCACATAAAATGAACCAAGTGATGAATCAAGTAATGAATAATAAATTTGTTTATTTTTCTTATAAAATATATTGAATAATTTTTTAATTTTTTTATAAATTATTTTTATTTTAAGTTAATCAATTAGCTTTAAAAAAAAACTTGTAAGTATGTCACATCTTATTATTAAATTATAAACTCTAATAAAAGCATGAAATCACTTGTTTAAAAAAAGTAAACCATGATTTATCCAAAATTTAATTTAAAAAAATTATAAGAAAGCAAACTTACTTAAATATAATAAAAAAATTATTATTTGGTAAGTCATGCTTCAGATGCACACAAGCCATGATTTATTATTAAAAAATAAAAAAAATTATTTAAGTATAAGTTGTGTTTAATAAATATGACTTATTGTATTTTATTATTTACTTTGTATTATTTCAATAATTAATTTTTGACTTATACCTAAGTGAGAAGTTGATTTTCTACTTTCACCATTTAAGTAAAAAAAAGTCCTTATAACTTATAGAGAATAACTGCTATTTGTATGAAAGATGAGATTTTGGAAAAATTATCTTAAAGGTGATGCTAATAATGTTTAGGGTTTATGATTTAGTAATTTTGGATTTAAAAATAAAATGCTATTTTGTTTGGTATGAAAGATGAGATTTTGGAAAAATCATTTTAAAACAAAAGTTTTAACAAAATGAATATTGTTTGTGATGATTGAAAGAAAATATTCTAATAATGTTTAGGTTTGAGGATCATTTTTCGGTTTAATTTCTTAGAAATTTTTATCAAACATGTTGACACATCTTTCAATACTTAAAACTTACTTTTGAGATACTTTAATTACAAACTAAACATACACTTAATAGTTAGGTTTAGGTATAGGGAGGAGTTACTGTTTGCGTGAAAGATGAGGTTCAGGAAAATTCATCTTGACTGTGAATTCATCTTGACTGTGATGCTAATAATGTTTATTCATGCATCGACGAAGAGTTAACGACTTCTCTTATAGTGAATCTATTATTAGAAACATCTATCTTTTTGCATTTTGTTTTCTAGTTTTTATGTGGTTATGTTCCTTGAGCATGTAATATGGTAGCTAACGGTGGCTGATTCCCTCCCCCTTATGTTAAATATTGTAAGTTGTAATCATAGGATTTGGTTAGGAAATCCCCATAATTTATTGTTTCTCCGTTGATTTTTTATGCTCATTCTTAATAAAAATTCTATTAAGATAAAAAAAATAAAAATATATTTTACATTTTTTGGTACTTTTTTTTTTAAAGTTCATAATATATATAAATAAAGTTCATTTAAATACATAAAAATATATTATGATAAAAAAATATACCAAAAATATAATTATTTTTTATCAAGAAAAACACATGAAAAAATTGCATAATGGTTTTTTTTTTTGGGTCACGTTGCATAATGTGATTTATACTTTTTTTTTTTTAATATCTACATACCCAAACGTAGTAGCATTGAGGATTACTGGCCTAACTAATGCCAAAAGAAAAAAAGGAAAGAAAAAATTGGTTGCAAAAAGAAAAACAAATTTATTATTCCAAAGAGAAGAGGGAAGAAGCGAAAGGCAAATAGGGTAGTAGCATTGACGATTTTGTTCCACTTCACTGAAAAAACAATGGCAATCCCTCTCTAATCGAAGACAAAGCCATAGCCATGTCAACTTCAATCCCATCCCTTATATCTCCCAACCTCTCCTTCAAACCCCGTGCCACTTTCCCCATAGCACCCTCATCTTCCCACCGATGCCAACCATTCCCATCTCTCTCTTTTCCCAAAGTCCAAGCCTTTACGCCTCAACTCAGACCCAACCTTATTGGGTTTTCCCCCAAAATACCCAGATTCTCTCTATGGATGCGTTTTGCTGTAAACGACAATGGTGGAGCTGATGTTGTTGGGTTGGATGAAGCTGAGAAGGAGGCTCGAGGGCGGAGCACTATGCCGGAGCGGTTTAGGTACCTCGCCAAAGAAGCTCCCGACCCTCCTGTTAGGTGGCCATGGTTTGTGGGTCTGTTCATCTCTCTCTCTCTCTCTCTCTGTTTCTGCATTTGATTGTGGGAAAAGGGGAAGGAAAAAAAAATAAACTTGATTTATCTCATTCACTGGTTTTATTTATTTTTTTCTTTTCAGCAGAGTGATTGTCTTTATGGGCTTTTTTTTTTTTTTTATTTAAATTTTCATGAAGAATGACTTTTTTTTTTAAAAAAAAAATGGGGGAAAACTGTTTTTTTCTTTTTTACAATGAATTATGAATTTTTATAATGTTTTGGCGTTTCATGACATGGGTAAGCATTTGGCCCTTGTCATCTTATTTTCGTTGAACATCATTCATGCATTAGCCGCTGGGACTTTGACATGTACATGTATAATGACGATCAATCATGTTGAAATTCAGTTCCTAATTTAGATTTTTTATTGGTATTGTAACTGTTTAAGTTTTGTTGGAGTATTGATTCAAAACTTTTTAGACACACATTCACTTCTTGATAAATGTATCAACATCATGTAGAAGAAGAGTTTTCATACATCAATTTTTCTTGTGTTTGTTTCATCTCCATTTCATATATTGGGAGAACTTTATCATTGCTGAGAGATGATCACTAGGAAGAAGTTAACTTAATTCTGATTACTCTGTAACCTTAAAGCCTCTATCTGGGGAAGGGCTATGTATTTAGGTGCTTCCTTCCTCCATTGTTGATGCTGTTTAAAAATATGGCTTAAACCTTGCATTTGAAGTTAAGAGTTATATGCTTTCAGTTGCCATTTAAAACCCCTTTGACAGGTTCTCTCTTTTATATGCTCATGTAACATTTTGATTCTATGTCAATGTACAGTACTAGCTTTTCTCATTTATGCTTGGAGAGCTGTTCTATTCGAACTGTCAAACTGGAGGAATGCTGCATTTGGTATCGTTCGTTTTATAGGATACCTCTTGAAATATGCTTTGGCAGTAGTCTACCGTTTCATAGGAAATCCAATCACTTTTTCAATTAGATGCATTGAGGATTTGGTTTACACCATTCGGGCTTTTTACTCTTGGATAATTGCCAATGCTCCTGTACCAGACCTGACCATCATCATTGTGCTGGCATCAGTTGTTTTAGCTGTTGCTGAAGCTACCGTTCCAAACTGTATCAACAACCAACCTTATGTTTTGACTGTATCTGGTCTTATTGGCTATGCTGCTGTTAGAGGCTATATTTCTGAACCTTTGTTTTGGACCCTTCTGCTTGGGCTGTATGGTTTTTCAAAATTTCTCAAAAGGAGAGATGATGTTTCATCTGCAATGCCTGTTGCAGCTGTACTTGCTGCTGTTGGGGAGCCTTGGGTTAGAGTTTTGGTGATTCCTTCATACATGGCCTTGGCTATTTTTCAGTATTCCAAAATGCTTTCAGAAGGGAAAGAAGTTAAAGAAGTTGAAACAGCAGAGAGAAGGCTTCCAATTCCACTTGTTGTTGCAGCTTTAGCCATTGGCATGCGCGTTGCTGCTAAGTGGGTTGGGTATCGGCACTTGACATGGATGATAGTATGATTGCCTAGAACTAACTTATCGCGGAGTCTAAAGAAGAATGAAGTTTGGTGGTCTATAAAGTTTTGAGGTAGCGTATGATGTAGATGTTAGGCAGTTATTTTTCTGTACTCCTTGTTGCTATTATTTTGGTGTTCATTGCATGGTGTATAAGGGAGCAGTGCATCACAAGGCTGTGCTATATGCTTGTCGTTAGAAGCTTTGTCAATGTTTGTAATAGAGCCAGCGGTTTCATGATTCACAGATACCATGGGAAGGACTATAAACTGGTTAAATGTGAACAAGAATTTCCTGTGAAGTTCTTCAATTAACTAGTTTTAAGCATTCCCGAAGTACTAGTAAACTTTCAATAAACGCATTTGCAATTTTCATGTATGATTACCTGGAAACTTCTGTCTAGCAGCCAATGCAGCCAACATCTTATTTGTCATACCAATTTTG
Source organism: Ormosia emarginata (assembly GCA_029884605.1). Taxonomy (NCBI): domain Eukaryota; kingdom Viridiplantae; phylum Streptophyta; class Magnoliopsida; order Fabales; family Fabaceae; genus Ormosia; species Ormosia emarginata. Next base: position 23,946,556 of record JAQQTP010000089.1, on the reverse strand, counting down.
AATGTTCAGGCTATGTTTGAAACATATTGAGAGAATTAATGAAATGAAATAAAAGAGGTAGGGATGCAATAGATGAGGAGTTGTCTTTCTTATGTTTGGATTATTAACGAGGAAGACATAGGTAAATAAAAAAAATGGTGGTACGTAAATAGCTGACTGGTTGTAAGCGTAAAATTTTGAGTAATGTTAATTTCATATACTTATATTCACGTTACTTTGTTTTTTTATTATATTTAATTTTATTTCATTTTTTACATGACTTTACTTTGATTCTGTCGTATAGGTGGTGTGAGGAAATGTATCTTGTTACAAATGTAAGTATTTTCTTAAAAAATTTATTTTTAAAGTTGTCTTTCTCATGTGTATATTACTTGATACACTTTGCGATGATTTATTTAATCATCACTCTTGATTCGAAGGTTTTTTTCACATTAATGTTTGTAAAGATACTTTAGTCAAAAACAGAAAAAAATATATTATCATATACACAAATTCATTAATTATTTAAATAAAATAATAACAAAATGTCTAATTTATTTAAGAAACAATTGTTTTAAATGAAATTACAATATAATAAACTGTGTAAGGCTATATTAAAAAGAGTCTTTTATAAAAGTGTTTGCAGTTTGGTTTACTTCAATTTTTTACAGAAAATATATTTGAACCAAACCATTCCATATTAGGAACCACTTAATTTGCTTCTAATTAGGGAATTGAACCAACCCAAATTAATCTTAATCAATTTGATTTGGTTCGATTTAATTAATTTTTTATTAAACAAGTTTTTTCTTAAATAAAGTCAAGTTCTAGTCTTTTACAATGGTATATTCACAAGTGTTGTTACTTAACTTCTTGATCATTATGTGACTAGGAAACTCTTAACAATTGTTTTTTCTATAGTTTAAACTTTAATTTTTTCCTAAAAACATAAATCGCTTATCACTGTACGCAACCCTTGTTGATTTAAATTAACTCAAATTTAACTTCACTTTTTTTTCCCTTTCCATGACCTAATCAATAGCAAATTTGCTTAAAAATCTTAATAAAATCATCATCAATAGATATAAAGAACAAACTAACCTAATTTTTTTTAATAAAAATAAAATAAGTTAAGATGTAATTATGTATAAGTAAGTAAAATATAGAAAATATATATACAAAAAAAACAATACAAGTTTGCTTTAGTTTGATTTGGTTCAATTTTTTCAGTTCAAAACAAAAAATCGAACCAAATCGATTAGTTTTATACAAAAAAAAACAAACAAAACCAAACTCAATAAATTTTGTTTGGTTTTCAGTTTTGTTTGTATGATTTAGATAGTTTTTTGTTTGGTTATGAACGCCCATAATTTTCTATAATTTAGTCATAATATATATTTTTTAAAAAGGAATGGAGGAATATGAAGGGTTTTAGAGAAAAAGACAACATTTAACATGAACTAAGCTCTACTTAATCATGATCGAGTTGACAAAAAAAAAAGTGTTTGGTTTAGCTTTTGGAACTCTAAAATTACTATTTGGACAAAAATTACAAGAGACGAATTTTATGGGAGGCAACGTTTATAATACTCCCATTGAGTATTTGAGTATGAATGCTCCAACCTAAAAAACTGATAATAACATGTAAACAAACCTTTGATTTTATCTTATTTTTTTAATGTAAGTTTTGTGTAATCGTCGGCATCCACCCTATCCTTGTCTCTGACGCCCTCCACAAGGCCGCCATCAAAGCCGCCAACATCCTTATCGTCTGGTGGTGGACGCTTGTCGGATCTGAGCGAAGGCCACGCGTGGTACGGTGGCTGGGTAGTGGCACAACTACTTAGGGATCCAGTGACGACGAGCCCATGCCGAAGCTTGCAATAGAGACACGACGAAGCGAATGTGCACGACCACTACTGGTTTTTGGTTTCTAGTTTTTACACGTGAGGTAAGGGTGGGGATCCGATTCTCTGTTTTGGGTTAGATTGAAGATGGTAGGGGTGTTAATTTGGTTTCGTGGTGGTTGCCGTTTGGAAGAGGGACGATGGGGGTGATGGTGTTTGGTTGGTAGTGGTTATTGTTTAGTTAGTAGTGGTTGCAAAGATGACAAGAAAGGAGGAGAAAGAAAGGAGAGAGGAAGAGAAAGATAAGAAAAAAAAAATATCTATTAACAAAGTTACAGGTAAAATTTAAGAATCATTGATACAAAATCAACTTATTTTTCTACAAAATTAATGATGAAAAAATGTAGAGCATCTATGCTCAAATACTCCATAAAAATATTATAAACGTTGCTTTTAAGGAAACCATAATTTGAGGCTTTTCGAAATTAAACTAAGGGTGTTGTTACAGATTCTGGATTTGTATATTCCATATGTCCTGACTCTCCTATTTAATGCAAAGTGTTTTTAATTTAAATAAAATATAAATTAAAGAATTGTGAGGTCCTTCTTAACCATTGCATTACTTGTGATTCTTCTTAGTCGATTATCAAGTATTTCTTTTAAATTAAACATGCTTTTATTTTTAACAAAAAGTTTGTAAAAATGATGTTATTTTATATTAAAAAAATTAATATATAAAAGTAAAAAATTGGGTAAGTTTAGGTTTAATTATTTTTTTTAAAAAAATGAATACTCAAACCACTAAAATTGGGCAATGACAAGGGATTTGAATAGTTTATCAGAAATTATAAGTTCAAACTTTAATTGAAAGTTTGATTGAACCGAATTTAAGGTTAAAATAAATGATTAGTCTTTGAATTTAATTTGAATGCATTATCAGTGTAAATGATTTTTACACTATCACTTAATTATTTATTATTACATCATTAAAAATATTTGACTCTCATAATAATTATTTCAAAAGTCACACTTATAATAATATATGATTGATTGATGATGTAAAAAATTTTACACATGACAAAGTATATTAAAATTAAACTATCAGTCTTTATAATTTCATTTGATTTAGATATTAGTCTCTATAATCATTTTATTTGGATATCAATCCTTATAGTTTTACTTATTTAGGTTTTGGTCCTCAAAGACCAATACTTTAATAATTATAAATTATAAAGATTATTTATTCATAAAAAATACAGATTAATATATTAATAAATAGAAATTACATGGATTAAAACTCAAATGAATAAAAATTATAAATACTAATGCATTAATAATAGGAAGCAATACCTTAATAGTAAAGACTAAAATTTAAATAAATAAAATTATAAGACCAACATACAAAAATTATAAAGTGCAAAATTTAAATTGAGAAAAATTATGAAGATTATTTTTTATTTTAACCCAAATTTAATTGGACCATATAACCTAACCTATGAGTTTAATCGGATCGGGTTGATTTGATTCGGTAAACTTATACCACCGTTGGTGAGAGTATTTTTCTAGGGTTTCTAGGGTTTTGGTGCGCCTATAAAATCGTCTGTATCCTTTCACCGCTCTTACACCTGAAGCGATTAGGGTTTCGCAGCGATTCAAGATCTTCAAGATTCCTTCGAAATTAGACCCTACCAAGTACAATTTGGCTTCAATCTTCGTTGAATTCTCCGCACGATGCCTCCCGAGCTTCTCCGAGAGATCGATGACGCGAAAGCCCCAATGCACGTGCAAAATCGCCGCCGTTCGTGTTGCAGTTTAGCCCCAATTTTCCTTCACGGCTGATCTGTGTCAAAACAACGGCAAAATCCCCCCTTTTCACCTCTTCCTTTCTCTCTTTTCGATTGTGTTGAATTGAATTTGCCTCGCTATACCTTCAGCTTGTTTTCGAACACTATGCGTTCCGTGAAATTGGAGCTAGTCCTAGAGGCGCAAATCGAATAATCGGTCGTTTTCAATTTGGGGTTCTTACCTTTTAAGTGTTTGTTCCTCCGAAATAACCGGTCACATGATTAGTTCAATCTTAAAGTTTGACTTTTTTTATTATTTCTTTGAGTTTCTTGGCGATGATTACATGTTATCCGCGCTTCTGAGAACTCTCGATGAAGCACAAAGGAGAAAAAAATGGTTGAATTTCTTGATATGAGCCAAGTTTTTGAATTTTTGTTCTTGAAAAAAATAAATTTTGTTTTCCTCTTTTAATCTGTTTCATTTTCAATTGATAGTATTATTAATATTTCGTTTTTGTTAATCTCGATTTTAATTTAATAGTTGGCTATGAGGATTTCTATTCAGCTTCTAATGCCAGTTCTGCTTCTGAAAAATCGTGATTGATAGAGCTGTTACATATTCTGAGCCTCTCAATGTAGTTGTTATATGAATCTATTTTTACTGTGATTCTTGTTCATTGTTTCTGAAGAACTGAGATATGCTAGTTTCGTTCATAATGTTGCCAGTGATGATATAATCCAACTTGTTTGAGATGTTGTGGAACCAAGTCCCTGTTTTCAGGGAGAACCTACTTGGTGAAGCTACATTCATACGACATCAATGGATTCTGCTGAGGCTTTAAATTATGAGGAAGTGTATTATTTCTATTTGTTTTCAAGTTTCTTCTAATTCACTTCGTTTCAGGAGAAAATCCTGGTTTCCTTTTTTACATTTTTTTTTATGTGTAGTCGGTAGTCCTGTCTTCCTAAAACATTATGTCTGTTCTAAATTATAATGTGTGATTTATTTTCCCTTCAAACCCCTGGCTTTGTAAATCCACCAATGATGTTTCAATCCAACTTGTTCGAGGTTGTAGTGTATCCAAGACCCTGTTTTCAGGGGGAACCTACTTGGTGTTGCTACATTCCCAATGACAGTATTGGTTAAGCTGAGGTTACCTAGTATTTCACATAATTGTTCACCTATATGGGGTGTTATGAACTTTCGAATTTATTATGATTTAGGTAGATAATTTAGTGGTGAACTATTTGATTTAATCCAATTTTTCCTGAGTTTAACTATACCCTGTTCCTTCATAATCGGTTCCGGGTCTGAAAAACTCAAAGATTTTGTGTTGTCATCAGCTTCATCTTTTGTTTAACCCACGAGATAGGAGTTAAATAACAGCACTACATTGGTTTTGCAATTTTTTATTATAATTTTGGACGGCTTTTTTCTTATTTCGCTTGGGTTTTCACATGATTATTATCTAATATTTAGCAAGTTTAGATAATATTTTGACCACACAAGAAGTTATTATTCACTTTAAGCTAACCATGAGAGGGGATATTGGTTTTATGACCATCAAAATCAACTTAGAAAAGGCTTATGATAGGTTAAAATGGATTTTTGTAAAGCATACCCTGCTTGATATAAGGTTTACCGAAGATTTGTGGCTTTTGGGTGGGCTTGTATCTCAACTCTTTCAATGAAACCCTTATGGAATGGGGAGAGTACCTCTAACTTTTATTCCATTTGTGGCTTGAGATAGGGCGATCTTCTTTCTTCTAATCTCTACTTTGCATAGAGAGACTGTCACAACTTGATCATATGGCACTAATAATATTTGAGAGTAGATTTCGTTATCTAGGGGGGGCCGTCAGCTCTCTCACATTTGTTTTACTTTGCCGATGACATTGTTCTCTTTGCAAAAGTTTCCATGGCCCAAGTTCAAGTAATTGAAGGTATCCTTGAGTTAGTCTGCATATGCTCTGGGCAACATGTGAATTGTGATAAATCTTGTATTTTCTTTCCTAGGAATGTTCACAGCTTCAGAAAGCATGAATTGAGCCAAGCATTTGGATTTAGACTCGCAAATGACCTCGGTAGATGCCTAGGGATTCCATTATTACATGAAAGGACTAAAGACACATACACATTATTGATAGTCTCCTCTAGTTTGAATGGCTGGCCAGCTAATATCCTTTCTCTTTCTAGAAGAATTACGCTTGCCTAGAGTGGCATAGCTAAAATCTCAAGCTATCCAATGCGAATAGCCTTTCTCGGTTTTTGAAATCATGTTGTAAACTTCATTTGGATAGTTGGAATGGTCTCTGTCAATTTAAGCAGAATGGTGGACTGGGTTTTTGTCATTCTCGAAGCTTGAATTCAGTCGCATGATGAAAAGCTTAATTGGGAGCTTATTCATCACCCTGATGTTCTCTGTGCCAGGGTTATTCGTGTAAAATATGGTGGGGGTAGTAATATGATCCCAAGCATTAAAAAGATGTCTAACTTGTTGGGATTTATTTCACCAAACCTTGTGGCAAATTGGAAGTGGCAAGTCAACTAAATTTTGGTTTGACCATTGGCTTCCTGAGATAAATAAGCTGACTGACTTCGCTACTTGCAATATAGATAATCTAGAAGTGCGTGTGACTGTTGCTGAGTTTTCACATGAGGATTGTTGGGATATGGAGAAGCTTCTGTCACCACTCCTATGATATTATTACCTCTCAAATGGCTCCCTTTCCTAAAGCACCAAATGAATTTGATGCTTGGCTCCCTGTGCAGAATGGCAGGTTTTCTGTAAAATTGGCTTATGAGATTTGTTCCAATGCATGGGTGATGAAGGGGATCCCCTTTTCAAATGAATTTGGACGCTGAACCCCCCCCCCCCTAGCCTTCGGTCATTTTTGTGGTTAGGGCAAGGATGTCCTTCATACTAGGGATGAGACTATCTTGCATGCTGTGAGAGATTGTCATGTTGTTAGATATACGTGGGCGAGGTTCATAGCCCACAGAAATGGAAACTATTTTCTTTGGGCTTGATTTGCAAGATTGGTTGCTTTCTAATTTGGATAGTGATTTTTGAAGGCCCTCCAATATTGATTGGCATCTCCTATTTGCCATTGCATGTAACTTCTTTTGGCATCAGAGAAATAAAGCTATGTTTAGTGACCCCAGAGACGTGAACTCCTCTTGGATTCCTGGAATATATACTTTTTCCGTAAAGCAATAGATTGCTATGTCCACTACAGACTCTTGTCCCAGCAGGGTGCCAACCCAGAATCACACCCTAATTTCTTGGACTCCTCTTGAGGCTAGATGGGTTAAATGGAATGTGAATGGCTCCTTTCTTGGAAGTCAAAGAAATGCTGCGAGTGGAGGCTAGCCAGAAATGAGTTTGGTGGTTATCTCAATTATTTTGCATCCAACTTGGGCAATGTTTCTATCACTATGGCTAAGCTCCAAGGTATCCTTATTGGTTTGACTATAGCTCGTGAGATGAGAATAACGAGACTGATGATTGAGACAGACTCTACCTTCATCGTATTCATTCAGCTTTGGATGCTTGGCACTCTAATGCAATGGTCGTGTCCTTAAAGACTTTCTTAATAGTTATGAGATAGGTTCTCGTTTGGTTATGTTAAAAAGTTAAGATGGAAGTGAGTGGGATGGATTAATTCAGCATACCGTAAACTACAAGGTTCTCCCATTCTTTGAGGGTATAGGATGGAATCAAATTATTATTATTATAATTAAAATTTTACTTAATTAACCTCATAACCCTACCTCCCTCTTTGTTCTCCCTCACTTGATACAGTCACCCACTTCCATAACCCTCTACCCTCTGCAGCCCCTCTTCACCGTTCACCCTCACACCACAAGCTGTGTCTGTGTCGATACTGTTAATTTAACAAGACTGAGTATTAATGGATCATTCTCGTTCTTGAATCTTAAGAGGGCACCTTGATTTTTTAAAAAATATTTTTGCATGCATTTTTTTTTTTAAATGACCCTCAATCAAAATGTTTTTCTCCTTTAGCCACCTCAAATAAAATTTTCTAATTCCGCAAATGTATATTTCAATTGCAGTTTATCATCTTACTGTACTACTACTAGGACTGCCAAGCAATCAAACTGGCTAGTACACTGTTATCTTCATGTGCTAAATGTTAGCAGCCCCTTGTTTTTTCTCTTTCTCTCGGTATAGATGCTTTACCAACTTGGTCCACAAATTTTTGGAAATTAGGAATTTGGGATTCAAATCAGGCCCCTCCCTAGTCCTAGAACAAAGCATTTGATTTGGAAAGATCAGAGCAGCTATACAAATGAAACGGAACCAACCTCACTAGTGTCCCCTTTTTTTGGCTGTTATTCACTGTCCCTTTCAAATTGTATCATTTTTTATTAAAAGATGATGGATATGTGAAAGATAATTAAAGTCTTTTTTTAGTTAAAATAAATAAAATTAATGTATTTGCAATAAGAGTAATTTAAGAAAAATAAAGTTATAACTCTTACCATTCCATTCACTTCTCAAACAATAGAATGGTAAATTTACTCAATTTCATATTAAAATATCCAAACAATGGAATGGTACTTTTATCCCATTTCATTCCATCTCATCACATTCCATCCCATCCTATTTTATCTCATCCCATTTCATCTCATCTCATCTCATTCCATCAATTACTAAATATCCAAACATAACCTTAAAGACTTTCTTAGTTATGACTCGCAAGTTGTCTTTCAGCATACCTACAAGGAAGAGAGTAATTGTGTGAACCATCTTGCTTAGTATGACCATTCTCTTCCCTGGGTGTCCACAGATTTGATGTTGTTCTCAATTTTCTTTCTTTAGCCTTGCTTGCCGATACAAGTTCCCTTTGTTCGTAATGTAGCGTTATAGTTTCTTCTTGGACCTTTGGCCCCAAAATCTATAAAAAGATATTATGATTGGCATCTTATGTTTAAGTTTTACTATTATTATTATTAAGGTTTTATTAATGATATTTGTTAAAAAAGTTAAAATAATTTTTTAAATAAAACAAATTATTCAATATATTAGAAATTTTAATAAAATTATATTTTATTTATTTTGACTTTTGCGAGACATACACATACCATGCATGATTTCTTTTTATAGTCAATTGTTTAAAACAATTTTTGTATATGTTATTCCAAATACAACTTTCAACGAAATTCTATAGTAATGTAATGTTAATTTATGTTATTTATATTAGATTTATTTTATTAAAAATGTATATGTTCAGTTGACTCAATATCCTTTGAATTTAGTTTTTTTGATGCGTCGAGGTCTTAATGTTCTTTCAAGGTCTTGTGATTTGCTAATTAACATAATAATTCTTATATTTTTATATTAAATAATTATTAATTTTTTACATTTATTTTTAATATCACTTATTAGATATATTTTTATCTAATTATTACTTTTAACGAAATAATCTCATTCATTAAAGTAGATCTAACGATTGAAAATAAATATAAGTTAAAAAAATATAAGATAAAATTATATATATATATTTTTATTAATTTCTTTTACTCAATCATATTTATTAAAAATAATATAAATAATATTTATACTCTTAAAAAAAAAATATAAATAATTATTTTCCATCATAACGAGGTTGAACGAGTGTGGATGCCACATATATATAATTGTAAAGTAAAGAAGAACTTTTGAAAAGCCATAACAAAAGCTGCACTGCGTATAAAGTTAAATAGCAAAATCTTTATTCCTGGTCTTGAATTGTATATATAATAATAGAAGGACAAATTCTCTTTCCACGTACAATTCAAAATAAAAGCGTAAATTTTTCTTTTGTAATCTCACTAATCTTAACAAAAATATAAGAAAACAAGTGAATATAAAATTTGTTTTGATAGAGAATACTTAGTAAAAAATAATAATGGCTACGTAGTGAACGTTAAATGGTATTGTTCTTTTTTATTTTTAGGTATCAGTTAATTTTAAAAAAAAATAATGTATTTTTTTAGTTATTTTTTATAAGAATTAAATTTAAGGGAATGGAAAATTGTTCCACGTACCACAATAATATGGATATGGACTTGTTCGATTCTACATTCGACACAATAATACTATATATCACGCAGTGTGATTAAGTAAATTGCACGTGTTAGGACAACAGAGTTTGAATCTGAGTCTCGGGTTGAAACAGAAAGAGAAAGTCACAGCTCAAAAGTTGAAGCTCTTTCTCTGTGCTACCTTGTTCTTCAGCTCTGACTCTGCAATCTCATCAATTTGACTCTAGATGACGATTGCTTCCTTCTTCATCAGGGCCTCCAAGGCTCTCAACAGTTACCCCTCCTGCTCCAAGCTTCTGCTTCTCTGCACTCTCAGGTTTTTTTGACCCTCCCAACTTTCTATTGTTGTCTTTCTATTTTTTTTTCCCCTCTCGTGCTTTTGTTTCTGTGCATTCCAATGATTCTCTGTGATGAAATGTGGGAAGATTCCAAAGAAATGGGAACTCAACACTTCTGTGCCTGACATATCTGGCCTAGTGGGGTGTGCTTATTATCGTTTTCTCCAAAATTTTACTGACAAATAGAAAGATTGCTAAATTCCATAACGTTAACGAAGAAGATAGAACCAATCTGAGATCTCGAGAATCATAGAGTAAAAAACCTAAGTGTGTTCAGTTTACTGAGCATGTTGACCCAGTTTGGACCATAACTCTTGTGCGATGGGTTGCCTGATATACATATAGGAAAAAAGTTATTGTTGATGAGAGTGAAATGGTATTTATTTTCCAACAATAGTGACTATTTTTTAGTGTGTGTTGTCAGTTAAATATCCAGACTCCAGAGTATTGATCAACTTACATTCACAATCAGCCACATGTGTTAAGAGGGTTGATAAGATATTTGGATATTATTTGACTTAACACTTGACCCATTTGCAATTAATCAAAATCTTTCAGTGAGTATCATTCTTGATGTGGGATTAGCATTATCAATGGATCCCAGCAATTTGACCTCATATGTCCCTATGCTTCCAATGTTCATCTTGAGCAATTGAGCCTGTAGCTCTGATACTGTGCCTTCTTTCTAAGCCCTCATCCTAAGAGGATTATAGATCTTGAGCAAAAGCTTAAACTAGTGGGTTTTGCAGCAAATCATTTATATTGGTCATCCAATGTTGCTTCAGATAGACAGATGATGGTCGTAGACTCGTAGTAGAGGCCCCTTCAATAGCCACTATTTGGTATAGGGCTGTAGGCAAGTGGATGCCCCTGGACCTACATAGCATCATTTGGTGCACCTGTTTCTTCTTTTCCTCTTCTTTTTGATAAAACAGTAATGCACTGAGTTATCACTTGAGCAATGGATCCCAGCAATTTGACCTCATATGTCCCTATGCTTCCAATGTTCATCTTGAGCAATTGAGCCTGTAGCTCTGATACTGTGCCTTCTTTCTAAGCCCTCATCCTAAGAGGATTATAGATCTTGAGCAAAAGCTTAAACTAGTGGGTTTTGCAGCAAATCATTTATATTGGTCATCCAATGTTGCTTCAGATAGACAGATGATGGTCTAAATTAGACTCATTTCTTCGTAGTAGAAAAACGGGTGAGAGCATTTAAAGCTTATTGAGGCCCCTTCAATAGCCACTATTTGGTTGGAATAATGTTGTGGATGTGACAAGACTTGGAGATAGGGCTGTTAAATTTTGGGAGGATTTAGAAGGTTTAGTGCAGAGAATACCATTGGGAGAGAGGCAAGTGGATGCCCCTGGACCTACATAGCATCATTTGGTGCACCTGTTTCTTCTTTTCCTCTTCTTTTTGATAAAACAGTAATGCACTGAGTTATCACTTGTGAAGCAATTTGAAATGAATTCAATTTAAGTTTTAACAATTTAAGGCATCATTGCAACTTTTTTTTTTTTGGAGAATTATGCAAATGACATAAATTTAAATGCTCGATTTCTATTGTGTTACGAGCTTCCACTTATTTTTCCATCCATATTGACAGACGGGATCATGAATTTTGTACTGGTGAGCTGGAAGACTAGTTGTTAATGTTTTATACTTAAAGTAATAGGGAAGTTATTTGTCTGTGTTGATAAAGATGCAATAGGATCAAGAGAATTATCATTGTTGATTGGGAGAATTCTAATCGATATAAAATACTGACTTAGTTATTCACTAAAAAACTGTTTGGATGGTATTTTTCCCCCCTTTTAGTTTTAGATGACACATTGATGAATTGGCATAAATAGTTCAAATGGTTAAGGTGGATGGGGATTTGAGTAGAGGTCATAGATTCAATTTGTGGTAACAACTCCTTGATATACCAAAAAAGATAACATATTGACGTATTTTGTGAAGGAAAGAAAAAATCCAAGTAAGAAGATAAAAAATGGTTACATGGTAGACAAATGACCTTTGGATCTAAATTAATCTCATTTCTTCTGTAAGTAGAAAAACGGGTGAGAGCATGGATTTAAAGCTTATTGAATGTTTGTAAGTGCCTTGCCAGCAAAATTTCATCTAGGATATCATTTTTTCTGTGCTCATACTATATTCTTCAAATAATTGAGGTTAGAGATGGCCAGTGTGCAATTTCTGATATTTTTTGTTTCTTCCTTACAATCTCCCAAATGTACAGTCAGCCTAAACTGAGTTCCCACATATTTTGCTCAATATAGTTACTTATCCAATCATTGTCTATATGTGAATACATCCATTAATGTATTTCTTGCTTCTTGGCTGCACCTATGCTGCATTTGATAGTTTTTAGGTAACAAAATTTTCTATTTCGTTGAATCTACCTTCCCTTGGAAACTGCAGTGGTGGAGGTGTGGTGGCATACTCAGACTTACAATCAAAAACTGAGCGTCCTAGTATTGATGCTAATGATCCCCCAAAACAGAAAGTGGTGGTTCTTGGAACAGGATGGGCTGGTACCAGTTTCATTAAGGATCTGGATACTTCATTATATGATGTTCAGGTTGTTTCGCCTCGTAACTACTTTGCATTTACTCCCTTATTACCCAGTGTCACTTGTGGGACAGTTGAAGCACGGAGCATTGTAGAGCCAATCCGAAACATCATAAAAAAGGTGGAGGAAACAAAACTAGAGCTCTAAGAAAAACTGTTGAAATGTGATTTTTTTTTATTATAGCATTGGTCGCATATGTACATGTAATGTAATGAGAAATCAAGTTTTCTTTGAGGCTCAACTTATAAAACAGGATTGTTAGAGGCATGACTTTGTTGTGTGTCATGAGATTGTTGTTATCACTTTGTGGTCACTTCTGGGATTTTTTCCCTTTTCTTTTTAATGTTTTCCAAGGGTATGTTGACTAGTTAATTGATGAGGGAGTTCTTTTTATTTCTTTCCCATTGCAGAGAAAAGGAGAAATAAAATTTTGGGAGGCAGAATGTGTCAAGATTGATGCTGCAAACAAAAAGGTGTTTTGTCGGTCCAATATTGACTACTTAATGGGAAGTGGCGAATTTTCTTTGGACTATGACTTCTTGGTTGTAGCAGTAGGAGCACAAGTAAATACTTTTAACACCCCTGGTGTCAAGGAGAACTGTTATTTTCTGAAGGTAAATTATTTTTGTGTACAACATATAGTGTATAATCATTTAATGGTTCAATCAAATTTTTGCTTATTTATGATTATTGGTCTATCAGGTGATTCATTTAATCTTTGAACTTTTTGGTGAGGAAAAATTATTACTACCACACTCTTGTTTGTTAATCAGTCTGCCACTAATCCAAAATGTTATCATCACTCGCAGGATGTTGAGGATGCTCAGAAGATCAGACTGTCTGTGATAGATTGCTTTGAGAAGGCTGTTCTTCCTAGTCTATCTGAAGAAGAGCGAAGGTCAAATCTTCATTTTGTAGTTGTTGGAGGGGGTCCAACTGGTGTGGAATTTGCTGCAGAGCTGCATGATTATGTCCAAGAAGATTTAATCAAATTATATCCGACTGTTAAAGATATAGTGAAGATAACATTGATTCAATCAGGAGATCACATCTTGAACATGTAAGGAAAGCCTTAACAGTCTCAATTATTTTCTAAAGCTTTAAAAACTAACACTGAAACTCTGGTATCTTCCCAAAATCGTTTATTTATTCATTTATTGTGTTACTTGTGTTGGCTATAGTGCTATCTCATTCATACAACTAACAGCATTAGGTCTGGAGCTAGCGCTCCTTCCACTGTCATAATCTTTCGCAATACATGTTGCTTTATCCACCTGAAACCTCTGTATTAGAGGACCAAAACAGCATTATGATTTGGTTAATGTTACCAGAAAAAATAAATTAGATTGCTAACTGAATCCATGCATATATAGTGGAATAATTTTGTATGATGGTTTCTGTTTTATGGTTGGTATTGAAGATATGCTACATTATCATAGGTCTGGCATCATAAATCACCAAGGTTATCAACCAATTTTTTAATCTTTCAAATAAGTGCTTTTGATTCAGAAAGGACTGCTGTGGTGATAGATTCCTTATAAGTTGTAACTTTTTTACATCTTGGTAATTGATACTGAATGGTGTACGCCCAGCTGTTACTACCAACTATGTATTTGGTCCTCTTTAGCTCTGATGGAAGATTGCATTTGCTAATTGGTGGAAAATTATAACTGTAGATCGGTACTTTTTCTTCCCCACAGTTTAAGCCTTCTAATCTGCTGTTGTTTATGCATTCTACCACCATTAGCCATTTTCTTGAGATTGTAGCATTGCTAAGCTTATAAAATAAGCCAATCATTGAGCAGGTCTGACTAGTTGTTTAAATCTTTCATGTTTTCCACCACGCTATATAAGAAGTCATGACTTGGATAAAATGTCTTCTTCATTCTTGTAGGTTTGATGAAAGAATAAGTTCATTTGCTGAACAGAAGTTTACAAGAGATGGTATAGAAGTTCAAACAGGATGCCGTGTTGTCAATGTTAGTGACAAGGAAATTACAATGAAGGTGAAATCAACAGGAGAGGTTTGCTCTGTGCCCCATGGATTAGTTGTCTGGTCCACTGGCATTGCAACTCTTCCATTTGTGAGGGACTTTATGGAAGAAATTGGTCAGGTGTTGCTTAATTCCATGCATTTCTGAAACACAGTTCCCCCCATCCTTTCTTCTTCACTTCTTGTGTATGTGTGCATGCTGCGTGGAGTTGGGGGGGGGGGGGGGTTGGAGTGGGGTGGGGAAGATAATCCTCAATATGTCAGAGCCAATATGTTTTTAATGGTTTTCTCTTGGCTTAAAATAACAATTAACTATTATATGGTTAATCTATATAAGCTAGGATTGCTCTATGTGCAGGAGAAAAATCATGTACTAGGGACTAATGAATGGTTGCGAGTGAAGGGATGTGAAGCTGTGTATGCCATTGGTGATTGTTGTACAATAAATCAACGTAAAATCATGGTATCTCTTGTGCCTTTATCAGTTTCTTTATACTTCTGAGCTTATTATATACAACATGGTGCTACAACCTGATCAAATTAATACAGATTTAACCAACTTGATTTGGGATAATGGGATTTGATGAAGAAAGTATGCTCATTATGCCTTTCATTCCATCATTTTCTAATAAATTCAACAAAGCTGTTACATGTACTTACTAAACTGCTACAAATTATCTTCTTGAGATGAGAATGGAGGAAATTATGAGACCTTTTAACAGTTATATAAATCATGATTGAGTTTATTTATGTCATAATTAACTCGTTACCTCTGTTTCTAGGATGATATCCCGGCCATATTTAAGGCTGCAGACAAAGATAACTCCGGTACCTTAAATGTTGAAGAATTCCAGGATGTGATGGATGACATCATTTTAAGATATCCGCAAGTCGAACTCTATCTAAAGAGGCAACATCTGCTTGATTTGACCACTTTGTTGAAAGATTTGCTAGGGAATGAAAAAAAAGAAATAGACATAGAAGGGTTTAAGCTGGCCCTTTCTCATGTGGATTCACAATTGAAGAGTCTGCCAGCAACTGCACAGGTATCCATCATTTCACCAGTAACTGAATGCTTGCTTATGCAGACTCTTTTTGCAATCAAATATATTATGGGCAGTAAGTTTTTAATGTATCTGTATATCTAGGTTGCTGCCCAACAGGGTGCATATCTAGCTAGATGCTTTAACCGCATGGATCAGTGTGAAGAGCATCCTGAAGGTCCTCGACGATTTAGAGGGTCTGGACGTCATAAGTTTCTTCCCTTCCGGTAAACCATATACTTTATGATGCTTATAATTTTCTGTTTTCTGTAGTTCCTGTCTGCGGAGTGAAAATTGCTAAATATTCTGCTGTATCTGAATAAGATACCAAGGGAATTCAGTTAACTGTTAAATTGTTCCCCATCCCATTATTTAGTGAGTGATTGCTTCAAATTTGAAAGCAGCTGATAAGGAACACTTGGGAGTTGGAAACAATGCAGAAGTGAACACGTATGAAAAGGATTAGATGTCCATTTAGGTGAAGTGTGCACTACGTAAATAAGCAGGATATATTATTCTTCAGAAAATGTAACTTTTAGTGGCTTGTATGGAAACTGCTGACAAATAATTGTTTTGGATTGAAGTTTTATGCCTTAACGTCCCTGCAGAGGATCTTTTCCACTTCTTGAGATGAAGCATTTTGTTTTTACTATAAACCATGTTCCTATGATGAGTTTCTGACTTTTAAGTTCTGTCACATATCAGACCTATTGCTCAACCAGGATATAACAAATGTGAGTTTATGTTAAACAGCTGTGAAAAGATAAAAGATTTGACTAATTCAGAGATTAATGTCTCTTTTTTTGAGCAAAACTGACATGCACCTTGGTTAAATATATATTTTATGATGAGGCATGAAGAGGGCATCCAATCATGGGTGAAAAGATGTTTTGAGAACCATTTTGGATTGGATTTTGCTATAATCAAGGACACATTAGGTAATTTTGTTTTTATGCCCTTTGCTTGTTTTACCTTTAACTAATCAGTCAGATGGTGGTTGCTTATTATCAAAAGGTATAAGCATTTTGGGCAATTTGCTCCTCTTGGTGGGGAGCAGGCAGCCGCAGAACTTCCTGGAGACTGGGTTTCCATTGGTCACAGCACTCAATGGCTTTGGTATTCTGTTTATGCAAGGTAATGATCTATACTGCAAAGCACACTTGTTTGACATATGGCAACTTATATCTGTGTATAACCAATTTTATTTAATAACTTTGTTCTGTATTCAGCAAGCAAGTGAGCTGGCGCACAAGGGTGTTGGTCATATCTGATTGGACAAGAAGATTCATATTTGGGAGGGATTCAAGTCGTGTTTAATTTGACCAACAAGCTAACAAAGTCTGAAATAATTTGTGGCACTTTGTCTCTGTTAATTCTTGTACCTATTGTATACTGATATTTTGAAGGTACAACCTTTTGGTCCACCTTCCATTGGAAACAGTTTGAGAACTGTCATCGTCTTTTGGATGAGAATGCTTATACCTGGGGTGGATTAATGTCATCCTTTCTTGGAGACAGTTTGAGAGATGTCTAATTCTTTTCGTTTCTTTTCATATTCTATCAAACTCAATATTCCGGTTTTAAAAAAATGAATTTTAGATTATATGAATTGATTTGATTTAATTTAAAAATCAAGTTTTACTTAAATCCCACCAAATTTCAGTGGACACAATTAAAATCAAATCATTTTTTATTTAATAAGTTTCAAACAAATGATTTTATTTCAAAATTAAATCCATCACTATTTTATAAATATCTAAACAAAATATAAATTAAATTAATTCTCAAATTTTATAGTTATAAACAGACTGGAATAAACTGTCTTTTTTAAAAATTGGAAAAAAAAAGAAGACTAAACTTGGCATGGAGAAATAAAAAAAAAATTATAGGACATATGTTCATTTTTATTATTTTATATACTCTTCACTTCAATATTTCAGGTATGAGACAGATAAAAGAAGATAAAATTTAGTTCTAACTCAAGTTAAAAGAAAGTTCTCCAACTCTCTCTAATGTTATGCCATGTGTTGTAATTTATTTGTTTCAATTCTATTAACTTAATAAAATAAATGCATAGCATAACATTAGAGAGAATTGAAAGACTATCCTCCAATGAGCTAAGTTTTGTCCCATAAAGAATTACACTAAGGCACTCTTAATTTGTTGCATGATGTTGAATGATTCAATACATCTAACATCTCGCATGATCCGAGAATTAAGCCGTCAAAGCACAATGTTGCTTGAACCTTGAAGTCCCCGATTCAATCGACACCTCCCACTCCCTGTCGCTTGTTATCCCCGACCATAGTGTTGTTCTTGTTTCATTTTTGCAACATTTTCTTTTGTTTTCAGCCATGCATTTTTCAACGTCTTCAAGCTCCGTATATACTGGAGATCTCTTCCACGTACAAAAGGCAAGTGTCATATTGCTCTTGATTTAACAAGTCAACCTAAGAAAATCATGTTAAACAAAGAAAATGCATCACATATTATGTGGCAGTAACACCTTTGACATAGTGCCCCAGTATTTAAAACCGCACCTGAAAAAAATCTGTTACGTACTTCTCAGTTTTTGCTAGCACTCACTGTCTCTTTTCTTGTTTGCAAAGAAAGCAGAAGGAATCAAAAAGTGGAAAAAAAGAAAGAAAAGTAACAAATAAAAATAAGCACTAAAGAAGAGAACTTAGCTAGCTAAGGGTTTCACAATGCGTTGGTCTTCCTTCTACCAGAGAGCCTCAAGGGTTTTTGATGAGTATCCATCCTGGGCCAAGTCTGTTGTTGTATGCACTGTCATCAGGTGATAACACATTCTCAAACCTTAAGGTTCTTTCTTCTTCTTCTTTTTTAATATTTTAGTATTCTCTTAAGTATTATTGAGGAGACTGCATGTAATAGACTACTTGCTTATAAATCAGTTTGGAATTTGATTTTGTTTTTCCCCTTAATTTTCAATTCTTTTTTTATCTGTATCTCTTTCTTTTTGGTTGCAGTAGTGGAGGTCTAGTGGCATATACTAAAGCCCGTCCAGTACAAAGTGAATTTGGTAATCAATGCCCGAAAAAGAAGGTGGTGGTGCTTGGAACTGGTTGGGCTGGAACTAGTTTTCTGAAAAATTTGAAAAGCTCCTCTTATGAAGTTCATGTGGTTTCACCCCGTAACTATTTTGCATTCACTCCTTTGCTACCAAGTGTCACGTGTGGCACTGTGGAAGCACGGAGCATTGTTGAACCGATTCGGAGTATCACCCGGAAGGTATCTATTTCCCATCAATCATAGCTATTTTCAAATAATCTTCATCTTTATCTGTGGAATTTGTATATGCATATTGCACCTTATTATTATGCAATTAAATTGAAGTACCATGTCATTTTGAATATTTTTCATGTCTATTATTTGTTGGCATTTGGGCCAAAGAGGAATGTTTGGTATGATTGAACTGTGGCATTTTTGGATCGGAATTGGTTTTAACCAAAAGCTAACTAATGAATCATTTGGCCCATCCAAGTTTATAAAGCACACTTCTAGTATTCCACCAATGTTAGACTTCCAACTTCACATCACAATCACTCATGGGTTTTCAACATTATTTGCATAAGCCTCTAAGTATGAAACGGAGACTGACCCAAAATGTTTGAGTTCTTGGATGGAATATTTTTTTTTTAATTTGATAGTATTTATATATAAATCTAAATGTATAAAAAAATTATTAGTTAAATTTATAAATTATTTATATATATAATTATTCGTAAAAAAAAAAATAATTTGATTAAATTTTTATATGAATCTAATATTACTTAAAATTTATCTTTTAATCTAAGTTATTAATTTATTTTAATAATACATCAATAACTCAAAAGTTATGATCTATCTATAGAACTCTTTTTTAGAGGTCCATATTAGACTTCTCCTTATGAAACATCATGTTTAATAAATTATGCATGATGTCTCAGCTTCAAAAATATATTTAGTCAAACCATAGTAATAGTATATATACTTACAAGAGAATTATGTTCATGCCCTGCAACAGAGAGGTGCAAATATTCAATTCAGTGAAGCTGAATGCTATAAGATCGATCCAAAGAGCAATAAAGTTTACTGCCGTACTAGTCAAAACAAAAAGCTGGGTGGCCTAGAAGAATTTT
Source organism: Ormosia emarginata (assembly GCA_029884605.1). NCBI lineage: Eukaryota > Viridiplantae > Streptophyta > Magnoliopsida > Fabales > Fabaceae > Ormosia > Ormosia emarginata. Next base: position 23,926,799 of record JAQQTP010000089.1, on the reverse strand, counting down.
CCATTGATTATGATTATCTGGTAATAGCTATGGGAGCCCGTTCTAATACCTTTAACACACCTGGTGTTCAAGAGCATGCACACTTCTTGAAGGTATATATTTTTTTCATTTCACTCGCTGAAGAAAGCATATCTCAAGACTGCATATATATTCATATACAAAATACCCTTTTAATTATATGATATGCTAAACTAATCTTGAATCTCTTTGAAGGAAGTGGAAGATGCACTAAGAATCCGTCGAACAGTGATTGACCTTTTTGAAAGAGCAAGCCTCCCTTCTTTACCAGTGGAAGAGAAGAAAAAACTTCTCAGTTTTGTAATAGTTGGTGGTGGTCCAACTGGGGTAGAGTTTGCTGCAGAGCTTCATGATTTTGTACATGGGGATCTATCTAAATTATATCCTTCTCTTAAAGACTATGTGAAGATTACTCTCCTGGAGGCAGGCGATCATATCCTAAACATGTAATATTTTTTAGCTCTATCGAGGATATAAAGGCTATTGCTTGGTTGGAGTGAAAATGAGCATGTGAATTGACAATGCATATGGATGAAATAAGGTTTAAATATGGTGTCAATTTTCACCATCTTATTTTTGTACCTACACATTTTCACTCTAATTAAGCAATCTCTTTTGTAATTTTACTTCTCTTTCGTTTTCTTTTTATTTAATTTTTAAACTGTACGTGTATGATATAATTTCTTGCTTCAATTGTAGGTTTGACCAGAGAATTACAGAATTTGCTGAACAAAAGTTCTCCAGAGATGGCATTGATGTGAAGTTGGGCTCTATGGTTGTCAAAGTAACCGAAAATGAAATCTCAGCAAAAGAAAGAGGAACTGGTCAAGTTGTTTCTCTACCTCATGGAATGGTAGTTTGGTCAACTGGTATTGGTACTCGCCCTGAAATACTTGATTTTATGAAGCAGATTGGCCAGGTTTGTTTCTGTGTCTTGCTCTCAATCCAAAGACTAAGTTTGGAAGTCAGTCACAGTCACTGTTCAAATTTTGCTTGCTTTGAATTCTTTGTGTGACAGATTAACAGGCGTGCATTAGTTACTGATGAATGGCTAAGGTTGGAAGGATTTGACAACATCTATGCTCTAGGCGATTGTGCCACTGTAAATCAGCGGAGAGTTATGGTATGTGCAATCTATGCATTGTTTATGTCTATTAGTCTATAGTTGTAAAGCACCTACAAATCTTGGATATTCCTTTTGATTTATTCCCGAGTGATTAATAACTTACAACCTTTATCTTTCCGGATCTATCAATTGTTTTTTTCAACCTATGTTCTTTCATTTAGCCTATATATGACTGACTATGGAATGAAAACAGTAGTAGCTACCCCATTATTTTTCTTGTTGACCATTGTCATGCTATTTTTTTGCTATAAATCATTGACATTTTAACATCACATTTTGGTGCTGCAGTGCTATGCTACTGCTTCCTTAGGTTCTAGTATAACTTTTTAGTGTCCTCCCTTTATCTGCCATGGTTTTTCCAGGAAGATATAGCCGTGATATTTAGCAAGGCAGACAAGAACAATTCTGGAAGGTTAGATCTTAAAGAATTTCAAAATGTTGTTGGCGACATTATTGAGAGGTACCCCCAAGTGGATATTTATTTAAAGAAGAACCAAATGAAGGATATGGCCACCTTACTAAAGGCATCTGAAGAAGGCTCTCTTACAGTGGACATTGAATACTTTAAAGATGCTCTTTCCAAAGTAGATTCTCAGATGAAAAATCTTCCTGCAACAGCTCAGGTACATGTACAGTATTTACTACTTAGTTTTCAATGGTACTTACTAAACAACTAAGGGTAATCTCACTTATGCTTTGGTGGTGGCTTCCAAATTTGAATCTTTCTAGGTAGCTGCTCAACAAGGCGCCTATCTTGCAGACTGTTTCAATCGCATGGAGTTGTGTGAGACGTATCCTGAAGGCCCTCTCAGGTTCAGGGGAACAGGACGTCATCGGTTTCGTCCCTTCAGGTATGGAGAAGTTTCACCCTGTCCATTTTTTTCTCTTCCAATGTAGCCAGTTACTGTATGAAGTTAATGTTACTAGCAACTATATTAATAGAGAATATAATGATTAGGAGGATTCTAACGTACCCCTAAGTGATGTGATATAAAGTATGGTTAATTCAGTTAGATTAGTAGTTAATTGCATATTTTTTGTAGGTGGTTAAATCAGTTGAATAAATGGTTAATGTGTTTGTAGTTAACCACATGTAAATAAGTGATTAATTCGGTTTGTGTACCTTACCCCTTAAGGGTAGGATAGTGCAACCAAAATGGTGCATGATTAACTGAAATAGTATTGAGCAACACCTTATGGCCTAATGTCATCCAAGTTCTTCATTGCCTAACCTTGTATTCATTTAATGAAAAGGTACAAGCATTTAGGACAATTTGCTCCTCTAGGAGGAGAACAAACTGCAGCTATGCTTCCAGGAGATTGGGTTTCAATTGGCCATAGCACCCAGTGGCTGTGGTATTCGGTATATACAAGGTAAACCATTGAACATAAATTTACTTTAAGAGGCTTAGTGTTAGTATGTTGTCATCCTCTAACGGTTCCCAAAACATGCAGCAAACAAGTCAGCTGGAGAACAAGGTCGTTGGTTGTAGGTGACTGGGGAAGGCGATTCATATTTGGCAGGGACTCAAGTCGAATCTGAGATCTAGTTGAAAGCCTTGCACTACACTTGTGGTGTGCTTCATATAGATTTATTGGCATTTGGCACCCAAAAAAAAAAAATGAAATAAAGAACATGGTGCTTAATTTTCTCATTCAAATATATTTTCTTTTGTCTCCATGTCACAGAATATTAGTAGTAATTTTACCAGTAACCCTATGTTTTATTTTGGTTTTGGTTGCTAACCATAAGAAATGACACATTTATAAGCTCGAGTTGACCATGTTTGCAAAATTGCAATAAATCAACCTGGACTTTATGGAGCTTATTTGCTGCCAGCCTGCTAGATACAACCAAAATTCCTATCCACAAATTAAAATAATAAATTTCTCATTACAATTAAACCCATTGTCGGGGTTTTCCAGAGTCCATAGCTGATCATGTTAACGTAAGATCGATATGCGGTCGTCAAATAAGAAGAATGTAATACAATTTGGTTTCACCATTGATGCTTTTATGAATTTTACTCTTCTACATGACACAAGCATACCCCGGAGTGGCTGTGGCACTACTAAAGTTATGATAAATTCATATCAAAAGCTGAACACAGATAATCATGTTGATCGTCCTAATGTATTTGATGCTAGATACTTGAATCAAGCAAGCACCAGTTTCATTGGAAGAGAGAGGGATAACAATGAGATTATATTAGTCAAATCCAAGTCCATAATGGCAGATAGTCATGTCTTGCATTAGGCCTCTGCAACTGCAAGACACCATCATATTTACATATTGTTGTTTTCTTAGATAGTTCTCCAAGTGGAAATTGAGAGAACAAAAAGCTCATTTGGAGTAGTCAAAAATCAACAGTCCGAAGGTGCTGAAATACTGATCCAGTTAAGCCCAAGTTCCATGAAATTGTCTTAATTAATTCCACTCCATCATGTTGGTACTTAAAAAAGTAAAAAAAAAAAAAAAAAGGAGAGAGGAGTGAAGAATGACATGACTCCGTAGGTTGGATAATCCATTATCTTTCTGTACAACTACAATATACAAAATCAAAGCTAAAACACTAAACATTGTTTTTCCCCCATCAAAGATACAAATTCAACTCTGAAACCAAACCGACTGGGTCAACCACCGAGTCAAGACATGCGCAGAGGTGAGTCACTCAGCCCTGACCCCAGCAATTGAAGTACATGACTTTGCGGAGTGAATCGTCAGCACTTTGTTGTCTCCGTCGTCTATCCGACTCTTGGGCGGAGAACAACCTCCTGCTGTCGCTGTGGCCCTTCGCCACGGCCACCGTCGCCGCCATCCAAACACGGATCAAATAACTCATCTTTTGTTATTGTTTCTTTGTTTCGTATTCTCCGACTATTCGATACTGAGAAACGTGGGTAGCCTAGCCTAGGTTGTTTCGAGTGAGGAAAAGGTGCATCGCGTGTGTGTCTTTATAGACGAAACCAGAGGCACTAGGATGAAGTGGTTTTCTGTGAATACAATACTACTCGATGAATACCGCTAAAGGTAATGGTGGTTTTGGTAGTGGTGGAGTGGGGCCTCCTGTTTATTTATTTGAATTGGATGCATCCATCCCTCCAAACAACGAGATTATCGCCAATTTTTCGCCATGGTGATCTTGCTTTAATATTTAAGATAAAATTTAAATTTATTTTTGTTTATGTTTATCACATTTATTTTATTAATAAAATTATGATATATATTTATTAATATTTTTTAAATATATATATATCATAACTTAATTGATAAAATTAATATAATAAATATAAAAAATAGACTTAAATTTTATTTTAATATTTATGATTTTAACTTACAAGTAAATTTTTAGTTCCTGATTTTCTAATTTTTGACTGGAATTTCTTAAGTTATTATATATATATTTTTATAACTAATTATCATCCAAATTTTACCAAAAAATTGTCATCCAAGTTAAGTAATTAATCATCTGTAGTTTTGTACTCTTATGCATCATTATATAATATGATATTAAGATAATTTGATTATATAAAGTGAAAGTGTGCAATACACCCAACAAAAAGTGAAAATGTCCTAAAAAAATAAACAAAAAGTAGAAATGTACATGGGGTACTGGTGAGTGAGTATTCGGGAATGTTATTTATCGTGAGATATCGTGAGAGAAATGTTACAGGATCCTATAGGGGGGTTGGAGGAAACAGTAACAGGTGGCGGGCTTATCCGAAGGGAAATGGATGACTCATACGTACTGGGCCAATTAGGATTCAACAACCTCTTACAATGTTCATGTTCTGTCTCTTTCTTTATTTTGGATCGCACTCTTTTTCTACACTCTCTCTATGGGTATTCTTGTCCTTTTATTTTTAGATATTTAATCGTTAGATAGATTCACTTTTATCTAATAGTTATTTTTAATAAAATTATCTTAAACATTAGATAAAAATGGATTTAACGGTTAAAAATAAATGTAAGTCAAAAAAGATTTACACTGGTGTAAATCGATTCCTTTCTTTTTTAGGAAGAATCAACTTATAAGTGTAAGTCTTCTTTTACTTACACTTATTTTCAACCGTTAGATCTACTTTTATCTAATGGTTGAGATGATTTCATTAAAAGTAACCATTAAATAAAAATAGATCTAACAATTAAAAATAAGTGTAAGTCAAAAAAAATTTACACTGATGTAAGTTAATCCTCCCTAAAAAAGAAGAGAATCGACTTACACCAATATAAGTCTTTTTTAACTTACACTTATTTTTAACCGTTAGATCCACTTTCATCTAATGGTTAAGATGATTTCATTAAAAATAACTATTAGATAAAAGTGAATCTAATGATTAAAAATAAGTATAAATCAAAAAAAATTTACACTAATATAAATTGATCTCCATCTTTAAAAAAATATATTACAAACATTCGAATCACTTATTTCATTTTTTCTCCCTAATATTAACGCTACACTTTTGTGTAAATGATTATTAACTTTCACTTTTCTCCCTAATATTTACGCTACACTTTAGATGATCGAGATGATATCATAAGATCGAGTGACATAGAGATAGAGGCCAAAAGTGAAAGGGAAGTCTTTGCTTTAACTGGTTGTTATATAGCTTGCAACTTGAACTAGTAAAACTAATGTTCTTTCTTTGGAATGAAGATGAACACGTCCAGACAGAGATGGAGGAGCTTTGAGAGCGCAATTTCCTGGTGCAATCAAGAGTAGAGCTTCTCTCGCATATTTTTTTCGTCTAAAAACTGCGTGTATGAAGCAAGCGATAGACACTAGAATTGTAGGATAACATGTTGTTTTCTTCATTTTAAAGAGGATGAAGACACATTACGCGTGTGCAACTAATTTAAACTTCCATTATTTATGATTTGAGCAGCGAATCAATTGCATGTTCTTATTCACATCATATGATTAGGTATTTGCGTACTCCTTCTTATTTCATCTCATTACAAAATTATTCTATACACATTATAGAGGAAAAAATTTTAATGAGGAGCTTAAAGAACTTCCAAACATTCACTGTCGGCAGTTTGCTAGGATTTTCAGGGTTATACAGCTACGACATCCTTTATGTTCTCATTTTATTTGTTCTATTAAGTCTTTTGTCAAAGAAACAAAAACTTGTACCGAGATGGTGACATGTAGAATTGGTTTTACAATTTGCCCCATACTACCCACTTTGGTGACTGATTGTAAATTGGATACACATAAATAATAAATTGCCTCCTTCCTAGCTATATAAGCTATGAAACTGACTTTAAAATTTAACAAAAATAATCACCCTATATCATTTTTGAATTAATACTATTTTGTATAATTATAATTAAGAGAAAAAAATAATTAAAAAAATATAATAAATAATATTAAATAAAATATAAAAAAATATATGCATTATTTATGATAAAAATATCAAAATTAAAAATTTAACCTACAATAAGCATGATTGTACTGTGTCACCAGTCACCAGCCAATTAGCCACAAATTTACAATTGCTAACAAGCTTACTTTAAAGCAATTCTGATGGCAACCCATCCAAAAAATTTTAAAGCCATCAAAAGTTTCACCTTTGTGGCTGGTGGAAGGCAGAAACCTCAATTATTTTTTTCATGGTGTAGATGAAGTGATAATATTTATATACACATTTTTTTACAAGTTATTAAAAAATATTTTAAATTGTTAATTTATTTTAAGTAATTCAAATTATACATATAATTTATATAATAATATAATATATGAAATTATCATTTTTTTATATAAATCATATATACGTTGATTAGCCAGCGAAAAAGAAAGCATCTGTCTCTTTTTTATATGTTCAGTGCTTTTTAAGGCTTATAAAAAGAAAGTATTTTTCGATAAAAGTATTACTATTTCTCTATCCCTCTGCTGTTCTTCTCTCTATCTTTGGGATAATGTTTATTGTCCACCTAAAATATAGTGAATGTCTATTCACTGTATATTTACATAAAAAAATATTAAATTATGTTATATATAATTATAATATTTTTTGTGAAATATATAATGAATTTTTAAAAAATTAAAAAAATTAGACGTATATAAATTAAACGAATAACGATTATCCTTTGTCCCTTACTTTACACACGGCGTATCTGCTGCTCAATCATCAATGATGCACATGGTAACTTCAGGGATTAACATATTGATTCCCCATAATAGGAACTTAAATGTAAAGATATTGTGCTTAAGAAATGGAGAGTGGACTTGTCCACTTTCTAGATTTTGAGGAATTACAATATCATTCTTTAGTCGAATCAGCCTTCTTTTTATTCTCTACTGCAGACAACGAAAGTGGGAAGTGACTGCTACCTAAGTAATCCATTGATTAACTTATTTTTAACCACTAAGCTCTTCACATTTAATTAGATGAAAAGATAAGAATAAAATGTCTTCAGTCATACAGCGATCAATCAAATTTCTTCTTCTTTATTTTTTTTTTGGTCTTCAATCAATATATTGTTTAATGAAAAGAAATTTTACTATTTTTGATCTATACTAGATGGCAACATATACCTATACTTACGGGAAACTTATCTTGTTTTGTAAACATAGATAACATGCATTCCATTGTTGGCAACTAATAAGCAAAGCCGAAGGAGATTATAATCATGTTGCCATACCTCCTTGGAAGCTACCTACTGGTTTCTCACTCTCACACTTAATAATTATTTTCTTGACCCCTTCATAAGCAAAATAAATAAATAAATAAAAGGAATTATTTTGGTTTTTTTTTTTTTGGGTACTCTTACGTTGACGAGTTGACAACTTTTATTAGTTATGGATTCTCAATCAAAAAAATATTTATTGTGAAACCTAATAACTAATAATTTTTTAATAATTTATTCAAATTATCAATACTCGAGAGAAAAACAAGCATCATAATCACCCAATCTTTAGAGATGAATACACCTAGTACTTCTTGCCAACTTCAAATCCGGTCTGATGTCAGCAGCCAGCAGAGTTAGAGCTGACCTGACATCGAGTATTCTAATCTCATTTTGATAGAACATGTATTACATTAATAACCACTTAACCACACCCGAGATATTTAACAAGTTTTCGCCTTTTTTTCTTTGAAACAATCTCGTTAATAAGAAAGGAAGAGGATTTTCATGTTTTTTGTTCCTCGATCAGACTGGATAAAACAAGCAAAGCTGTAATGTGATATCATGAATCATGAAACAATGGTTAGACGAAATTACATTAATGATTTTATTATATTTCTAACACGTGATATGCGTCTAGCATTAAAGCATAGACAAAGAAGGTAAGGCACTAACCCAGAATAAAATCGAAATTGGAATTTTACTTCTTGCTTATATACAAACATAATTAAAAGCAATTAGAAGCGTTCTTTTTTTTTCGGGGATAGAAGTGATCTTTACAGCTGCATAACTGTAAGATGAAGAGAAAGGTGAACAGGATAACAAAGAGGCTACACCAGCATAAAATCTGAGGCAAATCCAACCACAGCAATAGTTGCATGAAAGTATAACATCAGTTCTGTGAAGATCAATTCCATTTCAAACAAACAACCTATCTATCTACTAGTTATAGGAGCTGATGCAAAAGTACAATTAAGTACCACCAATCATAGTATTAACTCAATCGCATCTAACACCACAAACATGCTATTGAAATAGAACAAAGAAATGCTTTCACAATATCTCTTCAGAGCACTTTGCTAGGTTACTCAACCACATTTGACAGATCAGTGGCCGAGGAATTCAATTTCTGAACATAAAATTGGAGAACATTAAGGACACGACCAAAAAAAATACTTTACATTGATTGAACCCCTTCAACCTGCTGCTTGGCCAGGTATCTTTCTCTTCTTTCTTTCTACACAAGAAACAAGGGAACAAAATGAGATACAATGAAATGAGATCATCCAATTCCTATACAAGCTAGACCAAAATGGGGAGAAAATTATGAAAAATGTGTCTGACCCATTCATCTATAACAAGTCCTTCCCCAGCTACTCGAGGACCTGTCTCCTCTGGGGGCTTCTTTCTTGCTTCCAGTGCAGCCTCAGCCTCAGCCAACTGCCGTTTAAGCTTATCCAGGGCCTTCAAGAAACAATATTTAAAATTATAACCTTTCAGACAAAATGGTAGAGGTCATGTGACATATTTGAGATATATTAATCTTACAGGGCTAGGGCGTTCAGGGTCCAGGAAAACAACCCGCAGAATTTGTTCTACTGATACTTGATCTCTTTGCTCGTCAAACTGCGTGAGGGATCATATGAAACAACTCTGATCAGTATTTGAAAGCATTATGGATGAATTGTTGTACTTAAATGAATGCATGTTCTTTCTATTCAAGTAACCAAATCACTTCATTCCAAATGTTCAAACTAATATATTTGAAATATAATAGACTTAGCTTATTAATCCATACATGGATAAACGTAAGAAATATAAGTCATACATGCCCTATACTATAGATAGATTATAAAAAATGATTTTGTCAACAAGGTCAAACCTAATACTTGCAAGCAGCTTAAGGCTTTTAGAAACATATTTATCATTGATATTTGTCTTCAATTTGATAGTTGCAATGTACGTAGGTTTGTATTGAATTTAATTAAAAATTTGTAATGCTAGCAATAAAAGGTGTTTCAGAAAACATTTAAACTTCAGAATCTTAAGGATTCACCTATAACACATTAAGAGAGTCAATTGTTGAAAGATTTATTCAATACTTGATTGAGTAGGATACATTGGAGCAAAAAATTCATATTAAGCAGGCATAAAAATTAAAACTATGAAGATTGATGCCAGACACCATGGAAAGGGCCAAGCTAATAATACATTACCAGTTCCGGTACATAGTCCATTTCGCCTTTCACTTTTAAGCTCATGATTTTAAACTTAACCCTGCTGTTTTGCTCAATTGGTTTCTCATTGTTTTCTGGTGGCTCCACGAACTTAAATACTGCCAAATACATGACACAACTGTAAGAGAATTCACCAACTTGCACAAGCATTCACCTTTTTTTGCTTAACACTAGTTTACAAGGATAAATTACCAGTTGCAATTATACTTTCACCAGGTGCAAGAATACCACCTGGAGGGCGCATATAACAACTCTTGGGAGCAGTTGTTTGAAACTATAACAAAACAAAACGTCACTATCAGTAGTAACCTTAAGAGTGGATAAATAAAGCAAGCAACAAGATTGATATTTCAATACACAACAAAAGAAGTGTTCACAGTCCTATAAAATATTTGTGGGGAAATGCAAATATGAAGATGGTCTTGTTCAACATATTACACTTCCTATCATCATCTAGTTATTATAGAAAATTTTCTCAAGATTTTGAAACTGTTTTAATGAAAACTCCCAATGTTGCAGAAACTGATGCACGGATACGGGTACGGATATCAGATACAACACGGGTATGATACGGGGATACGACTTTTGTTAAAAAAATTAAACTAACATTTATCAAGTATCCGAGTATTACTCTGGTACGGATATGGATACGGATACGACAGACATTATAAAGTACTCGTGCTTCGTAGTGCAGAAATATTTCAATGTTCTAAAGAAATGTTACTCCAGTCTTGTCACAGTTGTTGAAGCAGTACAGTCCAGCCAAGAAGCTTTCTGGCCTCATACTTCCATTTTGTAGGTTGAAAGTTGAAACACAGCTAAATGTTTCCCAAGAGCGACAGTCAACACACATTGACAATGGGTGTCGGCAAGATTCCAATACGACCAACTAACTATCGTATGTGTAACATGATAATGTTATGTGTCAAATACCATTTTCTGAATCCAAGAACATAAGAGCAAACAACAGGAGATATATACACCGCACCTTGAACGCTACATGAGACTTGCAAGTGTTTTTAATTGCGATGGCGCTCCTAACTTGCTTACCAGGTTCATCTTCAAAACAAAGTCACATTAAATCAGACAGGGCACAAAGCTAACATCTACTGGAAACTCCAAAACATTAAACATACTCATTATTCTACCCATTATTAGAAAACTTGCCCAAAATGGACAAAGTAATAAATCAGGGGAAGAAAACTAAATTCACAAATGGGTACATTAGTCATCATAAGTCATAAATAACGATGCACAATCCATTCACAAGCAATTAAATGAAAACATGACACAAAAAGCACACTTCGTATTGGTTAATGTAACAAAAACTCAAACAGAACTTGATGCAAAAAACAAACACAAACAAAAACAAAAACATAACAAAGCAAGATTGATGAGAGACATACAGGGAAAGTAGAGCTTGTTGGGAGGATCAAGACGGAGCCTTCTCCTAGTAGGGAGCAGAGACTTGGCCACAGAAGAAACCGTGCTGGAAGGCTGATGGGTCGATCTATCAAGAGACTGAAGAATCTGGCTTTGCTGAGGAACACTATGCATAGAAGAAGATGTTGAAGAAGAAGAAGAAGAAAATGAAGAAGCATGAGTCGTTTGCCAAAATGGCATTCTACAAAAGCTCCAAATTTTCCCATCAGACCCCGATTTTTCACTGTCCACCGCCGCCATTCTTCGCCGGAATCTAACTAACCTCACAGGGAAATGGGACTTCCGGCAACTGGGTCTCTGAATTGGTATCAAAGTTTTAGACTTTTGTTTGTTTTGTGGTTGAAGATAGATTTGGCACTTGTATTGTATCGGATACCCTGCTTGGGTTGTCTCTGTTTTGTGAAAGCTTTTTAACGTAGTTTAGCCACAGCAAAACAAAGATTGAATGTGACCGTTGGTTGTATGTGATTTACAACTTTTTCGTGTTTTGTCCAAAATGGTGGTTCTTAGTAGTTAGTACCTTTATGATTGAGGTAGTTTGGTAGCACAAGAAAATAAGGTAATTTTGATAGCTTTCAAAATAATAATTGGTAATTTCACCAATAACAATTATAATAATAATTGGTATGGAAATGGAAAAGCATGAGAATATGGAATTTACTCAATGCCCTCTAATCTTTTATTTTTCAATTTCTGAATTGAGTAAAGCATTTCATTTTCCTGCATAATAAAATGATAAAATTTTTATTTTTGATTTGTTAACATGCACTCTTACATTAACAAAAACCAATAATAAAATGAAAAAAATTTCACATCTCCTATTTCATTCCAAAACCACTCCTTGAAGAACTCGGATCTGAGTGATGGGAATTTTCTGGATTTGATTTGAGTGTTTGGGGTCCAACTGTTTGTGGGTTCCCGGACTTTTACACTTGGTTTGATTCTGCCCTCTCCGCAATCATTTGCTGCTTCTTTTTAAGATTTCACATAAGATTTGCAGCCCCATCTTTCATTTCCTAATTAATTACTGAATTTGGATTCAAAAATATGTTTCCAGAATAAATTAATTATTTGACAATTTGGGATACATTATATATATCTTAAAAAAAGCCAATTATTATATCAGAATCTTGGTTTTCTTTTTTTCTTTACTAACAATATTTTAAAATCCGTTACTCAAATTGAACTCTAACTGTCTGCTAAATGATTCAGCTATTGCAAGGACAAGGTTGCATCCACATTTTTCGTTAGTTTTATTTTCTTTTCTTAACTTTGTAATTGCACATTCCACAAGTAAACAGTAACACAGAAAAGGTTGTTTTATGGTTTCGGCCCTTTCAAGCAAAAAGCAATTTAGATAAGAACACAAGCAAAATCAGTATCGACAATCGACTTGGCTTCAAATCTAAACCATACTGATAAAAAAAAAAAATAAATCTAAACCATAAAAGGTGAAGAAATAACGGGGGGACAAAGCCTTGGATCTATGCTTTTACCAAATTGACATCTCATTCTTCTTTTCTCTTTCCTCTATTTGATCGATTCTTATTGTGCTTGAAAAGAATAGAGGAAGGCTTCATTAAGCTTAGAGGCTATGCCAATATGCCATGATATGCTATGATGTTAGAACATTTTGGTCGTGTCATTAAGAATGACAGCAAGAGAAAACCCACTGGCCCTCCCATGTGGCCCTCTTGCAGAAGGGCATCTTTATCTCTTTTGGTGTAGATATATAATCATTATGAAATGGTAATTATTTTAAGCTCAATCAATAATCTGCTAGGGAATAACCAAACAGCCTTTGCAAAGAAAGCTACTTTTCTCTTCCAAATCTTGAACACTATCTGACATAATGAACCCTTTAATTAAAGCTTGGACCTCTACCATTTCCTGGTTAATATTATGATAATCAACTGAGTCAGGGAATGTATTTGCAAGGGCCATATCTGATACAGGGCTCACAGGGAATTTGCGATGGCCAAGAGCTTGATTGATTATATAGGAGGTTGAAAAAGATCTACATTTTTTCCCCCTCAACTGTATCCTTACAAGACTGCAATCACTTTAGTTAATTTGTTTGTTAGTTATTACATGTAATCAAGTTTACATACAGTTGTTTTGTCTTTAATGAACTGACATATTTGATATGCTTATTATTTTTCAATCTTTACCATATAAATTATAAAATAATGTTTGCTGCACATCACAAGTACATCATTTTATATTTATGTAATAAAGCAAAATTAGGATATGAATGTGTAAAAAATAAAATGAAATTAACTAAAATTAAATAATAAAAATTATGCAAATATAAAATAATCTGTACAGTATCATTATTCTAAATTATAATGTAATATATAAGATCATTATTAGGAATGAAAAATAGCCAAACTCTTCACGAGTTGTTTATAATTGACTAGCTTGACTTTTCTAAATAAAATAGACTCATGCTAAGACGTTGGCTTGTTTATTAAAGACACAGACTTGTTTTAACTTGAGTTTAACTCATGAAACCCTGTATACAATCGCAATATATATATATATATATATATATATATATATATATATATATATATATAATTTTAGTTCCAAAATAAGCTTTTGGCATGTTGTCTGTATATACATACGACTTTTTCTAGGGTGAACTACCTACCTCTGTGTCAGCCAATCAGTTTGGCCAAACCATCTTATTTTTAGTAACAAATCAAGTGGTGTTTGATTTTTGGCCTGTAACAAGTTTGTTTGCAAGTGATGGTTTTCGTATTTCTAATGAGAGAAACTATGAAGCTTGAGAATCGTTAGGAAAATATCAAGAGAGTGGGAATAAATCACCAGTTCACCACTAGGAAAATGAACTACAAAGCCTGTGGGTTAACAAACTGTTTATTGATCTTTTTGGCTTTAATTTTTTACTATAGTTTAGTGCTCAAATTGCGCAAAACATACATGAACAACAAATACTTGAAATAAAAAAGGCACAAAATCTCAGAAAACTTCTTCCTTTACTTGAATTTTGGGGTTATAAATAATTCCCTTGGTCTTGGAGCTCGAAAAATTGCCGTATCATTCCTATACCAATTGAGTACAAAGAGGTTCCAATTAAATTGTTCTATGCATTGTGTTCTTCATGTTTGCCTAGCCTTTCCTTTAGTCAGAGGAGCACAACAGACGTTATAGTGGATCAATTACATGATGTTCACCTTCTTCGACAGAATGAGTTGTGGATATCCCATACCAGTAGGCTAGGGACCCCAACAGCTCAAATACATGACTTTTTTTCTCACAGCCTCAGCAAATTGCTAATTGCATTGCCTTCTCTTCCCTCATCATTTTGCTGGAGACCGTTGAAGTGGATAAAGAAACCTTAGTACCACTTTACTTTTCAGCAATACCCTCCCATTAGATTCTATGTAGTCATACCCTTCAACCGTGATTAAATTAATCTTCCTCTAATTTAGTATGAACCCTAGCTTATTCAAATTGATAAACAGGAAATTGGTGGTGGCGGTGCCTCCCTCTCCCCTTGTTTTTTTTTCTTTTGAAATCAAAGAAGTTTGAACAGACAAATGTTAATATAGAAACTGATGTGGAAAATGCTAAAAGAACACAAATAAAATTTGGAAATGCTTAAACTCTGTCATTCATCAAAATTTACAACAATATCTGTCACAAGGGACATGAAATCTTTCAATACTATACAATATGGCCCCAGAAGTCTCAGCCCCCACCTTCCCTTCCCTAGTGGCGAAAAGCTTGAATTGAAAGAAACAGAATCTTCTGTTATTTGCCCTTGTGCTCTCTCTAGTTGGGACCCCAGCAGCTTAAGTACATGACTGTCCTCAATGACTCCTCTGACTTCTTTGCCTTCTCTTCTTTTAGTCTTCTTGAAACCATAGAAGAAGAGGAAGAGGAAGAAAGCATCTTTGCCTGAGAGAAGGACTTCACATGGTTTTTGACATGCTGTTGAGCTGACCTTAAAGCATAGTTCCACCTGCAGACACCCTGGTCCTTCAAGGCCTCCACAACTCCAACGCTAGCTGCCACAGTCCAAGCTCTGATTGCTGAACTCATCTTCTAATCTTGCAATTCTTCAAAGACTATTTAGTTGGATTGTTAGATGACAGAACAAATCAACTGAAGCTGGTAATGGTTAGTGGAAAATTGTAGAACACTCACTCGAGTAAATGTAAGATTTATTGTTGAATGAGTAAATGGAGTAAAAGTGGTTGTTATATATAGGGAAGCACGTTAGAATGTCAAGTTGCAAAAAGGTCGTAAAGGCCAAAGGTTTGGAAAAACCAGGGGCAGAAAGCTAGTGGTTTTAGGGAAGCCAGTGGTCTATGGTGAGCTTCAGAATCAAGTGTTAAATGCAGCTCAGACTCTCAGTTGTAGGAACACGTGTATTTGCTAAGTGCTGCACGCTTATACTGTTGCTTAGCAAAAGTGAAGAAATAATTGAACATTATGATTTTTTTACATAATTTTTTTATATTATTTTTTATATTATTAATTACATTATTTTTTCTTTGTTATTTTTTTTTTACTTAATTTTAATTATTAAAAATATTATTAAAAATAATATAAAAATATCATTTTTCATAATTGAATTTATCTTGTCAATACAATTGTATAAATTAAATCAATAATATTTGATTAATTATATAAATTTTTATGTTATATAATTATTTTATATTAAAAGTGATAATATAGAAACTTTTAATTAGTTTAATTTATATAATTTGTATAGACCTTTCTTGCAGAAGAGAAAATTTCATGAAGTTAACTTTTGTTTGGATAAGGAGAGAAAATAAAAGCAAAGAAAATAAAAAGAAAGAAAATGAGATCAATCGTTCTGTCGTACAGCATTATGGTTGGAAGTTGAAAGCTTGTGGAGAGTGGAACTGTCATGATAAATTCAAAAAATGGAGAGTGGAACTGTCATGATAAACTCGAAAAATGGGTGGACAGTTGTTAGTGGTAGGTGGTCAGACAGACGTAGGGCATTTATGGCCAATGCATTTCAAATAGGCTCCTTCATGTTTTGTTGGTTACTTTCAGCTTCATTTTCTAGTTCAACACGGCAGGTTTCTCTATTTGCCATATGTTCCATTATGATCTCCATGCGTTGATTTTGATCTTGGATATCTCGAATGGCTTAAAGAAAGGCTTCAATGGTTGGATTGTTATTGTTGGTAGGCTGGGAGTTTTTGAGATTTGTTATCTTGTTGTTGATGTTGCTCTTGATTGTCACCATGGTTGATTGAGTTGGTTATTTTCTGCAAGTTGTGGAGTAGGAAAGTTTTATCTTGCTTTATGGTAAGCGTTAAATGTTTCGTCCTAACTCCGAGACCTAGGTCAGATGACTAGGAAAGGCTTACTAGAGGCCTATGAGGATAGCGGCGGCATGGACTACCTAAGATCTAAGCTGACAAGGCAAAAATGCTTGGTCAAAATGCTAAGGCAGTTTGGTATAATGTCTAGGTAAAAAGTGGAACATGCCTAGCATAAGAGGTCAGGCTAGTATAAAAAGAACTCTCGAGGCTACTTCCTCGACACTTACTTGTCGTAATGCAATTAAGAAATTTAGACGTTGGACATGCATTATGCATGATCATCAATGCACTGACTTGTCAATGACCTATCGTCCTTGGTTGAGCATGTGCAAATTTCCAATTGAGCTATTCGTTCAAGTTTGGATAGGTCAAGTCTGATGTGACCTCGATCGGGTTGACTTGGACTGACCTAGATTGGTTTAGTCCGAATTATCAAAATAAGTTGAGCCAATGTCTAGAACCAGTGATTGGTTGGTTGGCCCAGCAAAGTTTGTCCTCATCTTTAGCAGCCATATCGTGATGGGGCTTGTTAATGGACCTGGAAAGGTCGATCCAGCCAGGAGCATGGTTGGTCACATCATGCTTGACCAAGCATATAAGTGAACCAAGTTCAAAAAGGCTGGTATGGTCCATAAGAAAGTAGGGGGCAATTTGTTCAAGTAACAGACAGTTGAATTAGTATGGTTCTCTACCAAATTAGAAAAGGGTAAAATCTATAAGGTATGGGCATAGCTCATTCAATATAGAAGAGGCAATGGCGAGCCAAACCCAGACAGACAATTGAATTAATACTGTATAGACAACTATACGCAAGGTTGTTGTCTCTAGATCAGGCGGTGGGGCTTCAGGACGGAGGGCAGTAACATGGACTGCTCTCCTAGGAAGAAAAAGGTCACCACCTGTGGAATCAAGCTCAGTGTAGATTCTGAGATCTGCGTAAGTTAGTTGGTATCATCCTTGTCCAGTAGCTTAGACCGTACTCACAAACTGAGGTCGGGAATGCGGCCTGGGGATTCTGAGGGGGACTAGGAAAGTTCTAAGAAAGACAGGTTGATTCAAAAAGGAGGAAAGGAAAGCCCAACTCTATAGTATCAAATAGAATAGATGAGGACTGAGCCAAAATAAAAATAAATAGGCGCCTCCCCTTTTCTGCTTCAGTACAAGTCGGTGGACATCGATCCAGCAAGTGATTGGCTGCCCAAACTGCTGTAGCCGATTAGATGGTCCGAGGTCCTAAAAAAGGCCCACGTAAAGCATGCAGGCGAAGAAGGTGACTCCATACGGTTAGGCAAAAATAGGCAACTAGCTCCTCCTTTTTAGTTGGTCTTGGAGCTCGAAAAATTGCAGTATCATTCCTTTTACCAATTGAGTACAAAGAGGTTCCAATTAAATTGTTCTATGTATTGTATTCTTCATGTTTGCCTAGCCTTTCCTTCAGTCAGAGGAGCACAACAGACGTTATAGTGGATCAATTACATGATGTTCACCTTTTTCGACAGAATGAGTAGTTGATATCCCATATCAGTAGGGTAGGGACCCCAACAGCTCAAATACATAACTTTTTTTCTCAGAGCCTCAACAAATTGCTAATTACATTGCCTTCTCTTCCTTCATGTTTTTGCTGGAGACCGTTGAAGTGGATAAAGAAACCTTAGTACCACTTTGCTTTTCAGCAATACCCTCCCATTAGATTCTATGTAGTCATACCCTTCAACCGTGATTAAATTGATCTTCCTCTAATTCAGTATGAGCCCTAGCTTATTCAAATTGATAAACAGGAAACTGGTGGTGGTTCTGCCTCCCTGTCCTTCTCATTTTTTTTTCTTTTGAAATCAAAGAAGCTTGAACAGACAAATGTTAATAGAAACTGATGTGGAAAATGCTAAAGAACACAAATAAAATTCGGAAATGCTTAACACTCTGTCATTCATCAAAATTTACAACAATATCTGTCACAACGGACATGAAATATTTCAATACTATACAATATGGCCCCAGAAATCTTAGCCCCCACCTTCCCTTCCCTAGTGGCGAAAAGCTTGAATTGAAAGAAACAGAATTTTCTGTTATTGCCCTTGTGCTTTCTCTAGTTGGGACCCCAGCAGCTTAAGTACATGACTGTCCTCAATGACTCCTCTGACTTCTTTGCCTTCTCGTCTTTTAGTCTTCTTGAAACCATAGAAGAAGAGGAAGAGGAAGAAAGCATCTTTGCCTGAGAGAAGGACCTCATATGGTTTTTGACATGCTGTTGAGCTGACCTTAAAGCATAGTTCCACCTGCAGACACCCTGGTCCTTCAAGGCCTCCACAACTCCAACGCTAGCTGCCACAGTCCAAGCTCTGATTGCTGAACTCATTTTGTAATCTTGTAATTCTTCTAAGACTATTTAGTTGGATTGTTAGATGACAGAACAACTGAAGCTGGTAATGGTTAGTAGGAAATTGTAGAACACTCACTCAAGTAAATGTAAGATTTATGGTTGAATGAGTAAATGGAGTGAAGGTGGTTGTTATATATAGGGAAGCACGTTAGAATGCCAAAGTTGCAAAAAGGTGGAAAAGGCCAAAGGTTTGGAAAAACCAGGGGCAGAAAGCTAGTGGTTTTAGGGAAGCCAGTGGTCTATGGTGAGCTTCAGAATCAAGTGTTACAAGCATCTCAGACTCTCTGATTTAGGAACACGTGCATTTACTAAGTGCTACACGCTTACACTGTTGCTTAGCAAAGCGGGAGAAATACTGGAGTATATTTTATTAAGAAAATAGAATAGAGACTTATTAAATTTTGATTTTTTTAAATTATTATCACAAATTGTAAAAAAATAATAATTAACTTTTAAAATTTAATTAATATCTTAATAAATTTTTATATTTAATTTAAATCTATTAATTCATTAATAATAATATTATATAGTATTATTTTATTTGTACTAATATTAATTAAAAATTATTTATTAATTTATTTATTAAAATTAAATTTTTTATATATATTTTTTACAAAATAAATAAAAAATAAATTTATTTTAAAACAAAATTTATTTTTATTTATTTTTAATAACCAAATGTATTTATAATAAAAAAATTTAATAAATTAATTAATAAACAGTTTAAAAAATATTAATACAAATAAGATATTGTTACGTAATATCATCATTAATGAATTAACATATTCAAATTAAACATAAGAATCTATTGAGACATTAATTAAAGTTTAGAGATTAATTAAAAAAATTTTAAAATTCATAACGATAATTTACAAAATAGTTAAAATTTAAAAAGACTGCATATTTTTTTTTCTTATTTTATTTATACAATTATATAAATTAGACTAATTAATATTTGATTAATTACATAAATTTTTATTTTATAATTATTTTATATTAAAAATAATAATATATTATTTTTTTATTAATTTAATTTACATAATTTGTCTAAATCTTTTTGGTAAAAGCAAAAATTCTACGAAGTTGACTTTTCTTTTGTTTGGATAAAGAGAGAAAATGAAAGAAAAAAAATAAAAAAAAAAGAAAATGAGAAGAAGAGAAAATGAGTAGAAAATTAAGTTTTCTTTTTATATGTTTGGGTGAAGAGAAAATAAAATAAAAGTTTTGTGAAAAAACTAAGAATAAAAAATATAATTATATAAAATGATAAATATGTCCTTATTATTTATGATATGTATACCAAAAAATATGTTTTTTATCATTTTATATTTTTAAACATATTTTTATAAATTATGTAAATAAGTATAATTTATAATATTATTAATTTAAAAATTTGTTACTAACATTTAAATTATGAAATTTAATTTCCACCAAATAATGATAAAATTCAATTTCAAATTATTTTTCAATAAAAAATTATTATTATCAGCTATTTATAATTTTAAACATTTTAAATGTATAAATTTTCTATTAAAAGTTTTAATATATAAAATTCAATTAAAATGTTAGCAACTTCACATTTTTCTCTAATTGCACGTATCACAATCTCTTAGAAACAACATAACCCACCCCCACTTCTACACCTTTCCACTACCATCCCCTACCTGCACACCGCTAACCACACCTACTGGCACTTGCATACCAATTACCAAGTTGCTTATAACAATTTTTAGTCATAAATTATTTTAGTTCATTAACTAATGATGATGTATTTTAGAGTATCTATACTCCATGCTCTCTTGTGAGCATTTTAAAAGTTTCCAGAAAAGAAAGTGTCTTTTATGATGGAGCATTGTCTTTGGATCTATCGATGGATTTTCAAGATAGTAAAAAATAACCCCTTTTTTTTTTGCAGTTCAATTTTTTTTTTTAATTTTAGAAACGGTAAAAAAATGACGCCTACTCAAAAATTTTGGACCAGATATGGACAAATAATGGCGCTTACACAAATAAATGATAATAACCAGATCTGGACAAATCGCAACTTGTGATGGCCTTACAAGTTGTTCCTGACAATACACATTCACGCTGGCATGAGAAAAGGAAAGCCTTGGGGAGTTTCAGCATCTGGCCAAGCCAATCGATAACAATATTCTCTATCTCAGTTCCAACTGGGGATGACACCCAATTGAACCCATCCACATTCAGTCTAGTGCTAAGCATCTCACCCAGAAATGCTGCAGTGCTACCCGCTGGAGGGGAAGTAAGCAAAGTAATTAGGACCTTGTCAATGAGTTATACCTAGAATTATGTGTTGCTGCAAAACTTGAAGGATGATTTCAATGAGTTCAGAACTGAAAGGGGCAAAAGCTGGCAGCAATTTTCCAAGATAACCTGTGAACACCGCCCCTTTACCTTCTCGGTGGCTAACTTTAACTGAATATAAAAAAATTTAAAAAAAAAACCCAAATGACAAAAAAAAAAAAAAAGATGAGTCACTTACAGAAATTTTTTTCATCTTCATTAACCTACAAAGCAGGTGACTCATTTTCAATCCCTACTGTCTAACCTTTTTTGCTCATATCTAACAGCTGAAATCAATTGGTCCAATGATAGACCCAAAGACAGGGAGTCTATCGTATATAGCACTAGAAAAGAAGCAAACATCTAATATAAACCACTTTAGAAATGGTTTATAAATGAATTAAATATAAATTAATTATTGATTTATTATTAATTGAGATTAAAAAATTAATTTTTATAATTTTTAATTAATAATATTTAAATTTACATATAAATTTAATTTAATTATTTTTTATAAATAATTATACATATAAAAAATTTATATATTTTATTTAATAATTTTTATATATACTCATATTTATATATAAATCTTGTAAATCACGAATATGAACATCTTCTTAACTTGTCCATATTAACTTTATCTAGAGAAGAAATAAAAAAGGGCACAAATTGCATGAAATGTTAAAATAGCATGCTCAATAGAAGTTTGGTAAATTTTATTAATTAGTTACCTCCTAAAGGGGCGGTCTTCTTGTACATAAGCACTTTATGTGGATTTATCTATAAATTTGGTAATTGTTGATATATATGCTAAAGTCACATAACAAGCAAAAGCAAAGAGTGGCACAGATAAATTGATAGAACGTCATCGTTATAATATATATCCAATTATCATTTACAAATGGGATATGAATTCAAGGTTTGGATAGTTATAAGAATACTTTAAATTTAATTATTTATATACCATTATTATAAAAATATGAATTAAGAATAAATTCCAATTAAATTTTCACTCTATCTTTCGATTAGAAGTAATTAGAACTATAAAACATATTTGATCAGTCAGGTTTCCAGCAGTTTTTTAATTTAAAATTTGAAATAATTATAAAAAATAACAACTTATAAAAACTCTTAAATTTAAGACAAGATTTATGATCCAAACTAGATGATTAAGGATATATCGCCTTCATCCTTTCAACATCCTTCTTTGTTCTATTCACTTCTTCTGTATTAATGTATTTTTCAAACTTTTACTCTATTTACCTCCTCCATATTAATGTACTTCTCAAACTTACTCTTAAGGTCATCCAAGTTCGCGAAGAGCTTCTTTGCGAGTGAGTAGGTGAAGGGGCTTGGGCGCACTTCTACCATAATAGCGTGCATGACTACCGCCTTGTCTAAGTCCTTGATTTACATGGCCTCCTTGTTTAATTGTGTCATGTAATCCATGAGTGATTCGTTACGCCCCTGCATGAAGTTAATAAGACTAGTCGAAGTCTTGGGTTGTACTTTACTCATAGTGAAGCATAAGAGGAACTTGATAATGAGTTCGTTAAAATTGTTTACGAGCATTGGAGGCAAGGAGAAGGTTACAGGAAAGACACAACACATGATAGGGTCGGTGTTCCCCGTAAACAACATGTACGAGGTGAACGAACCCAAGTCCTCTTGGGGTCTGAGGTGCCATTGTATGAGTCGATGTTGGCTGGGATCTCGAATCATTCGAGTAGTGAAATCCCCATGATAAAATATGAGAATGGATGATTAAATTGGTTTGAGGCCCT
The DNA here is from genome assembly GCA_029884605.1 of Ormosia emarginata. Classification (NCBI taxonomy): domain Eukaryota; kingdom Viridiplantae; phylum Streptophyta; class Magnoliopsida; order Fabales; family Fabaceae; genus Ormosia; species Ormosia emarginata. Next base: position 23,903,540 of record JAQQTP010000089.1, on the reverse strand, counting down.
AAGATTGTTTTTAGTGAAACTTTCCAAATGGACAACTTTTTGCAATTCCACAATTTGTCTGCTATGGAGTCGAACTATGGCCAGGAGCTCCTTATAGGTTAGCTCCTAGTGTCCTGACTCCTCCAGAAGGGGTGGTTGGACCTTGTTGTGAGGTTGCTATCTGGTAGTTGTGGGATCTACATGACAGATCTCAAATAATTATCTGGCCTGAATGATGGAGTGAGGATGGCTTGGTTGGGGCTAGGGTTGAGCGCGTTGGTGAGGGAGGCTTCTTCCTTATCCCATTGTGGGCCTTGGTTGGTTGTGGTTTACTTTTTTGTGTTAACCATGATAGATTTAGGAATCGTAGTTTGACGTTGGGTGTGCACTAGGAGTAGATGTGGCTAAACTATGTATTTTATAGCGTGTGATTACTTGATAGAAAAGTAATATCTAAGAGATATATAGAGTTTTCGTGTTATTAGGATTCCAAGTAAGTGTGAGATTACTTGGTAGGAGAGTAATATATAAGAGATAAAATTTCTCTATTATTAGGATTTCAAGTAGTTATTGGTATCATTGGGACATAATTTTTAACAAAAGAAAAACTCACACACACGTACAGCGGAAACGAGAGAGGAAGAGAGAATTTCTACTCAATATATTTCAATCTCAAATTGATTCATACTCTCGGTACAAACATTGGCCTTTTATAGGCTTTACAAAACAATATAATATTAATTTTAGAAAACCCATTTGTGAAGGAACGTAAAGATTGGGCGGTGACTTGACTGTGTTCTTTTCAACTTGTGGCTAATTATTAGTGATGCCTTCAATGCTATTTTGGCTTCTAGCTTTTACAAGTAATATAATATTACATTGAGGAAACCCATCAGTGAAGGAACCGAAAATGAATTGGCTTAGCAACGGTGCCCACCATGCAGATTTCAATTTCCAATTTCTAGGTGCAGCTTTGTAACATATTGGTGTTGTGACAGTGCGGGCGCCTACAATTTGGTTCAATCAATAACTCGCAGTGCATGTATACTTGATTTAATTACTTCTAACATTGCCTCCCTTAAATCAAGTATGCATATTAATCATTCCGAGCATTTTCTTCAACTTGTAAATAGTTCTGCTTTCAGTGGTTTTGTAAAAATATCTATAACTTGTTCTTCAGTTGGACAATATTCAATCACAACTTCTTTTTCAACTACCAATTCTCGGATTTTATGAAACTGAATGTCTATGTGCTTGGACCGCCCATGAAAAACTGGGTTTTTGGAAAGTACAATTGCAGACTTATTATCATAAAAAATTATTGTGGGAGTATTTTGCTTTTGATGTATTGCTTCAAGCATCCTTCTCATCCATATTGCTCGTGTAGCACAACTTGTTACAGCTTATTCTGACTATGTATTACTCGCCTCGGCTGTTGAGAGTGCAATTGTTGGTTGTTTCTTCGAGGACCATGCTACTGCTCCAGTGCCTAGATGAAATGCATACCCTGACGTGCTTTTTCTTGTCTCAATATCTCCTGCCCAGTCACTGTCTGTGTATCCAACTAGCTTTACATTAGAATTATTATCATAAAAAATCCCCTCAGCCAGAGTACCTTTGATATATCTGAGGATTCTTTTTGCTCCCTGTAAATGACATGCACGTGGCTCTTCCATGAATCTGCTGAGCAATCCTACTCCAAAGACAATTCCATTTTGAATTCTCCATTTTGAATTTCTTCAAAATGTAACACCCCAAAATTTACTTTTCTACTATCAGAATTCATTCTAAAAATATTTATGATTTTCTGAAATTTTCTTGGAATTTTCTGAAAACGAGAAATATTTTAATATATTTTTCGTTTTACGTGTGTACTGAGCGGAACCGGAGAAATGAGATATTTTCTCTGAGAACCTTGAACTATGGAAACGTCGACGGAGGATCTTACTAAACCCGAGGCCGAACACAGTTTACAAAGTTTTACATTTTTCGAGAAACTCTAACAGTTAAAATAATAAAACACTGTAAAGGATTTATCTGTCAGATTTGTTAATGCCGACTTCTACTAACTATAACTATTGTCCAATAAATAATAACGTGTATTAAAAATATTATCACATTATTAAAAATCTAATTTTTGTATCACACCTATTAGTTTAATTTCAAAATGAAGATTAAATTTAATCCAAGCTTACTATGGGAAGCTTCCTAGCAATTTCCCCTTGCAACATATTTTTCTCTCTCCTTTTTTTTTTCACTCTCTTACGGCAAAAAAGCTTCAAAGGGAAGCCCAAGTAATTCCTCTCATTTATCCTAATATTACACTCTCACTTCTCTACACCCAAATACCCATTTCCCTTTTTTTCTCTCTTCTTCTTCCTCTCCACCGTCCACACACACACACCATCACATTGGAAGACCAACTTCCTCATTTGCCAAACAAATCACATTTTCTTGTTCCTTCCTCCATTCCAAGACTATTCTCCTTGGTGGTTATCTTTTGGTTCTTCTTCTTCTTCTTCTTCTTCTTCCATTTCTCTTCCACCATTAAAGCTAAAGCTTGGAGCTTTAAGGTAAAGTCTTCAACTTTCTTCCATTTCCTTGCTATTTTTGTTTTCTCTTGGCCACCTTGGTGACCAAGAACCTATTTTTCATGGTTTGAGTAAACATTGTGGTGATCACTCACATTGGAGTTTTTCTTGAAGGAGGAAAAACGAAAATCTGGGACAAGAAGGAGTGGCACATTGTGTTGTTTTCCAAATAGGTAAGAGGGAGATGATCCTCTTCAACCAACCTTGGTAGTAAGGGAATGTCTTGTATGTGTATTGTTGTTGATTTTTAAAGCAATGTATAAAGTTCTCTCATTTTTATGTTGTTCTTGATGATAATGTATATTTGTTGGGTTTGTATGATTTATTGATGTATCTTGCATGATGTGAAGATGTATTTGAGTGTCTTGTTGATTAAATATGATGAGAAATTGTTTGGTTGAGTTAGAGGACCTGAGAACTCTGTTTTTCTGCAAACTTACGTGTGGTAATCGATTACACGAGGCTTGTAATCGATTACCAAGCTCTTAAAGATATAAAATCATGATTCTGGAAATCTGGTAATCGATTACATCTGGTGTGTAATCGATTACAGAGATTCTGTTTAGCTTGTAATCGATTACAAGAGGAGTGTAATCGATTACCAAGTCTCTGATGTCACGAAATGGTGCTACTGGGAATCACGTAATCGATTACAACTCGTGGGTAATCGATTACAGAGGTTCTGTCCAATTGGTAATCGATTACCACGGTTGTGTAATCGATTACCAGTGCCTTGAAGTTACGCAACGTGATTCTGGGAATCACGTAATCGATTACAATGGGATTGTAATCGATTACATGAGGTTACATTTCTCGGGTAATCGATTACAAAGTCTTTGTGTCGATTACACAAGACCAAAAATGAGATTTTTGAGCTGAAAATGATTGAGATTATGGTTCTTTATCCTTTGTAACTCAAACATAACCTAAAAGCCCTGGATTCAAGGATTTTACTTTACTAAATTGTGTTAGAAATGTGCATTCACCCCAATAGGGAAGAAATGATTTTGAATATGGAATCCTTGGATCCATGATTATGGAAATTGTGGCATGTGTGTAATGAGGAATGCGTGTTGATGCTGAGAATTATTGATGTAGTACTCAATGAGATAAGGATGATGATGTGCCATTGAGGCAATGTTTTAAATAAATGTATTATTGATATGTCATGTTGGACATTGAATAATGCTTATGTGCCATTGAGGAAAGGCTTATGCTAAATGCATCATTGATGAACATAAATGATTGGACATTGTGTCGTCATGCATGCGTATTGTCCGTGGGACATTGTTGAGAAGGCTATGTTGCCTAGGAGTTTGAATAACACCTATGTGCGGGTGCGAATAGACTAAGCATAGGTGTCATATGTTGTTGACCCTGAGGGCGTCGGGGTGTGGGTGTCTCACAATGGGCAGTGTTAGCTCCAATGGGGCCGTGGGATAAACCAATGTAACACACTGACGATCCTGACTGTGACGCTGTCCTATGTCGCGATCAACTGTTGAGGTGCCATGTGTGAGCCATTTGCGCAAATGTTTTTATGTGATGAGCACACTATATTTTTAAGGCTAACGATACACTGGCATTACTCCTTGATCATTCACTCCGAAAATGTTTATGTCTAGCTCCATGGAGTAGGAACTTTGGTACCCTTGTTGCATTGTGAGTTGTCAGTCACATGGTCCATTGAGCATTCATGATTGGATTATGTGTTTACTATTATGACTGTGATATTTATTTGATTCTTGGTAATGCTAGTGTTGCTAGTTGGCTATGGATGACGTGAACTACTGTTCTTTGATGCTTTACTCTCATTAATTGCTTTCATGTATTACTATACCTGTATGTATTAACTGTGTCTTATGTGGGCGTTCGACGCCGTTTATTTTCTTGCTGCCTTGTTGGTATTGAAAGCTGGGAATCTCACCTCTTTCGGTACTTTTCTCTATTTTGTATCTTGGTTGAATCGTATGATCTCTAGAAGACACTCGTGAGGAGAACAAGGAAGCTACTGAGTTTCAAGGTTTCTGGCCTTATCTCGATTAAGACCGAAGTTGCTGAGAATGTCTTTTCGCCCTCGTGGATTTTTTGGTTACGTACGGATCAACTTTCATGGTGGTCTGGATTGCTGGCATATCAACGTGCAGACGGATCGATGTGTGTACCACGGCGAATTGACGGTGTCTTTAGCATAGGGACGCTACACTGCTTCTATTTTTGATTTTCATGCTTTTGTATGGCTAGAGTTCTATATGCCCGTGAGGGACATGTGGGGTGAAATGTATTATACCCCTCATGAGGATTCCTTTTTGTCCACTGCCAGGGCTCCTGCCCGCTGTTCTGTCGTCCCGATGGATGTCTCGTCGGACGACGAGGACCCTGAGGAGGACCCGTCTACGGTTCCTTCTCATTCCAGGCAGTCTTAGGGTTGGTTGTAAATTGATGGCTACTGATGGCTGTCCGTTTATTTTTTAGGGAGCCTGACGTATTACTGGATTAGTGGATAGATATTTGTATCTCTTGGGGTAGGTACACATTTTGCTTTTTGTATATCTTTTGGAAATGTAATTTAAACAGGCTTGTAATTATGGTACAAAGTATGTAGTTATCTATATTGTACATGGTGGTATGTCCCGTTACATGTTGATTTCTCTTTAACGTTTTTGATAAGAAGTTTTATATGGAAGATGAAACTTTTAATTTTAACTCAATCACGCGATATATTTACAAACAGCTGTATACGTATATTGATGGAAGTTTTGGACCGAAACTATTTTAAAAGAAAAAAAATGCTCAAATTTTCCTTAGCCATTTTTGTGTTGTTTCACTATGGTGTGATGTTCCTTCTTCTCACCCGTTATGATACAAGGGAGAAAAAAGGGGCGTTACACAAAATGTCTGCAGCATACTTGATAAACACATATTTTATTCATTAAGAAACCCTTATATTTAGTCATTTACACTCTCCATATTCTTAATTGATTGAGTTTGACATGATTTTGTGAGTTTGAGCTCAAATTGGTCCTAATTGAATATTTTCAGCATTATTGAGATTTTACACTGTTTCTGTATTTTGGTCATAACTTGAGTTCCTGATATCTGAAAATCATGAATTTTATCTTGTAGGAAAGCTAAGAGGAAGCTCTACAACTTTGATGAAGAGCTCGAAGTCCGATTCAGATGTCTAAGGGACCTAAGTTTACATGGAAGTCAGAATACGGGTTCTGTCAATAGAATCCGAACAGTGTGCACTCATAAAATCATATCTCAAGATGTAATAATGGAGATGGGCTGAAATTTGGATAGTGGATAGTCAAGATCCAAATAAACAACTTTCATGAAGAACACATTTTCAGAAAAAGAAGTCTAGTAGGTCATTTTGAGCTTGCAAGTCGGAACAGAGGTGCTGAAGTTGGGTTTGAGCAACCTACGGTATTTGGGACATATCTTGGGCTTAAGGAAGCCAAATTGGACGAACCAGCTATCCATTTTATAGCCAAGACAAGGATCTACAACTTTCATGAAGAACACTTTTCGTGGTTCTGAAGTATAGTGGGTCGTTTTTGGTTTCCAAGTCAGACACGAAATTTTCGTCCTCAACCACCCACTCATCCATCCACTAATCCACTCATCCACTCATCCACTCATCCACTAACTCACCCATTCATCCACTCATACACTAATCCAACCACTTCACCACTCCACCCACTCATCCACTAATCCATCCACTCATCCATCTACTCACCCATTCATGTCCATAATTTCCCACTCACCAAAAGTCCTTTGGCATTTTTAATTAATTCAACCACTTCAACCATTCAACCATTCCACTCACTCATCCACTAAACCAATCCACTAAACCAACCCACTAATCCATCCACTCAAACACTCCACTCACTCACCCACTCATCCACCCACTTCCCTTTGTCATTTTGTTACCTTAGACTTCTATAAAAGGCACCATTTATCATGAACAAGATGTAACTCTCCTTCTTTCAATGGATTACCCGGAGAGGACCCCAACAAGCACTTGAAGGAAATCCATGTGGTATGTTCTAGCATGAAACCTACAGGAATTCATGTAGAGCAAGTCAAGTTGAGAGCTTTTCCATTCTCATTGAAAGACTCAGCTAAGGAGTGGCTTTACTACTTGCCACCCGGATCCATCCAATCATGGCAGGACATGGCCCGAACTTTCCTAGACAGATACTTCCCTGCCTCAAAAGCTGCAAAAATCAGAAAAGAAATCTGTGGTATTCAACAAAGGCATGGGGAATCACTCCATGACTACTGGGAGAGATTTAAGAAGCTATGTTTCAGCTGCCCTCATCATCAAATAAGTGAGCAGCTTTTAATTCAGTATTTCTATGAAGGCTTACAAGTGATGGATCGCAACATGATTGATCTGCTAGCGGAGGAGTATTGATTGATAAAACTCCTCAAGAAGCTAGAAACTTGATCTCAAGAATGGCTGCAAATACTCAACAATTCTACTCTAGAAATGACACTTTGGAGTAAGAGCGGTGAAAGAAGTAGAGACAACCAAGATACGGCGACAAATGACTCGATTGATGCTATGGTTCGGCGGTTAATGGATTCGGGTAAAGCACCGAGTTCATGCTTGTGGGATCTGTTGTTCATCTGGACATCCCAACGATATGTGTCCCACTCTCCAAGAAGACACAAATGAGGAGGTAAGAGCGATAGGGGATATCTTTGGACTTTCAAAAAATTACAACCCCTACTCAAACACATATAATCCGGGTTGGAGGGATCATCCAAATTTCAGCTATGCAAAGCAACCTCAAAATCAACCTCCGACTTATGGACCTCCAGATTCCAACAAAGGCAAGTACCTTTCCCTCGAGAGACAAGAAGCAAGTTCAAGCTCCTAAGCAATCGAGCCTTCATTAGAGGAGCTAGTAAAACAAATGGCCACTAATAATTTGCGGTTCCAACAAGAAACAAATGCAACTATACAAAGTTTCAAACAAGAAACAAGGATCGCAATCAATAACTTGCGAGAATCGGATAGGACAGTTGTCCACGAGAATTCAACAAGTTTCAAAGCCAAGCTTCGGAAACTACCCTCACGGCCCGAGAAGTGAATCAGGGAAAATGCTAGTCTTTGTCACATTGAGAAGCGGAAAGGCGATGGATGAGCCTACCTCTCTTCCACCAATCATTCAAGAGAAGGATGAACCACCCAAAGAAGCAAATGATAAGGGGCAAACTTCCAAAACCCCTAAGGTAAGTATTTCAACCCCCTTCCTAAATATGTCACTAAAGCTCCTTTTCCTAGTAGGTTGGTTAAAACCAAGAAAGAAGAAGCGAGAAAAAGAAATACTTGAGACTTTTAGGAAGGTAGAGGTTAATATCCCTTTGTTAGATGCCATTAGCGGTACCTAGATATGCAAAATTTCGAAAGAATTATGCACTAACAAGAGGAAGTTAAAAGGAAATGAAAAAGTCCAAGTGGGAGAAAATGTTTCAAATTTGTAATTAAAAAGAAACTCCCAACCAAATGTAAGGACCCTGGCACATTCACCATTCCATGCACTATAGGTAACACAAGGTTTGAAAGGGCAATGCTTGATTTAGGTGCATCTATAAATGTCATGCCATATTCTATTTATGCATCTTTATACTTGGGTCCTTTGGAACCTCTTGGTGTTGTTATTCAACCGGTGATAGATCTAATGCATACCCTAAGGGTGTGGTTGAAGATGTTTTGGTACAGTGAATGAATTAGTGTTTCCAGGCAGACTTCTATGTTTTGGACATGGAAGAGGATGAGTCTCCCAAATCTGCTCCTATCTTGCTAGGAAGACCATTTTTGAAGACCGCACGGACAAAAATTGATGTGCACTCGGGAATTCTAACAATGGAATTTGATGGGGAATTAATTAGATTCAATATTTTTGAAGCTATGAGATACCCAAGTGATGTGCACTCTGCTTGTTTAATTGATTCTTTTGATCCTTTTGATTCTTTAATTTCTGCACTTTTGATACGACCATTTTGATGCTCTTGATACAATTCTAACTCATAGCTTAGATGTACGGGAGGAAAAGAAGAAGAGTGAAGAAGAGCCATGGAGTGAAGACATTGATGAAATTGTTCTTTGCCTTACAAGAGCTCTCTTCCACTCCGAGAAGAGCATGAGGTAACTTTTGTTGATTTACATGTTACTACTTGATATACCTCAACCTTCACATTTGTGCGCACTGAATTGGGCCCGAAAGCACTACTGATCATCTTAAATACATCTTCTTGGGGGAGAAGGACACCCTTCCAAGTAATAATTGCAAAGTCACTCACCCAAGAGCAAGAAGAGAAACTGGTAGTGTTTTGCGGGAACATAAGACAACCATTGGTTGGTCAATAGGCGATATCAAGGGTATTAGTCCCTCCGTTTGTATGCACGGGATATTAATGGAGGAGGATACTAAACTCAGTGAGAGACCCTCAACGGAGATTGAATCCTCCCATGATGGAGGTTGTGAAAAGGAGATCTTGAAGCTCCTAAGTGTGGGGGTGATCTACCCCATTTCGACGACAAGTGGGTAAGCCCGGTCCGGTAGTACCAAAGAAATGCTGGAATTACCGTGGTAAGAAATGCTGAAAATGAGCTTATTCCCACTAGGTTACGGACGAGGGTGGCGTGTTTGTATTGATTACGAGAAAGTTGAATGCCGCCACGAGAAAAGATCACTTTCCTTTACCTTTCATTGATCAAATGTTAGAAAGATTAGTGGTCATTCTTATTATTGTTTTCGGATGGTTTTTCAGGTTACAATCGATTGCCATAGCTCCGAGAAGACCAAGACAAGACTACATTCACTTGTCCATTTGGTACCTTTGCATATAGGCGAATGCCTTTTGGACTCTGCAATGCACCAGGAACTTTCCAAAGATGCATGATGAGTATATTTTCTCGATTACATTGAAAACATCATTGAGGTTTTTATGGATGACTTTAGTGTCTTTGGAAATGATTTTGAAAATTGTTTGGAACATTTAACTTTGGTGCTTAAAAGATGCATTGACACTAACCTGGTACTAAATTGGGAAAAATGTCATTTCATGGTGAATGAAGGTATTGTGTTAGGTCATGTAATTTCTACTAGGGGAATTGAAGTAGATAAAGCTAAAGTAGAACTCATGCATTCTTTGCCACCACCCACTAGTGTGCGGGAGATTCGTTCTTTTATTGGTCATGCAGGTTTCTACCGGAGATTCATTAAAGACTTTTCTAAAGTCTCATTGCCCCTTTGCAGACTTCTTCAAAAAGATGTTAATTTTAACTTTGATGAGAAATGTATGGAAGCTTTCAATAAACTCAAGAAGTTGTTAATCTGTTGCGCCTATCATCGAGGCCACCCAACTGGGAGTTACCTTTTGAACTAATGTGTGATGCCAGTGACTTTGCAGTAGGAGGAGTGTCTTAGGACAACGAGTTGATAGAGTTCCTTATGCCATTTACTATGCATCAAGGACTCTAAATGATGCTCAACTTAATTACTCAACCACGGAAAAGGAACTTCTAGTCAATGTTGTATTTGCTTTAGAAAAATTTAGATCATATCTAATTGGTTCTAAAGTGATTGTGTTTTCAGATCATGCGACCTTGAAGTATCTTCTAACAAAGAAAGAAGCAAAGCCTAGATTGCTCCGATGGATTTTATTGCTCCAGGAATTTGACTTGGAGATTAAAGATAAGAAAGGGCGAAAACTTTGTGGTCGATCACTTGAGTAGATTGGTAACGAAGAGGAAGAAATGCCTATCATGGAGACTTTTCCTGGATGAATATTTGATGGTTGTCAACACCATAATCCCTTGGTATCTTGACATTGTTAACTACCTGGTTACTAAGGACTTTCCTGGAGGATTTGAACAAGGCCCAAAGAGATAAATTAAGGAGTATCAAATACTATATCCTGGGATGACCCGTACTTATGGAAGCATTGTGCGGATCAAGTCATTAGGAGGTGCATTCTGATTAAGACACACTCCATCCTCTCCTTTTGCCACACCTATGCATGTGGAGGACACTTTGGCGATAAAAAAGGACAGCCAATAAAGTGCTTGACATGGTTTCTATTGGCCTTCAATTTTCAAAGACGCTTACAACTTCGTAAGTCTTGTGGCCGTCGAGAGAACGGTAATATTGGTCCTCGTAATCAAATGCCTCGGACTCCGATCATTTTTGTGGAACTCTTTGATGTGTGGGGTATTGATTTCATGGGACCATTCCCTCCTTCATTTGGTTTCACATACATTCTTTTATCTCGTTGATTATGTGTCTAAATGGGTGGAAGCAAAAGCCACTCGATCGATGATTCTAAAATCGTTGCGAGATTTTGTTAAGTCACATATTTTCTCCAGGTTCGGGACCCCAGGGCTATCATCGGTGACCAAGGGACCCATTTCGCAACAAAACCTTTGATGCTCTATTGAAGAGATATGGAGTAATGCACAAAATTTCCACTCCTTACCATCCACAGACAAATGGGCAAGCCGAAGTGTCCAACCGGAGATTAAGTCAATCCTTGAAAAGACAGTGAATCCCTCAAGAAAAGATTGGAGCACTCGACTTGAAGATGCTTTATGGGCTTATAGGACTGCCTATAAGACTCCCATCGGCATGTCACCATTTCGGTTGGTGTATGGAAAGCCACATCGTTTGCCCGTTGAGTTGCAACATCGATCTTCTTGGGCCATTAAACAAGTTAATATGGAATTGGAAGGTCTTTGGAAAGCAAAGGAAGTTCCAGTACGGGAATTAGAAGAACTAAGAAATGAGGCCTTTGAGAATGCCCTGATTTATAAGACTAAAGCTAAGGCATTCCACGACCAATTGATTTCCAGAAAGAAATTTCACAGAGGACAAAAAGTCCTACTATTCCAATCAAGACTCAAATTATTTCCAGGTAAACTGCGTTCTAAGTGGATTGGGCCGTTTGTGGTAACTAATGTTTTTCCTTTTGGTGCAGTTGAGATCAGGAGTGAAAATTCTGGCAAAGCATTTAAGGTCAATGGTCATCGTCTCAAACCATATCATGAACTTCCTGACAGTGCAGAGATGGAAGTGATGACCCTCATCCTTCCACAATATGAGGAGCAGTGAAAGTATCATCATGTCGGGCTGAGGACAATAAACTAAGCGCTCATTGGGAGGCAACCCAACCAGATTTGCTCTCTTTATCCCTTTTTATTTTGTGTTTTCATTAGTTCCTTAGATTATGTTTTTATCTGTTTGTTGGTTGTAAGCATTTGAATCTCTAAAAAAAAAAAAAAACAGCTGTGTGCCCGACAATGAGGAAGGTAGTGCCATTCAATTTTGTCACTCGGAAGCAAGTGGAGGTCACTTTTTCTTCAACGACAACAACAGCGAAAATCTTGCGGTATGGATTTTATTGACCCACTTTATTCAAGGTCTGTTACACCTTTTGCAAAAGTTGCGGAAATTGGTCAAAAAGGTTCGCTTTGAGATTATCATCTGCACCTACTCCTTAAAAATTGAGATCTAGGTGACGCGGTTCTTTTCTTTGTCAAACACGTGTATCCTCTGGGGGAAGATATTGAGGATCCTAGGAATGGTAATGCGCTTAAAGTTAATGGACAAAGACTCAACCATTCTGGAAAACCAAGTTCTTGAGTTCTTTGTGTTGCTTAGGTTAAGTGGCGGATACGGTACTCGTGACTCTCAAGTCGGTTTATTTTTCAGTTTCCCAAAATAACCGAATCCTTCTTCTCCTTCAAAATGGATGTCATTCTTTCAAACCTGAGAAAACATTTTCCTTCTCTTCCTCAAAATGCTCTGAGAAAAATCTACAAAGTTCGATGTGAAAGATTGAGACTGTTAATGCACAAAGGTATGCCAGAAGATGTGATAACTTCACATATTGTAATTATTTGGGCCCCATATCTGAGCTTTATTGCCTGCCTAGTCCTTGTTTTGATGCATGAATGGATGAGTTTAAATGTATATTTGTATAATTTGGTTTCAATGTCTTCCATCATGATTTTTGGATATTTCGAGTACATTTGCACTGATTAGTGAATTGAAAATTTCTCTATGGCAGGTAAGGTTCCAACCAAGTAAATCATGTCAACTTTGGACCAGATTTGCAAGAGAAATCAAAGTTCAAGTATCAGCTTGTCACGCCGCGGCGTGGAATGAGAATGCCGCGGCGTGCTTCTTCCCTGCACCAAAGTCAGAGAGCACGTATTTTGGAACGCCGCGGCGTGTAATGAGAATGCCGCGGCGTCCCATGACCTATATTGTAACGCGCCGCGGCGTGGAATTGCAATGCCGCGGCGTGACCCTGTTTTCTGAGCCCTATAAATACTGTTTCATCAATTTTTAAAAGGAGTTAGGTTTTATTTTTGAGAGCTGCGGCCAGGTTTTCTCATTTTACACCAGAAGGAATCAGAAGTGACCACATTTGGAGTCTCTCTTCATCTTGGTGGAGGAGTGAAGCTTGGAGGATCACTCCCCTTAGCTTTGTTCTTCTTTTCTCTTCTCTTTTCTCTTCTCTTATCCCATGACTCTGTATATCACTAGTTTATTTTCGTTTGTCATGGTTGGCTAAGCAGTTTATAGGGTTTACTTTGGATCCTCCTATGAATATTGATTAATTTTGTAATCCTTTGAGTTATATACATGATTTGGTATTTGTTCAATCATATGGTGTTTAATGCTTTGATTGTTTGATCACTTTCAACCGATTTGTTCAATTCTAATGAGCCTAGACATAGGAATTTGGAATTGAGATCATATGTATGATTGATGCATGATCTATTTCATTCAATTGGCTTGGATGCAATGATTTGTTGATAGGATAGAAATATACCTATTGACCATGCATAGTGATTAATTGGGAATAAATCGTTCATTAGTATAGCTTACACTAGTCCTCATAGAAATATAGTGGATTAGGTAAGTAATACCAGGGTTGATTGACCTAGACATAGGCTTTCACTAAAGTAGATTCCCAAGCTAACCTAACCATTGCATGTATATTGCTCGTAAGGATTGCTTATTAACAATTGATATAGGAGGTGAAAAAGGATACCCTATGTTCTAAATCATTTTCTAAACTCATCTGATAGTTTAAAAGTTCTTTTTAATAGTTTAATATGAACCTTTACAATTTATAATTCCTTGAATAGAAATACTTAAGTTATTGGTTTATAATTAGTACTTGAATTTAACGTTTATCCTCGTGGGAACGATATCCGACTCCAAGCTATACTACAGTGCGATCCGTGCACTTGCGGTAAGCAAAAGAGGAACAAGTTTTTGGCGCCGTTCTTAGGGGATCGACGGTTTAAATTTAGTTTTACTAATATAAACAACGAAGTTAAGTATCTCTAGTTCAAGTTTCTTTTGTTTCATATTCATTTAATTCATTATTTGTTAATTGTTTCGAGAAGAGCAAAATGGTGACGAAGGCATTGTTTTGCACGACGTGGTGGTGGGGGCGCTTGAGTCGTACAAGGCCATTGAGGGAGTTTGCTACTCCTCAAATGGACAATCTGCAATCTAGTATCAGACGTCCTGCCATCCAGGCAAATAATTTCGAGATTAAGCCGGCCATCATCCAAATGATTCAAGCTTCAGTACAGTATGGCGGCTTACCAAATGAAGATCCCAATGCACATATCTCAAATTTCTTAGAGATCTGCGACACGTTCAAGCATAACGGGGTATCGGATGATGCTATCCGTTTACGGCTCTTTCCTTTTTCTTTAAGGGATAGAGCTAAAAGCTGGCTACATTCTTTACCAGCGGGATCAATAACAACTTGGGCGGAGGTATGTACCAAGTTCCTGAATAAATATTTCCCTCCGTCTAAGACTGTTGAAATGATGAATGATATTACATCATTCACCCAATCTGACTCGAATCCTTGCATGAAGCCGGGAAAGGTACAAGGATCTCCTAAGAAGGTGCCCACATCACGAAATACCACCGTGGCACCAAATTTATTCATTTCACAAGGGATTGTTGCACCAACATCGCCCAATTGTAGATCTTTATTTGTGGAGGCTCCTTGTTAAGCAAATCATTCGATGATGCCTTCCAGCTTATTGGAGGAACTAGCGGCCAACAGCTATCAATGGCCTTCATCAAGGAATACTCCAAGGAGGGTAGCTGGAGTGCATGAGGTGGATCCCATAACCTCATTAACAGCACAGGTTGCGGCTTTGGCGAGCAAGATGGACAATATGGGTCAGCAGAGATCAAACCAAAGCCCATTTGTCCTTTGTGACCATTGTGGGGATAATCATGCGAGTGATAGGTGCCCGAGTATGTTTGAGAGCGCACATTATGTTGGTAACTATCGATCCCAACCAAATAACCCATACTCCAATCAATATAATCCTGGATGGAGGAATCATCCAAATTTCTCATGGAGGGACAATCAAGGACCCTCTTCCTCCTCTAATGCTCCTGGACCTGAACGCCAGTACAATCCTCCTGGATTTTCTGCTCAACCAAGACAACCAATGCAAGAAAGGAAACCTGCGTTGGAAGAAATGTTCATGCAGTTAATGCAGAAGAATGATGCTTTCATTTCTAAGACTGACTCTTACATGCAAAGGACTGATGCTCATTTGGCAAAAAATGATTCGTTGATTCAAAGCCAAACGGCTTCGATGAGAGCATTAGAAACGCAGGTAGGACAGCTTAGCAAATGCTATTAACAACAAAGCCGCTGTGCACCTTTCCAAGTAACACGCTAATAACCCAAAGGGTGACTTGAATGCGGATGTAAGGTCATCTCGTTGAGGAGTGGAAAGCACATAGAGGGCAATCCTAAGACAAGGATCTTGGAGGAAGACGCTGAAGCATCCAATGAGAAAGAGGTGAGAGCCAGGATGTTGCAAAGAAACCTGAAGTTTCTACGGAAAAGGTCGAGGACAAGAAATTTGTGAACAACCCTTATGTACATCCTGTACCTTTTCCAAGCAGGTGGTCAAGCACAAAATGGATGATCACTTTAAGAAATTTTTGGAAGTTTTTAAGAAGCTTCAAATAAACATCCCTTTTGCGGAGGCCTTAGAGCAGATGCCTAGCTACGTTAAATTTATGAAGGATATTTTATCCAAGAAACGTAGGCTAGGTGAGTTTGAAACGGTTGCATTGACTGAGGAATGCAGTGCCGTGTTGCAACAGAAGCTTCCCCCGAAGTTAAAGGATCCGGGAAGCTTCACAATTCCTTGTGCCATAGGAGAGAAGTTCCTTGGCCAAGCTTTATGTGATATGGGGGCAAGCATTAATCTTATGCCCCTATCCATATTCCAGAGGCTAGGTTTGGGGGAATGCAAACCCTCCAGCCTGTAACCTTTCGAGAGGGAATCAATTCATTGTTCTCATTGGTGACTACCGTCATGCCACCTTTCTTAGGGACGCATTGGATTGGTGAGACCCACGGGCTATCAGAAATTGGATATATTATACCTGCATCTAGCCACTTAATTATTTCCTTTCTCACCAAGATGCACGATGGATAATTGAAGCGAAGGTCCGATTAGTAGGTGAGTCCTCAATTTCATTTGACTCATATATGCCCGGTCTTGGAAGAAGTTCATATTCTAAAAGGAGAAGAGCAAAAAGGTTACAAGTCTGTTACAAATGTGGACGATGGAACTGTAACAAGCGATGTCATACTTTGGGGATGGTTTCCGCAAATAGAGAAGATAAAATTTTCTTCATTAAGAATGGACTAAGTAAGGAGTCATTAGATGATATCTTATCGACTCTTGAGACGCATTCTTGTGGATTGGTGCATCGTGAAATTCTTAAATTGTGGAATCTCTTCAAGGATGAAGAAAAACGCTACGCCTCTTGGGAATCGACTCTAAAAGACCCTGTTTGCCGGTTTATAAGAAAATTGGATGGGAAGCCTATCCCCGACTCATAGAAGGCGTTTAAGCCGTTTACTGGACGTAAAACCGAGAGGAAGATGTGAGCCACAATCACAACAATCTGTACATATCATCATCATCATCTTCTTCTTCTTCTTCTTCATGTCATCTCTCAAAAATAAAACAAAAAACAAAAAAAAAAATTTATGTATACGTCTTAGGGTTGGCTTTGGTAACACACACCGTGAATGGGGAAATGCATGCATCCTGATCCAGCCTTCTTAATTGAAAAACAAAGAAGGTAGATTGTATTCCACATGTGAGGCAGCCAGTCGTATTATGGCCACTTGTCCCTTTTGGGAGCCCTATGTTACGCTGGTCTTGAATGGATCGAATACTGGTCAACAATGCTTTGGCACAAAGCCGAAAGAACAGACTACCTCCATCCCAATCTTAAGTAAGTATACACTCATCTTTCATCAAGTTTTTCTAACAATTTCAAAAAAAAAAAAAAAAAAAGGACGTGATGTCTACTGCACTCATGACGCGCAGTATAAAGATACGCCATGGCAACTGTACATACAGGGTCTGATGCGTAACTGACAGTGTGCTTCTTTTCTGCTTGGCGTTGATTCACTCCTCATCAGGTTGTGTTGCTCTTTTCTTTCCGTTTTATTTATCACTTTCACATTGAGGACAATGTCTATATTAAGTGTGGGGGAGAGATTTTAGCATGTTTCTTTTTTGTTAAAAAAAAAAGGGGGTTCATTGCATGATTGAATAACTTTTCTCCCTTCTTGAACTGATATGCTTGGTGATGGATGATTGAATTGATGAATTGAGTTTGATGGATGCATACCTTGTGAGATTTTGAGCCTAATGGATGGATTCAACATTTATGCCATTCTCTTCTTTCTTGTGTGATTTTCACTCATGTTAATGACCACTCTAGAACTTGCTTTGATTCTTTTTGAGGCTACATTTCACTTGCATGCATGAACATGATTGAGGCCCTCTTTCTTAATTAGCTAGTTTAACCAAATAGCCAACCTTGTTTTCAATATGATATCAAGCACTCTTTTGATTTCTTGAAAATTCTCTCGATTCTGCCAACCTTGTATATTTTCCTTTGCTTAACCCCTTTGAGCTTATTTGACCATTCCTTGTTTCTAGCTCATCATGTGCCTTAAATGAGAAATCGTGTTCTTACTTTACCTTAGGGAATAAAAGAACATTAGCTTGATTAATGGATGAGTTTTTGAACAAGTGTGGGGTGTGTGTACAAAATGGTTGTTGAAAAAGAAAAGAGTGCCCAAAAAGAAAAAAAAAATGTATGTATATAGTTATGTTCATATATATAAAAAAAAGAAAAAAAAAAAGAAAAAAAAAAAAACCAAGTGTTTAAAAAAAGAAAAGGATTGGGAAATGAATATGTAAAGGGATATACACTAGAGTTGGGATGAACTTTTATGCTTGTTATTTGAACTCACTCTCATTTGCTTTTATTCTCTTTGGTATTTATCTTCTCATATCCATTTTATCCTCTCCTGTTACCTTGACCTCACTACAACCTTGAATAAAGTCCTCATGATTTGTGTGTGCATGTGTTTTGAGTAGTGGAGAAGTAGAAGATAAGCAAGCTTATGGTAGTGCAATTTTCATGGGTTGAATTGAGTGAAATACCTACCCTTTAAACACTTGAGAGATTGAGAGGGAATCTTGTGAAGATCTATCATTCTCGATTCATGTTGAAGATACCTTGCTTGATGGTTTGAGATGTGGAGAATTGTTAACTCATGAATGTTTTGATCCTCGAACCTTTGGTTGTTCTTCTTCGATTGTAAAATTTTGGTCTTGAGTTTTGCCCAGGAGTGCAAAAAGCTAAGTGTGGGGAATTTGATAAACACATATTTTATTCATTAAGAAACCCTTATATTTAGTCATTTACACTCTCCATATTCTTAATTGATTGAGTTTGACATGATTTTGTGAGTTTGAGCTCAAATTGGTCCTAATTGAATATTTTCAGCATTATTGAGATTTTACACTGTTTCTGTATTTTGGTCATAACTTGAGTTTCTGATATCTGAAAATCATGAATTTTATCTTGTAGGAAAGCTAAGAGGAAGCTCTACAACTTTGATGAAGAGCTCGAAGTCCGATTCAGATGTCTAAGGGACCTAAGTTTACATGGAAGTCAGAATACGGGTTCTGTCAGTAGAATCCGAACAGTGTGCACTCATAAAATCATATCTCAAGATGTAATAATGGAGATGGGCTGAAATTTGGATAGTGGATAGTCAAGATCCAAATAAACAACTTTCATGAAGAACACATTTTCAGAAAAAGAAGTCTAGTAGGTCATTTTGTGCTTGCAAGTCGGAACAGAGGTGCTGAAGTTGGGTTTGAGCAACCTACGGTATTTGGGACATATCTTGGGCTTAAGGAAGCCAAATTGGACGAACCAGCTATCCATTTTATAGCCAAGACAAGGATCTACAACTTTCATGAAGAACACTTTTCGTGGTTCTGAAGTATAGTGGGTCGTTTTTGGTTTCCAAGTCAGACACGAAATTTTCGTCCTCAACCACCCACTCATCCATCCACTAATCCACTCATCCATCCACTAATCCACTCATCCACTCATCCACTCATCCACTAACTCACCCATTCATCCACTCATACACTAATCCAACCACTTAACCACTCCACCCACTCATCCACTAATCCATCCACTCATCCATCCACTCACCCATTCATGTCCATAATTTCCCACTCACCAAAAGTCCTTTGGCATTTTTCACTAATTCAACCACTCAACCATTCCACTCACTCATCCACTAAACCAATCCACTAAACCAACCCACTAATCCATCCACTCAAACACTCCACTCACTCACCCACTCATCCACCCACTTCCCTTTGTCATTTTGTTACCTTAGACTTCTATAAAAGGCACCATTTATCATGAACAAGATGTAACTCTCCTTCATTTTCTCTCTTAGTTTCTTGTTTCTTCATAGTTTTTCTTGTGATTTCTTTCTAGCTATGTGTAACTAAACCTCCCTTGGTTAAGGGGGTGATGAAACCGCTAGTATTAATGTTGTAAACTTTGCATATTTGATTATTTCAATACAGTTATGTTTTTATTCATATATTTCGAATCTATTGTTGGTATGAAGGTTTTTGTACTTGTTCCTACTTTCAAAGTAGTAGATCTAGGTTTATTATGCGCGGTTGCGGTAGTAGATCTAGTGGGATGTATGATGTTCATGTGGGTATAATTATCTTTGTGCTATTTGCCGTTATAAAAGTGGTAGATCTGGGTTTATTATGCTTGCGATTGCGGTATTAGATCTGAGAAATATATGTTTTAAGTAATTTAATCCCTGTGTGATAAGACCTTAGTGTAATTGATTTTCTAAATCTTAATGCAATTGTTGGATAGTTGTAAGAGCGATTGCTTTATGACTAATCGGTGATTAGGAGTTGATTTGAGCGGTTGCTAAATTGACCAACACGTAAGGAAAACAGATTTACTCTCACAATTGCATAAAAACATAATTGAGCATGTTGGAATAAAAGGATATGTGGATTTACATTATCATATAAATCTAGTGGTGGATTCAATCTCTTAACCAATTTTCTTATATTGTTGATTTCAGGTTTGTTTATTGTTATCTTTGAAGTTTTTCATTGTTCATCAAAACTCCAAAACCCCCCTTTTACTGTTTATTGTTAATCAGAGTCTAAATTAGGAATTGTTTAATAGTGTTAATTGAATTGGTTCTCTGTGGATCGACCCTTACTAACTACAACTAGTTGTAAGGTTTTTATTTTCTGGTGGGCCTGACAACTGATTTTTATCTTAATTTTAATCACTACATCCGCACGCATCAATACTTCTTTTGAGAAATGAAAATTCCATCAGTCTGCTGAATGACCTCAATGCCAAGAAAATAAGACATCAGGCCCAAATCTGACATTTCAAAATATCTAACCATGGCCTCCCTGAATTCTGCAATCATCTTTGAATTGTTGCCAGTAAAGATTAAATCATCGACATAAAGGCACACAATAAGAATATCGCCAGGGTCAACAAGTTTAATATATAGAGTATGTTCAAACGGGCATCTTTGAAAACTATTTTGCACAAAGAAAGAATCAATCTTCTTGTACCACACTCTGGGTGCCTGCTTCAAGCCATACAATGCTTTCTTCAGCTTGTAGACTTTATCTTCTTTGCCTTCAATCTCATATCCTGCAGGTTGTTCAACATACACTTCTTCTTCCAAAGTACCATTTAGAAAAGCAGACTTAACATCCATTTGATGAATTTTTCAATTATTTTGAGCTGATAGAGAGATAAGCATACGAATTGTATCTAATCTCACTACAGGAGCAAATACCTCAAAATAATCAATACCTGGCTTCTGCTTGTATCTTTTTGCTACTAACCTTGCTTTGAAACGGTCTATTTCTCCACTGGGCTTGTACTTAATCTTGTACACCCACTTCACTCCAATTGGCCTTTTATCTCCTGGTAAGTCTGTCAGCTCCCACGTCTGATTTTTCTCAATGGCATGAATTTCTTCATCCATTGCTTTTCTCCAGTTTCGATCACTTGCAGCTTCTTCAAATGTAACTGGTTCACAATATGCAAATAAAGCAAAATTGATAATTTCCTCATCAGATGGGTCATTGTCATTACCCACAACATAGTCCTCCAATCTGGCTAGTAGTCTTCGTTGCCTTTGTGGTTTGCTTGATGTTTCTGGCTCATCAGGTGTTGGATCTACATGTCCATTCTCCTCTTCATAATTTTCTGGAATTACTGCAGGCTCCTTTTGAGCTTTGGAAGACCAATCCCACATTTTTTCTTCATCAAAAGTCACATCTCTGCTGATAATTACCTTCTTTGTCACTGGAGTGTAGAGCTTGTACGCCTTTGAGTTGGTGCTGTAACCAATGAAGATGCACTTCTCTCTTTTGTCATCAAGCTTCTTTCTAAGTTGATCAGGTACATGGGCATATGTTATACACCCAAAAATTCTGAGATGTCGGATTGAGGGCTTCCTTCTACTCCAAGCTTTTTCTGGTGTTTTATCATAAATACTTTTTGTTGGACACCTGTTCAAAATATACACAGCAGTAGCAACAGCTTCTGCCCAAAATTCTCTGGGCAATTGTTTAGCCTTCAGCATGCATCTCACCATGTCCATGATCGTCCTATTCTTCCTTTCTGCTACTCCATTTTGTTGAGGAGTGTATCTTGTTGTTAGTTGATGCTGAATTCCATGTTGGTCAAAGAAATCTGCACAGGCAAGGTACTCTTGGCCTCTGTCTGTCCTTAGTGCTTTAATTCTGCAACCACTTTGTTTTTCTACAAATGCCTTAAATGACTTAAAGGCATCGCAGGCTTCTGATTTCTGTTTCAAAAAATACACCCAGGCTTTTCTGCTAAAGTCATCAATAAAAGTAATGAAATACCTGCTACCACCATGTGTTGGTATCTCAACCATGCATAAATCTGAATGGACAAGTTCCAATGGCTTTTTTGCTCTCCAAGACTTTCCAGTTAGAAAAGATCCTATGTACTTCTTTCCAATTTCACAAGTCTCACATACACCATCAAGAATATTTATAACAGGCAAATCAGATACATACTCTTTTCTAGATAAATAATTTAATCCAGAAAAGTGATAATGTCCAAAGCGCATGTGCCATAGCCAATCATTATTTGGTATAAACGAGCTCAAGCAGGATAATTCTTTATGTTCAACTTTTAAAGGGAATAGGCGATTAGGAGTCATTTTTACCTTAGCAATGAATCTCCCATTTTTGTCAATCAAAGTACAGTAGCCATCACGAATCTGCATGTTGTAGCCTTTTTCTGATAATTGTCCCATGCTCAACAGGTTGTGATGAAGACCAGGAGCATAGAAAACATCAGAGATGAAATTTTGAGAACCATCCTTCAGTCTGATAGCAATCCTGCCTTTCCCCAAAATCGGAATATTTGTATTATTTCTGAATTTCACGGTAGATTTTACCGTTTCATTTAGTGAGGAAAATAACTCCTTTTTCCCACACATGTGGTTGCTGCAGCCTGTATCTAGGTACCAAATATCTCCATCGCCTGCAAAATTGTCTGCTGCTAGAAGTAAAGTTTATGGATTATCAGAACTCTCACCAGTATGTTGATATTGGTTTTCTGCTATATTTGTTTGTTGTTTGAATCTATAATCTGCAGCTTTGTGCCCGAACTTTCCACAGTGGTAGCAGTTGAAATTTGTCCTTTCTTGGGAGTTGTTGCCTCTTCCTCTTCCACGGTTGGTAGATCTGAAATTGTGTCCACCTCTTCCTTGATTAGGTGGCCTGAAATTGTTGTCTCTCCATTGTTGATTGAAATTATAACGACCTCTTCCTTTGAAATTGCCACGACCTCTACCTCTAAAATTTATATTTCCACCTTCACGAGCTCTACTATCTTCACTTCGGCTAGATTCTGCTACGTTGGTAAAATTCACATGGCTTTTCAAGGCTTCTTCATTTACTTTTTCAGTTTTCTCCAAGATTATGCTCACATGGCTTTCAATGTTGCCTTGCAACTATGCAACTGTCATGGTGTCTATGTCGTGGGACTCAATTATTGTAGTCACCACATGATCAAACTTCATCGGCATGGTGCGTAGAATTTTCTCCACCACCTTGCTTTCAGGGATGTCTTCTCCATACACCCTCATCTTGTTGACAAGATTTGTTACCCGTGAAAAATATTGTTCCATGGTTTTTGAACTGGACATTTCATATCTTTCATATTCTCGATGCATGGATTGCAATTTGGATTTCTGGGCTTTCTCTACTCCTTTATATGACAGCTTCAAAATGTCCCACACTTCTTTGGCTGTTTTGGCATTTGCTATTTTGCCAAAAATTGAATAATCTACACCTTGGTGAATTTGCGATAGCGCCAACTGGTCCTTCCTTTGAGCAGCATCATCAACTCCTTATTGTAAGCCTAGTTCAATAAAGCTCCAAATATTGTGAGCTTTCAAATGGGTGGACATCAACAATGCCCAATAATGGTAATCCAATTTCCCATCTAATTTGGGACCAGACCAAATAATATTGTAATTTGTGGCCATCTCTCTTTCTCAAAAAAATTTTTGGTAAAGTGAGAACTCTCTTGTTCCTCACACACTCAATATTTTTTTCTCAATATTTTTTTTTGACACTAACTCTCTCACAAACTCACAAAACCAATGCTGGATCTAACCAGCTCTGATACCACTTTGATATCATTGGGACATAATTTATAACAAAAGAAAAACTCACACACACGTATAGCGGAAACGAGAGAGGAAGAGAGAATTTCTGCTCAATATATTTCAATCTCAAATTGATTCATACTCTCGGTACAAACATTGGCCTTTTATAGGCTTTACAAAACAATATAATATTAATTTTAGAAAACCCATTTGTGAAGGAACATAAAGATTGGGCGGTGACTTGACTGTGTTCTTTTCAACTTGTGGCTAATTATTAGTGATGCCTTCAATGCTATTTTGGCTTCTAGCTTTTACAAGTAATATAATATTACATTGAGGAAACCCATCAGTGAAAGAATCGAAAATGAATTGGCTTAGCAACGGTGCCCACCATGCAGATTTCAATTTCCAATTTCTAGGTGCAGCTTTGTAACATATTGGTGTTGTGACAGTGCGGGTGCCTACAATTTGGTTCAATCAATAACTCGGAGTGTATGTATACTTGATTTAATTACTTCTAACAGTTATGAGGATATATAATTTTAGTTATCCTCATTAAGAGAGAGATTCAATTAAAATTTAATGATATTTTAGATGTTAGGCTGATAAGCCCTCAAAATTGAAGCAAACCAAGCTGTTGGGTTGGCCAAGTTGTGCCAATTTTGTTAGGCTTAAATCTGATATATTGGTTCAAAACAATTTCTTTAATTAATAATACAAATTATATAAAATCGTAGTAATAATAATCAATTTAAAATAGACTTTTAAGGAAATCTTTCTTTTCTATAAGTTTGTGATTCATATGTTGACCTCGGGCATTTACTCTACAATTCATTCCCTTCTATTCCGTAGTTCATCCTCTTTTGAGACGTATGTTATCCTTCCTTTGGCACAAGTAATTTGCTTAAAAATCCCAGTATCACTTGAAATTTGAGAATTACAAGTGCGTATCTCAATTTCTTTCTTTCTTTTTTTTTTTTTTCTTGGTTTACTTGTTTTTAATCAAACTTAAAGATGAAGGATATGTAGAGAATAGAGAAGTTTGTCTTTAAGTTTTAAAATAAATAAATAAATAAATAAAAATAATATTAAAAACATTTTATAAATAAAAAATTAATATTATCGAAAGTTATATAAATTAATTATTGTTTAAGAAATTATATAAAAAATATTTAATAAAAAATTATATAATTTAATTATCATAATACAAAAAGAATTTATTAAAAAATAATTTTGAATAAATATTATTATAATATTTTTTAATTATAGCTTAATTAAATTTATTTAAATAATTTAAAATATCATATATCTAAATTAAATATATATTTTTTAATTTATCGCGTACAATTATACGTAGCACTAGTTTATAAAAATCTAACTGACATTTGTCTGAATTCACATCGTTCTGTTACAATGGAAAAAAATTTCGTTACTATACATGCCAATATGGCAATAGTACTATGAGCCTTCAATCAATTTTGGTTTTTTGAGGACTGGGGAAGCCTCAAAGAACAGAGAATTGAAAAGATTAGTTCCATGGCTTCTTTTAATTGGGACCCCAGCTGCTTAACTACATAACTGTCCTCAAGGATTCCTCTGACTCCTTTAGTCTGCTTGAAACAATGGCAGAAGAGAAGGAAGAGTGCTTCTTAGCCTGAGACAATGATCTAACATGGCTTTTGACATGTTGTTGAGCTGACTTTAAAGCATGATTCCACCTGCACACACCCTTGTCCTTCAAGGCCTCCACAACTCCAACACTGGCTGCCACGGTCTAAGCTCTTCTGCCTGCTGTTGCTGAACTCATCTTGCAATTCTTTTTAAAACTCTTGTGGGGCTCTTTAGATCACAGAGAAACAGTTGAAGTCGATGGTAGTGTAGCTTAGTGTGAAATTGAAGAGCACTAGCAGGATTTTGTGTTTGATGCAGCAAGTGGAGTCCATGGTAGAGTTTTTATTTTACGTCACTTTTTTATATTTTTTAATAATTATAATTAAATGAAAAATAATAATAAAAAAGTGACGTAATTAATAATATAAAAAAATGTAAAAGAAATGTTGGATTTCTTAAACATAGGGACGGATGATTGGGTAAGCCAAAAACTGGGAAAAACCAGGGGTAAACAAGATAGCTAGTGGTTTTGGGTAGGGAAACCTGTGGGTTTAGCTTCGGAATAAAGTTAAATTGACACATAACCAGCCATCAGTAGTAGAGCCACTTGTCTTCATCACGCAATCTTCAGGACAAGGCGTAAGCGGTTTGCATCAAAAAAATGTTAAGAGATATTAGGCTAAAA
The DNA here is from genome assembly GCA_029884605.1 of Ormosia emarginata. Lineage (NCBI taxonomy): Eukaryota > Viridiplantae > Streptophyta > Magnoliopsida > Fabales > Fabaceae > Ormosia > Ormosia emarginata. Next base: position 23,877,521 of record JAQQTP010000089.1, on the reverse strand, counting down.
GGATAGAATCGTCACATAAAATAACTAATCTTGTGTTTGAATGTATTTTCATTAACAAAATAGAATAGAATAAGTGGAAATGGATCAGAAAGGAATAGAATAGAATGGAACATAATTTTTCCTCTCTTTGTTTAGAAGATTCATTAATGGAACGGAACGGAACATGCGTTCCCTCTATTCTACCTCAATTTTGAGGAGAACAAATATTAGACATTTGAGGAGAATATGTGAGAAATGATTCTCTATGTATTCCGTTCCGTTCCTATGCATTTTAAAACTTCTAAATACAAAAATTTATTTTCGTTCCTCTCATTTTCTTTTTATTCCTTCCATTACCTGTCATCCAAACATACCGTAGATCTCAACAATCTTATATGATACATAAAATAGGATAATATAACAAACAAGTGAATAGATAAAGAATTCAATTTTAACTCACTGTTATTATAAAAAAAATTATATTTATGATCTATTTATATCTTATTAAATTATTAAAAAATTGATTATCACAAATTACAATCTAAGTCTAACTTTCTTTGATGCTATCTCTCACTCAAGCGTTATGTAACATTATTTTTTTTTAATGAAATATTATCATATTATTAGATGATATTATAAAAAGTTATACAATTACAGTAAATTAAATTTAAACTCACAGATAAATGCAAGTTTAATTGGCAGTAGTCATTAAAGAGTTGAAACAAGTCAAGTCAGGTTAGATTTTACTTTAAATAGGTTTGATCTATATCTCAATTATAAGGTCTGAGTTTGACTTGTGAGCTTGTAATAGGTCAATTTTTAAGATCTAGTTTGATCTTTTTAAAAATCTGACCTGACTTAAAAGTTTATTTAAATGTTTATTTCACAATGAGACTTTTAAATAGGTTAACATATCTATATTTAAATAGAATAATAAGTCTTTATATAGATTAACATACCTATTTTTAAATAGACTAACATGCCTTTACATAAACTAACAGACTTATTTTTAAATAGGTCAACATATCTTTACATAAGTTAACAAACTTAAGCCTTAAAATAGGTCAATAGACCTACTCAAGGCCAATAAGCTTTTATTTTAACTTAATACTGACCTAATAATTTTATATATGATCACTAATTTTTTACTTTAATCTTTGGTTAATGTGAGACTTAGAGATATATCAAATTATAAAATTATTATAAATATATAATTACAAAACATAAAGATCAAACCTACACTCCTCTAATTGTAAAATGAATGTAAGAAAGACTAGATCGAACCTACACTCTTCTAATTATAACATGGATGTAAGAAAGACTAAAATTATATTGAATTAACATCATAATAATTATATGTTCTATAATGAATCGACAAAAATATAATATCATAATATCAATAATGAATAAAGTTAACATATTATTCCAAGAATTTCACAAATAGTTAAATGAATTAAACATGAAACATAGTCCAATAATAAGGGAAAAAAAGAATAAAGAGAAAAAAATAACTTTCTTTATTTTTGAGTTTTAAAATACATAATAATAGAACAAAACATATAAAAATTATTTTTCTTCTCTTCTTTAAATATCTAACTTTTATTCTTTCAAAATTAAAATAGAATGAAAAAAATACATATTCTATTTTGTTATTAATTTTTCAAATAAAAAAAATAAGAATTACGTTCTATTTCTTTTTTTTCTTTTCTAATCCATCTTAACTTATTTCATTCTATTAATAAAAAAAATCTAAAAACAGACAAAAAAAAATTCCAAAAACAGGATTAGCACAACAGACATTAGAGTGGATCAATTACATGATGTTCACCTTCTTCGACAGAATGAGTCGTAGATATCCCGTATCAGTAGGGTAGGGACCTCAACAGCTCAAATACATTACTTTCTTTCTCAGAGCCTCAACAAATTGCTAATTGCATTGCCTTCTCTTCCCTCATCATTTTGCTGGAGACCGTTGAAGTGGATAAAGAAACCTTAGTATCACTTTACTTTTCAGCAATACCCTCCTATTGGATTCTATATAGTCATACCCTTCAACCGTGATTAAATTGATCTTCCTCTAATTCAGTACGAGCCTTAGCTTATTCAAATTGAAAAACAGGAAATTGGTGGTGGTGCTGCCTCCCTCTTCTTCTCATTTTTTTTTCTTTTGAAATCAAAGAAGTTTGAACAGACAAATGTTAATAGAAACTGATGTGGAAAATGCTAAAGAACACAAATAAAATTTGGAAATGCTTAACACTCTGTCATTCATCAAAATTTACAAAAATATCTGTCACAATGGACATGAAATCTTTCAATACTATACAATATAGCCCCAGAAATCTCAGCCCCCACCTTCCCTTCCCTAGTGGCGAAAAGCTTGAATTGAAAGAAACAGAATCTTCTGTTGTGCTTTCTCTAGTTGGGACCCCAGCAGCTTAAGTACATAACTGTCCTCAATGACTCCTCTGACTTCTTTGCCTTCTCATCTTTTAGTCTTCTTGAAACCATAGAAGAAGAGGAAGAGGAAGAAAGCATCTTTGCCTGAGAGAAGGACCTCACATGGCTTTTGACATGCTGTTGAGCTGACCTTAAAGCATAGTTCCACCTGCAGACACCCTGGTCTTTCAAGGCCTCCACAACTCCAACGCTAGCTGCCACAGTCCAAGCTCTGATTGCTGAACTCATCTTGTAATCTTGTAATTCTTCTAAGATTATTTATTTGGATTATTAGATGACAGAAGAAAACAACTGAAGCTGGTAATGGTTAGTGGGAAATTGTAGAACACTCACTCAAGTAAAAGTAGATTTATGGTTGAATGAGTAAATGGAGTGGAGGTGGCTGTTATATATAGGCAAGCACGTTAGAATGTCAAAGTTGCAAAAAGGTCGAAAAGGCCAAAGGTTTGGAAAAACCAGGGGCAGAAAGCTAGCGGTTTTAGGGAAGCCGGTGGGCTTTGGTGAGCTTCATAATCAAGTGTTAAATGCATCTCAGACTCTCTGTTTTAAGAACACGTGTATTTGCTAAGTGCTACACGCTAAAACTGTTGCTTAGCAAGTTAAAAGTGGAGAAATCTTCTATTACATTTTGTCTATACAATTATATAAATTAAATTAATTAATATTTAATTAATTATATAAATTTTTATATCACATAATTAGTTTATATTAAAAATAATAATATATCTATTTTTTGATTGATTTAACCTATATAATTTATGTAAACTTTTTCTTTGCAAAAAGAAAAATTTTCAAAGTTGACCTTTCTTTTGTTTGGATAAAGAAAGAAAATAAAAAGAAAAAAAATAGAAAGAAAGAAAATGAAGAGGAGAGAAAATGAGTAAAAAAGTAAATTTTTTTGATATGATTTGGTGAAGAAAAAATGAATGGAAAGAAAATAAAAGTTTTGTGAAAAAAATAAGAATAAAAAATATAATTATATAAAATGATAAATATGTCTTTATTATTTATGTTATGTATATTTTTTTTATCATTTTATATTTTTTAACATATTTTTATAAATTATGTAAATAAATATAATTTATAATATTATTAATTTAAAAATTTGTTACTAACATTTATATTATGAAATCTAATTTCTACCAAATAATGATAAAATTCAATTTCAATTTATTTTTCAATAAAAATTATTATTATAAGATATTTATAATTTTAATTTTAAACATTTTAAATGTATAAATTTATATTTTAAAAATTTAATATATAAAATTCAATCAAAATGTTAGCAACTTCATCTCTTCTCTCCAATTCCACATATGACAATCCTTTAAAACAACATAGTCCACCCTCACTCATACACTTTTCCACTGTCATCCCCTACCCGCACACCACTAACCACACTTACCGACACTTCCAACCCACCCTTACTCCACAACTCCTTTCCCATACCCCCTTCCATCTCACCCACATTCCTCTAATATCTAACATTCTGTTATTTACACAGTCCATCTGCATGTGCTTATTTTCCATTTTTTTTCCATTCTACTTCTCCATCTGTAAAAGAGAAAATTCCACGAAGTTGGCTTTTTCTTTGTTTGGATAAAGAGAGAAAATGAAAGGAAAGAAAATAGAAAGAAACAAAATAAGGAGAAGAGAAAATGAGTAAAAAAGTAAGTTTTCCTTTTATATGTTAAGGTGAAGAGAAAATAAATGGAAAGAAAGTAAAAATTGTGTGAAAAAAGTAAGAATAAAAAAATATAAGGTTTAAATGTTTTTAATCCCTGTAAATATAGTGATTTTTAGTTTTGGTCCTTCTAAAATTTTTGTTATGATTTTGATTTCTTTAAATTTTGAGACAGGTAAAGTTAGTCACTGTCGTTATCTCATCTCTGTTAAGTGGTGAAGTGACAAAAACATTTCATGTCAACATTGCCACTTGCCTTTATCTAACATTCCATTGTGTCACGTGAATGATAAGTCATCAACGTAGATCCTACCTCCCATATCACTTCTTCTTCCTCCTTTTCTTTCTCAATGTTGAGAAACATTTTAGCCCTAAATATTATGTGTAAGCTAAAAACGCCACCTAAGAAAACAAGAAGGCACAACTTAAGGAATAACTACTACCCAATAATATAGTTGTCAAAATGGGCTAAGCCGGGCCGACTTGACCATTTTCGAGTCGGGGCAGATCGGGTTATGTGAGTTTTATACTGTCATTTTATTAGCCCAGCTTGCTTTTATGTAATGTAAACGGGCCGGCCCATTCGGGCTGAGCTAATTCGAGCTATTTTTAATTTTAGACTGATATTTTGTTAGCCACACTTGTCCATCTTGTCGAGCTATTCAGGCCGACCAATTGGGTTTGACCCATTTTGACGGCTCTACCTAATAAGAACTAGTAGCAGCAAAGGATATTTTATTTTTTGTTGGGGGGTGGGGATGTTGGAGATCTTGAAGGATATTATTTTGAAAACAAAGTCCAATGGCACAAAACAACTTGAAGGAAAGACTGTGATATTCTAAGCCCAAGTGGAGACCTGCTCTGGGCTTTTTCAACTTTTCAACCTAAAAAATTATAGTGTGGCTTTGCCCTTAGCAAGGAACGACCAAAATACTATTTCTTAGTTCTGAGGGCAGTAAGTAAAGAAGTCTCACACAATGTGAAGGACAAACACAGCAGCAACAATGACATTTATTGAAGAATCAATGTTGGAATTGTCCTTATAGAGTGAGGAAGAAAAGTGGTGAGGGAGGGAGGGAGAATTAGGGCTAAAATACTTATGCACATTGGGGAAGAAAATGAGGAAGAAGAAGTGATGTGACACAATGAAATGTGAGATAAAGACAAGTGGCAACACTAACATGAAGCGCTATTTGTCATTTCACCACTTAATAAAAATGAGATAACGACAGAGACTTCATCTTTCTCGAAATTTAAAAGGATCAAAATCATAATAAAAATTTTAGAGGGATCAAAACAAAAAATTACTATATTTAGAGAGATTAAATACATATTTAACTAAAATAAAATTATAGAAAATGATAAATATGTCCTTATTATTTATGTTATGTATACAAAAAATATTTTTTATCATTTTATATTTCTAAACATATTTTTATAAATTATGTAAATAAATGTAATTTATAATATTATTAATTTAAAAATTTGTTACTAACATTTAAATTATGAAATTTAATTTCAACCAAATAATGATAAAATTTAATTTCAAATTATTTTTCAATAAAAAGTTATTATTATCAACTATTTATAATTTTAAACATTTTAAATATATAAATTTCTATTAAAAGTTTTAATATATAAAATTCAATTAAAATGTTAGCAACTTCACCTCACACGACCGGATTGCATGAGGGAGCGGTGAAAAATAAATAAATTAGGACAATGAATTGGAGTCGCTACAAATTTTATTTAAATCGAGAAATAATTAGAAAACCTAAGAAAAATGGTCTGCGTTCAAAGATTCAGATCTGAAAGTCTAATTATGCATAGAAAAAGGTAGAGACTTAACCACACAGTACTCCTAATACATCTGACCTAAGACAATTAGCTTAAATTAGTTGTGCAAATTTTGATAACTCTTAAAAATATTTGTTTTACCTCTTCTTTTAAAAGATAGAAAAGAAATCAATGGATAAATTATGAAAATTTAATTTTGGCTTGACAGAATAGAGATTCTGCTGCTATATATCCCCGGGTGTAATGAGAAATTCAAAGTCACGTTGTTTTTTAGAAAAACGATTGTAGGTTGGTTATTTTTAATTTTAGATTTTTTTTGTTTTAAAAATTCATTTGATTTTTATTTTTATTTTTTAAAAAAAGAATCATCAAGCTGTTACAACTTAGATAATTTTTAAAACTGCAAGATTAACAAGTTGTCACAACTCAACTAATTCTATTTTTTTTTCTTAACATGATTCAATTGTTTCATTTTTATTTTTTTTATTTTTTTTTAAACCAAAATGCCTAAACTTGTAACTCCTTAACAACTCTCAATCCATAAACCTATTTGATAACGTCTAAATAGCCTGACCCAATTGAAAATCAGTAATCCAACTAATAAAAGGATGAGGATCATCTCCCAAGGAACAAGAGAATGTCCTGTGGGAGTGAGAGCCATGGGATGAAGGAGGGAAAAAAAGAAGAAGAATAGAGGGTGAGGATGGGAACATGACAGCCTCGTATTCCTAAGGAACATGAGATGATCCTGATCCCTAATAAAAGCTCAATGCAACAAACCTTAAATAGTATAATGATGATCCTACACTTCTTTGAGATGTGTAGGCACTGTACATACTCTTTTTAAGGGTGTGTGATTAAGAAAGAAAAAATGATAAAAAAAAATAAGTATAATGAATAGTATTAAATTGAGTGTGAAAAGAGGTGTATGCACTATTTGTAATAAGAATATCATAGTTGTAAATTAAACTAACTAAAGAGCAAATAGGCAAATAATAAATAAGAGAAAAAAAGAAGAGAAAGCAAATAAAAATAAAAAAATTAACAAAGAGGATGGTCTCTTTCGTTCAAACCAGAGAATCAAAAGCCACAGAAATAGAGGTGGTATAAAGCAAGTCACAGAGGGACATGGTGGCGAGCAGCTTCGGCGACGACATATAGAGGCATGACACGACACGAACGGAGGGGAGCGGCGGAGGAGGACGAGCTCTAGTGCGACGCGGTGGCTCGTTCAGCGCGGATCTAGCTGCTTGGGGCAGTGCTGCGGTGGTTCCTAGCCGCGATCTGGGTTGAAGATGGTTGCTGGGTTAGAGGAGATCTAGGTGGTGGTGCACGGCTGGGCGTTTGGGAAGAGCTGGCTGGTTGGTGGCTCTGACATGGTTACGGGTGACAGTTGCGCATGAGTGGACAATGCACGATTGCTGGTCGCGGTCACGAATCTGGCTGCGTAGTGGATGGTTGTGGGACCTGGTGGGAGATGCAACTGTGGCTGACGGTGCGACTGTTTACAACGGCAAAAGGGTGACGTTGTGATGATGGCTGCCATGGGGATACAATGGTTGAGATACCTAGAGGCAGATGAGGTTTTCAGTGGTTGACACTTAGGGGCTAGGTTCAATGGTTGTTTAGTGGGTAGTGTGGAGGCTTGGTTGGGTGTGTTGATATAAGGGAGTATTGGATAGTGGGGTTGTTTGAGTGCGTTGTTGGTTGTGAGTGGCTCGATGGGTGTGGAGGCTTGGTGGTAGTAGAGGATAGCGGCTTCAACGTGGTTTTCGGATGGACGAAGGTGTCTCAGTCATGGTGACTAGTTGTTTTTTTTCTTTGTTTGAGAATGTTTTTGAGGTTGAAAGTGGAATGGTTGGATGGTGAGGGTGGCTGAGATGGTTGGTGAAGATGAAAGTTAATGGTGGAGAAGAATGATGAATGTAGTGTGAAGTGTTGTAGCTGCCTAGTGAGTGTGTATGTGTTCCTCCCTTTCTTGGTGCCTCAACCTTGGTATTTAAAGAGAACACTGGGGTTGAAGAGTCTTTCCATGTTACCATGTTGCAGGAGCTTATTATGTTAGGTCCATTTTTTGTTTCCTTTTTCTTGTTTAGTTTCTTTGCCTTAGGTCCTTCCTTCTTCCCCAACGTGTTACTCCATTCTTATTTCTCTTTCTGCTGCTATCGCAGGACACTGCAACATTAGCATGGTGCAGGATTTTGAGCATTGTGCAGAACTGCCTGATAGTAAATCCATCCTCTTTTTGTGTTTCATTTTTGAAAATTTTTAACATAACTCTTTTTTCTTTCTTCTGTCATCAAGAAAGCTTGTTTTGTCTTTTGTTTTTGACCTTGTTTATTTGGATGATTGCTACACGTTAGCTTCTTTTTTTTTTCTTTTTAAATAGAAACTTAAGATAAATGGGTTAGGTGGATCAATGTGATATTGAATATTTAAGTTATAGAAACAAATTATTTCATTTATTTAATTTAAATTTGTTTACCTCACTTTTTTATTATTTTAAAAAAATACCCGAAGAAAATCGAGTGTTCATATCACATTTTCTCTCCAATTCCACGAATTACAATCCCTTAGAACAACGTAGCCTAACCCCATCCCTACACCTTTCCACCGCCATCCCCACACACACACCACTAACCACACCTACCGACACCCCCAACCCACCCTTATTCCCGGCTCCTTTCCTATACCCCCCACCTCCAACCCACCCACACTCTCTTAATATCTAACATTCCGTTATTTACAAACTCCACCTGCATGTGCTTCTTCTTCATTTTTTTTCCATTTTGCTTTTTCATTCCCATTTCTTCATTCTCTTTCTTTTATTTTATAACTCCTCTTTCCCTCTCTGTGTTGCTGACAAATGAAGAAAACCCACCACATCAAGCACAAGCCTTTTGCCATTTTTTATATATGGGTTCCTTTTAGTCATCCTCTAATTGAAGTCTTAAGCCACCAAAAGACAAGCGGCAAGTGGTTGGCTGCCCAAATTGCTTAGGTTGCTTGGATGGTCTAAAGCCCTAAAAAAGACAGAAAAAGATAGTGATACATCACTAAAAGTGGTGTATGTATTATTCATAATTTTTTTAAAGGATGTAATTGAGTAAGAGAAAATGATAGAAAAAAGTATATATAATGAATGATATTAGATGAAATATAAAAAAAAATGTATGCACTATTTGATATAAAAATATAAAAATTAAAAAAAGACCCAAGTAAAGTATGTAGGCAAATAAGGTGGCTCTATACGGTTAAGCAAAAATAGGCAAGTAGCTCCTCCTTTTTAGTTGATGCGGTGCTACGGCCTAGTTCTGGGAAGGGAATTGAAATCGCTTGTTCGTCCCAACTTTATGTAAGGCATTAAAATAAGGAAAAAAATAATCTTATATCTTTTTTAGAGGTATAGGTATTGTACATATTTTTTTTAAATGTGTATAATTAAGAGAGAGAAAATGATAAGAAAAAGTAAATATGATGAATGGTATTAGATGAGGTGTAAAAAGAAGTATATGCATTATTTGTGGTAAGAATATCAGAATTGTTAAAATAACTCAACCTTAGACCAAGAATGATTAAATAAGTAAGAAAAATGATTATCTTATGAGTGTAGGAACTATTAACATCTTTTTTAAGGATGTTAATTAAGTTAGATAAAATGAATAGAAAAAAATATGTATGATAATGGTATTGAGAGAAGTGTGAAAAAAAGAAATGTATACACTATTTATATTAAAAATATAAGAGTAAAATAAGTAAATAGTTAAGTAGCGCATGTATCAAATTTTAGCATAATAAACATGAGGGCTTAATGAAATTAGTGACGTAAACCTAATTTTTAATATGAGACCTTTAGTATATTTAAACCCTAAATGAATAACAAAAAAATAATATATACCTATGATGAAGTATAAATTAAAAAATAACAAATATGATAACAGAAAATTAGAATAATAAAACCTAATTGTGGAAGTTAATATCAAAACAAATCACTTCATTTGACTGCTTCAATTTGTTTGAATGTTTTTTAACTCTGAATGTGTGTGTGTGTGGGGGGGGGGGGGGGGGGGGGATGAGAAAGAGAGAAAAAGAATAAGCAATTCATCGATCTTTGTTGCTGGCAAATAAGAATGGAAATAAATGAATTTATAAAGTAAAAAATCTGAACGTTGCTAACCTGTGTTACCGTGTCAGAAAAGTGAGAAGTGGGAAAAAACTTTTATTCACGTGAAAACTGAAAAATAAAGAGGCACATGCTAGGTTATTAGAGAGAAGAGTAACTGCGTAAGTGATTAAACAATTAAGAAAAAAAATACAAGCATGGGCGTAAAAAATAGGGTTAGTATGAAATTAATTAAATTATAATTGACTAGTTGATGAGAAAGAAAATAAAATTTACTGGACATTAATTAAGAAATCAAAGACCTTACTTTATTATAAATAAATAATAAATATATAAATTATATATATAGTTATAGTATTAATTTTTGGGACTTAAACTTTGGAGGACCTAAAGCTGGGGCTTTACTAGCTTTATGCTTGAGCCAACCCTGATAAAAAACTCACTATTAAAAAATACATTAGAAAATTAGCTGTAAAAAAAATAAAATATGTTAATTGAAACATGGACTAAATATTTCTCTATTGAGTGAAAAAAAAATCTCCTAATTATAGATATGAAAATAACGAGTGTTTGTATAAGTTAGCCATGTATAACATAGCTCCATCTATGTTTTATGTTTAATAATAATAATAAAAAAGTAGCTCCATCTATGTTTTCTTGTTGAAATGTTTTTATCAGCACTTTCTGATAAACAGAAAATATGGCCTCCAATTAGAATATTCATTCATGCTAAATGGAAAGGCTTTTGCAAGTATCAGTCTCTGCATAGCCATTGGGAAAAACAGGCATGTAGACAGTGACGGATCCAGGAATTTTAGGTAATAAGGACAAACGTCTTTTAATCGAAGCAAATGCGAGTGAGTCTGAGTAGATAATGTCTTCTATCACCATTAGTTTACAGAGATAAAGAATGGTAAGAGAATAAAAATTTTAAACTATGAATATATTGATACCAAATTCACGTGAGTACAATTAAAAAATAAAAAATAATATTATATGAGTATAATCAAGTATCAAACCAGGTAATTACTGTTTAAAAATAAAAAATAATATTATATAAATTTTATTTTTTATCACTATAAATTTATTAATTTATTTATATATATAAATTACACATATAAAAAATAAAAAAATATATACTTATATATCTATATAAGATAAAAAAAAAAAATTCAAAGTGGATCCGTCCCTGAGTGTAGATAATGTTATACCCAGCTTGTTAAAATTATGATAACTTTGAGAATAAACTCTAAAAATCAGGAATGAAAAGCCTTGATAATTTGTCAACAAAATGCATTAAATATTATGGTAATTTTTCAAAAAAATATATGAATTATCAGTTGTCATGAATGTCAAAATCAAGCACAGATAAAAGTATAAGTTGTTGTAATAGTGTGAAAAAATTCGAAGCGTTTGTACAAGGCTATAAGCCTCTGATTTCTGTATAGACGAATGGACTAAAGAAGCAAAGATATACAACTCTTTTCCTTGCAAATTGTTGTTGTCAAAGTGTCATATCAAAGATTCCATAAACCAAATTTTTAACCTCTTTTAATTTTACTTTATAATTAAGCTTTTGATAAATCAAGTTTGTAAAGTTTGAATTACTTTTATTTGATCATATTGCTTTCTTATAATTTTTATCAATGATCATCAATCTAAATTATATGATTCTTAATATTTTTTGACTTGATAAACAAATACGAACATGCATCAAAACCCTATTTTGATCCAACACAGCTGTATTGAGAATGTACAGTATTTTCTCAACCTTTTTTTTTTTCTTCATTCTGCACAGCATGTAGGCGGAAAAACAGGTGGTGATTGAGTGATATCTGTCCAATATCTTGACAGTAGTAGCTACATCTATATATTAATTAATATATATAACATAAGCTGTTTGTAATTTTGCATTTGTAAGCATGGGTGTGGCTTTCAATCGCTAACTGAATTTAATTTCTCACACTAAGAGTAAACATATATGTACCACAAATGAAAGTGTGAATGTAGATGAACAAGTACCAAACCAAATATGTAGATGAAGGTAATTCCACTTTGGAAAAATCTGACTTTGCAAGTTGCATCTGCCATTTATCATAATTACATGGACAAACAATATTTCTTTTACTATACAAGAACCAATGCAAAGCCAATATGGCAAATAGAAAACTCAGGCCCCAGTTATCTTTGTGGCATAGCTTCAAAGATCAAATTTTTTTATCTACATTGCCCTTGTGCTCTAGTTGGGCCTCAGCCAGAGGCGGAAAGAGGGGGATGTAACATCTTAATACTGAAATTCTAGTATACTTGACATATATCTGGATAAACAGTATTAGTTATGCTACTTCTAACTTATTCATAAACTAATCCATAACATTTATACAAATAAATCATCATGGAGAGCCTTGTGGAAACAATATCCACTTATATACATAACTTTTCACTATTACCTACTTGATCTTCTTTTACATCCTTAATCTCATATACATAGAAATAAAAAAAATCTATCTACTAATCATGAAAATAACTATACTAGTCTTCATGCTTTATCTTCCCATATACTAGTCTTCATGCTTTATCTTCCCATTGTCTTTGAATCTTCAACCTGGATTTACATGGAACACACGGGATGAGAATTCATAATTCTCAGTATAAGTGTACCAATACCAGCAGTCGTATAATATCATACAACCCATAAATATCTGAAATGAAACTTTAACTAGCAATTAAATCATTATTCCTTACTCAATCATAACATCATAAATAAATCAGTATAATCCTTCGAATTTCTATTCTTTACTCTAGAACCTACACATTATGTCTTTATGTAATGTTCCTAGTCTAGCCATAACTCGAAATAATTCCTCTTTACAAGATAAGAGCCCATACAACTCAAATGCATATTCGAAAGGTAATAATCAATGATATTGAACCACCGCCCATACAATGGAACAATAACATTGAGCAACTAATGAATCACCAAACACAATAATAATCACACGTTAAAATGATATTATGATGCAAAATATAGAGGTATGATTATGCTCAAACAAGAATATGTGATGGTGTAAGTGCAATGTCATAAATAATGTCATGAATCTCCATCTCAGAGATTTACAATGTCATGAACTTACTATTCCTCTTTATGGTAGGGAGGGAATATATAACCTCCTATAACCTACCATCTCTCTTTCTGTGAATACAATGTCATGAATGTCATGAATATGCAATTCCTCTTTACAATGGGGAGGGAATATGTTACCTCCTTAACCCACTTCCTTCTTTACTGATTGGTTCCTTATCTTTACTTTCCTTTCTATAGTGGGGAGGGAATCTGTTACCTCCTTAAACCACAATTCTGATTTGTTTCTGTGCTATGTATGAGTATGCATGCATAATGTAGTGTTATGTCTAACTCTTGCATAACCACTACATAATCTCTATACTTGCACTACTAGCTCTACCTCTATGAGAGCATTCATACAACTTTAAATATACTTCTCTTGGATATTCTAAGGTTTACGCCTTTCTAATTCTCTACTAGAGTGAATACTATTATGCCTACTAGCATACTTATCTTCATTGCACCATCTCATCACATCTTTAGTGATATCTAATGTAACACTAAGTTGCCTAAGGTGCTACTAAAAAAAATCTAGTATCCAACTTTCTCAAAAACACCTCAAATCTTGCCTAAAAAGGCTGATTTTCAAGATTGCACCAAACATGCATCATAACTTCTAAAATTCTGAAATTTTATGAGTACATAGCTCTTTCTCATATCTTTCCAATGCCACAAACCTTGCTTCATTTGGCTAAGTGTAGCCAAAGTTATACAACATTTTGCAAAGGCTAAAACAGGTTATTCTCTGATTCACCTGATTTTGATCTGACTTTAAATTGTAACTGGGAACAATCCACAAGTGGGATAATTCTGAAACTTTACAGGCACGAAGCCTTAATCTTAACTTCAAAATACCACTGGTCCCATGTCGATACGACATCAGAGTAAGAAATTATGCAATCTTTTACCGTAAATGCCTTTTTTTTCTTCCTTGGATTCAAACAGAAACTGGTATTGATTGGCTTGCTCAATAATTCTAAAATTTTTACCACATGAAGCCTTATGTATTAGCTTTCAAATGGCTCTGGAATCAACTCATTCCGATATCGGTAGCTCGAGTTATGCTAAAAACACTACAAGCTGTCAGAAATGAGTTTTCTCTCTATTTTGGGGCTATTCGAATACCTCTGGTGGTATTCGAATACCACCCACGAAAATTCACCTTCTGGATCTGTCTGTGATGTTTTATTCGAATACTAACCTTGGTATTCGAATACCACACTGCAGAACAGCACTCCTGGAGCAGAAAACACTCGTGTTTCCTATTCCATTAATTTCCTAAACTTGATCCAATCCTCAACTCATGGATTCTAGGTGATTTCCAACATTAATCTATGTCCGTAAATTTGTTGTAACTCTTTTACAATCTATGAATTCTCTTAGGACATAAATCTAGGTTCAAATCACATAACTCCAAACCATTTCCTAATTCTCTATTCATGAACCAAAATGGTTTGTCTTAGGCCATAAATGACCATCTAACATTATCTTGGCTTAAACTATCCTAACCTAGTCCTTGGAATCAAGAACTAAGCTAAGAACATGGATTTGGCTATTCAAACCCCTATTTATATTCAAAAAACCCCAAACTATATTCAAAGATAATCAAAGAGGGAGAAATGAATAGAAATCCTCTTACCTCTTGAAAACTTGAAGCTTGATCTTGACATTTTTCTCTATTTTTCGGTTCTCTGCCGAGGGAGAAGAGAGAAATAGGGGGTGGGATGCACAGAGAATTAAGGGAAAAGATTAACTTAAGTTTTTACACTGAAACTTATATCTGCTAAGGATATCCGAATTATGCTAATTCAAGTTTTTCAACTTCCAACAACTTTAGAATAAATCATAAGATTCATCTAAATTGTTGTTTCACCATTTTCATGATTTTCTATATCTGCTGTTAGTCATTCGGTATTAAAACGTACAACCGGTATGCCTAAAAATACCAAACTAACTCCGATTCTCTTGAAACTTTTACCACATCTTACTTGGCTTATTTGTTACCTAGAAATAAACTCTCTATGTTTATTTCTTTCAACTTAGCAACTTTGCTATTATTTGAGTCATTTTAAGCTACTTTTCAATTTCTGTGTTGCAACTAAGTGCATAAACGAACTCAATTTATCACAAAACTTCAAAGACATGTTAAACAAGTAATATATTACCTTTGTAACTAATTACAAGCCTAACATGATTTTCGGGATGTTACAGGGGACGTGTATGAGCTACGGTCCCCCCAGCTTGTAATATTTCTTTCACATATATATGATTTTATTTTTGTGATTCATGTAAAAAAATAAATGTTATATCTCAGTTTTACATATTATAAAATAAATAGTAAATGTAAAAGGCAAAAAGTCACACAAGTCAAAATAAAATCATATTAAAAACAAAAAATATTAAAAGTTATAGAAACAGACGTTACGTTGAGAGATTGACATTTGAGAGATTTCAAAGTTTCTTAACTTTTGTAGCAATAATAAAATAACATTAAAAAAAAGTAAAGTAAAAAAAGCATAGAAAGTCACAGACAGAGAGACTAAGAGACTTCTTCAAAAAGTTTATTAAATTTCTCATTTTCACATTTTAATGTTTTTCGTCTCCCTCTGTTATCACTTTCTTCTCCATTTTATCATTTTCACTTTCACTTTCTTCTTTAGTTTTTTCATTTTAACAACATAACATGTACAGAACTGAAAAATATCACACGCACAACACAGTTACACAAGGCCTCAAATCCAGCACCACAAGGTTAGATTACTTTTTTATTTTTTTTACTACAAGTATTTTCTTAATTTATTCTGTTAATGCTCTTTTTTTTTCTTGTTTGTTTTTATAGATTTACAAAATTAGAAAAATAGAAAGCTTTTATATCACATACATTATTTAGTTTTCTTTATTTAGTTTGTTAAATAATATTTATATTGTAATTAGTTTAGAGTAATTAAAATACATTAAATTGTAAATAGATTGTAGCTCACTTTTATATATATATATATATGATTTTTTTTTTAGGTTGAAAGATGTTTAAGAAGAAAACAATTGATTCATTTTTCAAGAGAATGAGAGGAATAATGATAATGAATAATCTAGTGAGTCAAATATATATTCAGAGATGAATGTTGAAAATGTTGTTGAGCAAGCTACAATAGTGCCTACTATAGAGCCACCTCTTGTCAAAGTTATGAGAACTGAATTAATATTGGCAGTTTGATACGTGATCCTGAAAAGTGTGTACAAATTTGGGAATATCCTATTAATCAATAAGATGAAATTCGTAGGGCTTATATTAAGTTTGAATCATATCAATTTATTATGGATGTGTATCCACTTTATGGTCCAGAAAATCATCCTCGTCGATTTCAAGCTCATTGATTTAAAGCTTTTTCTTGGTTAGAATACTCACCTGAAGAAGATGTTGCCTTTTGTCTTCTATACTATTTATTTTCTAAAAAAGCAAGTCTATTCACTTCAAAAGGGTTTAGAAATTGGAGAAAAGTGAATAATGGAAAAAAATGTGCATTTTTATCTCATGTAGGAAAAAAGTCCCAATTCAGTTCACAATATTGCTATTAGATGTTATGAAGATTTGAAGAATCAGTCATGTCACATTGAAAGAGTACTACATAAACAGACTTCATAACAAATTTTGAGAAACAGATTGCGTCTTAAAGCCTCTATAAATGTTGTTAAATGGTTAACTTTTCAAGCTTGTGCTTTTAGAGGCCATGATGAAAGCTTGGTCTCTAAAAATCGTGATAATTTTCTTAAGATGATTAAGCTCTTGGCTTCTTACAATGAAAAAGTGAATGAAGTTATTTTGGAGAATGTCCCTCAAAATGCAAGGTACACATCTCCTATTATTCAAAAGGAAATTTTACATATCTTTGCTAGAAAGAGGCAAGATAAAAATTTGCAATGAGATTGGTGATGCAAAATTTTGTTTGATTATTGATGAAACTCGAGATGAATCTAAAAGAGAACAAATGACACTTGTTGTTAGATTTGTTGATAAGCATGGACTTGTAAAATGGCATTTTTTGGATGTAGCACATGTTATAGATACCACTACAATAACTCTTAAATAGGAGATATGTTCAATATTGTCTTATCATAATCTCAACATTCAAAATGTGTGAAGCCAATGATATGATGGAGTAAGTAATATGAGAGGAGAGTGGAATGATTTACAAGCTTTAATTCGTCAAAAATGTCCTTATGCGTATTATGTCCATTGCTTAGCTCACCAATTACAATTGACTCTTATTGTTATAGCTAGAGAAGTAACTGATGTTCATGCATTCTTTCAAAATCTGACTTTTATTGTCAATGTGGTGTGCTCTTCTTCTAAACACAATGATGAACTACAAGCTACTTATGCAAATGAAATTGCTCAATTGGTTGCAAATGATGAAATTGAGACAGGAAGGGGAATGAATCAAATTAGCACATTGCAAAGACCTGGAGACACGAGATGGAGTTCTCATTTCAATTCAATATGTAGCCTTTTACGTATGTTTAGTGCAACTGCTTCAGTTATTGAAGATTTAGTTGTTGAAGGCTCTACATACTCCCAACGAGGTGATGCTACTTATGCTCTTAAGTCATTGATGTCATTTGAATTTATATTTATTTTGCATATGATGAAAGAGATTATGGGAATTACTGATAAACTTTGTCAAGCTTTGCAACAAAAATCTCAAGATATTTTAAATGCTATGCATTTAGTATCTAGCACAAAATCAATGATTCAAAAGTTAAGAGATTGTGGTTGGGATAGTCTTTTAGAGAGAGTTAATTCCTTTTGTAAAAGTCAAGCTATTCAACTTCCTGATATGAGTGCTTTTTTATCTGACATAATTCGGTCTTGTCGTCGAAAGGGTAATGTGACAGTTGAACATCACTATCGTGTGGATATATTTACAACTGTGGTAGATTATCAATTGAAAGAACTTAATAATAGATTTAGTGAACAAGCGACAAAACTTATCATATTGAGTACAATTTTAAATCCTAAAGATGACTACTAGTCAATTAATGCTGGTGACATATGTAAACTTGTTGAGAAGTTTTATCCTTCAGATTTTTCTGAGCAAGAAAAGATTCAATTAGAATATGATTTGCAACATTATGAGCTTGATGTCTTTAAATATCCAAATTTTCATAATTTGTCTACTATTACTAACTTGTGTCAAAGATTGGTGGAAACTGAAAAATCAAATGCTTATCCTTTGGTTGATAGATTGCTTCGGCTTGTTTTGACTCTTCCTATATCAATAGTAATTACTGAGGCCTTTTCAGTTATGAAAATTATTAAAACAAGACTGCGTAACAAGATGGAAGATGATTTTCTCACAAATTACATGATTGTTTACATTGAAAAAGAGATTGTTGAAAAATTCACCACAAATGTAATAATAGTAGACTTTTATTCTATAAAACAGCGTCAAGTATAGCTTAAAAATTGAAAGTATGTGTGAACACCTAATTTTGTCTAGATCTTTTTTTAATTCATTTTCTCTTTTAAAAAAAGGAGAAATAAAAATAAAAAATAAAATTAATAACATGATGAGTGTTTTTTTTCTCTTGGCCTATTATTCCTTCAGCAAAAAAAAAATTGTTTAGCCCAATAAAAATTATGATTACAAAAAATCTAAAAAAAAAACAAAAACAATAAAAATAAAAAATAAATAAAAAACAATAATAAAAAAAGAGAGGAGGCTGTCGTTGCCGTCTCTTCCTTTCCCCTTTGTCTTTTTCCATTTTAAGTATGATCCTAATTCACCTTCCTTGTCTTCTTTTTTTTTTTGTCGTTTTCCACCAGACCCGCACTCTACACATACACACCCTCCATTTTCACGTACACACACATAGAGCAAGACATCCCACTATTCATTGGCATTTTCTCTACACATACAACACCACAACAGAGATAATGTTGTGTGCTCCTCACTTTCATCACTACAGCTGTAGCTTTGTTTCCCATGCTAGTTTTGTTTGGATCCTTATGGCTTGGTTATATAAGAAAGAAAGAAGAGAATTTGAAGGGGTTGGAAAATTTTGAAAGAAATAAGAGAAAAGTAGAAGGGAAGGAGAAAAATAGAAGGGCCTTCCATGATTAAGGTTGAGGAAATTTTTTGAAAACATTAGAATCAGAGAACATAGATGGGGTGAGAAAGAGAAGAGATGATTTTAGTTTTCAAGTTTTCAATTGGTAACACAAAAGAAGTAAGCCCTTCCCCACTATTATCCTTGCACTGTTATGAGTAAATATATAATGTTCAATGTATGCTTAAGTCCCAACTTGATAGATATGTTGTTCATCTTTTTTTCTTGTTTAAATTTTAAGCCATGAACATCATACAATCATTCTGTTACTCAGTTCCAAATGACACCAACAAAACAACCGCTAGCTCGAAACTCTTATCATCACAGACACCATCACAGGGACGTAAGTCCATCACCAACTCACAAAGCACCCAAACTTCATCCGCAGCCACACCTGTGCCAACACCCCAAGCAAACAAAATCCTCCCGTGAAAGGCAGAAACACAGCAACAAACAAACACCAAAACCATCGCAGCAACCCCAAACAAAATACCTCACTGAACCAAAAACTCAGAAACTCAACATCCCAAAGCACCCAAATAAAAAAACCCAATGAACCCGAAACAGAGCATTTGCAAACCACCCCTTCACCCAGCCGTGAACCACCAACAACCCACTCCACCGATCGGCAGTCACCCATGAGCCAGTCTCGCGCCACCCTTTCACCCAGTCGTGTCCACCACCCCATCATCACCCAGTTACCTACTGTGGTGGCCATCCATCCAACCCTATAACAAAGCCACCTTTACCAGATACATGACCCGTAACCACTGCCCCCTTCTGTCATCCATCACCATGGCTCCAAGCAACCCAATGGACCATCGCCCTTATCCAACCCCCAAAACCATGACTTTAGAACCCAGAACAAGGAACCCCAACACCCAAGCGTCAAACCCCCTCACAGCCAGCTGCCCGAGATCTACCGGAGCCACCACGTCCAAACCAGCCACCGTTCGCAACCCCCCTTCCTCAGATCCGTGGTCCGCCACAACTCGCAACCCCCGCTTCGGACCACCACAGATCACCACGAAGCCCACCACGGCCAACTAGCCGTGGACCACCACGGCAGCCACCATGTCGAAACAAAACCCCCCACTTCTACCCTCACCTCGAGACCCATAGACCCACGCCGTTGCTGCTACTCCAGCCAAACCCCCCACCCGCACTGCCGTATGCTACCTCTGAGGCTGCCCACAGCCCTCCGTGTTGCTTGTTTGCCATGACCACATTCTGTGGTTCTTTTTCTGCCGAGGGTCTCTCTAAACAAGCTGAAGGTCTCTTTAAACGAGAACCACTCCTTGTTTGAGTTCCTTTTTTTTATTTTGTTATTTATCTGTTTTTTTTCTTTCTTTTCTTTTATTTTATTATCTATCTCCTTTTTTTGTTACTCAGCTTAGTTTTAAGTGGGTATGGGGTTTATGTTCTTTGGGCTAGTAGTATTTTGGTTGACCCAGAACTGAATAAATTAGTGGGTTAGGATTTGTGAAGAGATCATGGGCTTATTTTAAAGTTAGGACTGTTTGTTTTTTTTTTTTTAATAAAAAGTTTGAATAGCTGAGTATACAAACAAGAAAAATAAAAAAAATGTTTTGGTTTGTTGACTTATTGAACTTTGTTTTTTTATTGGTGTGTTTATTATTTTATTGATCTTTGTTTCAAATAATGATCTTACTTTTTTTTTTACAAATGAAAGTTTTTTTAAAATAAGATTAGCTGAGTTGTGACAACTTGTTAATCTTGTGACTATTGAAATCATCTAAGTTGAAACAATTTGATGATTCGTTTTTAAAAAAATACAAAAATAAAATATTTGAGCCTTGTTGAGAAAGAATAAAATGAGATTAGCTGAGTTGCGACAGCTTGTTAATCTTGCAGCTTTTAAAATCATCTTAGTTATGACAACTTGATGATTCATTTTTTTAAACAAAAAAAATAAAAATCAAATGAATTCTCAAAATAGAAAAATCTTTTCAAAATTAAAAATAACCAACCCACAATCGTTTTTCTAAATAACTACGTGACTTTGAATTCCTCGTTGCACCCGATGATACGTAGGAGCAAGATTGTTATTCTGTCGAGTCAAAATAAAATTTTCATAATTTATTTGTTTGCTTAGTTTATCTTTTAACAAATGGGTAAAATAAATATGTTTAAGAGTTATAAAAATTTACTTATGATTGATTTAAGAACTGTCTTAGAGTAGATGTATTAGAAGTGCTATGAGGTTAAGTCTCCACCTTTCCCTGTACATAATTAGACTCCTGAACCTGAATTTTTGAATGTTGACAATCTTTTTGGTTTTCTAATTTTTCATAATAAAAATAAAATTGATGGCGACTCTATTTTTTTCTTAATTTTTATTTTTCGCCACTCCTGCTGCGATCCAGATCACGACAGTATGTATTTAAAATTAATTTATATTTGATTATATTTATTATGAATATTTTTAATTTAAAACATATTAATTATAAATTAAATTAAATTTATTTTTATATTTATATTATATAATAATTAAATTTTTTTTATCTTAAATATTTAAAAATATATATCTAATTTTTAATCTAGACTCTGTTAAGATTAAAATTCTGACTCTCCGAACAGCTTAAGTACATAACAGTCCTTAAGGACTCCTCTGACTGCTTCCCCTTCTCACCCTTTAGTATGCTAGAAGCAGAAACCATAGCAGAAGAGGAAAGCTTCTTTGCCTGTGACAACGATCCAACATGGCTTTTCACATGTTGTTGAGCTGACTTTAAAGTGTGATTCCACCAGCAGACATCCTGGAGAGAAAGCGTTACTTATATATTTCGAAGTCGGTGAATATAGGTAAAGAAGCTTTCCGAAGTCGGTGAATATAGGTAACTGCCAAAACTTTTGAGAAACCGTTAGCGGGTGAAGCCAGTGGTTTTTGGTGGGGGAAGTGAATTGATTATTGATAATTGATAATTGATAATTGATATTGCGTCCTCATGAATCATATGATGGATCCTCCATTGTGGGACCACATGTCTGTGTCACTTCACGAGTGCATCCCAGTTGCATAGCTAGCAAAGAGCACATTCCACGCAGATACTCTGGCTTCAGTTGAAATTTGAAAATGAAGACAAAATGCGCACAAGGTTTGCATCTTATAATATAAAATCAATCAACTATAGACCCTGGTTTTGGGTAGGGAATTGAATCAAAGTGAAACGCTTGTTTTTTCCTTTACTTTTGTTGAGGCGTTAAATCATTCAACCTCTTTGGAATTTTTGTATATAATAATAATAATAATAATGCTTACGTTTGTGTAGTTACCTATACATGACATAACGCCATCTATATTTCATGCTTACTAAATAAGTAACGCTATTCTTTTTGGTATGAAGTAATGCCAAACTTGTGATTTGAAGGAAACGTAAGTGTGTGTGTGTTTTTTTTTTTTTTTTCTTTTCTTCTTTTTTTTGGTGCAAAACGTAAGTGTCTTGATCAGCAGAAAAAATTGTATAAGAGGCACCATTTACTGTATGAGATTACAATTGCCATCTAGTCTATCATCACTGTTTCTTAATACAATTTTATTTTCAAGTTACAATACCCCCCATTCCAGATCTCACCCTTTTACTTTTATTCTTCAATTAGCAACTTATGTACATGACCGTCCTCAAGGACTCCTCTGTCCTCTTGGCCTTCTTGCCCTTTAATTTGCTGGAAACAAGGTCAGAAGAACTGAGCTTGTTTGCTTGAGACAAAGATCTAACATGGTTTTTGAGGTGCTGCAAAGCATACCTTACAGCGTGGTTCCACCTGCAGATACCCTGATCCTCTAAAGCCTCCATTGCTCCAACATTGGCAGCCACAGTACTGTTGGGCTTGGGACCTATCTCCATTCTTCTTTTTTCGGGCTTTTCGGTGGATTTGCGAGGTTTTTTTTAAAAATAAACACGTTTCTCATATGTTAAGGAGCTAGTTAATAACAGAATTCACCTCACATATACTTTTTTTTACAACCTATTATCTTCTAGGTTTTATTCTTAAATTATTCTTGTACAATGAGCAATTTAATTAGTTGAGGTGTTGTGAAATTTGTGAAGGAAGATCTCCTATAAGAGTTTATATTTCAGCTATAGGTGTTTTGTTGTGTATGATTAGGTTAAAATATATTTATCATATGAAACACAAGGGCTGTGTTTTCTTGTGTATGACTGAGTTTATAGATGTTTAATGGTTACTCTCAATGGATGTGTTGTGCTATTGATGCATTAATTATTATTTTTGTCTCAAGCATCTTGTGTTATATTATTCATGTGCTTTATAGTTATATTAATGTATCTTTAGAGCACATAAGATGGTTGAAACAAAGATAGTAATTAATTAATGCATCTGTGATAGAATATATCGAAAGAGTAACCATAAAATATGTTACCATCCTTTCTTAATCATACACTAGAAAACACCTTTTGCTGAATTTTAGGTTCTTATAGGGGCTTCTCCTTCACAAAATTCCACAACACCTCAACAAATTAAATTGCCCTTTTGAACAAGACTAATTCAAGAAAGAAACCTAGAAAGTAGATGTTGTGAAATAAAGCATATATGAGATGAATTCTATAATTAACAAGTTGTTTAGCACACGAAAAATGTGTTATATCAAATAGAACATTGTCACAACGCAGAGGTGATAGTTTTCATTGATAAAAGCATTTTTTTAACAAATTAATGCAGTTTCTTTAATAATTAGATAATAAAGAGGTACTTTTACTACAGTAGATATGTTTGTAGCATATGGTTGTTAATATCATAGAGAAAGAATGAAATTGAATAATATCTTTGTTATTGAATAAATTGGATAATGAGTTACAAGAGAGGAGGAGTCGTTATATAGTAGAGGATAAAAGACCCGATTACAAGTATACAAAAAAGACAATAACTAACTATATCATCTAACAAACTAACAACTAACAAAATTGATCTTATCTAATAACAACTGAAATAACAGAAGATAACTAACATAACAGAAGTTAACCAACGTCTCTTTCTTCAGCTTTTAGCTCCAATACCCCCCGCAAGCTGATGAGTGGATGGTAAGCATTTTCAGGTTGTTAAGCAGACGATGAAAAGGAGTAGAATCAAGGAGTTTTGTCAATATGTCTGCTAATTGGTCAATAGTAGAAATAGGGGGAAGATGAAAGAGTTTAGATTGAAGTTTTTCTCTGACAATGTGGCAATCAATTTCGATATGTTTTGTTCTTCCATGGAATGTGAGATTTGCAGCAATGTACTGAGCAAATTAGTTATCACAATATAACATGGTTGGTGAAATGAAAGGTAGCTTGATTTCTTGTAGAAGGTAGGTTAACCATTGTATTTCACAAATAGTAGAAGCGAGAGCTCTATATTCTGCTTCTGAAGAGGATTTAGAAACAATTGTTTGTTTCTTTAAGCATCAGGAAATTAAGGATTCTCCAAGAAAAATGCAATAATTTGTTGTTGATTTGCGAGTGTCAATACAACTAGCCCAATCTGAATCAGAAAATGCCTTTAGTTGAAGCTTGGAATTAGCAGAATAGAAGAGACCATGAGCGGGAGTAGACTTAATGTATCTGAGCACCCAAATGGCAGCTTGATGATGATTAGAGGTTGGACAACTTATGAATTAACTAAGTTAGTGAGCTGAATAGCTGAGGTCAGGTCTGGTTGTTGTAAGATACAATAACTGTCCTATAAGTCGTCTATAGGCACCTGGATCATCTAGTAGTTGTCCTCTTATTTTTTGCAACTTGGTATCTTTAGTCATAGGAGTAGAAGCTGGTTTTGAAGCTAGAAGTCTCATGTCTGATAAGATGTCAAGAGCATACTTCCTTTGGCACATGTGTATTCTATGCTTTGATCTACCAATTTCTAGTCCAAGGAAATATTTCAAATTTCCAAGATCCTTTATTCTGAATTGTCGGTTGAGGAATTGTTTGACAGCATTGATTTCTTGTAGGTTGTTCCCTGCAAGAATCAAGTCATCCACATAAACCAGTAGGACAGTAAAAGAGTTATTATTATATTTAAGAAATAGAGAATGATTAGAAGAAGATTGTATGTATCCTTGAGATAAAAAAGAAGAAGAAAGCTTGGCCAACCACTATCTACTGGACTGTTTCAGACCATAAATTGACTTCTTAAGTTTGCATACTTGATTTGGTTGAGTTGATATTATTCCTTGAGGAAGCTCTATGTAAACTTCTTCATCAAGGTGCCCATGAAGGTAAGCATTATGGACATCTAGTTGTTGTAGGTGCCGATGGTTAGTAGCAACAATAACAAAGAGTAATCTGATTGTTATAACCTTGACAATAGGGGAATAGGTGCCAAAATACTCTATGCCTTCTGTTTGGTTAAAACCTCTTGCTACAAGTCTGGCTTTATATCTTTCTAAGGTGTCATCAACATTGAATTTGATTTTGTAAACTCATTTGCACCCAATAGGCTTTTTTCCTTCAAGTAATTGAATGATGTCCCAAGTGTCATTTTGATTTAGAACATTAATTTCAGATTGCATAACTTCAATCCATTCAACTAATTTGATAGCCTGCTTGTATGTCTTTGGTTCAACCATGGTAGAAATAGCTAAGGTATAATGTCTATGAGCAGAAGAAATATTAGAATAATTCAAATAAGAAGATAAGGGATAAGTAACACCTGAATTGTGATTAGTAGGTGTTGAGTTTGCAATGTTACAATGAAAATTATGTGGGTATGCAGGTGTTTTCCTGATTCTAGTGGATCTTCTAACTTGTATTTCTGGTTCAGATTCATGAATGGAAATTTCTATGGAATCATTTTGTTTATCTTGAGGTTTAAGTATATGAGGGATATCAAATAACAGTGGTTCAGTTTCAGTGATATTAGGAATTAAGTCTTGTGACAGATGTTCAGAAACATGATTTTGAGTGGAGATGGAAGCATAATATGGAAAGAGATGTTCATAAAAAAATAGCATGTCTAGTAAGAAATACAGATCTAGAATGCAAATCAAATAATATGTATCATTTGGTTCCTAGTTTATAACCCGGAAAGATGCACTTTCTAGCTCTATTATCTGACTTAGTTCTATGTTGTGTGATAGTAGAAGCATATGCCCAACAACCAAAATCCTTCAAGTCAAGAAAAGTAGGAGAAGTATCATGCAACATTTCAAAAAGACATGTGTTATTAAGAACTAGAGTAGGCAATCTGTTTATAATGAAAACAACATGACAAACAACATATGACCAAAATATTTTGGGTAAGTGTGAATGAAATAAAAGGGCTTGGGTCACATCCAAAATATGCCTATGCTTCTTTTCCACTTTAGAGTTTTGTTGTGGAGTTTCCACACATGAAGTTTGAGGTATGATGCTATGTTCATCATAAAAGAATTGTATGTTAAATTCTTGTCCATTGTCAGATCGAAGAACTTTGAACTTATAATTAAATTGAGTAGAAACAAATTGAAAAAATTTCAATATACTGGCTCTAGTATCAGCTTTTGATTTCAAAAAATATAACCAAGTATGTCTGCTATAGTCATCAACTATGGTCAGAAATTATTGATAACCTTTGAAAGAAACAACATTTAGGGGACCTCAAATGTCCATATGAACCATATCAAATGGTTTCTGAGATTTAGTAGTGTTGTTAGGAAAGGGAAGTCTAGCTTGCTTAGCCATATGACAAGAATCACAAACAAGATTTTTATTTATTTTGATGTAGGAAAATTTATTACAAAGGTGATTACGAACAGTAAATGAAGGATGACTTAGCCTATAGTGCAATACATCAAAATTGGTAGAATCAAGAGAATTCACAGAATCAATATTAACATCAGAAACAAAATTTACAACAGAACTTTTAGTAGCAATGAATTGGTTTAGAATGTATAGGCCATTGCAAACTTCAGCAACTTTAATCATCCTCTGTGAAAGGAGATCCTGTATGATACAATGATTAGGAGAAAAATGAGTTGACAATATAGAGAATTAGAAAGATTTTGGACTGATATCAAGTTGAATTGAAAACTAGGTATATGCATAACATTGTATAATTGAATTTGATCAGAAATTATTATACTGCCAGAATGCTTGGCAATGATTTTGTTACCATTAGGCAATTAATAGAGATAGGAGAAATAAGTTGATAGGTATAAAATAGAAATCTGTAAGGGCAAACACGAACAATTGAACTAGTGTCTAAAATCTATCTAATGTAAGTAGAAGATTCATTACCAGATTGAGTGATATGAGAGATCATGTGCTTGGTAGAAGCATCATTTTTATTGTTATTACTCACTGGATTTGTTAATGTAGAGGCATCAAATTTGGAACCTTGAATTAAGGGCAGAAGATGCTTGTAATCATCATGGCTCAATTGAAGTGAAGGACTTGATTTGGAATTCTGATTGGCAAAATTATCATTGCTAGCAGGCTCAGCAATGGTAGCATTGACAGAATTGTTGGAAATCTTAGTTTTATACCCAAGTGGAAAGCCATGTTTGAACTAACAGGTTTCAACTGTGTGATTTGGCCTTCACAAAATGTACATTGCTTACCATTAGTCCTGCCATGGCCTCTGCCTCCTTGAGTATTAGTGGTGCTCATCCTTGAGAACTATAGGATTTATTTGACTGTGTCCAAGTACTGTTGTTGTTTGCAGCAGTCAGATGAGTAGAATCACCAAGATTGGAATCAACAAATTTCTGTTCTTGTTAAATAACTAAAGAAAAGACCTTGTTAATGGTAGGAAGAGGTTCGAGCAACAAGATTTGTGTCTTGACAGTGTTGAAACTGTCATTCAGGCCCTTTAAGAAGCATATGACATACTTATTATCTTTGAATTGCATCATACATTTGGTTAGATTGCAAGGACAAAGTGTGTTGCAAGAACAAGAAGGGGTAGGCCTCAAAGATTCTAATTCTTCCCATCAATGAATTTATGTTTGTTTTTTGTCAAGAGGGTTTGCTTCATGGCACGACTCCAGGCATGGAAATTTTCACCATGGAGTGGTGGTGAAACCAGAACAGCTCATGGATTCTCTCTAGGGTGAAGGTAATAAGGGCTGGTGGGAACTTGAAAAGGATCAATAAAGGTGTTGGGATTTGTTGTCATATTGTTTGGTAGTGGCTGGTTGACTGCAACCTCAGTTGTTGATGCAGAATCGGCCATTGTTGGCAAGAAGACCAGAAAAAAAAAAGAAAAGAAATGCAGAAGCTATTGGAAATCTGATACCATAATATCAGAGAGAAGGAATGAAATTGAATAACATCTTTGTTATTGAATAAATTGGATAATGAGTTACAAGAGGAAGAGTCCTTATATAGCAGAGGATAAAGGACCCGATTACAAGTATACAGAAAAGAAAATAACTAACTATATTATCTAACAAACTAACAGCTAACATAATTGATCTTATTTAATAACAACTGAAATAACAGAAGATAATAACTAATATAACAGAAGTTAACCAACGTCTCTTTCTTTTCCTTTTAGCTCAAATAGTTGCTGTCATACCTGCATTATATATATTTGGAAACTATAAAATTGTTTCAACAGATATATTTGTTGCCATACTTGTATATGTCTAGACTTGATAAAATTGTTTCAGCAGATATGTGTGTAACTTCAATCTCCATATTTTGAACCAGCCTTTTCAATCTCCTACATAAGGTATAAGTTGTTAGGAAATCAGAGTTGGATACACCCCAAGTGTCTTGAACACTTTATGGATATGAGCGGAAGCGTACTCAGATTCGTGAAAAAGAACGAATAAAATTATAAAGCACATGAATAGTACTTTTATGGTGGGACTCACTTGTCAATACTATTTGCATTAGAAAAATAGATCAAGAACAAGAACTGCATACCAAATTTAACGTGAAAAAGCCCCTTGTACATTAAGGGAAAAAACCACGGGACGAACTCCGAAAAATATTCCACTATATAAAAGGATAATTACAGTATCCTATCTATACTATCTCACACAAGAGGTACAAAATATAGTGTTTCCCAGTGAGACTCTCTCCTACTACAATTTATAGTATTACAGAGACTAGAGAACTCTAAAAAATTCTTAGTGTATGCTCACATACTACATTATTAGAATTTCTTCACACTCTCTATTTTTCGCACTCTTAGAAGACTTTGCTTCTTCTTGGTTATTGTTCTGTGTGTCTCTGGATGATGTAAATAGTCTCTTATTTATAGAAACCTCTCCAAGTATTGCTTTCGTGATTGCCAGCTAATCACCACCTAATTAGCAAGAAAGTCTTCCTACCCCTTTTGAAACAATTATAAGCCACCGAAAGTAGCTTCTCCAATTTGTCTCCAATTTGTAAAACTTCTACCAGCCTTTGTTGAAAGTTAAGGCCTCCACCGAAAAGCAATCTTGTTTTCCACCGTTTATTGACTTTTGTGATGCAAGCCAAATAACAATTCTCCACCTTGGCTTGTATCTCAAGAGTTTTCAACCTCTCCAGATATTGACCAAGTCTAAGCAATGCTTGAACTTATTAATCGATAATGATTTCATCATCATGTCTGCAGGATTCTCAGTTGTGGCTATCTTCTGAACTGCAACTGTACCATTATTGATACTTTCTCTGACAAAGTGAAATCTAACATCAATGTGCTTTGTCCTTTCATGGTAGACTAGATTCTTTGCCAGATGAATGACACTTTGACTATCACAATGTATGATTGGTTCTTTTTCATTCAATCCAAAACTACCCAAAAGACTTTGCACCCATATGCTCTCTTTTATAACCTCAATCAATGTCATATACTCAGCTTCAGTAGTTGACAATGCAACTGTGGATTACAATGTCGCCTTCCAACTAATAGTACATCCAAAGACTGTAAAGATATAGCCTGTTAATAACCTCATTTTGTCCAAATCTCCCGCATAATTAGAATCTACATAGCCTACAACCCCACATGTCAGTTGACCATCAAACACCAAACAGACATCGATGGAACCTCTTAAGTACTGCATGATCCATTTCACAGCTTCCCAGTGCACCTTTTCATGTTTGCTCATAAATCGGCTCACCACACTTACTGCATGTGAAAGATCTGGTCTTGTGCATACCATGACATACATGAAACTGCCAACTGCACTAGAATAAGGTATATGAGTCATATGCTCCACCTCCTCCTCAGTTTCTGGACAATCCTTTGAAGATAGCTTAAAATGCAGCTAAAGGAGTACCAATTAGTTTACACTGATCCATATTGAAGCGTTGTAACACTTTCATAATGTAATTTTGCTGTGACAAGTACAATCTACCATGATGCCTCTCCTTATGAATCTTCATACCAAGAATCTTCTTTGCTGCACCTAAGTCTTTCATCTCAAATTCTTTTCCCAACTGAGTTTTCAATATACTAATTTCAGCCTTGTTGCAAGCTGTAATTAGCATGTCATCTACATACAACAACAGATAAATGCGAGAACCATTTGGAAGCTCTTTAAAGTATATGCAATTATCATATTGATTTCTATTATATCCATTACCAATAATAAATGCATCAAACCTCTTGTACCATTGCCTTGGGGACTGCTTCAAGCTGTACAATGACTTTTTTAACAGGTAAACATGATCCTTGTTCTCAAGAACTATGAACCCCTTCTGTTGACTCATGTAGATCTGCTCCTCTAGCTCACCATGTAAGATCGTTGTCTTCACATCAAGTTGTTCCAGCTCTAAGTTAAATGTACTTACAATAGCTAATAGGATCCGGATAGAGCTATGCTTCACCACATGAGAGAATACTTCATGGAAGTCAATGCCCTCCTTCTAAGTATAACCCTTTACTACCAGTCTTGCCTTATACCTTGGATGTTCAATGCCAAGGATTCCCTCTTTCCTTTTGAAGACCCATTTGCATCTAACTTTTCTTTTCCCCTTTGGAAGTTGTACCAGCTCCCACGTTTGGGTTTTCTAGAGAGACTTAAGCTCTTCATTCATTGCTATTAGTCATTCCTTTGACTCCTTGCTATCTACTGCATCATGGTAGGTAGATGGTCCATCTCCTTCTGCACCATCCGCCATAGCTAATGCAAAGGCTATATGATCTGCATTTGATGAGTCAAGTGCACAAGCAACATAATTTAGATATCTCTGAGGTTTATGAATTTGTCGTCTTTCTCTGCCAGTAGCAATATTGTATGGCTCTGCTCCTCTGGTTTCTTCACCAGCACTCTTGCCTCTAGGTTCATCTTGTTGTTCTTCTTTAGGTTGAGCAACACCTGAAGTGCTTGGCTGACTTGTGTCCTTTTCCTACTTTTTCTTCTTAGTGTCAATTTCCAGCTCCCCCTATTTCTCAGCACCATGATCTGTCTCTATTTGATCTCCTTCAGATTCATGCTTCTGATTCACCATTGCTGCCTCATCAAATGTGACTTCTCTGCTAACAATGATCTTGGGTGAACTTGCCTTTTCCGTACACCACAATTTGTAGCCCTTCATCCCTCGTGCATACCCTAGAAATATACACATTCTTGCCCTAGCCTTAAGTTTACCATCACTCACATGTGTATACGCAGGACAACTAAATATCTTTAAATCAGAATAGTTTACAGGTCGACTGGACCATACCTCTTGTGGAATCTTCAGATCAATTGCAGTTGATTGAGATCTGTTTAGCAAGTATACAGCTGTATTGACCGCCTCAGCCCAAAATGATTTGAGAAGTTTAACATTAATCCGCATGCATCATGCATGCTCTAGAAGTGTTCTATTCATCTGTTTTGCAACTCCATTTTGCTGTGGTGTTCCAAGTATAGTATGATGCCTCACTTTACCTGCATTCCTGCAGAACTCCTCAAATTCTTTGCTGCAGAATTCTCCGCCATTGTCGGTTCTCAGCTGCTTGACTGATAGCCTAGTTTGCTTTTCCACCATGGCCTTCAATTGCTTGAATTTTTCGAACACCTCATCCTTTTACTTCAAAAAATAAATCCAGACCTTCCTAGAATAGTCATCTATCAGAATAAGAAAATAACGAGCTTCACCCAATGAGTTAACAGGGGCTAGACCCCAAACATCCGAGTGGACATACTCTATAATGCCCTTACTGGTGTGTTTTGCAGAACTGAACTTCACTTGTTTCTGCTTTCCAAATACACAGTTTTCACAGAAATCGAGTTTACAATTCTTTACGCCTTTCAGAAGTCCTCTGCCAGCAGGTATTGTCATTCCCTTCTCACTCATATGACCAAGCAGCATGTGCCACAACTGTGTAACATCATCATTAGATCTTTCCGAGGATAAAGCAGCACCAGCCTTACTAATTGTGCTTCCGAACAATAGATAGATCCCGCCTTGTAGCTTTCCTTTCATCACCACCATCGAGCCTTTAGTCACATGCAAAAAACCACCTTCTCCAGAGAACTTGTACTCCTGATTGTCTAGGACACTTAAAGAGATCATGTTCCTGCCCAGCTCTGGTACATGCCACACTTGAAATGTCCTTGCAGTACCATCATCCAATCTGATTCATACCTCTTCTCCACCTACAGCAACAATTACCCTGTTGTTTCCCAATCAGACTTTTCCCTTCTGCTTCTGATACGAAGAGAAAAAATTCCTATTAGGTGTCATGTGAAAAGATGCGCCAGAATCCAGGATCCACTCGTTGCCCGAGTCACTAGTGGAAACTGTTAAGACAGATTCAATATCGCTATCATCAGAACTTCCAACTGTTATGTTAGCAGAGTTTTCTGATTTCTCCTTTCTCTCAGGGCAATTTTTTCGGATATGCCCTAGCTGGTGACAATGAAAACACTTTAAGGACTTGTGATTTTTGGACTTTGATCTTCCCTTGCTTTTGCTTCTTGATCCTCTTTCTTGACTACGCCCCCTCGTCACGAACAACCCATCTGCAGGATTATCAAAACTGGATCCTGATGCCAATTTATGATGCTCATTTGTCATCAACGCCTCCTTGACGGTTTTGACAGAGATGGTGGACCTACCATACATCATGGTATCACAAAAATTATCATAGGACAAAGGTAATGAAGTCAATAAGATCATAGCTTGATCAATATCTTTGACTGTAATTCCAGCCGCTTGTACATCAGAGATCATCCGATTGAAGTCGTCAATATGATCTCGAATTGGTTTTTCTCCTGAAAGTTTGAATGTGTACAATCTTTTCCTCTGGTAAAGTTGGTTTGACAAAGTCTTTACAGAGTACTTTTCTTCCAAAACTTTCCAGAGTCCATCTGCAGTCTTCTCGTTCATAACCTCTCGCAACACATTGTCTATCAGGCTCAGCTATATTATGCTACGTGCTTTGGCCATTATCTCCTCCTTTTTATCAGAAGACAATATTTCAGACAAATTGCTCTCGCCTTCCAACGCCTTTGACAGGCCTTGCTGGTCTAGCAATGCCTGCAACTTCAGCTTCCATAGACTGAAGTCGTTGGATCCATCGAACTTCTCCACATCAAATTTTGGCACTGGCATCTTCGATCTGAAATTTGATCAAGTGGCTTTGATACCACTTGTTAGGAAATCAGAGTTGGATACACCCCAAGTGTCTTGAACACTTTATGAATGTGAGCGGAAGCGTACTTAAATTCGTGAAGAAGAACGAATAAAATTGTAAAGCACATGAATAGTACTTTTATGGTGGGACTCACTTGTCAGTACTATTTGTACCAGAAAAATAGATCAAAAACTGCACACCAAATTTAACGTGGAAAACTCCCTTTACACTGAGGGAAAAAACTACGGGACAAACTCTAAAAAATATTCCATTATATAAAAGAATAATTACAATATCCTATCTACACTCACAAAAAAGGGACAAAATATAGTGTTTCTTAGTGAGACCCTCTCCTACTACAATTTGTAGTATTACAGAGACTAGAGAACTCTAAAAAATTTCCAGTGTATGCTCACACACTACACTCTTAGAATTTCTTTATACTTTCTATTTTTCTCACTCTTAGAAGACTTTGCTTCTTGTTGGTTGTTGTTATGTGTGTCTTTGGATGATGCAAATGGTCTCTTATTTATAGAGACCTCTCCAAGTATTACTTCCGTGATTGCTAGTTAATCACCACCTAATTAGCAAGAAAGTCTTCCTACCCCTTTTGAAACAATTGCAAGCCACCGAAAGCAGTTTCTCCAATTTATCTCTAATTTACAAGACTTCTACCAACCTTTATTGAAATAATCTTACTTTTCACAATTTATTGACTTTTGTGATACAAGCTAAATAACATAAGTTGTCTAAAGTTGAGCTTAATCTTTTGGGGCCATACGGTTTAGCCCGAGTTACCTAGACAGTATATTTGGTTGAGGAAGTGTTTTTGCTTGTGATATATGATAGGAAATGTATCCTTTTTATCAGAGATGTCTGCTTTTTTTTTTTTTTTCCAATTGCAAAAAGAGGCCAGTCTTTGTTTCCTCATTTTGGCGATTTGTTGGGTTTTCAGGTGAACATGTAGTTCCAAAACTTCACTTCAGAAAGGCTGTTCAAATACGTAGACGTGGAATAATGACTTAGGAAATATTTTATGGTCGCTAATCTTAAAAAGGGGACCTAAATCCTCTGTCCCTTTTCTCATCCCCTTCTCTCTCTCCATTTGAATGATGACAACTCAACAAAATGTTAATGTAAACATCATCTCATATTGCTTGTTTCAGTGAAACAACTAAGCAATGTCTTGCACGGCTATTGACATTTCTTAATTATAGGGGTGGTTTATTGGCGGTTTCAGAAATAAAACAAAGCAGAAAAAAGGAATTGTGTTGGGGAGGTAGGACATAATCGTTCAGGGTTTGAAGAACCCTTTGTTTTCATATGAATAGGGGTCAACAAAATTAGTTTACAAAGACCACAAAATGTGAATAACGCATCCTTGCCAAGAGCAGTTTTTTAGTAGACCGTGCCAATTAGAAAAAAATGTGAATTGAGTAAAACAAACCTGGAGCAGGTTTTTACTCTCTAATCTCATAACTGTTAGTCACTGGAAAGGTCTTATCTTTTCTATATAGAGGCTTTCTGTTAAAGCAATTAATTACACCCTTACAACAC
Organism: Ormosia emarginata; assembly: GCA_029884605.1. NCBI lineage: Eukaryota > Viridiplantae > Streptophyta > Magnoliopsida > Fabales > Fabaceae > Ormosia > Ormosia emarginata. The sequence continues at coordinate 23,842,190 of JAQQTP010000089.1, read as the reverse complement.
ATACCAAAGGTGCAGGCTACGTCCTAACTGTAACTTGCAGAGGAACGTCATTGTCTTATGACCTACCTCTTGATGGATCAGTGGATTACCATCATTGTTTTCCCTTTTGGAATGGTTATGGTTTCCACAGGATGACTACAACCATGCAGCGTCAATCTCATTCCGCTAGTAAATTTCTGGACCAGAAATTCTGGTTTTCTATGGTCATATGGTAGAGCTTATTGCTTGTGAGGAAAGCAACAATCCTCAATTTTTTTTTGGGTTCCTTTCAAAGGGAGACTATTATATGGTTATGTTAGACGACATTTGGTAATTTACGGATTAAAAGTAGAGTAACCTATATCCTTTGAATTTGAAGGTAGCTTGGTCTTGCTAGACAGATAAATGCTTCTTGTTATTGCAATTGACTAATAACAAGGCTCACTTGACTGAGATGGAAACTAGTATGCAAATACCAAAATCTGGGTTTAATAAAAGATGATAAATTTGGTGTTGCTCTAGTAGCAATAACTACGAAATTCTAATTGAAACTGTTAAATGGACCAGGTCACACATGGCACTTCTCAACCTCTTTCTTCCACTTCTCAACTTAATAGAATACAACAAGATATGTCATCCAAAATCAAAATCAACCTGCTTTCAGCACCCTTTCCAACCACAATTTAGAGAGAGAAAATACATCAGATATCATATAAGAGAAGCAACAGCAACCTATTCTAACGGGGCTATATTCGTAGAAGTAGAAAAATTTCTTGTTTTATATCATTGAAAATATATCACTATAATTACATACGTTATTATTGTCTTTCACTTTATTTATATTTTAATATTATATTTGATATGATACATGTTCAATTAATATTGAGTAAGAAAAATCTTACTTATAAGAGTATTTAAGAATCTCTCTAACGAGTTAGGACTTATTTGTTTGAAATAACCAACGTCATCCACATTTAAAAGAAAGAACTCTATTGTTCCTTTCCTTTTTATTAACGTGTCTCAACAAGTGTTGAAAGTTGAAACACCACTTGCCACTTGCTAGTTATAGAATACATTATTAATAAAGTCTTAAATAAATACATTATTAATAAAGAATAATTTTTTTTTAAAACTATGTTAAAGTCATACGTTAGTACTCAGAAGGAGTGAGTGTGTGTTTGGATTGTAGTTGAGATTTCTAAAAGTGAGTTAGGATCGCCGAAATTAATGAGTGATATTGATTGGGTTGTTTTTTTTCAACTAACATACTTTTCCTTCCAAAAGTAAGTTAGGATCAAAGAACATTTTTTTCTTTTGTGTTGATTATTTAAAAATAATTTTTCAAACTCACTTTTGAAACAAAAGCTTCTCAAACATAAATTAATTCATGAAACTCACTTTCAACCAAACTTAAGTTTGGCCACACTTTCAACTAAACTTAAGTTCACTGCTTGACAATCCAAATACACTGACTTATGATCGGAAGCAGTTTCGACTTTAAAATAAGGATTTAAGTTTAAATTTTAAAAATATAATTATTATAAAGAGATTATATAACTCTCGTGTATTCTTATATTTGAATAGAAATTAATTTTATAAATAATTTAAATGAATCCAACATGTGATATTATTTTATAATCTTTCCAAATTCATATGTTAATTTTTTTTATTTTATTTTAAAAAATTTAAAAAGTATATAAATTACACCTTAATTAAGGTAGATCACAGTCATATTTATTAATAAACCAATAATTACTAAGAATTAATCTAAGTACTTTCTTTTGATTTATAATACTGAAAATCTTTATATTAACCAAACATAATTTTATCAAAAATATTTTTTGTTCACCTAAAATATGATGATTGTATATTTATCGTATTTTAATATGAGATAGATGTCAAATCAAGTTATATATGATTTTAATATTTTTATGAAATATAAAATAAATTTGTGAATAAATTTAAAAAAATTAGAGTATAAAAATTAAATAAATAATAAGACTATAATTTTATCAATTAACTCAATTCTCATTATCATTACAAAAAATTATTATTAATTAAACAAATAATGAATTAATTAAGAATTTATATAATTCCACGTGTCATCATACCATTGGTACCTAGGAAAAATTTCACAAAAAATTCAGTGTCACATTCTGGATAAGCCTGTTTTCCCAGTAATTCACAAAAGCCTCACTTTCCCACACACACTCTTTTGAAAGCAATTGCAATTGCAGATACAGCTCTGCCTCTAAATATTCTTCTCAATCCCCACTGCTATGTTGGAAAACTTCTGAATCCGGCCACCACCGCTCTCTCTCTCTTCCATTTTCCACCAATGGCCGCCGTCACTTATTCTTTCTCTCTCTCCACACTCACTCAATCTTCGCAAAGGAAACTAACCCTCTCTTCCACTCGCTTCCTGGGACCCAATTCCGACCCGTTTCGCTTGCGCCTGAGTTTCTTGTGCCGCTATGTTGGCGTTCGAGCTTCCAATTCCGCTTCCAAAATGGTTGTTCGGTGCTCCTCTTCCGTGACAGGTTTGTTTGATTCCCGAGAAAGTGCGGGAAAAAGGGAACAACTTTTTACAAGTTCTGAACTTGTTTCAGTTTTCTGAGAATTTGGTAGTGTTTTTTTTCTTCTTCTTTTTTTTTCAATTGATGTTTTGATTGGAAGTATATGGTTGTGAAATCATCATATCCGTTTTTAGAATATGGTGTATGGGGTTTGGAATTTAGAGTCAAAGGGCTGGCTTTTACTAAGATTTAATATTGCAACTTGATCATTGAGAGAGAATTTATTATTTTATGAGAATAATGTTGCAATTGATGTAGCATTGGTGTTGGTCATTGACACTTTTAGATAAATGAACTACTGCAAATGTTTGAACCTTATTTTACAGTTTCACTGTAATCAATGAAATGTAATTGCTTGTGGCCTTATGTACAATGTGGGCAAAATATTATTTCACTGGAAAATTTTCTGGATTGATGGCTTTTGTGTTCCTGAGGATTTTTTTTTGAGTAAATATCCAACAGAAATTCTTTGTAGGTCTTTCTTGCATAACTGAATGCGATTTTAATATAATCAGTGTGAGAATTCAGATTTGGTTTTAAAAATGAAGACCTAATTCTTAGAACTACATATTGTGGGCTTCAATCTGTTAGTGAGCATCTCCTTTTAGACATCTAAATACATATGAGACATGATCATACTCTTTGTGAGTCTGTTTCTGGTTGCTGGGGAAATATGTTTCAATTACCAGTGTGTCAAATGGTGTGAATAGTTCCACATTACTTATAAACCTTGTTATCAATAGTTGGTCATGGGTTGTCTACATACTCGATCTGCAGACATTCCAACTGTTTCTGAGACAAAGTTAAATTTCCTCAAGGCATATAATCGACCAATCCCTAGTATCTACAACACTGTGCTGCAGGAGCTCATTGTCCAGCAACATTTGATGAGATACAAGAGATCATACCGCTATGACCCTGTATTTGCTCTTGGTTTCGTCACCGTATATGATCAACTCATGGAGGGGTATCCTAGTGATGAGGGCCGAGATGCCATCTTCCAAGCATACATTAAGGCATTGAAGGAAGATCCAGACCAATACAGGTTAGAAGAATGAGTAAAATTGGCTTTTCTTTATTGCCTTTTCTTGCAGTTCCTACTCCAGACCTTCAACTTAATGATCGAGAACTAATGGCTGTAAGCCACTGGAGATTGTGTTACATCAGCTCACCAAGAATCTAATGGTGTGCTTGGGGGACACTTGGGCGATTCTAAACCTGATTTTGGCACCCAAAATCACATTCAGGCAGAAGCTGCAAATTGTAGATTCTGCCTGCAACATGATTTTGTGAATCACATTTGGTTGGCTCTACTGCCCTCATGTACTATGTGCTTAAACTATTATTTGAAGAGGAAGATGGTACAATCAAATGACTTCCTGCTTGAATAATTAATTCTGATGGATTCTTTTGAAACTTGTGATTTTGTTGCAATTGAGAGGTACAGTACTGAACTGACCTTCTGAGTATCATTAATGCTCTTTGTCGATAAATTAGGAAAGCTAAGATTTGGGTGTTAAATTCAGAATAAGTTAGGGAAACAGATTTCCTAGGATTAAGGGGAGAATAAATCAATCCCTGATTTTATGTAATTCTAGGGTTTGACCTTCGTTATTCTCTTCCTATTTATACTCTGTAAACATTACTTGAGTATTATGCAAATATACGAGAACCTGAGCGTTCTCTTCTTCTCTTCTAATTCCTCCATATATTTCTACATGTTATCACGAGCTTTAAGGTTCCGATCATGAACTTTAAGGCCGCCATGGTTGGCTCCAGTTCGACCCCTTTGGATGCTAGTAGTGGCGTGACGACTTCGGCCGGAGGAAATCAGCAGCCAGCGGCAGTCTCTTATGTCTGAGAACTCTCTACAGATTACCATTCATAAATTGAATGGAAAGAATTACCTTGAGTGGTCTCAGTCCGTGCGCTTGGTGATCAACGGCAAGGGGAAACTCGGCTATTTGAACAGTGAAGTGAAACCACTAGCCACCACAGATCCAAAATACAGGCAGTGGCATTCTAAAAACTCAATGGTCACGGCTTGGTTGATCAACTCTATGGATCGAGTGGTTGGAAAACCTTTCATGTTCTAGCCAACGGCTTGCGACGTGTGGGAAGCCTTAAGGGAAACCTATTCCGATCTAGACAATCACTCACAATTATTTGAACTGAACACCCTTATGTGGAAGATGCAGCAAAGAGCACATGAAGTAACAACATATTATAATGAGATGATGGCTGTTTGGCAGGAGTTGGACTTATTTGATGACGAAACATGGGAAAGTTTGAATGACAGTGCTCAATACAAAAAGAAGATAGTGAGAAGCCGGGTATTTGTCTTTTTAGCAAGATTGAATAAAGATTTTGATGAAGTGAGAGGTCGCATCTTAGGGCGAAAACCTTTGCCGACTATCAGAGAAGTCTTCTCGGAGGTGCGTAGAGAAGAAGCACGGAGGCTAGTGATGCCGAAGCATCCCAGTGAAATAAAAATAGATAATGAGGGATCAACTCTTGTGGTTCGTGGCGTAGGTGCAGACTCAGAAGGAGAAAGGCGAGGAGGAAAGCAAAGGCCTTGGTGTGATCATTGTAGAAGACTGTGACATACTCGGGAAACCTACTGGAAGCTACATGTGAAACCAGCAAATCCTAAGAAAAAACTGAGTGGTGATAACACGTCAAGGGGAGATGTCCGCGCATTTCAAGTGAGCAATTTGGAACCAGGGCAGCAATCATCCTCAGAGTCTCTTCCCTTCACAAAGGAACAAATAGAGCATTTATATAAAATGTTTCAATCTCAATCTTTAGGAAACTCTAATCCATCTTGTTCTCTAGCCCAGTCAAGTAATTTTGTCACTGCAGCTATTGCTTGTACAAAATCTAATAGCTCTTGGATATTAGATTCAGGTGCCACTAATATATGATCGGCACTTCGCAAATTTTTTCTTCATATACACCTTGTGCAGGGAATCAAAAGGTCAAAATTGCAGATGGTTCCTTTGCTACTGTTGCTGGAAAAGGAACTGTGTCTATTTCCTCTTGTCTAACCCTTAACAATGTTCTGCATGTTCCTCATCTACCCTACAATCTATTGTTTGTCAGTAAATTAACTTTTGATCATAATTGTCAAATTAATTTTTGGTCCTCCCATTGTGAATTTCAGGATTTAACCTCGGGGAAGATGATTGGGGTTGCTAAACAGGATGGTGGCCTCTACTTTCTCCATCAAGGATCAACCTTTGGAAAGCAAGACCGGAGGACTTGTTTCAATTCTATTTTTGTGCCTAGTGACAGTGAAATTATGTTATGGCATGATCGATTAGGATATCCCAACTTTCGATATTTAAAGTATTTGTTTCCAAAGTTATTCTTGAATAAAAATCATTTTTCTTTTCAGTGTGAATCTTGTGAATTAGCTAAACACCATCGTGTTGTTTTTCCATCTCAACCATATAAAAAATCAAAACCATTTACCATGATTTATAGTAATATTTGGGGTCCGTCTAGAGTGGCAACCTTTTCTGGAAAACGTTGGTTCATTACTTTTATTGATGATCATACTAGGGTCACTTGGGTTTTTCTTTTGAAAGATAAATCTGATGCTGAAAATGTGTTCAAAAATTTTTATAATATGGTTCAGACACAATTTCAGACTCAGATTAAAATTTTTCGAAGTGATAATGGAAAAGAATTTTTTTAACAATGTGTTAGGGAATTTTTTTTGCTGAGAAAGGAATTGTTCACAAAAGTTCGTGTAATAATACACCTCGACAAAATGGGGTGGCTGAAAGAAAAAACAAACATCTCCTAGAAGTCACTAGAGCTTTAAGTTTTAAAACTAAAGTTCCTAAGTATCTATGGGGAGATGCTATTTTAACAGTCACTTACTTGATTAATAGACTTTCTACACGAATTTTGGGCTTTGAAACTCCTTTACAAGTTTTCATGAACTATTTCCCAAACACTCGGCTAACAATAGATATTCCTTTAAAAGTTTTTGGCAGTGTGGCTTTTGTTCATAATCATGACCTAAAACGCTCAAAACTTGATCCAAAGGCACATAAATGTATTTTTGTAGGTTATCCTACTACTCAGAGAGGTTACAAATGCTTTGATCCAGTTTGGAAAAAAATGTTTATTTCTATGGATGTCACTTTCTTTGAAGGAACCTCATACTATAGCAACTCCCATCTTCAGGGGTAGAACAGCACTAGTGAAGATGGTTTTCTTGATGGTTCTGATTTAATTTTTGAGTTTTATAATGATGTTCCTCACAAAGGATCATCGGAATTAATAGAAACAAATGAATTAAATGTTGAAAACGATGAATCTTCTAACACACAAATGCCATCTCAAAATAGAAATGCTGAAACTACAGAGATGTGTGCGAAACAGTATAAAGGTCTTGTTTATTCAAAGGAGTATCAAGCACAGAAAAGGAGAGGCACCATTTAGTAGCATCACCAAGAATCTAATCAGAGGTTGGATCATGAAATTCATGATAATTCATCAAAGACTCCTGAAAATAATGCTCCAGGTATTTTTGAGTCAAGTTCTTCAAGTCAACTTGATCTTCCCATTGCTCTTAGGAAAGGTGTTAGGTCTTGTACAAAACATCATTTGTCAAATTTTATATCTTACAATAATCTTTCAGCTTCATTTTGTACCTTCATCTTACAAGTGTCTAGTGTAGCTATTCCTAACAGTATACAAGAGGTTCTAAATGTTTCTGAGTGAAAAGAAGTTGTTCTTGAGGAGATGAGAGCTCTGGAGAAGAATGCTACTTGGGAGAAAGCGAATCTACCGTTTTGGAAGACAGTTGTTGGTTGTAAATGGGTTTTCACCGTAAAGTACAACTCAGACGGATCCTTGGAAATATACAAGGCTTGCCTCGTAGCTAAAGGCTTTACTCAGACATATGGAGTGGACTACTCTGAGACGTTTTCGCCGGTGGCAAAGCTAAATACAGTTTGGGTGCTCTTATTAGTTACAGTTAATCTTGATTGGCCTCTAAATCAGTTAGATGTGAAGAATGTTTTTTTGAATGGAGACTTGGAAGAAGAAGTATATATGGAGCCTCCACTTGGTTTCTCTGAGAAGTTTGGAACTAAGGTATGCAAGCTAAAAAAATCTCTATACGGGCTCAAACAGTCTCCCAGAGCATGTTTTGAAGGATTCACAAGATTTGTTGAAGGCCAAGGATATAGTCAAGGACAATCTAATCATACTCTTTTTACAAAGAGTTCCACCAAGGACAAAGTTTCAGTTTTGATTGTCTATGTGGATGACATAATCTTGACTAGGGATGATATAGAAGAGATGAGCAGACTGAAGCAGAGCCTAGCCAAGGAATTTGAGATTAAAGACTTAAGCCAACTAAGGTATTTCCTTGGAATGGAAGTGGCAAGATCAAAAAAGGGCATTGTGTCACAACGAAGTACATTCTTGATCTCTTAAAAGAAATTGGGATGAGTGGTTGCAAACCTTCAGATACTCCAATAGAAGTCAATACTAAGCTCAGAGAAGTCAAAGATGGTGTGCCTGTTGACACGGGTAGATACCAAAGGCTGGTTGGGAGATTGATTTACCTATCACACACTTGTCGTGACATTGCTTTTGCTGTCAGCATGGTGAGTCAATTTATGCATTTCCCGTATGAAGTACATCTTGAAGCTGTGTATTGAATTCTTAGGTATCTAAAAGGCACACTAGGAAAGGGACTTTTCTTGAAGAAAAGCGAGAAGAGAGGAGTTTAGGTGTATACCGACGCTGATTGGGCAGGATCAACTGCAGACAAAAGGTCAACTTCTGGGTACTGCCTTGGAGGAGCAAGAAGCAAAGTGTTGTTGTTAGAAGTAGTGCCGATGCTGAATTCAGATCAATGGCTCAAGGAATTTGTGAAGTTCTTTGGCTAAAAAGAGTTCTAGAAGAGCTTAAGAGGTCAATGAGTTTTCCCATGAAGTTGTACTGCGATAACAAGGCAGCTATCGACAATGCTCATAACCCGGTTCTACATGACAAGACGAAACATGTTGAGATTGACAGACATTTCATAAAGGAAAAACTTGAAGAGGGAATAATTTGCACTCCATTTGTACCAACTACGCAACAAGTGGCAGACGTTTTAACTAAGGGACTGTTAAGACAACCATTTGAACTTCAAGTTAGCGAGTTGGGCATGATAGATATCTTTGTACCAACTTGAGGGGGAGTGTCGATAAATTAGGAAAGCTAAGATTTGGGTGTTAAATTCAGAATAAGTTAGGGAAACAGATTTCCTAGGATTAAGGAGAAAATAAATCAATCCCTGATTTCATGTAATTCTAGGGTTTGACCTTCGTTCTTCTCTTCCTATTTATACACTGTAAACATTACTTGAGTATTATGCAAATATGCGAGAACCTAGCGTTCTCTTCTCTTCTAATTCCTCCATATATTTCTACACCCTTGATAATTGTTGTGAAATGAAAAATAGAAATTATGAATTTTAGCATAGCGGAATTGGAATTGAAACATAGAATTTTAATTTCAATCCCAATTTCAATCCTAAGACAACTTGAATATTTAGTTGCATCTCAGGAAACGTACTTGAAGGAAAATCTTTTAGCAGAAATGCAAGTAGAATTATCTTTTTTGTTTTATCTGCTGGATTTGAATAAATTGCACTTGCGAATTCTTTATATCACATTAAATGATCTTTTCTATTTCCCTCTACAGAGTAGATGCACAGAAGTTGGAAGAGTGGGCTCGGGCTCAAAACCCAACTTCCTTGGTTGACTTTTCATCCAGAGAAGGAGAAGTTGAAGGGATATTAAAGGATATTTCAGAAAGAGCAGGAGGAAAGGGGGATTTCAGTTATAGTCGTTTCTTCGCAATAGGCCTCTTTCGTCTTCTTGAGTTGGCAAATGCAATGGAACCATCAATTTTGGAAAAGGTTACCCAATTCATTTAAGGCTGAATGACTAACTTAATATTGTTAGTCTCCCAAGCTCTATATTTATACTGAAAAATAAAGCACAGTACAAAGTATAGTATAGGTGTAGTGCAAGACAGATAAGCCCAGTCCAGTAATACATAATAGACTACTAATACATATTCTCTAACAAAGGCATCATGATGTATTGATTGGAACTTATTCAAATACTTATTTTATCGTATGTATTCTGTATTTACAATTTTAAGTTTATACTACCAAGTCTAGTTCTCACTTACACTAGTTCTAGGAAACTACACATTCAACAATATCCAACTTATTTAGATGTCCTCTTGCCAATCTGTTTTGGTTAGCTGAAGTGATTAAATGGTCTTGACATCCTGATCTCTCTTCCACCTAGTTCAAGCCTCATTGGTGGGGTTACCACCTTCATTTTCCTTTATCTGTATAGAAAATTGATTTCACTATTTTGCTTCCTCTGAAATGATTGCATTACGCTATGACTTGTGAAGGAGAATACTCCATTATTTTGTAATAAACATTTTAACATTATAGGCACCAAAATCATAGATGAAAGTGAAACTAACAATATTGAGCCTAGGAGATGATTTGACAATGGCATTGCAGAGGATGCTCTGCATGTCAAGATCGTAAAAGTATCTATTTTTACCACTTATAACTTTTTTGTAGGATTATTTATCAATTAATCTCTGGTGTCAATCCAACAGCTTTGTGTGGCTTTGAACGTCAACAAAAGAAGTGTTGATCGGGACTTGGATGTGTATCGTAATCTGCTTTCTAAGTTGGTTCAAGCTAAAGAGCTGCTAAAGGAATATGTTGACAGGTAAAGCTATTAAGTTGTTCTCCTTCTCTCCCTTCTCATTCGTTTTCATTTTTGATATGATCTATGAATGTAAAATTTATTGAAATGTTTTTTTTCGTTTTTTGTCATACACAACCTTCTGTCTGCAGTTGTAAATCTACTAATTCTTTAGCCCATTAAGTTCAAGATTGATGCTTTATTTTAAATCTCCTTTTTATAAAAATGAGATCACAATCTTCCAAGCCACTTACTAAGAAATTTGTATTAACTTCTAATTGAAATTTGAGGTGGTTTTACATGGCCTATTTACTAAGTTCTTTAGTTTTGAGACAGATATTCAACATTCTATACTAAATATCCTTTTCTGAAAAGATGGGATTACAAACCTTCTAGTAATTTACTGAGAACATTAGTATCAAGCTGACATTTGAAATTTGCAGTAAATATACTATAGTCAGGTTATTTTACTTTTGACACCAATCTGATATCCCATCTGCTTAAAAAAGCTTCCAGCAACCTGCGTTTGATACCCTTATCATTTCAGCAGTTCCTGAACCTAAATTGTTGTTCTAGATGTTGTAGTTATAACTTGCATGTTTTGCTCAGCAAGATTTTGATTCTTTAAAATGATATTTTGCCTCAGGGAGAAGAAGAAAAGAGAAGAAAGGGCTGAACCACAAAAGGCTAATGAGGCCATTACAAAATGTTTGGGACAACAGCAATTTTCTGGCCTGTGGTTATGAGAATTCTATTGAAACGATCAGCCAGTGAGATTTCATATTCTTGGCTTGCTTTTTTTTGGTCCTGGGGGCATTGGATAATCAGAGTCGGGCACTTTCATCATCTTGGTTTTGCATACTGTAATTAGCGTAACTTCTGTCATGGCGATCCAGCTAAATCCTTGTTTCCTCACTACCACAATTAATTCAACCGTCCAACACAATCTTATGTTACCTTTTCTTACATGTATTTTTTACCCCACACTGAATCGCAGATGTATTTTGTAGTTCTCAAATGCATGCCTTAAGGCATATATTCTGGTAACTTGAATTCTTCATATTTCAGTTCATCTCGCATTTTCTGGGATAGATGTTTGGCTCCCATCAGTATCTCATAAATTTACCTTTTGCGTAGCGAGTACTGAGTGAGTAGTGACTGATGCGAGGTGTGCAATTTGCAGCTATGAAATGGATATACTCGAGAGTATAGTTTCTCAACAGAAATTATGGTATGCAAAGCATGCATTTTAACTTCGTTGATAAGACTTTATTTCCATCCTAGTTTTATTGGACTTTATGTTTTATATTTGACCAGAAAATATAAACACGGGATTGGATAGTCAACAAGGTGACTATAACTTTATAACATGCAAAGAGGTTTATTTGAACTTTGAACGCCAATATTTGCATAATATTATTGCACATGATACCACGCTAACCTTTTTCATAAATTATAATGGTACTTTCAATCATTACGCTCAGACTCCTCAGACCTTGCAAGAGAGCCATTAGATGTGTATAAAGTTTTTTTTTCTGATACACAACGGGGCTTAACAGCCCAAACTACCCAGAAACATATCTATCAAAGTGAACATTAGAAGCATTTGCAAATAAAGCAACTGAAAGAAAAAGGAAGGGGATTATCGAATGAGTGAATCCCTGGCTGCAACGAGTGAGCATGACGGGCAAGAAGATCCATGCAGTGGTTTGCCTCTCAAAAACTATGATTCAAGTGGACCTGCCAAGGTTTCCTTATGAGCCTAGCAATCATCTTCGGTAAAGAAGCACAAGGATGTCATGGGGAGCAGCCCTTAGAAAGAAGATCAAGAGCGATTTTAGAGTCAACTTCGAGGATTCCTATAACCTTTTTCAAATGCAAGCTTCAAACCATGATACATACCCCACAATTAAGCCATGGTAATGGTGCTTGAGCCAAGGTTAACCGTGAATCCCATCAAGAAGCCATTGGCATCATTCCTCATCAGGCCTCCGCAAGCTGCAGAGCTGGAGTTACGTGTAGACAGACCCATCGATGTTAATTTAATCCAATCCTGAGGAGGAGTCCATCTAATACTAATCACACGAAACTGTGGGCCAAACACAATCATTTTGCTGAATGTTTAAGGCTCTGTACATAATCATTAGATTAGATGTGTATAAAGTTATTACATCAGTTCCTTTACAATAATAATTTATAATCCAATGGTAACCTGTGCGACGTATGAGGACCGAGGAGTGACTGAAATTCATTCTAATCATCATTTTTCCCACACCTTCACACCTTTCACGTATAAATTTCATTTTAAAATTTGCTCTCATTAGTTACTTGTTAATATGAAAGTGTAAAGATGTATGCATATGTTGCATACCTCGCTAACCTTCTACTCTCATCTCAATTCTTTGACAATCTGACGCAAACAAACACTAACACTCAAGTTTCGAGTCTACCACACCTGAAGCAGAATGCAAAGGTCGTGACAGTTACTTGAAATCCATGTATTTCAACTGCAAGAAACGTTGAGAATGAAGCACTTATATCTCAATACAATTATCATGTTTGCGCCCATGATGCCTGCTAGAATTGAGCAAGTTGGGTGCAACATTGATAGAAGCAACGGAAAAAAAAATTGGTAAGGGTTAACTGGTGTACGAAATGTCAACCGCATAACACTAAAAGAATGGCTTAATAGTGAAGGACCTAACTAAGATGAGAAAGATCGACCACATCAGGGATTCTAAATGTATCTGCTGCACCAAACTTCCGAAATTCCTCTGCTACAGATTCTTCCTCATCACTGTCATCTTCCTCAGCATCAACAAGGCGTGGTGATGACGGATCATACATACTTTTAGACTTGCAATTATGAGTGGCAAGCATGTTAACCTGGCCAAGGTGAGAAATCTCTACCACAACAGTATCATCATCAACTGGGAGAGGTTGCTTCCAAGGTTCCCCATCGATTCTCATGAATGTATCATCTGCTGCGCCTTTGTGAAATTCAAACCGGATTCTGTGTGCCTAATGCCGAGATAAGTTACAATTTTTTTTGGGGGTCGGTGGCAAGGAAAAAGGACAAATGAGTAGTACTATAGTATATTTAACTTTTTCCTACTGTAATATAAATTCCTGCAAGTCATTTTTAGGAAAATATTTCCAAAGAAAAATTTGATTTAGATAAAGGAAATGCTGCAGTCTGAGAATAAAAAACTACAAAAGCAAACGGGTGCCCAATATTTCATCAGATCACGCATACCTGAGCAAGACGAGTTCCATGTCCATTTGGAGCAAGCAAAACAAGCCCGTGCCACGCATTTCTAAAACCAACAACCTCTAGAAGGCCGTCATCTACAAATGGTGGTGTCAAATCTCTCTGTATTTCATCAAGATACCATTTTTAGAGTTTTCCGTGGGGAAAAAAAAACTTGAATAAAAGTATTAGATATGAATAATTCTAAATTTTCTTAATCAATTCTCCAACTAATCATCTTAATTATTAAAAAAGGAAAGCATTGAACGCATTTTATGTGTCATGACCCAAACTTGGGATCCATAACCGGCATGTAACAAAGGCAAACCTTAGGTTATCCCAAGTCACACAAGCCTCCAAACTTGTAATTCAGGCGAACTTTCCAGAAATATACCAATAACCACCACAGGATTTCATAACATAGTTTAATACCAAAAATATCATACGTTCAACATTTATAATTAACCAAATTCAAACTTAGAATTTAACCAAAACATAACTAAATTAATTGTACTATTCAAAATCCTGCTTGTTGAAATAATAGAGCAACTCTAAAATCAATAATTGATAATCTATAATGTTTTCAAACCATAATCAATAACAAAATAAAATAAATTCTCGAATTTGTCCATATGAACAATATGTTAAGCTCACCAATAATATTGTACTAAACTCTTCGATCAAACTAGAGAAATAAAACTGGAAACTATCTCCTTCCCTTTATCTAAAAACATAATTACAATTTGGATAAGTTACAAACTTAGTGAGTAATTATTATTTATTATAATAAAAATAGGACAAACAGGCAACGAGTCTTTTATAAACAAGTAATATATATATATAAAAGAATTTCTCAAATAAATAGTTTAAGTCAAAGTTGTTTGACGAGCATCGGTTGGTAAAGAAACGACTTGGGAACTTGAAGCAATTATGCGTGAGAAGTACTCAGACTTGTTCGATATATTAGGTTAGTAGTTAGCTTAAAATTCGAAGACGAATTTTGTTTTAAGAGGGGAAGAATGTAAGGCACTGTTTTCTTAAAAAAAAATTGGGATTTTTTTTAATGGCAAACTTGTAATTTGTCACCCTCTTTATATCAAGCCCTTTTCCAACTACAGAGGCGTTTGACTCTGCAAATCTATCTCGTCAAACCCAGCGCCCCAATTCTGTCTTCTACCTCTTTCTTCTATTCTTGTTTCCTTCTATTCCAATTGTAAATATTCTTTTATGCATTCTATTATTCTTTTTGAGATTCTGTTGACATTCTTTCCTCCTTAAAATAAATTTCGTCCTCGAATTTTAAACTAACTATTAACCTTATGTATCGAACAAGTGTGGGTACTTTTCGCACATAACTGCTTCAGGTTTCTAAGTCGTTTCTTCACCAACCAATGCTTGCCAAACAACTTAAACTGATTATTTGAGAAATTCTTTTCTTTTTGTGTGTGTGTATGTGTGTGATATTTTCACTTGTTTATAAAAGACTCATGCCTCGCTTGTACTATTTCTATTATAGTAGGTAGTAATTGTTCATTAGATTTGCGACTGAGTCAAATTGTAATTATGTTTTCAAATAAAGGGAAGGAGATAGGTTCCAATTCTACTCCTCTAGTTTGATTGAGGAGTCTAGTATAGTATTATTGGTGAGCCCAACACATTGTTCGTGTGAACAAATTTGAAAATTTATTTTATTTTGTTATTGACTATGGTTTAAAAACATTATGGATTATCGATTATTGATCTTAGAGTTGCTCCATTATTTCAACAAGCAGGATTTCAAATAGTAAATCAAGTAGTACAGTTAATTTAGTTGTGTTTTGGTTAAATTCCAAGTTTAGATTTGGTTAATTATGAATGTTGAAAGTATAATATTTTTTATATTGAACTATGTTTTGAGACCCTGTGGTGGCTATTGTTATATTCTTGGAAAGTCAACTTGAATTACAAATTTGGAGGCATGTATGACTTGGGCTAGCCTAAGGTTTGCCTTTGTTACACATCCGCCATGGACCCTAAGTTCGGGTCATGACATTATGTTCCCAAGATATTGATTACATTTATTAAAGTATTGAATGTTTTTTATGTTTTTAAGATATTGACTACATTTATTTTTTCTTTAATAATTTTTTAATTAAGTATTAGAAAGATTATTAAGAGTATGTTTTAGGAATATATAGCAAAACTCATTTCAGAATTAACATATGAAATTTCAGATTAAAAATAAAATAAAAAATTAGCATATGAAATTTACATCACGCTGCTTCTTTCTGTTCGGTGTACCCCATGGATTAAATCCACCTGAAAAGCTGGGCAAGTTCAGACATACAATTGACCGGATGCTGTATATAAAATGAAAAGAGTAATATCAGGTATTCATATTCAAGAAGTGAACAGAGACAGCAGGCAGCAGGCAGCAGAGCAGAGGAACAAAAAGTAAGTTGATTTATATGGCCTCTTTTTAAAAACATCCATACACAATAAGTTGCCAATATGAGAGACATTAATCATCCAATAATCAACAAGAGCAACAGTGATAAAAGCAATGTAGTTCTGAGAAATGCTTATACAAGAGAATTAATTGTCACTTAAAAATTTGATCTTTGGCAAGTTCAAAATGCAGGAGTCTTTCCACTAACCTGATTTTTTTATGATCATCACTTTTATATGTTTCACTAAAGATATAGATGAACATATAAAATGATTTACCTGGGAGGTATGTAAAGGTCTTGCCATTGACCATGTCTTTTCATGAATTTTACTTTTGCAAGTTGTGCTATGTTCCTGCATTAGAAAATCAAATTTTATATATATATATATGTTGGTGAAAAGAAAATAAAATTATATTTACTTAACGAGACAAATGACAAATTATATGTTTTGTGTAGTATTTACATATCCATGCCTATCTAACCTAGCATAAAAAAACAAAAAAGGAATGGCACATAACATTCAAATTGCTAGAACTGTTCTCAGTCTCAGATAACAAGCACCGTATTTACAACCCATTGTATATTTGAATTTTACAATTTAAACAGAAACAGAAAAACAACATTAAAAAACTCTAATTATGAATTTTCATGAAAATATGTTTCCGCATGTATCGTTGTCCATTCTGATCTATGGACTAACAACAACAACAACAATCAAGTCTTTTCTCACTAGGTGAGGTCGGCTACATAGATCAAACGATGCCATTGTGCTCTATCATAAACCAAGTCTTCAGAAATGTCGTTCAAATCTAAATCTTTTTTAATAGTTTCACCTATAGTCTTTCTTGGTCTCTCTCTAACTCTAGCTATTGGATTATCTTCCACCTGATCTACTCTTCTTACCGGGACTTCTAAGAGTCTTCTCCTTACATGTCCAAACCACCTAAGGCGAGATTCTACCATCTTTTTCACAATAGGTGCTACCCCTGCTTTCTCTCTAATGCATTCATTCCTAATCCTATCTTGTCTTGTATGACCACACATCCAGCGCAACATCCTCATCTCCGCGACACTAATCTTATGCTTTTGCTGACTTTTTACCGCCCAACATTCAGTACCATACAACATTGCGGACCTTATAGCTATGTGGTAAAATTTACCCTTAAGCTTGAGAGGTACTTTTCTATCACAAATCACTCCTGAAGCACTCCTCCATTTCATCCATCCAGCTTGAATCCTATGATTTATATCTCCCTCTATCTCTTCATCATTTTGTATGATAGATCCAAGATACCAAAACCGTGTGACTTGTGATATGGTGTAGTTCCCAATTTTCACCGCTAAGCTAGTATTAGCACACTTCTTACTAAACTTACATTCTATATACCCCGTCTTACTCCTGCTTATACGAAAGTCATGTTCTTCCAAAGCTCGTCTCCATATCTCTAGCTTCACATTTGTTTCCTTTGTCGACTCTCCAACTAAGACTATATCATCTGCAAAAAACATGCATTGTGGTACCGGCTCTTGGATATGCGCAGTAAGCACATCCAAGACCAAGCTAAAAAGATATGGACTCAAAGTTGACCCTTGGTGCAATCTTATAGTTATAGGAAAATCTTCTGTAACCCCTCATTGTGTTCTCACACAAGTTTTAGCCTCATCATACATATCTTGGATTGTTCGAAAATAAGCGATACGAACTCCTTTCTTCTCCAGAGCCTTCCACAAGACCTCTCTTGGTACCCTATCATAGGATTTTTCCAGATCAATGAAAATCATGTGTAAGTCTTTTTGCTTCCTCCGATACCTCTCAATTAATCTTCGTAGAAGATAGATTGCTTTCATGGTTGACCTCCCAGGCATAAAACCGAATTGATTCTCTGAAATATGAGTCTCTTGTCTTAATTTCCGTTCAATTACTCTTTCCCATAAACTTCATGGTATGACTCATGAGCTTAATCCCTCTGTAATTTGCATAGTTTTGTATATCTCCCTTGTTCTTATAAATAGGAATTAAATTGCTTCTCCTCCATTCATTTGACATTTTCTTAGGTCTCATGGACTAAGTTAAATAATAATCATCAGATGTAAGAAACCAAATAATCGACAATACAAAAGAAAATCATTTAGTTTTCTGCTTTTTATGATCTCATTAGGCCACAACCAAATAAAGTTGGTATTTTAAAATAATCCAGAGAATGCTGCTATACTGATGTAGGTCAGTATTTTAAATAATCCAGAGAATGCTGATATACTGATGTAGTGACAGTCACAATTTCTAATGCTTCCTAGTTCCGATCACTGGCCACAGTGACCTGCATTACCAAATCCCATACCAAGTACCAACTTTGAACAGGACATGAGGCTGCCTAGTAAATCTTCAGTAAACTTGAATACTGAAAAATAAGCTCAATTTGACCGAGACATCAGGGGATGCAGGCATGACGAACTGGAAATTGGATTGTGGTATATTATAGAATTTGGTGTTGCTTCCAGCATCATGGCATATCCATGAGGTTGATACGGGGACTAAATTAAGGAACCTACAAAGATATTACGTGCATTTGAAATTGAATTAGATACTGCTAACTGTTCAGCTTTTGAAATCCAAATGTTGATAATCTTTTCCTCAAGACTCATTAACAACTATAGGTTCTTGATGGTAAAGCTGCACTAAGTAGTGCATGAGATTTAGAGAAGTGCCTAAAGGAGCTAACAAGGCACTGGATGGGCTTGCGCACAAAATCATCCCAACTGATTAAAATCAAAGTTGCAAGGTGTATAACTTGAATGAATCTAAGAGTATTTTGTTACTACAAACATAAACTCCAATTGACATGACTAGACATACGGATGATTTTTGTGTTATTTATGAAAATAACTTGAATGAATCATATTTTATTTGATGGTTTTAAATTGTCTTAGCAATGCACTAATAAATTATCAAATTCATATATGGATAGAGAAAAACTCAGCATACTGAAGACTATATGCCAAAATCATAAAATCAAATCAAGATAGCCTAATATTTTGTTACAGCACCAGTTGTATGGTGCCAAGTCAACTAATTCTCAGTAAGTAGATTTAAATATTCAACTCTTGTAGAACATGTTACAGGTGAGAATTTTCATGAATTTACATAGACCTACACTAGATGGTTCATGAATTTTGAGGTGGGTAAAAACTGCCTAAAACTTTTAAAGGAAAAAGTGAAAAACATGCAATGCAAATCCTTTGTCCAATCAATGACAGACATTAATGAACTGACCTGGAAGCAGGATGGACTAGAGAAGCAAAAACTCCAAGCAATGCACTAATTGACATGACTAGACATATGGATGGTTTTTGTCCAATCAAAAACTCCAATTGACATGACTAGACATATGGATGATTTTTGTGTTATTTATGAAAATAACTTGAATGAATCATATTTTATTTGATTGTTTTAAATTGTCTAAGCAATGCACTAATAAATTATCAAATTCATACATGGATAGAGAAAAACTCAGCATACTGAAGACTATATGCCAAAATCATAAAATCAAATCAAGATAGCCTAATATTTTGTTACAGCATCAGTTGTATGGTGTCAAATCAACTAATTCTCAGTAAGTAGATTTAAATATTCAACTCTTGTAGAACATGTTACAGGTAAGAATTTTCCTGAATTTACATAGACCTACACTAGATGATTCATGAATTTTGAGGTGGGTAAAAACAACCTAAAACTTTTAAAGGAAAAAGTGAAAAACATGCGATGCAAATCCTTTGTCCAATCAATGACAGACCTTAATGAACTGACCTGGAAGCAGGATGGACTAGAGAAGCAAAAAACCATCCTTGTGTGCATCCAAGTTTAGCATAAGTACTCTGACATGAAGATCAAAATCCGAACCAAGATATCAGTTATAAAACAAAAGTGGATGAGAATACATCTCTCTGGTCCAAAATTATCTAGGCTTTCCATTCAAGAGTGAGAAAGTAAAACAAGTACTGTTTTTAACCAAATGCACAATGTTTTCACATTACTATAATAACTGAAGAAACAACAACATACCTGATTAACCAACTGGTTTTTGAATTTTTCGGGATGCATCTTTCGTTCAGAATGAAATGCATAAGACACTTGAGCATCCATTCCTACAGTCAGCAGTCACAGATTTTTTAACAAGTATTGAAGTAAGATGGACCGAGAAACAAAATCTAAGATCTAAAACATTCTAAGAGAAGATAAAAATAATCAAGCTAAAAAAGAGAGACAGTAATGATGTAAGGTAATCAAAGAATTTTATTTATTAGACAGACGTACATAATATAAATTGTTTCCATCATTACATGTCACATTTTTCAGCTTACGTAAAAATGTAAAAGTTTTTATGGATAAATTTTATTTATACTGGAATTTACATTGTCATAACAAAGTGCCATCTAAATCAACTAATTCTTTCGTAAGAAGGAAATAGATTTATATAGTCAGTAACTTAAAGTTCAGGTACAGAAGAACCCAGGAATAACATTCTTACTTACCCATGCTGAAATAATTCCAAAATCCCCCACGAAAAGTGTGGCAACCTTCCTGAGAAGCAGTCAGAAACAACCACACAAGGAAGTACGGTGAGTAGGAAAGAAGACAACCTTCTAAAAATTCAAAATTGAAATAAAACAAGTCTTAGAAAAGAACTACTGTCACCCCTCAACTTTAATTATCTTCAACTCAAAATATTAAAACCAAGTAGAAATATAGACAAAATTTGCAGAAGATTTTGTTCTACTTATTTGCAGTGTCCCACTAGGAATTACGCTCATGCCCTTGATAGTTCAAAACAAATATTTTCAAACCCCAATCATCTGGTCATTCAAATTTCAAAGAAGTTACAACCAATTAATAGCTATGCTAAATTACTGCCAAATCAGAAAATACAGCATGTGAAACTGAAGGTATCATGGTTCATGGCAAAAAAAGAGGGAAGGGGGGGGGGGGGGAGAAACTAAGTTATGAGGTATCTTATCCTTAAATCCGTAAAGTTGCACGATGAACTGGATGTAATATAAGACTGCAAAATAGTGAATGGTAAAATGCCTTACCATATTAAGTTCATCTGCCTCAGATACACGATGGAAGGCATGCAAAGAATGTGGTAGCTCAAGCGGAGGAATTGGATCACAAGAACCTTCTTTTGGAGCCCTCATCCTCATGAGAATGTGCCAGCTGAAGGGTTAGAAAAACAAACAACAATTATCAGCAAACAGCATTTTGTAGAAGAAATATATGCAAAAATTGAATAAAGATCTTGAACAAGAGGCAGCTCTTAAGCATTCATATACTTGCTTCAAATTAAGCGGCATTAAGGACTGGACTTGGGAAGTATATAGGAGGCAAAATCAAAACTTCAAAGTTCAAACAATAAACAAAGTACTACCAGTAGTAGCCCAAGAGCCATAGCTCAAGTGGCATCAAGTCCCTTTGGGGATTGCTTGATCTTGGGATGGAATCCAACCCAAGCCACTTTGCTTGCATTTAGTTTACCTTCCCTCTCCCCACACCAGTTCTTAAACCTTCTTTTGTAACCCCAAAGGGGAAAAAAAAGTACTACTAGTAAACTAGTGAAACCACCAAAAGTGCCCCATAAACAAAATAATGAACAGAAAGTGTATGTGAACACACCATAAAGGAAAACCGTATTGTAGTGGTATCAACAAAATGGAAATTGAATGAGTGAATCAAAAAGCAAATCACAAGTTTTGAATTTGGATTTATTAAAAAATTAACACTTTTACAGTAACTGGTAATGCAGCTATACCAAATTATACTGTCATTTAACACCCCACAAGATCAAGTCATGACTGCAATCATAACCTGGTCACTTTTAGATTTATTCTATTCAATAATAGAAGTACTTCTCAATAGTAGCAAGGAAGTGGCATCATAGACTAAATTTAAGCCATCTACAGAAGAATAAGAAAATAATCCTTATTATAAGATTAAAGAATAGGCCCAAAACTCATTACTTGTCTATTTTCATTTCCTTAGCTTTCATGACTTGATCTAAAAATGCCTCAACTGAGCGTTGATCTGTTCCCGGGTTCTTCTTCCCCTGTAAAGCAGCAAAAATTATGTGTTTCATCATTTTTTCTCTTTTACTTTTCTGAGAAATTCTTTATCATCACAGTCATAGCGACTGCTGAAAGCTTCTTCAACTTCTACTAGAAATTGAAGGGCATTCTATAAACCACAAATCTTTGTATGTACAGGGAAAAATGGATGATTAATTGAAACCTAGCAATGGTAAACATGCAAAAGTTCAGGAATAAACCAGCGTAATATGCTCCCTCTTAAAGTATATCCAGTCAAACAAGGAACAGGCAATCAGGCAATCAGGCACCAGCACAATTAAAACTTCTACTGTGAAAACTGTAGATCTTATACTATCAAGTTCAGTGGCGGAGTCAGCATAAAGTTTTACATGTACGTCAAAGTTTCACTAAAGCACCCAAAGAGAACTGCAATTTCCTACCCAACCAAACGCAAAAGGCAGATTGTTCCCTGTGCCCAAAGGAACCGTGGCTATCGGTGGTGGATGAGATAATTTGAGATCACAAACAACCCCAAGTAGCCAGCCTGCTGTTCCATCGCCCCCTGCAACCTAAAGGCAAGGTACATATATCAGAAACTCAAAAGACCATACCCATATAAAATTGCTTACAGAAAGATTACAACATCAAAACATCAACCCATCAAATATTATTATCACAACTCACAATTAACTTCAACCTCTCCATAGTCTTTATAGCAAATTGGTCACCCCGGAGCTTGAGGTTTTCCAAATTAGCATAGATTGTGCTCAGCGCCTTATCAGGAGCCTGTTCCCCCAAATCAAAAACCTGCAAAATTACATTGCTCTACTCAGTCCACTCACAAAATTGTAAATGCCATAATTACAGCAACTTCAGAGAGCTCATGTCTATATAGTCCTGCCCTGCGCATAAGATCATGAACTTTAAGATTCTGGAAATATTCCACATAAGGGTCAGTTTGGTATGGGGTGAAAAATTCATGGATTAATTTTCAATTCAATTTTAGCAATAAAACTTATCCATGAATTTTTCACCTTCATTTTTATTGCTATACCAAACTGACCCTTAGACTAACAAGTATACCTGTTTTTCATTAAGAAGAGCATGGTATGTTCTTAAGAGGTCCCCTCCGAGCTGACCACCACTCTTGGAGTTAACAAAAACCAACACCGGACACTTGGGTACATCGTGATCAACCTCAACATTCTCAAACTTGGAGTCCGGTACAAGAATGTAATCCGGAATCTTAAAGTTGTTCAAGAATTCAGGCTCAGAGTTACGACAAGCCATTGTTGCATGCAGCTGCAATACTAATGTACGACAATCACTGTTATTCATCTCAAATTCAATGATAAAACAATAATTCTGGACATATATATATATATATATATATATATATATATATATATATATATATATATATATATATACTCTGAGTATGCAATTCCATATTGTTAAAAAGAGGATAACAAAAATGTGCAAAATGAATATAGATGGCGATTCAATTTGGATCAGTTTGATAATAGTTTTTTTCGTGCGTTTTGTGTAGGAGGAAACAGCTGAGACGGCGAATGCTTGGAATTGAGAGGGAAAAAGGAGAAAACAGTACCTGGATGGAGATGAAATTGAATTGTAGGGTGAGAGATCTAAGTCTTGAGATTCAGATGGATGCAAAGAATTATTGAGATTGGAGAAAAACAAAGAAAGAAATGCACAAACTGTATTAGATCACGTGAATGAAATTAAAAGCAGAAGAAGGGGGATAAGATAAGTTGACTTGATCTATAGGCTACAATGGAAAGCGAAAAGGCACGCGAATTGAATTACGAGGTATCTTCTGTTTTGTTGGCTGTTCTGTTCGCGGGTCCCTTTGCCCTTTGGGATCCAAGTAGGGAAGCGAACGCAATGTGAATTAGTGAATGTCACTGTCACTCTGAACGCAGCGCTTTTATCTAAAATGTGACTGTAATTTTCTCCTATTCTTGTTTTCTATCAATGCTTTTTTACTGCCACAAGCTTGCTTTTCTCCTCCGTCACATCACGCATAAACAGCTTGGCTTCTGAATATAGGGGTTCTAAGTGCATGTTTGGTTTATATTTTTTAATTAAAAATAATTTTTTTAAAAAAATTATTTTAATAATATTTAATTATATTTAATAAAATTAATTTTAATTTTTGGGTTTTAATGTTAAATAAAAGATTTTTTAAATTTTTTTTATAATCCTATAATTTTAACTTATAGATTATTAGTTACTGATTAAATATTATTTTGTTATTAAATAATTTTTTAATTATTTTATCTTATTTTAGTAATTTAATACAAAATTAATTAACTTTTTTATATCATCTAAACAAAAGCAAATTAGATTAAAATTATTTTTTAATTAATATATCAAACAATTAAAAAAATAAAAATACTCCAATTGATTCGATTATAATTAATTATAAATGATTATAACAAAAAGATTTTATATAATAATTAATTATTAAAATAATCAATTTTAATAAAAATCTGTACACACTTAATACTGATTAGTTATATTTTACTCAAATCATTAAAAAAAAAATTTGATTTTTTATTTATTAAATCAATAATTTGTTTTTTATTTTTACTTTATTATAATTTAATGAGAAAACATAATAAGATTACTAATTTACTTATACATAAAATTATTAAAATACTTAAATATAGAATAGTAATGTATTAGGAGAATTTGAAACACTAATAAACCATTATTTAAAACTGCACCAAACTGAAAATTGTGATTTTTTTTCGGTACATTGGAAAACTGAAATAACTAACTACAAAGATAAGTTACACCAAGTTGATTAGAGAGAAAAAAATGGAGCTTAACACAGCTGGAGGCTCAGTGAACTCGCATGTCCTTCCGCTTCCCATTTTGCTAAAACATCTGAGCAATGATTTCCCTCTCGAAGAACATGAGCAATAGAAACAATTCATTGTCGTTATAAAGGAGCTTAAACTGAAAACTGCGATATGGCTCAAAGTTATAAAATTTATAAATGGTGAAATATGATTTAATTTGAAAATGAGTCTCATACAAGAGTGTTGATGAACACCGAGTATCTACGCTATACAGGCACATGGATTATTGGCTCATGAAAGTCCTTTTACGTGGGCACTGGGCAGCACCGTTGGGCCATTAACAATGCTTTCTGAGACATGGCATTGGCCTCATTAATTAAACCACAGCCCCACACATAGGATGCCTTTAATCAATTTTTTATTTTATGATTAGCTATTTTAGTATTAGATAACTAGTGGAACGATCCAAGCGCTTAATTTTTTTTTCTTTTATCATTTTTCACTGAGTTTAAATAAACTAAAAAAAAGAGCATATACATCACTATTAACCACATAAAAAAATATTAATGATATTTACATATTATTGTTTACATTATTTTTACATCACTTTTTTTAAGTATAAAATAAGAAAAATAAACATTCTAACATATACTATCTCTTTAGCTTTTATTTCCTAAATAAGTAAAGTATAAGTATGATGTAATTATTTTAATGTGCAAATAACATTTTTCTAAAAAAATTGTCAAATGTACTATCATAATTCCAAAGTGAAGTGACAAATTCAAAAGTGAAATATTCTCAGTTTCACTCTCTTAAGTGCTTTCAAAGCAAAACAGGATCATGGAAGCTCCCAACGGTTTTGTGTTCTCTGAGAGTGGTGGCAGTAGTGGCTCCGTACCAAGGAAAGAACCACCTGATAGGGGCGGCGATGGAAAGATGGACGTGGAAAAAAAAGCAACTGTCTCTTTCAAAGACATGGTGATGGGCAAGAAAGAGACGCCAAAGGAGAGGCCTATGGTTGATCTCTTCAAGGAGAAACTTGCAAGGATTGAATATGAGGATGGTAATCCCCTTAAACCGATGGTGCATATTGCAGATTCTGTGTTTGATGGTCTTAGTGCTCCATGGCAGGATGCATTAGTGGTAAGTCTTCTTGGTAAGAGTATCAGCTTTAATGTTTTAAAAGAAAGATTGGTGAGATTATGGAAATTGTCTGCTGATTTTGACATGATGGACATTGGTCACGGTTACTATATGGTTAAGTTCGGGTTGGAGGAAGACTACCAACTCCTTCCAATTTCCCTGGGCATGTGCAAAGGTAATGGATGAAGGGCCATGGATGATTTTTGATCACTACTTAACAGTGCAATGTTGGTCTCAGGACTTTATGTCACCTACAGCAAAGGTAGATAAGACCTTGGTATGGATCCGCTTCCCTGGTTTGAATTTATTCTTCTATGATGAAAGTATTCTTCTAGCCTTAGCAACTAGTGTGGGGAAACCCATTAAGATTGACACCAATACTTTAGATGTCCGTCGAGGCAGATTTGCTAGAATCTGTGTGGAGGTTGATCTTACAAAACCTATGGTAGGGAAAGTGTGGATGAAGGGTTTTTGGTACCAAGTTGAATACGAAGGGCTCCATCCATATCTGTACAGGATGTGGCTTCTATGGGCATTTGAAACATGATTGTAAGAAGCAAACTGAGAATTCTAACCCGCCTAAACATCAGTCCAGCAAGGGCAAGGAGGTTCCGGTGAAGATTGTGGAAGACAGTAACAAGGGAGCGAATCAGAAGATCAATGCCGGAATTAAGGAGAATGTGACGGTTGCGCAGAATCAGGAACTAGTGATTGGTGATTGGATGCTAGTCATAAAGAAAAAACGTAACAACCGCATGGCTAATAAAAACAAAGAGAATGTGGTGGATAAGTCAAAATCTACAAATAATGGCAAGAGAGAGAATGTCCATAAAGGTAAGGATTCTAATAAATCCTATGCAATTGAGGCTCAACGTAAAAAAGGAGTGGGGGGCCCATTCAAAGATAATAACAAGAGACAAAGAAATGACCATGAAGTCCCCAAGCGCCAATTTGTCTCACGTGGGCCCAAGGAGAAAGGTGAAGTTTCAAAAGGGAATCATATAGATACATCCAGGAAAAAGTAGACTCTAAAGAAGGATGATCAAGCTGGTTATGACCGTGGAAATGGTGCTAAATCATTTTTTCAGATGGTACTTATTTCTGATAACAGATATGCTCTTTTTCATGAAGAGGAGAATATAAATAGAGATAATGAGATGGAGCGTAATTCTCAGGTTGAAGGCACTCCCAAACAAGAGGATAGCCAAAGCATGGTTCCAGAAACACAAATTTACGTGGATCATATGGCTTAACACTAGGTGCCCTCACTCTTCCTTTTGGTGTTTTATGGATCAGTTCCAAAATTTTACAATTATTTCTTGGAATATTCGTGGAGCTATGGGGAGTTCCACAAGGCGTCATGTTCGGGACATTGTGTCTTTACATCATCCTTCCCTCTTCTTTGTGTATGAATCTCATGGTGCTTTTCAAAATGTTGAAAATTTTTGGAGCTCTATTGGGTACAAACTGATTTACATTCAAGAGGCTCGCGGATTTACAGGTGGAATTTGGATTCTCTCTTGCATGGATGATTTTTGCTTTTCTTTGGTTGATAGTACATCTCAAGCCATTACCTTCTCAGTCTCAAAAGGTAATTTAACTTGGTATGTGTCAGCTATTTATGCTTCTCCAGTTTTTTCTGTTCGAAGTGATCTTTGGTCGCATTTATCAGTGCTGAGGAATCAGATTCTTGGACCTTGGGTTGTGATAGGAGATTTTAATGAGATTGTGAATTCGAATGAAGTCTCTGGTGGTTCCTTTTGTTGCTCTCGTGCTCAGCTTTTCTCTAGTATGATAACTGATTGTAGTTTCTTGGATATGAGCTCGGTGGGCGGTTGGTTTACTTGGAGGAGAAATATTCAGAATGGCATTCATATCAGGAAGAGATTAGATAGATGCATGGCAGATGTTGATTGGCGCCTCCTCTTCCCTCATGCTTAGTTGAAATTTTGGCTCCTCATGACTCTGATCACAATCCTCTCCTTCTTAGCTGCAATAAATCTCATAGTAAAAAGGCCAAAGGTTTCCACTTCCAAGCGGCCTGGATTTCTCACCCAGAATATGGTGGCTTCGTGAAACAAACTTGGGATGATGCTGATGGGAATGCTGTTCATAAGCTTCAAAAAATCCAAGACAAGTCTTTAATTTTGAATAGGGAGGTGTTTGGCAATATTTTCAGAAAAAAGCGACAAATTGAAGCGCGTTTGAAGGGGATCCACAAGCAGTTAGATACTTTTCCTTATGCTACTCTTATCATTTTGGAAAAGGAATTGCAGAGGGATTATAATAAGATTTTGGCCCAGGAGGAGCTTCTTTGGTATCAAAAATCAAGGGAGAATTGGGTGAAGTTTGGAGAAATATAAAATTTTTTCATACTCAAACAATCATTCGTAGAAGGAGGAATAAGGTGACAACTCTTGATCTGAATGGGGTTTGGTGTACTGATGAACAAATTCTTAAACAGGAAGCTTTGTCTTTCTTTAAAAATTTATTCAATACTAATGAGACTTGTGACCCTCATAGTTTGAATCTGCGCAATATCCCTCACATTGGTGATGATTTATGTCGTGATTTGCTTGGTCCTGTTTCAATCCAAGAGGTGAAGGATGCTCTTTTTTCAATGCATGCGTATAAAGCCCCTGGTCCTGATGGTTTTCAACCAATATTTTTCAGAACTTATTGGCATATTGTTGGGATGGATGTTTGGCAGATGGTTTCCAATGCTTTTGCTGGGGGTCAAATTATTACGCAGATGGTTGATACTCTTATTGTTCCAATTCCTAAGGTGGATGCTCCGAGTACTCTGAAGGATTTTAGGCCCATCAGTTTATGTAATGTCATGCTTAAGCTTATCTCTAAAGTTCTTGTGCGCCGCATCAGACCTTATCTGGATAATTTTGTTAGTCCTTTTCGTGCGCTTTTGATTCCTAATAGAGGCACCGTTTTAAAGAAGATTTTCAATGCAATTATTGCTCAAGAGGTTGTTCATCAAATGCATAGGAAAAAAGGTAAAAAAGGATTTTTACTTTTCAAAATTGATTTTGAGAAAGCCTATGATCGGGTGGATTGGAGTTTTCTGAGGCTTACTCTTCTTGAATTTGGCTTTCCTCAACATACTGTTAACTTGATCATGAGTTGTATTACTTCTTCTTCCTTAACGCTGAAATGGAATAGTGAGATGTTGGAGCCTTTTACTCCCAACCGTGGGTTACTTCGACAAAGGGGATCCTATGTCTCCTTATCTTTTTGTTCTTTGTATGGAGAAGTTGGGTTTGCTTATTCAAGAGAAGGTGCAAGATAAGAAATGGCTTCCAGTTAAAATTGCCAAAGACAGTCCCTCAATTTCCCATCTCTTTTTCGCCGATGATTGTCTTCTTTTCACTCAAGCCAAAACGTCCCAAGTCAAGTTGGTGAAGGAAGTTCTTAGGGATTTTTGTAATGCTTCTGGTTTGAAGGTTAGTATTCAAAAATCTTGTTTTCTTCCTTCAAAGAATATTTCCAGAAGGAAAGTTACTAAGTATGAATCTATTATGGAATTTCATCATACTTATAACTTAGGCAAGTACCTTGGTTTTCCTTTATTAACTGGAAGAGTTAAAAAGAGGGACTTCAATTTTGTGTTGGACAGAATTAACAATAGACTTGCTGGATGGAAATTTAATTTGCTTAATAAGGCGGGAAGAGTAACTCTGGCCAAATCAGTCTTGTCTGCTTTTCCTTCTTATGCCATGCAGAATTTGTGGTTCCCTAATGGTGTTTGTGAAAAAACTGATGCTTCCATTAAAAAATTCATTTGGGGAGGAAATTCTTGTCATTGGGTGAACTGGGATACTGTTACCAAGTCTAAAAGAAATGGTGGTCTTGGTATCCATACTTCTAGGGAATCTAATATCTCCCTCCTTGGTAAACATGTTTGGGAGCTCATGCATAGCCAGAATAAATTATGGGTGCAAATTTTGTCAGCTAAATACCTTTCAGGCACCCACATCCTAAATGCTAGTCAGTGCAATGGTAGTTCAATCATTTGGAGTTCTATTATTAAAGCCATGAATGAGTTGAAGTCTGGTTTTTTGGTCATCTGTAAAGGCAAGGGGGATGCGTCTTTATGGTATGACCATTGGCTGGAAGATGATTATATTGCTAATTTAGTCCAGTATGTTAATATACAGGATATTCATTTGCGAATTAAGGATGTCTACTTTAATGGTGAATGGCATTTTAATATGCTGGCCACACAGCTTCCTATGGATGTCAGATTGAAGATTATGAGTCACTTGCTTGATGGTGTTTCTGAAGATTTAGTCATTTGGGGGAGTTCTAATTCTAGTTTATACTCTCCTAAAGAAGCTTATCAATGGTTAACTTCAAAAAATAATGAGCCCACTCATGCATCAGTTAGCTGGTCTGTCGTTTGGAAGCTAAAGTTACCGGAGAATGTCAAGTTTTTCCTTTGGCTTGTGCTTCATAATAGTCTTCCTACAAACCAGTTCAGAGCTTACCGACATATGTCCTCAGATTCTTCCTGCCATATTTGTGGAGCTGCTCTTTCTTTTCTTATGAGTCTATTCTTCCTCGCACACTCTTCGTGACTGTAAGGAAGCGATGACGGTCTGGAAAAATTTAAAGGTGGATAGTGATTCTTCCTTTTATGCCTCTAATATTTGGGACTGGCTCCATGCTAATATAGCGGGTCCTAACAATACTTTATTTGTGGTCTCTTGTTGGGTGATTTGGAAAGCTAGGAATATGGTAGTTTTTGAAGATACCAAGTGGAATTCTTGGCTCATCATTAGTAAGATTCGCTCCTTTTGTGACACTATCTCCCAAGCTTATGGCGCAACGGAGACTAAGAACAAGGTGAGGGAGGTGTCTTGGCTTCCTCCACATGAAAACTTCATCAAGTTGAATGTTGATGGTAGTTCCTTAGGGAATCCAGGGAGATCTGGTTTTTGAGGAGTTTTTCGCAACAATCTTGGGGAATGGCTGTCCGGTTTTTCTGGTTTCTGTGGTATGGTTACTAACCTGAAGGCAGAGCTCATGGCTATTTTTCGGGGTTTAGAGATGGCTTGGCACATAGGTTATAGAACTATTGTTTGTGAGTCTGATTCTACTGTGGCTATAGACATGGTTACAAAAGGGGTTCAAGCTTTCCACCCTTATGCTCCTCTTGTGAATCTCATTCGTACTATGGTTAATCGTCCTTGGGTTATCTGCTTCACTCACACTCTAAGGGAAGGAAACGAGTGCGCTGATTGGTTGGCAAAGAATGGTTCTATTTCAAACTCGTCTTTTGCTGTTTGGGAGAGTTGCCCTTTTCCTTTGTTCTCTAGTTTTCTAGCTGACGCTGTTGGTATAGCTAGAACTAGGCTGAGTTAGTTTTGCTTTTCTATTTTTTTTTTTTTTTTGCTTTCTGCCTGATCAAAAAAATAATTCCAAAGTGACGTTATAATTTATAATTTATCCAAATGGGTATCTTTAAATATAGGAATTCGGCGAACATTGAGGATTGATGATTTTTTATTCTTAAATTGATAACATTATAAAATATATATAAAAGTTAACAGAGAAAATCAAAAAGTTATATAACAACTTTTTATTTTATTCTTCTCATTTTAAAAATCCCTCAAATAAAAAGAATATTTACGAAATGATAAATTATCTCCCCCTTCTTTTTTCCTTCAAATTCTTTTATTTAGACGTATTATTAGAGCTCACTTCTTTGTCACATTAAGTATTGTGAACACCTAATTTTATCCAGGACATTTTGTAAATAAAAAAATAAAAAAAAAGTTCAACCTATTGGTCCATTGGTCCATGTGCCCATAATCCATTATTCTACCCATAACCCATTATCCAATCCAATTAGTCCATCAACCCATAACCTGACTCATTAACCCATAATTCATCCTATAAAAATTTTAGCACTCATCCAAAACAAACTTTATCACTCCTCCTAAACAAACTATAACTCAAACTTATCCTAAACCAACTCAAACACTCATCTTAAACAAACCCTATCACCTAGCCTAAACAAACCCATCCTAACTAAACCCCATCAATCAACCCAACACTCATCCTAAACAAATCTCAACACTCATCCTAAACCAATCCTAATTACACTTTAACTCAAACACCTTAACCTAATCATCTCCTATAAAAACCCATAACTCACACCTTACTTGGGACTTTTCACTTTTTGACCTTCAGCACACACTTTTAACCTTGACCTACAAATTTTAACATCCGCTAAAATACCTTTCCATCACCTCTCCTATACGAAACCGGCACCCACAAACTGCTCCTCACCGTGTCGCAAGCCATCCGTCACACCGCGCTACCCACAGCGCAGAAGCCGCCGCAGAAACAACATCACACTGCCGCACCGTGCGATCTGCAACCAGACCCGATTACCGGCGCTTCACCAACCCGAACCAGCCTAGCCACCGTCGCTGCTGTCCTTCATCCTCCTTGCTCTTTTGTTTTTTTTTCCTACAAATACCCAAAAAGAAAGAAGCATGATTCCCCCTTTTTTTGTCTTGTTTTTCGTAAGTCTGTTCTTTTGATTTCTGATAGTTTTTCTTTTTGTGTTGTTGTTTTAAATGAAATGGGCTTGTAATTAAATGGGCTAAGCTAAAAATATATATATTAAAAAAACAATAGTAAGACTACAAAGTAAAAATATAAAAATAATTATTTAAAAAAACGAAATGCGAAAAAGGCAAGATTAATCGAATTGTGACAAATGAGATGTTAATTTTAGAATGAATTCAGACATATTTTTTGATCATATGAAAAATAATCGACATGACAACTTAATGATTCGAATTATTTTTAAAAAATAAATTACTATTTAATAAAGATTCAAAATTCATTTTATTATTATTATTATTATTATTACTATTATTATTATTATTATTTTCTTCTTTTTTTTCTAGGTAATTTTAGATAAAAAAATCTCATTTAATAGTAATAAATTCAATAATCAAGTGGGTGACGCTCTCTACCGCGATTATTGGCGAGTTTCACCTATTCAAACCTTAATTTGAACAATGTAATGTAGCCTCATTAATTACGACAGCCCCACACATAATTCAAATTTTTATAAAAAAAAAACAAATATTTTCTTTAAATAAAATCAACCAACCCACACTTATTCTCTATAACTACGTGACTTTGAGCTTCTCATTGCACTGAATCACTACGCATGATATAAACTTTTATTTCGTCAAGCCAAAGTTTAATTTTTCACAAATTATTTATTTTTTTATATATTTCCTAAAAAAAACAAATATATTATGAGATTATTAAGTTTTAAATAACCAATTTAGGATAACCAAAGTGTTTTTTAAGACGGATGTATTAGGGGGCGAACAGTGAGGATAAGTCTCCACCATTCCCTATGCATAATCGACTCCCGAATCCAATTTAGTTCCAAAGACCATTTTCTAAAAGAATTTTTCAATTTTTCTTAATTTAAATAAAATTAGTGACGACTCTTAACTAATTTATTTTGTTCGTCGCTCCTGCCGCGATTACGGTCTCGACAAGTATGAAAGGAAAAATGTATAAAGTATAAATACTAGTGAAGCCCCAAGTAAGAATGACTAATTAAATCCATATGAAAATATTGTCGATATGAAGAATTGTTTCCTTCTTGTTCAATACTTTGTTCATATTTTTATTTTCCATTATTCGTTGATTTTTTTTTTGTGCAATTGATTGTAATATAATAATAGTGGAATTTTTAGTGCAGAGTCAAAAAGGGTTTCTAACAAAACATATATAGCATTACTTAAAACTATTCATAGTTTCACACCACATTTAAGAAAAAGCTAATTGAGATTAACGTAGAATAAAACAAGTTTAAACTAAAAAGCCAAAAAAAAAAAGAGCAGCATGTGGAAGACATGGATATATTGCATATTATGTGTGAAATATTTTAGGGAACATATTAAATATAGTTGGGCTTACGCCCCTTGTTTCTACAACAATATTATATATATATATATATATATATATATATATATATATATATATATATATATATATATATATATATATATATTATATATATAACTATATATATATATATATATATATATAATATATATATATATATAAGATTTATTAAGAGTATTCAACTTCGTTTAAATCAATTTTGAAGTAAAAAAATCGGCCATTCGAGTCAACTAAATTATTCTCTTCACGTTGATACTCAAATTTTTTAAATAAATATAAAAATTAATTTTATACTATTTTCTTTCTGTGAGTTAGTCAAGTATAAACTCAATTGGTTAGAAAAATAATAAAGAGATTAATTCAAGACTAATGTTAAAATGATTGGCAAAATTGAAATATGTGAATGGATGGATAATAGTTGGGAGATGATCGAATAAATTCTTTATTTATGAAATTTATTATTTATATTACTTTTTTTTTTCAGTAAACATGATTTATTTTCGTCCTTTCAAAAATATATGTAACATTATATTTTTTTTCCATATATCACTAAATAAGTTATGTCAAAGTAATCTTTTAATAAAAGGAATAAGGAAGACACATACACTTGTTCTGAGTCTTTTTTTCTTAAGAGTACAGGAGCATAAGGCTAATGTCTTCCTTTTTTGGTGACAATCTTGTCATCTCGTTTTCTTTTGTTTTTGTATATATATTTTCTAATAATTTGTTTAGAATTGTTAGATCGATATCTTGAATTTAATTGTTTAAATACACTTCTCTCAACGAGAATAGTATTAGACCAATTTGATATTGTAAGCATTTGTTTATTTTTCTTCTATTTGGATACCATATATATATTTGAAAGAGATTCAAATCACATGTCTCATTTTATTCTCCCAAATCCAGTCCCCCCATAATCAAAATTTGCCAACTATAAAAAAATGACATTTCATATCTTTTAAAGTCTGTTTACTCATTTAACGTTATGGGTCATTCAATTCCACAATGAATTAGCCAATCTTCATCAATGTTGTTCCTCTTCAATTGCGTGTCCAGCGACTTGGGGCCAAATTCATCTATATATACCATCATGATTGCTATGTCACTTGATGTTTCTCGTAGAAGCCATGGTACTGGACCACTTGAGGATAAACCGTTTGGCGGGGGATGGATTTGGGTCACTGAGTCAGAGTGGTCATGGACGACCTTGACGGCATAAACGATGCCATCGTCGCCATGATCAAGAACGCAAAGCTTCTCGACTTCAACGGAAGAGATGGTGTCATCAGTGGCAACGGTGGAAAGTTTGGAGGTGGAAGTGGGGGAAGCGGGAAGGAGAAACGAAGGTGCCACTCAGAGGGATTAATTTAGGAAAAGAAGGTGGAGGTTGAGGGAGCGATGACATCTGCATTGGACAGTTTGGTGGTGGCAGATGACTGACTGCCACTAGTTAGTTGAGTAATTTTTAAGTAGTATGATTTATTATAAAATTTATATTATTATTTAATATATATATAAGATAATAAAATTATTATAAATTTATATTAATTATTAATAATATTTTTATATATATTAAATAATAATTTAAATATTTAAATAATAATATAATAAATCATATTTATTTAAAAAATTTCATTACTTAAAATTATT
This sequence comes from Ormosia emarginata, assembly GCA_029884605.1. Lineage (NCBI taxonomy): Eukaryota > Viridiplantae > Streptophyta > Magnoliopsida > Fabales > Fabaceae > Ormosia > Ormosia emarginata. Next base: position 23,806,544 of record JAQQTP010000089.1, on the reverse strand, counting down.
AGAGCCAATCTGCTTTGAAAGAATAAAAGTGCATAGGTTCAACGTCGTTACGGCGTTAAAACTCTAACAATTTTTAAAGAAGATGATGTGTCATTTCTTTGTAGTTAGTAAGTTTCAATTGATAGAAAGATATTGAAACAAGAAAATGAGACTAGTGATTTGAATATCAATTTAATATATTTATAAATAGAAAATGAACGTGGTATAGCATATATATTTTAAAGATAGAATGGCCTTTTTTGTTATATGTGCGGGATGTAGGCAATAATAAGTGTTTATATCCTGATGATCAACTTTTGAATAGCTATGTTTTGAAGAATGAGAATAGAAGAAGTAGTAAAAAATAAAATGGCAAACTCGTCAAACTTATTAAAGTGTGTTTAGTAGTAATTTACAAGGGTAGATTGGAATGGTAAGTAAAGACTAAGAGTCATTTTTTAATTATTTAAAATCTTAATTTTTTATTCCCTTATATTAGGAGTTGAATTAAGAAAAAAACGCATGAATTTTATTTCATTCTCTTATTAAATTTATTAAACAATTAAATAATAAAATAAAGTGTTATGTTATATTCTATTAAAATCACATCCTTACATCCTCTTTCAATCTTCCAAACATGTACTTAGATTTTCAAAGTTAAATAATTCTTAATTACTTAATTAGTTATCATAGCGTCTCCACGTAACACTTACAGTTCTATGAATCCGGATTATCTATAGCAGGATGTTATCTAGCAGCACTCTCTAACAACATCTGAATTTTTTATTTTTTTATCTAACAGTCAATATTAAAAAATATTAATTTAATATTAAAAAATAAAAATATTAATCGTTAAATAAAAAGTAAAAAATCTAAATACTGTTAAAGGATACTGCTAGCCAACACCTACTGAAAAGAATCCGGATCCACCTCTATAGACCAGGAAATCCTGCGGACGGAACACCTACGCACAACAAACGCGATCCCCGACGTGTAGCTCTACCATGCACCATATACACCAGCAACACAAAGCCAAATTAACCACGGGTCGTACGCTTGCAAATCTTAACAACCGACAATAGCATCAAACCATATGTTGCCATTTACATGCGAGAAAATAATTAAATAAATAAGAGCACAAGTGAAGAGTTTGGATTTTGTCTTGTAATCTTGTTATTTTAGGCCTCTCGTTAAATATATATTAATTAAAAACACGTTCATATGCAAATATTGTGCTTGAACTTGAAGTCTTATAATATATGAACGCATAACTATACATAAATGTGAAGGCTTAATATAATAATAAATAAAAAATGCTTGGAACGAATTAACGCAACGAAACCATGAAGATTCAAAGTTCGTTGGAGTTTTGGACACCATATAACAACAATAGAACAACTGAACAACATATTCACATAACATATATGGTTTAGTCAACATCATAGAGATGGTAGATCACTATTTAAGGAGTGAACAAAACTTTGACTCTAATTATTTTCTTTTAATCTTTTTTTTAATTTATTTAATTATTTTTTATATATCTATTAATTCAATTAAGTGAAATTGAATGTAACAAATGAAGGATGATTAAAAGAGCCAGAGAAAAATGATTAAAGCCAAAAAAATTTATTAAGGGAAAGCAATCGCCATCTAGCTTTTCATTTTGCGCCAAGTAATTACCAAAAGCAGGTGTTATGTGATCATCGATATCTATGACTATGTAATTCAAATATAAACTAAGGCCAAATTTTTTAAAGCATGTATGGATACGGTGACGCACTGTTGTTAACCAGCTCCCCACAACGTTGATAATTAATGTATCCATAACTTACACTGTTGATAATGTTTCCAGCTACGAAACGGAAAGGAAAACCATAATTAGCTTTTTAAAATAGCGTTCATATTTTATGATGTAGAAAAGAAAATGCACCTCTCACAATCGCAATTATTTCTGATGAACTTTTTTAATTCCACCGAATACAAGGAGAGTTGGATATACATGTCCTCTAGACGCCAAACAAGGAGACAATATAATAAGTTATTTGTATTACGCAATTTTCTTTATTACTTATTGGTAAGCTCTTATGAAATCCTTCTGTATGTATATACGTACATATCAGAAACAGATTATTAAAATGGCTCTTCTTTTCTAGACGGTTCTTTGTGTGCGTAGAAAAAGGGCCACCATGTGTACAGTCAAGCACAAGGAATTCACCATTAGCAAGCAATATTAATTTAAGTGACATCAGTGTGCAGCCTTTCTTTTTCTTTTTTTTTTAGTTTCTCTGCAGGTTATAACTTGTAAAACTGGAGCAAACAATCGTCTGAGATCTCTGTATGAGAATATAATCATAGGCTGATCTTAGTGTATATATATTTTTTTAAATTTTATATTTTTAAAAAATTTTATTTACTTTATTATTTTATTTAAGATTTTATTAGTATATGTAATTGTTTCTTTTTGTTAATAAAGTAGTATACTAGTTATTCACATATTTTTTTTATATTAATGAAATTGTTATAGATACAATTTTTATTAACACATATAAAAAGATTCATATATTTTATTATTTGTTTTATTAATAGAGTAAGTAATTTTTTTCTTTGATATTTTTTGAGATAAAATTTTCTTATTACATTGATGAAAATTTGAGATCATTGGAAGTTGTAGTTTTTTTTTTCTTGTTTACCAAAAGTTTAGGGTTATTGGAGGCTCTCTCCATTCATAGGCCAAGACAAACTATTAATTTCAGCGATGATTTTTTATTGTGGGATTACAAATCCCAAGTTATGTTCTTATCAGAAATAGAATGTCAATCAAATGAGTTAATCTTGTTGGTGTTGTATGTTTAGTTTTACAATAAAGTAAATAGTCACTTTAATATTTGAATATTTTGAGAAATAACACTTTAATTCATATAAAAAAAAAGAAACACTTTAGTCCTTCATAATTTATAAAAAAATACTTTAGTCCCTAAAAATAATTAATGTAATAAGGTTTTAAAATTTTCAAAGACCAAAATGTATGTTTTTTTTATTGTAAAGATTAAAGTGTTATTGTTCAAAATATTCAGAAACTAAAGTAATTATTTATTTTTAAAATATAATAATAGAGTTCAAATATAAAATAATCTATAATAATTATTTAAAACTTGATGTAATCTAAGAATGCATAAATAAATATGAAAAATATATTATTGTTTTGGCCACCCAAAATATTTCTTCAAGATCCGCCATGGAATATAACAATATTTTATTCCTTAAAAAGACAGAAGGAAAAAAAAAACTAAAATAGCAATTGACTTGTAAATTATACAATGTTAGATGCAGGGTTGATGAATTTTGGCACCTGATTTTCAAAGACTTTTGAATACATGGCCACGGATGCTAAAGCCGAAGCAGCAACTTGCAGCTTGCTTGTTGACAAAAGCAAGAGTAGGGCATCGCTGACTTCAATTGTGAAAGAAGGAAGGACACCTGTCACGGTTGCTATGCCTACTCGTTTGAAAGGTCTCTATTCAAGGAAAATTGGCCGCTTATAGGTAGACATGTGTTCAAGAAGTGACACATCATCCATTTAAATAGAGAAGGAAGAGGGAAGTTCTTATATATTTCCAAATCATGAAAAAGTTATCTACATGTACCATTTACACTTTAGATATGTGGGTTTTCATTCCCTCTACTTTATAATATTTTTAATGTTATAATTGATGAGTTGTTATACAATGAAATGTTCATAGTAAGAACTTTTTTACTAAGAGGGTATCTAACAATTTTTCATAAAGGAAAGAAAAAAACCAAAATTTTGAGAATTAACAAAACAACCAAAAACAAATACTACCTAGTTAAGTAATATGCCATGTACACCATGAAGAATATAGGACTGGATTTCCATGTAGAAGCCCTTATCATTGCTTTTAGTGTTAAACAAATTTTATGGTGATATGTTTTGCGTCATAAATCTTATGGTGTAACAGTTTCATTTTGTTGCTCAGTTCAAAACATGCGATTTGTTTTGTTTGCTTAAATATTTATTAAATTTAAATTTAGTTTATTTATTTAAAAATATATATAAATATAAATAATTTCATTTAATATTTTGAATTTAATTTTATTTACTGATAATTTAAAAAGACTTTATATGTTGTCCTTTCAGATGAATATATGGTGTCGTTGATATGAAAAGTAGTATTTTAATTAGGCTTAAACATGTCTTTTAGTCCATAAAATATAATATTTTTTGGTTTTGGTTTCTTTAATTTTTTTTTAAAAATTTTGATCTCTTTAATTATTATTTTTAATTATAGTCTCTATTATTAGTGAGATTCTGTTAATTGTTTACGTAGCAAATGAATGTCTCATTCAGTAATATCACATATTAGTGACTCTATTTGTTATATAAACATTTAATAGATGTTCACTAATAACAAAAATTAAAAAAAAATTAGAGAGATCAAAATTAAAAAATAATAGATTTTCACTAACCAAAAACGTATTTAAGCCTTTTAGTTATTATTATGGTGTGTTATCTTTTTTCTTTCCTTATGATAGTATAAAGTAATTTAGTAAATCAAACTTAGACTCAAATTATTTTGTATCGAATTGCATATGAAATTCAAGTGAAAAAAAAAATTGCATATGAAATTTGTGCAAGGAAAAGTGATAAGTGAGCGCTTTGTTGATGCAACATGATGTGGCTAAAGAATATATAAAGGTTTGTAGATAATTTTGTTTTTTTAAATTGAAAGATAAATACAAATGAGGATAGAGGGCTTGTGACTTAAGTGTGGCATAATTCTGAACCTTGATAGCTAACGTCAAACACATGCCTCAGTATCTCATTGGTGGCGAAATTCAAAATCATAGCCAGAAAGAAGAAAAATGAAAACCCACATTGAAGCAATATAACGAAAGCGAAACAGCAGAACACATTTTCTCCAAATGTTGATAAGGGGACTTAACAACCGTACCTTCCATTATTCCCTTCCCCGCAATACATCAAAACAAAGGTCAAACTAAAAAGTTCAAATCATCATTTTCTCAATGTGATCCCCGTCACAAGTTTTACAATGAAAAAAGTCAGCTCCCTTCCATGTCTTTATCCCTTTTAAATGTTAATGACCCTGTCTTGTCCTTCTTACATCACTTGCGATGGTACATTAAAAGTGCTAGTGCCCCATACGTATGTGGTATATGTGTACATCTAGACAGAATACTGTAAATTCTATTTATGCATGTGCTTCCTTTTTGTTCAATTCCAATCTTTTTAAATCTTTTTTTGTAATATCTACTGTAAAAAAAGTCAGAGCAGTCTTGGATCTATGTCATGATTGAACATGACTCATTACAAGATCTCAACTCCCTGAGTCATGATTAAAGATTGAACACACATTGAGAAACATAACTTAGTGTGTGTTTGGATTGTAGTTGGGAATTCCAAAAGTGAGTTAGGATGCCTTGAACGTAGTGTAATGTTGTTTGAGTTGTTTTTTCTCACCGGTTGAACAACATCTTTCTTTTTCAAAAGTAAGTTAGGATCAAAGAACATTTTTTTACTTTTGTGTTGGTTAGTACTAAAATAATCTTTTCAAACTCACTTTTTGAAACAAAAGTTCCCAAACATAAATTAGTTACTGCAAACTCACTTTCAATCAAACTTAAGTTTACAAACACACTTTCAACCAAACTTAAGTTTACCAACTGCAATCCAAACACACACTTATTTTTAATGTGCGTGGCACGCGGGTCAATTTCAATCTTTATTGAAACAAGTATTATCAACTATGAATTATACAATCAAAATTAGTCATTACATTCTTTTATAAAAATGAGACATTATTTCCATTTTTGTTAGTATATCAATGTATGGTGTGAATCGTTATGCAATGTACTATATATTTATGTATGTCTTGCATACGTATAGTTAATACATACGATCGTGTATAGCATCATTGAGGGAGACATGTGGCATACGGCCGGCGCCAAATCCTTCTGACTTTAAACTCCTAGCCCTGCTTTCTTGTGCTACAAAAACACAGGTCGTCTAAGCCATTACGACCAACAACAAAAGTTCACTTTCGTGTTTAGAGCCCTCTTTCTATCTTTTGTAACAAGATGCAGGGCCACCTCGGGACTTTTTAGCTACCCTTCTGGCTTTTAGGAATCATCCACCGTACTTTACTACTACTACTCATCTACAATTCGAAAATGGGAAGAGTTCCTTGCTGTGACAAGAATGGACTCAAGAAGGGTCCATGGACACCTGAAGAAGATCTTAAGCTCACCAACTACATTCAGACTCATGGAGCAGGCAATTGGCGAGCCCTCCCAAAGAATGCCGGTACCTGTTGTTTCCTTCTTTTCTTCTCTATAGCCTTCCCTAACTCACTGTTTGTCATTATATATCGCTCTCTTCTTCTGGCTACTCATGATTAACATGTTGGGTTGATATTATTTACAGGTCTGCAAAGATGTGGCAAGAGTTGCCGCCTTCGATGGACAAATTACCTGAGACCTGATATCAAGAGAGGAAGATTCTCCTTTGAAGAAGAAGAGACTATTATTCAGTTGCATAGTCTCTTGGGAAACAAGTACGTCTATGATTTTCCTCCATTTATCTCCTGAAAAACTTTTAATATTAAATAATGGTCTTATATATATTCTAATCTATCTGGTTTTTCCTGGCATATATATTTAGATGGTCGGCTATAGCAGCTAGGTTGCCAGGAAGAACTGACAATGAAATAAAGAACTACTGGAACACTCACATAAGGAAGAGGCTGCTTCGAATGGGAATTGACCCAGTTACTCACGCACCACGCCTTGACCTACTTGACATCTCCTCCATTCTAAGGTCAGTGTTGGGGAACCCCTCGCTTTTAAATCTGCAAGGCCTATTGGGTGCACAAGTCTTGATGAACCCTGACTTATTAAAGCTGGTTGCCACTGCCTCTCTTTTATCCATGAAGAATGAGAACACAGATTTGGCTTCACAGAATCCACAGCAAATCCAAGCTGGGAATTGTCAAGTACAAAGCCAAGTTTCCCCACCACTAGAGTTTACTCAGTTTCAGACGCCAACTCAAACCACCAATGTGGAAGGCTTCTCGGATAAAATGGCAAACTTGAGCTGTTCAAGTTCCCCACGGAATTCAACTCCTTCCTATCTGGACGAGAACCTTATTATGCAACAAAATCAAGTTGATTTGTTAGGGAACCAGGCTTTGGTCCACTCCCTACATGATGCAAACCAAAACATGGGCTATGACTCGGTTCTATCTACGCCTCTATCGAGCCCAAACCAGTTGAATTCATCATCCACGTATGTGAATAGGAGCACGGAGGAAGAGAGGGATAGCTATTGCAGCGACTTGTTCAACTTCGAAATTCCAGAGAGTTTGGACATTAGTGACTTCTTGTAAATATATACAAGTTCACTTTTGTAATCTGCTAGTTAGTTTGCTTTTACTAATTAAGGCGTTTGTCTTTCAGGTTTTTTTTTTTTTTTTTAATTTGGGCTATGCAGAATTTTTGTAATCTGGTTGTTTCTTCATTGTTGATTTTTGTTTTCCAGTTGTTGATATTTTTTGTTGATAACAGGAATTCTTTGTGTCTTTTACTGGTATCTTTTGAAAATTTCCTCTAGTTGAATTTTTGTTGTAACATTTTGCTGATTACACTCCTTACGATTTTTATTTCGGTAAAATTACACTCCTTAACATGTTATTATATTAAAATCCAAGTTCCAGCACCTAAAAGAAGTTCCCATGGGATCGTGTGCAAGATTAAACTGAAAACAAATTAAAACAATGAAATTAAGAATGTTGTTACAGCTTTAATTCATGTAAAGTTCAATAATAATTGCAAAAAATATATGAAGAAGAGCATGCTGCTATCCTTCATATATGATACATTATGGTTGCCAGGTTGATTCGTTGTTGTTGCTTTCCAAAATCAAAATAAAATCAACTAGAGAATTAACTTAATTAATTGGATGTGAATATGGAACTTCATTCTTCTTGGTATTGCGATGTCCTTGACTTGTTTGCTCGTAGTGATAACATGCAAAGTGGTGTTTTATTGTGATATGGCAGCAACCGTGGACTATTGGACTCGCTCAAATTGTTATATATAACAACAAAGTTTTCCTTTACTGTTTTCCGGTTATGCCTTAACTTTTGTAACATACGTATGTGTTAGTTTGGATAAAAAAAACAATTGAGTACGATTGTAAGCGAGTTATGCATGAAGAGTATCAAAGTTCACACTGTAGAGAAAAAAAAATTATTGAGAGAATTTTTTAGTAATGTTTTTAAAATTAGTTCAACCAAACTAGTTGAATCGTGAACTAAACATATAAATTGGTTTTAATATATTTAAAAAATTGAATAAGTAGTTGAACTGTAAAAAAACTAGTAAAAAAATAGGAAAATTAGTGAAAGTCAATAAATTAATCGGTTGAATTATTCAATTAAACCAATTAATATTTAATTTAATCTTTAAATGAATTTTTAAAAAATAAAAAAAACTTATATAATTATAATATTAACAATTTACTCACCAATTGAATCGATTAAATCATAAATCGTTTATTTTACTAGTTCAACGATTCAACTAAGTTTAAAAACACTACTTTCTATTGTTCAAAAAATAAGTTTCATAGTAATATATACCAGGATATCACAAAATTGTATTTGGTGTTTTCAAAAAATAGCATTCCTCAAAAGCCTTTCAATATATATTTATATTTTAGCTCTCATAATATTTAGTTAATATTAATTATTTCTAAGAAAAATAATAATCTAACAGATTAAAAATTTTCAATTAAATGTATCAACTTTTATATTTTAGCTCTCATAATATTCAGGTTAGTATTAATGTATTACTAAGAAAAAAAATAATTCTATTTTTAGATTAAATGTATCAACAATGATATTCTTACATCTAATAGTGTTTACACCTATTTCTACACACGTTACTGTTTATGGGACTCACCCGTGAACAGTGTCAAATCATGTTTTTGTTTTTGTTTTTAGTATATGTTCATTAATCAACTTTTCTACGTAATTAACTACTTTTTTGTTCTTCATTAATCAACTTTTTTCACGAGTATAGAAACAAAGTTGGTTAATGAATAACAAAAACATGGTTAATGACCTATAAAAGTTAATTAATGACACAAGATTTTACTACATGGTTTCTATGCTCGTGAAAAACTTTAGTTAACGAAGAACAAAAAAGTGATTAACGACGTAGAGAAATTAATTAATAAATATATACTAAAAAAAAGACAAAAAAATAATTTTGATACTGTTCACAAGGTGGGACTCATAAACAGTATCCAATGTTAAAAATGGTGTAATGCTGTTTACAGTAAGATGATATTTTTCCTAAATGTATCGCACATATAAGAGTCACATGACCTTAAGTGTACAGAGGAGGTTGGTGAATTAATCCCTCATATTTAGGTTGTTAGTAGATACAGAACATACTCCGTTTCACTTTTTGACGTGCATTGATGACTTTATGTTAAGGGGTTATAATGCACCTAAAAACTTGTGGTGCATCAAGTTATTATGCGTTGACTAAATTATTAAAAAAAAAACAATGTCATGGATGGAATATGGGCAACCTGCTAAACAGATCATGCAATATGATGTTAAATTACAAACATAGACACCATTTTAAAACTAATTTCATTTGGAATATAATTGATAAAATCAAAGTGTACTGGATTTGAGAAGGCTTCAATTCAAGCATGCGTTTGGTGCACCCAAATTCCTTTCAAAAGGCTTGTACCATGCGATAGGTCCATCGAACTGGCATCTGTTTCACAATTTGTTTTCAACCTTCATATGGATGTTTTCGAGTTTTCCATTCAGAAGCAGCAAAAATGAGATAAACAAAGAAAGAGTTGGAGTGATGGCTCGGCCGACGAAGGAGGTGTTAAATTGAATATTGGTAATTAATATTAAAAAGAGATGTTATAATCACACCATCTTAATATTTATAAGAAATTTTTATTTAAATTTAAAACACTTAAGTTGAATATATTAGACAAATCAATATTTAATATTTTTATAAAATTTTATATTTTTAATTATATAATATAAAATTTTATAAAAATATAAAATGTTAATTCACTTTATACACCAAATTAAATATTCTAAATTTATATAAAAATATCTTGATATCTATAACCAAATATAGTTTCATTCACTATTCCACCCAACACTTAACATGGCTGCCCTTATACTGAAAAAGAATTAAACAACTAAATGAAGAAGGATTAAACAAATAACACCCATAGAAGAAGGATTATAGCAATACCCACAAACCTCAATAACTAAACCACTAATAAAAAAAATTATTTTATTCTAATTCTAATATAAATCCCTTACTCAGATATTCACTTCCAATCAAAACATCTCATAACTCAACCAGTGTTGGACACAACGAAAATCACTGAAATCACCATTCACACATATGAACAAGCATATTCAAAGACTCTCTTCACCAAAAAATAAAAATATATTCAAAGACTCTAATTTTACAATTACCCAATTCTCATAATCCATCTCCACCTATATTTTACCATCCAACCGAATAGTAAGAAATACACAAAAAAGACAGCCTTCCACTCCACTAGTGCCCAATCGCCTCCCACCACCTGTTGAACCACTGACTAACTCCAACTTCACCTAACTCTCCCCCTGCACGGACGCCCTACGCGATAAGTGACATTTTGCCCCATAATGCTTTCACAACCTCGTGGTGGCCGATCTGAGTTTTCACAGCACTATAATGTTTAGGTTTCAATCTCTCTTTACCTTTGAAGTCAATGTGACAACAATTTTGGTTGAAATATCTTTGGCGTTTGTGGGTTTTGTTACAGTTAAAATAATTGGCAAATAAATACAGGGGCTAAGATAGTAGTTGTGTATTCAAATAAAATATTCAAGAAAAGAGAACTAATTTGTTAGAGCAGGTAATTTCAAGGTGCAAATCCATGCACCCAAACTCATTTGGGTCGAGTTTGGGTGCATATTAGAAGCCTCCTTATGTCAAGTGATTGTTGGGCTTGAAAGTAAACTTAGTTGCTGAAGCTTCGGTTGAAGCATATTACGCACCAAGGAAAAGTTTAATTTACTCATAAAACTGTTAGAGCATTTATGCTCCAAGCATCTTGAGTCATTGATTCTAATATAAAATTGATTAACAGTCTAAAATGATTATTTGGTGCTTACATAATAAGTAAATCTTTAAAGATATCAACTTAATTCAAATTATTAATCATCACAACTTGTATAAAAATTACCACTTATTTGATTATCACGTGAATTATTTTTATTTATTATTGGATAACATATGAATAGTGAAAAATGATAATTTAAATTTATTATATAAAAATTTCAGTTCAAGTCATTTATCATCATTACTTATATAAAAATCACCATTTATTTTTGCCTTGATCACCACTTAATAGCTTTAATATACATTAATTCATCATCTAGTAACTTATAATTAGTATCAAATGATGATTTAAGCTTATTATATAGTGATTTAAGTTCAAATTATTAATTATTATTATTTATACAAAAATTATCATTTATTTTTTCTTTGTCATTACTTAGTAATTTTCATGTGTATTAATTTATGATATGGTGACTCATAATCTAATGATCTATGATTAATGTCAAATGATGATTTAAGTTTATTATGTGATGATTTGAGTTCAAATTATTAATAACCACTACTTATACATAAATTATCATTTATTTTTCTCATTAATCAGTAATTTTCTCTCCACCATAACATAAAAACGTAAAAAAAAAAAGTGGTTAACAAAAAGTGACTTACTATTACAGGTTGGTCTTCGAGAACATCCATGCTCTAAAGCTAATTAGAAATACATTAAACGGTGTATTGGTCTTAAGAGCATCCATGCTTCAAAGCTAATTAGGAATACATTAAACGGCGCCTACGCACCAAATACGTGGAGTGACATCAGCTCAAGATTTTGAGGCCTCGAGAGAACAAATGTTTTCCCTTCTTTTTTTTGGGTGGGGGCGGTTACAGAGTGTTGATCCCTTTAAACAATAGTATGACTGCAGATCCTGAAAGAGTAACCTTGCGCACATCTTTGTTCTATCCCACTAGCTAATTAATGCATTGGTCTATTTATACTTCTATAGTTATCTGAAGATGTGCCTTTTGGATGCATTGGCTGTGTTATTTGGGTGAAATTTATTGGTATTTTTAATTGTTTATTGATACCTTTTTATTAATTAATTTTAATTTTAATTTTTTTATCAAATTATTAGTTATTAATGAAGAGTATAGATAAATCATTGAGTGTGTCAATAATCTTCAGGAAGGTAGGATGAAATAACACCCACGTTAGGAGGAGGATGCTTCAAATGGGATTTTTTTTTTTATTTCAATGGGAATATTTGATCCAATTCCCGTTAGATATATCCTCAATTCTCATGTCAACACAGAGCAATCGATCCTTTCAGATTGAATCTGCTATTGATAGGCTTATTACATGCCTAAAGTGTTGATGAAAGACAGCCCAGACTTGGTTTATCAGCAATTCAGCATGCAATAAATCCTAGTCGTCCCACCATTACAATCTAGTTATTTTCAGACACCCAAGTCAAGCCAATATGTGTGGAAGGCTTCTCGTCTATATTAAAATTATTACTTTGAAACAATACATGATTAACTCCTTACCAAGGAACATTTTGCTAACATTTATCATCTTCATGTTATCTTTCTCCTCATTTTCTTGTTTTTTCTCTATCTTCTACCGCCCAAAGGAAGAAGACGCCAGGGAAGCTGTCATTTGAAAGCTCAAGGTTTGACATTACTGATTGAGAACCGAAAAGTGTGCCCTTACATGGCACTTCTTTTTGTGCTTTATAATCATAATATTCAATCAACAATTAGAGAACCACACAAAACGTACAGGACCTTATTTTATTCCACGGTTAGGTCGGAAAGGAACCTTCACCACGTTAACCCCTTCTACTTTCAGAAGCAGACCAAGTTGTTGACCATATGTGTTCATTTATGCAATTTTTCTTGGACATGATTAAATCGCAACATTTACTTCTAGTACAAATTGGTTTACATTTTCCTTTTTATTTTTTATGTATAACTAATACTATTTGAATATATTATTCTTGTCTCAATTTCCATCTATTTGAACTATACTGGTTGCACCAACAAAGGTTGGTTGTGTGAATGAGTTGCGCTCTTTGATCAAAGTTTAAAATGTGGAAAAGGTAATTATTGAAAATATCTCTTAGTCGTGATAATGTCTGAGATAAGGGTATTTAAAACTGAATTAATTTAATCAAAATTGAAAAATAAAAAATCAAACAAACCAAAAAAATTAATTACATTAGATTAGATTTTATATTCGAATTTAAAAATCAATCCAATCCAAATAAAAAAAAATTATATATGTATATTGTAAAAATTATTATATTGTTTATACTTAATTAAGAACTTTTTTATTATACATCAACCCAAACTTAATTTATTATCTTGGATTTGAACATGTATATATAAGAGGATTATCAATTAATTTGTACTTATATTTTGGATTTGAATTTGTATTTTAATGAATTAGTTTGAACTAATATTTATTATTATTTGATGAGTTAATTTATACTTGTATTTGATGTTGTTTGATAAATTTAAATTATTTATTTTGATAAATTTATGTATTAAAAAGATTATAATAAAAATTGAAAAAATCGATTCAATCTAAACTAATTTAAATTAGATTAGAATGAATCAGATTTACATTTTAGACAAAATCGATCAGATAATAACATAAGAAAACCAATAAGATTGGATCTGTTGATTTTTTTCTTTAAATTGATCTAATCTAATTCACAAACACTCTTTGTCCAAAGGATTAGTCTCACAACAATGACAATGAGATATCTTGATCAAAGACAAAAAAAAATAACAAATAACTAAGCTGGTTGCACTTCATTAATTTCTCCATAACATTTATTATGTAACTCATGAAAGGTGGATTTTTTTTCCTTAACCGCAACAACACCAGTACTCTTACCAGCACTTTTTTTTTTTAATAATGATATTTGCACATAAAGATTTCTATATTATTCCTACATCACTTACTTTTTAGATAATAAAATAAAAAAAAACACATATTTCAATACACTCTCTTACTATCTTTCTTTACACAAACAAGCAAAGTGTAAAAATGATCAATTATGATACTTTTATCATAAATAATGTATACACTCATTTTTACACCTCATCTAATATCATTCATCATACTTATTTTTTTTATCATTTTCTCTCTCTCAATCACATACCCTTAAAAAGAGTATATACAGTGCCTACACTTCTAAAAGAGGTGTAAGACCATCATTTTCCAAAAATGATATAAAAATTTTGATGTGCAAATATCATTACTCTTTATTTTTATTTATTTTATTTTGTTGAATTACCCTCACATTCTTTTTTTTTTCTTTTTTGAGTTAATTACCCTTACATTATCTATATATCTTACACAAGTCCTCTCTCTTTGTAAAAATGCCTTTTTTTTTATCAGTTTCAATTAGTTCTTCAATGGTAATGGACCGTGCTGGTCCAACCTAAAACTGCCTTGCTTAAAGCTTGGCCCATCATTCATGATAGTCAAGCTTGTGGGTTGCAAACCATACTGATCTGACCTACAACTGACCTGCTTAAAGTTTGGCACTCTTCTATAGATGACCCAAGTTAGGGGCTGTGAATCATAATAAGTTGACCACGAGCCCGACTGGTCGATTTTTTTGTTCAACGCAATGAGGACTTCTATAGTCTAAACTAACTCTTGTCAACTCAATATAACTTGGCCCGAGCTATCATTGGCTTGTAATAAGAACATGGTCGGCGTCCTATGCCTAACCAACGTGACCTAAAATCAACACCCCAACGATGGCTAATAATAGTCTTATACTTAATCACTATCATTGCTAGGATGGAACCAAGCTGGACATGCTAAAGTCTCATCCAATGTACCTCATCCTAAGCGCTCTTTAAAAATAGATTGTGTCACTTAAACTAGGCATGTTCCGCTTTGAAACCCTAAAATTTTGAGCTAACTAACTTAATATTCGATCCTAACTTTCATTTAATCAACCTAAGTCTACGGTTGTCCTTGTCGCGACCTTCTTCTTAAATCTTCAGTGAGCCTTCATAATCCATCGACCTAAGTCTTGGTCACCGTCTAGAACAGGTCACATTTGAGTTTGAAACATTGGTCCAAATTTATACACTGTAGATTTAACCATTTATAATGTTAATGGATGAGATCTGTGACCGGGAACCCTTATTACAGATAAGGAAGAAGTTGTCTAAATTACTAAGTGAGTAGTCCTTATAAAATATCGTAATTTTTTTGTTGCACCGTCTTCATTTCCACCTTTGTACATTTCCTTCTTGATGTTTCCTTGGTTTGTCCTGTTTGTTCCTCAGAAATCGGCAAGCACCCAGTTGCCAAATGCCAATAAGACTTTTCGGCCAGATGAAGAGGTACACGAGTTGAACGTCATAAAAACTCATTTTCAGCACATCAACAAGCCTGTTGTTAAGAGAATTCATGTATGTCAAAGTTTCAAGCATTTTATTTTTTTTCACTTCCCATGTTTCTTCCTCAGTTTTCTACTCTGTTTTGGACCATAATGTCCTGTTAAGGGAGGATTTTCAGCTATGGACCTTGTATGGGGAATTATGTCTTGAAGGAACAATTCCAATTAGTAGAATAACAGAACAAGATATGTTAAGGGCAAGCTCTGTTAGCAAATTTGGAAGAAAAATAAGAAGACGTGTTAATTCTATTATAAGGAGGCGGAAGAGGCGGCGGCAGGCGGTGGGCACCTATGTGGTGCACGTTGTGAAGATCCGTAAAAAGGAGGAGAAGCTAATAGGCAGGGGGAGGGATCCATTTCCCAGCGTATCCTAGAGACTCAAAGATCAACTCTCAAACACACTCTCTCTCACCCTTCAACACTTCTTCCCCGTGGAATCATCCTCCTATGGATTGAACTCAATGAAAATTTGTTGGCAAATATTAGTTGTGCTTGCACATCATTCTTGGGCAATGTCACGTTTTACATCATTTTTATGTGTATAGTAATTAATTTATGTGCCACGCCAATCTCATTTTGTGGTCAATATTGTACAAGTATATTAAAAGTTATGCAAAAATGATTTTGTGATATGCAAATATAAATGCTTGCTAATGCCCAAAAAGTCAAATTTTTTTTTTGTTTTTTCTTTTGGGTTAGTAGTGAAGCGGATCTATGTAAGTCGTCAAAACTAATCCGAAAATTAGTCTTTTGTGTGCACCAGAAAATATGAGCCCAACTGGGTTCCTTTTGTTTTGACCAAACTCATGAAGAAAGCCCAAATATATAATAATTTCCACCAATTTTTTTTATTTTTTATTTTTAAAACAGCACACCCGTCAATTTGTGCTATGTATTGAGAGAAAAAAATTTTTATCCAAACATTTAAAAATTATTCATGTTTATTATTATTATATATATATATTTTTTGCTTATTCATCACATAAAGTAAAAATATAAAATAAAATTATAAGCCTAATTAAACAGTAAATTTAATAAATTATATTTAATGTTCTCCCAAGTCACTCCACTATATATTTAGTTATTTATTTATTTCTCTTCTTACCACTTTGATTTTAAAACATTTACACGTACATCAGTGTTTGCTTACGTCTAGTATAATATAAGAGAATGTAAAAATGGAGACACAGACAATACGAGCCTGTCACCCGTTGCTGCTCTCCATCAGGCGATGCATTGGAAGAGGATTAGGATTTAGGCCCAAGTTTAACAAAAAGATCAATTAAAAAAACACTATCTAATAAAGATTCTTCTTTAAAAAAAATGTGACATGAAATGCAATAGGAATGTGTTGGGGGGTAAAAAATACAAGTCCTAATTTGATAAAAATGTTCTCGACAGATAAGTGATATTCGACGAAGTTGGATAATTCGACGAAGATAATGTTTTCAGTCGAATGATACCATTGAAACATTGGACAAATAAATGTTTCAAAAGCCAGATGGAAGATCAAGTGGTAGCCAACTCTCAAAAGGCCAATGGTTGGTTTCGTCGAAAATAAAAGTCACCAATTCTGGATTTGACAGGAGTTGATTATTGTCAAAAATTAAGATATTAGTGGAAACGTGGCATAACTGCCATGAACGTGGTCAGTTTATTAGGAATCAGTTATTTTTTATTTTTTGCCTATAAATACTAGTATTCACGATGTAAAAAAGGTGGTTTTACTGAATATACAATCCTAACATCTTACTCAAGCAGATTAACGGATTTGATTCCAAATATGACTTCCATTTTCATTTCCAGCAATTTACATTAATGCAACGTCTTTTAAATTCTTTATTTTCAAGCGTTGTCTTTTAAATTTCTTTACTCTTTCTGCACTTTCAACTTTCTGCACATTTATTTTTTGCATTTTAATCTTCAGCACTTTATATTTATTGCAATTTACTTTCTCTGCACTTTAAAATTTCTTTGCACTTTACATTTTGTACGTTACTCATCAAAAGCTTCTTTTCAAACGAGATTACCATATAACTCGTGAACTCACATTCGACTGATAAAATATATTTGTTTGTTGAAATTTGTCTTATACCAAATTCACCCATAAACAAATTGACACGCCCGGTGGGACTCGAGTTCAGAGTAACTCGATAGTGTCATAAACCTCTTCATAAGAAAATGGTTTTATGCGTTTAAGAAGTGGAAAGTTGGTATTTTCTTGCCCTTCTCAAGATACACAAATTATGAGTAACGCAAATAACCAGGCGTCGAATGCACTTTCGGTTGAAGTTAGTGTGTCATTTTCGACAGCCGTTATTGCGTCACCTTTAACCGTTGTTAGTACGGGTCCTGTGGTTGATATAATAGTAACTGGTACTTTCAGAAGTAATCCAGTGCTAGAATAAGTGGTGCCTAGAGTAACTCAGTCATCACCAAATCAACCAAGTAATCAAAGTGTAATGAACTCAACTTCAAGGTTGGCACCACAATATGGTTTGCCACCAAATTATATCCCTCCTGTGTTGGCACAAATGGGACTTAGCTCTACTTTGGCTAATACTATAGGCCAAATGGTAGCTTCACAAGGCCAACCACAAATAAGTTCAACTTTAGCAAGTTTTAATGGCCAAGGAACAGGAGTTGCAAGTTCAAGTAATCCAACTCCTTTTCAACAGGAAAGATTGAATTTGGGATCTGTATTTCCAAATATGTTGAGAGATATTCCTCATAATATAACTGGGTCAACTACAAATTCTTTGGCCAGTTTTCGACAACAAATAGATGAAAGTAATCATGAAATGGTGCATATGTTTACTCAGCAAATGGGTGTTGTGATTACACCAATCATGGAAAACACAAATAATGCTTGCAGCTCATTGGCCCAGCAAATGGCAAGGCTAAATCAAGCCTCGGGGATAGGTGAATTAGCCAATGAAAATGTGCAAGGAACCCAGCCTAGAGTAAACAGAGAAATGGTTATACCTCAAGAAAAAGGGGGACAAAATCAACAAAACCAAGAACAACCTAGGCAAAATAATCAGCCACACTTGGAATATGGGAATGTCCATATGCTCCGTCGAGGTGATGAGGATCAAATGGCTAGAAATGATGCAGCCATGAGATTACTTCGACAAAATCTTGGGGGGCACCAAGTAATTGAGCAAAATATAAATCGAGTAGTGGAACAGGTGTTGAACAGATTTGGGTTCAATGTTGGATATGCCAACCAACCCTATTTTGTTTTAGCGTTTCTTGAATGGGTACAGCAAGCAGAATTGCCTAGAGGAATTAAAATTCATAAACTTTCAAAGTTTGCTAGTGAAAATAGAGAATCGACCGTCGAACATATCACACGATATACAATAGAAATGAGAGAATTGGCCACTATTGAAGGCCTCAAAATGAGATTTTTCCCAAGCTCCCTTACTAAAAATGTATTCTCATGGTTTTCGACATTGAAACCAAATTCGATACATTCTTGGACTCAATTAGAAAGAAGTTTCCATGATCAATTCTTCAGAGAGGATTTAAAAGTTGACTTACAGATCTTTTCAATATTAAGAGAGTGTATAATGAAACAATAGAAGATTACTTATCTAGGTTTCGACAAATGAGGAGTAGATGTTTTACTCTTATACCTGAAGCAGAAATAGTAAAAATTGCTGCAGGAGGTTTAGACTATTACATAAGGAAAAAGTTAGTGAATTTACATTTAGTTGATCTTGCCTAACTAGGTGAAAAGGTTAGACAAATAAAGTAACTAAAAGCTGAAAAGGTTCATAAACAAAAGAGATTCCTCAAAAGGGAGAAAGTAGCAGTCATCAGATTAGGTGAATCCGACAATGAAACTGAAGATAGCAATGATGAATTCGAAGTTAACATTGCTGAACTTCAGAATGGTCCTCCTTATGTGTGTCAGGCTCTTCAGCCTACAAGAAATAAGGAAAAAATGAGTTATGTCAATAGAAAAACATATACATTCGACGTAACAAGAACCGACAAAATTTTTGATTTGTTGTTAAAAGATAAACAAATTAAACTGTCGGAAGGCCATAAGTTATTAAAATCTGATGAAATAAAAGATAAAAAATATTGTAAGTTTCATAACAATTTCGGTCATGTTACTAACGAATGTATTCGTTTCAGAGATTTGATTCAGAAGGCACTAATGGACGGGCGTTTGAAGTTTGCTGACAAGCCTAAAGCGGATATGAAATTGATACAGATCCATTTCAGGCTAGGATTTCATACGTTGATCAACAAGTTCCTTTAAATGTTGGAATGATCAACATAAGGAATTTGCAGGGATTCCACATTGATATGGAAGATGCAATGGACGTTTATCACAAATCAGGAGAATCTCTTGAAAATTTCCTTGAAAGAAAGAAAGAAAAAGGCAAAGTAAGGTTGTGTCCAAGATGCAATGCGGTGTATGATGAATTTGCTGCAAAGAAAGCTGCTGAGGAGCAAAAAGGTAATTCACAAGGTAAAAAGAAGTTTTTCGATAAGAAAGTTAGAAAACCACAACAACCCTTCAATACTCCAAAGCCAGTTTATACTCCAAAGCCTAAGCTAGTATATATGCCAAGGCCTAAAATGAATGGCTGGTTAGTCGAATCATCTAGTGGATCTATGAGGCGCAATGCATTTTCCAGGAGTTGCGTCGGACCAGTTAGGACTAGAGTACCATCTGCCAATGTTGCTGTGGACAGATGGGTTAAAAATTCTGCAATGGCAAGTTACACGTATTTTCGACGAAACGTGGCTATCAAGAAGAATAGGTTTCAGAAAAATCAACCATTCTGGAATAAAGATTACAAACATGGTAGAATTGATCAAAATGAAGTTTTGATTGGCCATGGTGTAGCAGGACCATCAAAGTCTTTACCAATGTCAAAGAGTCGAAAAAGAAGGTTGCAAAGGTTGAGACAGACCCAGAAGAGAAGGAGTTTGACTGAGGGCTTAGTTATTAAAGAACAACCCACATAAATAAGATGTTTAGTAGTCGAGGTTAAGCCAGCACTTGATGAAAATAAAGATGACAAGAAATTAAAGAGCATTGTCAGAAAAGAATTTGTAGAAACAAGGGAGGCAATCCCAGTTGAGCCGACAACTAATGAAATTGAATGGTTGAATGAGAATAACAATCTCTGACAAGAAAAACTTACAGAGATAAAGAAAGGGAAATAAGTTCAAGGGACTACTTCAAACAAAATTAGAAGGAAATGGCCGATTGGACTTATAGCAGCAAAAAAAGAAGCAAAGGAAAATAATCTAGCAGTTGATGAAAGTAACGACATGGCTAGGTTGAAAGCTGAGAAGATGATAAGAGGAATAGCTGGAAACAAAAGCAATAATGATGATGAAGATTGGTCGAAGGAAGAAATCTTAAAAGTTTTGAAAGATCCTGACCAAGATGTCGAGTGGAAAAAAGAAATGCTCGGCATGATCAAGGGGAAAAGAAATTTGGCGAAGCCTGATTGCCAAATTGTAGATATGGATTTGACAATTAATGAAGTTATTGAAGCCATGACTGATCCAGATGATCTTTTGGGCTTTGGTGATAATAAACAAATCAATATGGATTTCAATCTGGACAAAGATCTGGATGACATCATAATGGCTATGGATAGTAGTTTGCCGTCAGAAGAGTACCTCAAGCTTGGTGGATATAAAAGTCATGAAGAGTCAGATGAAGAGGAATTCTTGAAGTCAATGAATGTGAACTTGATTTTAGTTATACTTGCTGAATTTGAAGAGTATCACGAAATTGAATGTATAGGAGAGAATGAAGAAGACTTGGATGACCTCGAGAATCATTGGCTTTTCTGTCAAGATAATATGTTAACTGTATTCGACAATACAACATATTTTGAAAAGCCAATAGAGGAACAAAAGACTCATCTCCGCCCACTGCACATCAAGGCTTTGCTAGAAGGTAAGCCGACAAATAGAGTCTTGATAGACGGAGGGGCAACTATCAATCTGATCCCAAGGGCAATGTTAAAGAAACTTGAGAAGAATGAGTCTGATTTGATGGCAACTAATATGATTGTTACTGATTTCAGTGGCAAAACTTCCCCGTCAGACGGAGTAGTGATGTTGAATATACAAGTTAGATCCATTGAGAGGTCGACATTGTTTGTCGTAATTCCAACAAAATCCAGTTACAATCTTCTACTGGGGAGAGATTGGATACAAGCCGTTGGAGTAATACCATCAACGGTTCATCAGAAACTTATTATTTGGAATGCAGATGATCAGGTGGAAATAGTAGAGACAGATGATAGTCCTTGCTATTTACAACAGCTTCATGTCGATTTTAAAATCTATGCTCCAAATGTCAAGTCAGTCACGACAAATAATGGAGTTATCGACAAAGATGCACTTGAAACATGCTTAATGGATCAGTTTGGCATTCAACTAGTGAATAAGGCCAAAATGGATCGACCAAGCACTAGCCATGAGTGTTAATCAATTAGATCGACTGTCAGCTTATTTGGCAGACAGAGTTGTGTACACCATTGAAGGTGTATTGTCGGATTGTATAATAGACGATGGTCCTTTGGGTTTTGAGAAAGAACTTGATGAAAGACAAAGTGTAGAGGTGAAAGATCCTTTGGAAGAAATAAACTTGGGTACTGAAATAGACAGAATGCCTATATTTGTGAGTTCATTCTTGCCAAAGGAGTTCAAAGAAAATCTTGTTGAATTAATTAGGAAATACAAAGATTGCTTTGCGTGGGATTACGTTGAAATGCCTGGTTTAAGTAAAGATCTTATCGAGCATAGACTGCCATTGAGAGAAGGTTGCAAACCTGTCAAGCAAGCTAATAGAAGATTTGCATCTGAGGTAGTTTTGAAGATAAAAGAAGAGATCGAAAGATTGCTCAAAGCTAAATTCATCAGAACAACAAGGTATGTCGAATGGTTTTCTAATATTGTTCCTGTAATTAAGAAAAATGACAAGTTAAGAATATTTGTAGATTTTAGAAATCTAAACACTGCTATATCTAAAGATGAATATCCAATGCCAATTGCGGACATGTTGGTTAATGTCGCATCTGGATTTGAATTGTTAAGCTTTATGGATGGCCATGCAGGTTATAATCAAATTTTTATAGCCGAGGAGGACGTGTCAAAAACTGCCTTCAGATGTCCAGGAGCTATTGGGACATATGAATGTATAGTCATGCCTTTCGGTTTAAAGAATGCAGGGGCCACCTATCAAAGAGCAATGAATACAATTTTCCATGATGTCATTGGAAAATTTATGGAAGTTTACATTGACGATGTCATTGTCAAGTCGGAAATGAAGGAAAGCCATTTGACAAACTTGAGGCAGGCATTCGATAGGATGAGGAAGCACATCCTTAAGATGAATCCAGAAAAATGTGGTTTTGGAGTGTCGGCTGCTAAATTCTTAGGTTTCTTAGTCCATAAAAAAAGTATAGAAGTGGACAAGAATAAAGTCAAGGCAGTTTTGGAGGCCACCCCACCGACAAACAAAAAAGAATTGTAATCTTTTTTAGGAAAAGTTAATTTCCTGAGAAGATTTATATTCAACTTGTCAAGAAGAACCAAAGTTTTTGCTCCATTGATCAAGTTGAAGACTATTAGACCTTTTTTTGTGTACCGCAAGTGCACAGGTTGTTCAAGTAATACAGGTATGAAGTAAAAGTTCATTCCCACGAGGATAAATGGTTTCCATTACTAAGTAGCAACCAATAGCTTAGTTAAATTCTATCCAAGAACATATGAAATACAGAAATGCAAATAATCTAAATCTAAACTACAAAAGCAATAACATAATGGTTTAGAGATCTAGGAATTCCTTCTTCACCTCCTATTTCATACTAATGATATGCAATCCTTATAAGCAACATCAATGATTAGTTAGTTAGCTTGAGAATTTGATTTAGTCAAAAGCCTATGTCTAGGTCGATCAACCCTGGTGTCATTTACCTAATCCACTATGTTTCTTATGTCTGCATGAGGACTAGTATAAACTCCACTAATGAACGATCTATTCTCAAACACACGCTAATACATGACTAAAAGACATATTTCTATCCCGTTGGCGAATCAACTCATCCAAGCCAATTGACCTTGTTGAACATGCATCAACCATACCATGTCTATCTCCACAAATCCCTATGTCTAGTTCATTTGTATAAATTAAGATCATGCAATTGTTAATCAAATAGAAGCAAGCATTAAGCATAGGCATGAAAGAACAAAGCTAAACATCAATATATACTCAAAAGGTAACATAAACATTAATACTCATATAAAGATCCAAAGTATTTTCTAAATACAGCTACTAATCCATTGAACACAAATTTACAGACAAAAACAGTACTCAAAAGATAGGGAAGAGAAGAGAAACAAAGGGAGAAGAGCAAGGAATCCATGGATAGCATCCTTGAAGCTTGAATCTCCTTCCATAAGGAAGATGACATCCAACCTAGCCTCCATAGGCCTCCAATCAGCCCAGAAATGAAGTACAGGCCGCAGCCTCTCTAAAACCTACGGAGCTCTCTCAAAACTCCCTCTAAAAATCTATTGAAATCTATTTATAGACTCAGCAAAGACAGAGGCACACCGCGACGTTCACATTCCACATCGCGACGTGTATCAAATTAGGTCACTCACACTGCGACATTGTTTTCCTTGCGCCGCGGCGTTCAATATTCCGTAGCCTCTGACTTTTGATGCAGGGGACACTCAACGCTGCGGCGTACGCTCCTAAGCGCCGCGGCGTGACTAGTTTGTCTACAGAATTCTGCAACAAACACAGTTTTGCTGCTATTTTTGCTCATTTGGGTTCCTCTTAGGCTTTCTAATCAACTTTACAGCTCTTCCTGCAATAGAGAAATTACCAAATTAATGATTAATGCAAAATCCACTTAATCAATAACATAATATGCACAGTTTGCTCAATAACATATAGGAAATGTATCAGAATTGGATATAACAAATAGAAGCCTAAAACCTTCCAAATATGCATGAATAAAAGGATTTTAGCAATCTGAGAAATACAGAAATGGGGCACAAATAACTACACTTTGTGAAGTTATCAAAGGCTGAACAAGATTTTGTGTGGGAATCTTACCACCAAGAAGCTTTCGACCAGATAAAGCAGTATTTGACAAAACCACCGGTCATGATGCCTCCAGTGCCCCGTCGACCGTTGAAATTGTATATATCAGTATAAGAAGAAACCATAGGAAGTATGCTGCCTCAAGAAGATGTGAAAAGCGTCGACAGAACCGTGTATTATCTTAGTCAAGTTTTAAATGATGCTGAAAGGAGATATAATGTAATAGAAAAACTTTGTTTAGCATTGTACTTCTCATGTACTAAACTTAAATATTATATGATGCCTTGTAATGTATTGGTTATGTCGAAAACTGATGTAATAAAGTATATGTTGTCAAAACTAATATTAAATGGACGTATTGGTAAATGGACCGTTGTTTTGTCAGAATTCTCTTTACAATATGTTCCAATGAAAGCAGTCAAGGGCCAAGTAATTGCTGATTTTTTTGGCTAACCATCCATGTTTGGATGTTGATAATATAAACTTTGTCGGGTTAAAACCTTAGCACTTATATTTTGATGGCTCAAGGCATCAAAATGGAGTTGGAGTGAGAATTTTAATTGTTTCTCCTCAAGGTACTCCAACTAAATTCATGTTTGAACTTAAATATACATGTTCAAACAATGAGGCTGAGTATGAAACCATAATTGTTGGGTTAGAAATATTAATAGAAATGAAAGCATGTAATGTGCATATTTTTGGAGATTCATAGTTAGTCATTAAGCAATTCACACAAGAATATAAATGTGTCAGACATAATCTGACCAAATATTGTGTTGTGGCGAGTAAGTTAATGAAGAGATTCGACGAAATTTTTATCAAACATATCCATAGAAATTTGAATGAAAAGGCTAATGAATTAGTACAGATAGCCTCTGGGTATAAAATTTCGTTCAAAGTCCTGACAAATCTAATGGAGATTAGAGAACTTTTATATCCATTAGAAGAAAGAGATGTACTATAAAATGATATTTCGACAGTTAATGACTGGAGACAGCCAATATTAAGTTATTTGGAAAATCCAAGTCAAAACGTGGACAGGAAGCTCAAATACAGAGCGTTGAAATTTGTAATATTAAAAGGGGCTTTGTATAGAAAGTCTGTCGATGGAAATTTAGAGGTCTGCTTGGGTGAAGCAGAGGCTTATATTGCCTTAGCAGAGGTCCATGAAGGAATTTGTGGACCTCATCAAGCAGGTGATAAAATGAAATGGATCCTTCGACGACAAAGGTATTATTGGCCTACGCTAGTAAAGGATTGTATAATGTTTGTCAAATCTTGTGAAGAATGTAAAAAACATGGCTATATACAGAACGTTCCTACTAGTGAATTACATTCCATTGTTAAACCTTGGCCTTTCAGAGGATGGACTTTGGATATAATAGGGCAAATTCATCCTACATCGTCGAAAGGACACAAGTATATTTTAGTCGGAGTTGATTACTTTACAAAATGGGTTGAGGCTGTAGCCTTAAAAGAAGTTACCCAACAAGAAGTAATCGATTTTATAGAAGACAATATAGTTTATAGGTTTGGAATACCACAAACTTTGACAACTGACCAAGGAATGGTATTCATTGGAAAGAAAGTTGTCGAATACGCCAATTCAAGAAAGATTAAAATGCTTACGTCGACTTCATATTATGCTCAAGCAAATGGCCAAGTAGAGGTCATGAACAAAATAATCATAAGTTTGATTAAAAAGCATATTGGTCGACAACCTAGAAATTGACATAATACCCTTAATCAAATTCTATGGGCATATAGAAATTCACCAAGAGAATCGATGGGCACTTCACTATATAAGTTAGTTTATAGTCATGATGCAGTGTTACCAGTTGAGATTAATCTTCAATCAATTCGGATTCAGAAACAAGATGAGTTACCAATTGAACATTATTAGGACTTGATGTTTGATGAATTAAACGAATTAAGTGATGAAAGATTAGTTACTCTAGAAACTTGATTCGACAGAAAGAAAGAATTGCGAAGTTTTACGACAGTCGAGTTAAGTATAAATCTTTTAAGATTGATGACTTGGTTTGGAAAGTTATCTTGCCCATGGATAAGAGTTGTCGAGAATATGGAAAATGGTCTCCAAAATAGGAATGACCATTTAAAATTACTAAAGTATTTTCTGGGAATGCTTATGCACTTATTGAAGTTAATTCTAGTTTGAGGGTTAAGTTAATTAATAGCAAATATTTAAAGTCATATAAACTGACAATGTGTGAAGTAAAGATTTACAATGAGTAAAAATAAAAATTTCATTCATATATTCGATAATTACAAGTTACATACTGATATTACAACTTGTTTAAGTTGTCAGAATATTACAGAGAAAAATAGACCTATTCTAAATAAACTAGAAGCTTCTCCCCAGCTGAGCATGTGTTCCGTTTGAGCTCGTGGGACCCGAAGAAGAGGAAGAAGTAGACGACCTTTAACTTGTCCTGGACGAGATGTTGGTTGGTTGTCTACTCCCTGATGAGACTTCCACATCATAACAACCGTGTTTTAGAAACACTGGGTTGTTACGATGATTACTGAAGCTTATCAGGAATATTACGATTCTTACTGAAGCCCAAGATAAGCATCATCATTAATACAGAGACCATCTTCAATTTTTCCCATTGAGAGAAAAGGAAGTTATCTGATGACATGGTAAATTTTCGCTGGAAAGGAAGAAGAAAAGGGTTAGATTATACTCTTTTGAATCCTGGTGTTTCAGAGGATACTATTTATAGGGAATTTTTGCAGAATAAGTCATTATGCAATGTTTTGTAACTTTCATTAAAATTAATTAAATTAATTATGATGCACAATTACGAGATGCATTGAAAAGAAACAGAATAAAAGAGCGTTTAAAGCGTATAGAATTATGGAACAATAAAAAAAAAACGTATTGGAAATTGATCAAAAGGAATGTTTATTAAGTGTTGGCCTAAAAGGCCATACAAATTCTGTCAGATTGACAGACTGACAGTATATAAAAAAAGGACCAATACAATTAAATTCTCTATAAAACTTCCTAGGAATCTTCCAAAGCTCGTTTATTGGCACAAGTTTTTTGATATTCTAGTTCAAGATAATGTATATCTGCCAGCACACCTTTGGTCTCGACAACCCATTGTTTCTAGTTGTTGACAATGCTTTGCTGCTTTGTATTCCCCTGTTGCAAAGCCATGCTGAGTTTTTGCTTTCAACGACGAGTTTCTTCAAGCTTTTTTTCCAAGTTTTCAATTTTTTTGTTTAGTTCTACCTCCTTATTTTTTCCATCAACAAGATAGCCTTTTAATTTGGCTATCTCATTCTTTGCGTCAGTCAGCTGCTTTAAGATCCTGGATTTTTGTTGAAGTTTTGATCATAAGCAGGAATGATCTGACGAATAGTAGGCATGTTCAAAGATAAGTTCTGGAGAAACTCTTTGACAGTCGAAGGAAGAGCTCGACTGGTTATTGGAAGTTGTTGAGAGAGAGGTTCCAACTCAGTTACAATGACCAACATTCTTTCCTGAAGCGGTTGGTCGGAACTTAACTGCTCAAAGGAGTAGGTAAAGCCATTCTTCAATTCTGCCAAAAGTCTAGTAACATAAGAGTCACTGGAATCTTGTCCAGCCTGTGTAGAGGAGCGAGCTGACCGTGGAGAACTTCTATGACTACCCGACAACATTTTCAGGTTTTGTAACAGTAGAATGGAATTGAGATGGTATAGGTAGGTTGGAAGGTGCAATTTCAGCTAAGAGAGCATTCATGTCGAATTCTTCAGAGACAATTTCGACAGGATTGTCTTCATTTATTTGGGAAGAACTAGCACCTTGGATTTTTGTCAGGAGAGGCAAAGAGATGATAGGTATTTCAGGAGCTGGAGAAATTTGATCTTTCAAAGAAGGATTCTCATTACCTTGGCCAATAGGACTGTCGGGTATAACAGGATTTATCAACTGCTGTAGAAAACAAAGGCAATGTCAGGATAAATGAAATCAAAAGGATTTTTCAGTTGAAAGACTTGGAAGATTTTACCTCAGCAGGCTGTCGAATTTGATCCTCAGTGCTTAATTCGGCGATAGGTCATGAAGGACTTTCAGCAGTTTGTTCAGTCTCTGGATCCTGAAACAAGAAAGATCAAATTATTGAATGGAGTCTTAGAAGTTTTCAATTCGTAGGGATGAAAATTATGTCGGATAACATTTACCTTGAGAGGGATAGAAGTGGTTTCTGCTTCAAGTTCAGTGGTAGGTTTCAAACTATAACTTGAGGATTGAGTTTTCTTCTTTTTCTTCTACAAAGGTAAAATAAGATGAGAATTTACCAAGATATACAAAAAAGGAGGTAATAAAAATTATACCTTTAGAGGATTTTCAGAAGATGGGCTTGGAGACTCAATAATTTTGACAGAAGAAGTAAGAGTCGAGCCACTAACCTAGATTTGACAAAAGATTTAGTTTTGACAAGTTGAAATCAAGTTTTTAAAGTTTGGTCGAAAGAAAATATATATACCTTGGAAGTTTTTGCCTTAGAAGGCTTGGCAGCAGCTTTGGGTTTAGTGAGATTTTTCGTCGATGCTGCTCTAGTTGTTTTAGTCTTTGGGGCTTTTGGGATAGGAGGATTCTGAGCTTTCTTGCCTTTTCTTTTTTTTAAGGCAGAAGTTTCTATTTCTTCCTCTTCCCCTTCTTCTGGTTGCTTGTACTCCAAGGGTCTTTTCAATGGAGTTGCTATAAAAAAATAATAATAATCAGTTGATGAAATAAGGATTTGATATCATAATCAAAATAAGTACCTTCTAGAAATTTAGTGATGACTCGGGTATCTTAAACAAATTGTTCATACGACGAAGCAAACTGACGAGTAAAAGTAACTTCTGGAGTTCTTATAAGAAAGATGTTACTCGCAGAAAGGACCCTTTCAGAAGTGAGGAAGTTACCAGTCCTGGTGGGTTTACCCGAGAATTCGTCGGCCAAACTAAAACGAGCACAAGGAAGAGGCACTGGTTTTGGAAAAGGAACTTGAAAAGGTTCAAGCCGTGCCAAAGGGTTTTTTATGGAAACTGCAATGAAGTTAATGAAGCATTTTTCCTTGTGCATTTGTTTTTGTTTAGCCACGACTTCTTCGCAGTGTCGAACAATTGTGCTAGGATACCTATAGTCCCACTTGATCTTGTAGTATTTCTCAAAAGCTTTAATATCTTGAATATGTTTACCTTTGGTTTTTGTCGAAGGCTCTTGATCCTGCACAGGAATGAGTTTTTCAGTTATACGGCTTCGATAAACATCAATATCGATATGATATGGACTATAATACGTAATCCACCATTCGACAAAATCTAGGGTAACTCCTCTATAAGGTGTGAAAGGGGAAATCAAAAAATATTGTTTATATCTCTCATTCTTCACAGCAACCCATATAAGATCTGACATGTCTTGTAAACAGTTATTAATAAAGTGCTCATTAGCTTTTTGAGAGAATGGAGTTGGAATGGCCTGGCAGAACCCTAGTTGTCGAGCCACTGAATTTGGCAGGTGCAATTCTAAAAAATTATCTATTGAACCAGGAAGGCCAACAACTTACACTTGCCGACAAAGAAAAATTGACCATATGGAAATATTGTCAGTTTGAGTGGAAGGGTTATCGGAAATTAGTAGTCGAGTAAACAACTCTGGATCGACAGAACGGTCAGCAAAAAGTGCAAAATAAATATTTTCAGTATTGAAGGAAATGGAATAAAAAATGCTGAAAAAATGCATGAAATTCTCTAAGTTATGCTTGTGAATTTTTTCGTGCTTAACATGGCAAAGTCTAATGCTATAAGTAGCAGAAGAAATTGTCGAAGGAGAAATGTCAACTAGATAGTCTCCAAGAATGGCATTTAGCCAGAGTTGCAGCAACCATATGGGGCCACCAGCGTTAGTTTTTTTTAGTTTGAGACCTAATACTTTGTACAATGTTGCCAATACTAAAGTAAATATTAGCAAGAAAGAATTGACCAAAAGCCAATTCTTGACCTTCATGAAGAAGATTGACAAGAAAAAGATAAGATTTTGACATCTGAACTGATTTAGTACAGAGAGCATAGGTCGACAACCAGAGAAGAAGAAAAGCCACATGCTCTTCATCAGACACAGGGCCGTCTGATGAAAAATAGAAATTAACAAAGTTTGAAAAAGAAGTTAGAGCTTTTGAATAAACGTCTATGTTATTCAAAGGTTGAACGATAGGAGTTATAACTTTCCCATCTGGTCGAAGACCAGTTATGACAGCTACGTCGAAAAGTGTAGGTCCCATCATGCTATAAGGGAAATGAAAAGAATTGGTGGTTTTGTTCCAAAAGAAAAAGGACACACCCAGCATACAAGAATTCATTTTTATGGGGTAACGCGAAAGTTGGATGCAGTCGAAAATACTTGATTTCCTCCATGAAGTTTCTTTAGAGGCTTGGACTCTATTAAGTCAATCACGATACCCATTGATTTGGCCAGGTGGGGTTCTAAAAAGCCTCTCAGATTTATTAAAATAACTGATGGGGATGGAAGGAAGAGAAGCCAAGATGCATTCGTCTTTTGGATTTTTGCAAGGGAAAAAGTTTTGAATTTCTTTGGTAATAAGTTCGTTGGGCAGAACTGGGCCCAAGAAAGCAGCTGGAGGATCTAAAGAAAGTGAAAGGTCGTTGATAGGAATGATTACCTTGGAAAGATTCCACAGTTCAGATATCTCTAGAACTAGGTCTTGAACAACGGCGTGGCTGCCCAAATCTACTGATGGTTCATTGACAGATTGAGAGTGAGAAGCCATTGTTGAGAAAGAGGATTTTTACAGAAAAGACGCGCAAAAATAAGGTTGAGGACGATGAACAGTAGAACATAGAGTAAAAGTAACGTGTTTCTGTGAAATTTAAAGAAGTGATCAATGTAACACCCTCCCTAGGGTATCACATGTCTGACTCCCGACTCATAATCTGAAAAGAAGTTCACACAAGGTTTGTGTTATAAAAAGTGGGTTTTAAAAATTTCTTCTTTGTTACTGAAACGTAAATTTACTGAAAATATTAGGTAATATTGAAAATCATATTTTAACTATTCATTATGCAAAATTGACACCAATTAATATTTCACAATTTAAAGAGAAATATAAAATTAACAGACTTTTTTTTTTTTTTCAACAAGAAGAAACCCCATGACGGTCCTACTAAATAGCGACTATATACACTAACGATAAAACTTAACATACTCATTCCTTATCTTGTATCCACTTGTTGCATCAAAACTCTACTCCTTGTTTACTCAGAACACCTTCGAACTTGAGACAGCCACTTTTCAATGTTTTCATCAATCTCTGAGTGTCCATCGCCCGTTATGTCTAAGACAACTCATTCTTTCTACTGTTTAATTTTAACAATACGACGCGTGAAGACAACATAACAAAGAGGTGAGATCACCTACGTCAATACCAATATGGCAGCACAGAGATAACACAAGCAGCAATATCATACAGGGATATCATATCAAACTTCCAATAATATATTCAATATTAATCAACTATCATCATCAAATCATTTATCAATTCAATTATCATAAACAACAATTACGATAATGTCCTAATTATCATCATCATCATTCAAATATTCAAAACAATTGTCATAACCAATATCCCTCAATTAATATATCACACAGATATAAATGTTCAGATTATGCATGTACACAAGACTCGATTTCCTACTCCATGGAGCTAAAACTCAGGTCGGAGAAATGATCGAAAAGATCTGCGCAGTACCACGTGCCTCGACCACGTGCTTTAATTCTCATTTCAATTTTTGCACATCTAAGCACATACACGACGGTCTTTATCGATCTTGATTAAGAATAGTATCTCGGTCCGGATCATCGATGTGTTGCATCGGTCCTAACCTACGGGAAGAAGCGCGACCAACCACCCGTGTAAACCCGTACTCGATGCCCCAAGGTCAACAAGTGACCTACACTACGCATATCGCACCCACTCAAGAGGTGTGTTTCTCCTAGGCAATCAGGCCATATCCAAATCTCATCGGACCATTCCAATGCATGTATAATGCACCAAATCCAATCATAGACAAATATGTCATTTTCTCACAAACAAATGTATGGACACTTAGTTCAACAAATGATCATATCAGTACTTTCAACAAATAAAATCATATTATCACGCTTTCATAGTTGTAAAACACTTTTACCGTATTTTCACAATCGCGTAACATTTCTGTTACGTTTCACAATCCAAAAACGTTTCTATTATGTTTTCACAATACCATAACACTTCTTTTATATTTTCACAATACCGTAACACTTTTGTTACGTTTTTAAAATTCCAAAACATTTTTATTACGATTTTACAATACCGTAACACTACTGTTATGTTTATAAAATTTTGTAACATTTCTGTTACGTTTTCAAAATGTTGCAACTCTTCTGTTGCACTTTTAAACCACGTACTAATTTTTAGCGTTTTTCTCAATCGCGTAAAAACATACGTTTCTCAAATCGCATAATATTTTTTTTCACTGTTTCAAAATCGCGTAACTTAAAAATCATTCTTTTACGTCACGTAAATCATTTTTAATCATTCTCAAAATATTTAAAACACTTTCCAAATCATATAATGATTTTCTTTCATTTTCACAATCACGTAAAAATAATTCATCACTTTTCAATCACGTAGTGATTTTTCAATAGTAGTTCAAATTACGTAAAATATTTAAACATAATTCAAATCGCGTAAAATATTTCAACATATTTAAAATCACGTAGAAATATTTTATCTTGTATTTCAAATTATTTTTAAGATACGTAAAATATTTTTCAACATTTTTCAATCACATAAAATATTCCTCAATATTCCAAACATTATTTTGGACTTAAATAAATCAATATCATTTTTAACACATTGTTCAAAATTGCGTAAACTTAAAATCACGTTTTTAAGATAATTAAAAACATTTTTCATCACAATTTCATTCCGTTCAAAATACTTCTTAACCTTCAAAAATTCCTTTTCAACTTTTCTCAAAATAATATAACTTTATATTTCATTTTTCATGTTTTCTTACTCAAGAAAATCTTTTTCCACATTTCTTTTCCCAAAAAAAAATATCCTTTTTTCAAAATATAATTCACAAAATCATTTTTCCATTGAATTAAATCAATGTTTTTAACTTTAAAAATCACTCTCCAAAACCCAAAGTATGATTTACACGTTAGGAAAATCATATTCTCCATTTTTCTCAAAAATTCCCTCAAGCATTAAAATCGCTTCGATTCCCTTTCCAAATTTGTTGTATCAAATTACTTTGAAATTCTCTTTTGTTTCATTTTGGAAACTTGTTCATAAAATCAAGACATTACAAACCTTTAAAAACGCGTATTTATTATTGAAATCATGAAAACATTCTTTCTTTCTAAGTTGATAGGATTTTGCACAAACAAAACCATTAAAATTTTGTTTTCAAACCGTAAGTCTTATGGTCATAAAAACCAAACCCATTTGTTCAAATTCATTTTTACTTTCTTTACAAATTCTTTTTCACTTTCTTTGCAAATCCTTAAAATCATCATTGCTATTTTCATTTAAATCTCATGTTTAGTTAAACACTTAGAAAATTTTTACACAAAATAAATTAATAAAAATTCTTCTAAAAACCGTGTTCTTGTTCTCTTGAAAAACAAACCCTTTGTTTATTTTCCAAATTCTTCAAATCATCCGTTTTCATCATTCATGAAAATCTTAAGTTATAAACACCTATGTTGAGGTGTCTTGTTCGAAATCCACCATGTTCTAAGTACTCAAAAATCATTTCTTTTATTCTTGAAAATTTTCAACATGAACCCTAATCAATGGCATCAAAACCGTAGCTCTTCCTTGGCTATTGGAGCCAAAAATCAATTTCCTTTCCACCATCAAGTCATGGCATATACATATATATTTCATCATAAATAATATAAGCATACCATTAAAGCCATAAAAGCATGTATAGCATATCATCAAAGCTATAAAATCATACAAAGCATATCAAGCATAGAAAATTAATCAAAGCTCATAAACACCCACAAATTAATTACATGACTATGGATATGAATCCTCACATGGATTCCACATTCATCAAATAAAATACCATCTCTCACCACCATGCTTGGTTGGTGAGATGGATCTCCCTCTTACCTCTTGAAGATCCTCAAAAGCTCTTTGTTTTGCTTCTTTTTCCAAGTCCTTCATCACCAAGAGCTTCTCAAATACAAAACAAAATACATAAAAATTAGTATACTAAGCTTGATTAAGAAAACCATGGATCAAACATGGTTTAGATCATGAAAAAGAAGAGAAGAAATGAAGTTTCCTTATACTTCACCTCAAAAACCCAAAAACATGGATCTTGAAGAAATTCCTTGAAGATGAATGATTTAGAAGAAGTCTTCAACATGAAAGTTGCTTAGAACATCATGGAGATTCAAGATCTAAGGTTAAATGAAATTAAAAGAGCTTGGATGGTGGTTTTAGGTAGTATGACCGAATGGTGTATTTTGAAGAACAAAGATGAAATTTTTGATTTTTGATAGAAACTTGAAGCTTGGATTTCAAGCTCAAGATGAATGATTTTGAAAAAACTCATAACTAGAGATGTTCTTAGAATGATGTTTAGGTTTAGAAAATCAAAACTAAAAGATTAGAAGAGGAAACATGAAATTTACCATTTTTGGTAGAATCTTGAAGCTTGGATTTGAAGTACTAAATGTTGGATTTTGAAGAAACCTTCAACATGAAAGTTGTTTAGAATAAGGTAAGGATTCAAGAAACTAGGTTAGATGAAATTAAAGAGTGATGGAGAACATATTTGGGTGCCATGGCCGAAACCCACCATGAAAAAGAAGGAGAGAAAGTTTTGCTAAGAACTTTGGCTTCTTGGAGGAAACAAGGAAGAGTTATGATAGCAATAATGTGGTCTTCAATTTTTCTTATGTCCTAAAGTTCCACAAAACCGTAGCCCCCCTCCAAAGCTTCTTCAAAAATTCACTAATGATGAAACATTGATCAAGACATCCAACAATGACATAAAGCATCATTTAATGGATTGAAAATTGTTTTTCTTTGTCTTCTAATAAGCCAAAAAAACGTCCCCCTCCTTGCTTTCTTCTTCTTCCATGTAAATTGATCAATAATGATCAATAATATTGTAATATTGACCAAGACTAATGACATAAAGCAATTAATCAATGCATTGAAATATATATATATTTTTTTCTTTGTCTCCAAAAGCATGCAAAACCGTGAACTCCTTTCATGCATGCATTAAATCATGTTGTCATCTTTTCTAACCATTATTTAAATTAATTCTAGCCATTGATAAATTCAATGGTTAAGATTTTGGTAAACTTTTAATTTTAGAAGACTAAATCTGGTCGTTCGGATTTTTCTCCTTTAAATTCTAAATTTCTTAGGTGTGTCTCAAAATTAAGGGTTGAAGATTGCTTCTTCAAACTTTAAATCCAAGGGTCCTAATTAGTCTTTCTTACTTTAGAAGACCAAATCTCTACCCTTGATTAATTCTTCATCCAATGGTCATAAATGGTCTTTTGTTACTTTTTAAGATTAAATCTCCACCCTTGATTTAATCTAAATCCAAATGGTTATAAATGGTAACATGTTTTCATTTTTCAAGACCAATTCTACACCTTTGATTACATCTATGTTGATATCAAAGCCTTCCTAACTAAGCCTTATTCTCACACCATTGATTAAATTAATGGTTGTTATCCAAGCGCTTTTTATTAAGTTTGTTTTAACCTTTGATTAAATCAATTGGTTAATATTCAAACTAAGTATTCTCATCCAAGGGTATAAATCAAGTCAAGCTCTCTTTGTTGACTACGCAGTATAATATTTATTCTTATATCCTATAAATAATATTTTTACTGTATTTTTATCATCCGATAATTAAATACAGTATAAAATACAGTACAAAAAATTTTCTAAAATTGTTTCCGGATTCAGGTTTAGTAAGATCCCCTGCTCGTCCTAAACAGTACAAATTTTTCTATGCGTAGAAAAATTTTTACTTTGCGGGACTCACCTGGGCCCACGTATGGCCACTTGGGCCCACATACCCCTTCCTGGGCCCACAGACAGGAAAAATTTCAAAATCATACATAAAATCACAAAAATTATAAAATGCACAAATATCAAATCAAATTACGTAAATTAATTACCTAACGATAAAAATTAAATTACGTAATGTTTTCTCCGGCCCGAAAATTTTTATTTTCCTGACACGGAGTAAATCACTCAAAACGATCAAATACGTTGACGGAATAAACAAAATAATTTTACAATTAGATTAAATTACTAAACAAGAAAATTAATTAATCATCAAAATTACTTGTTTAAGAGATATAAATTTGGGGTGTTACAATATTCCCTCTTTATAGAAATTTCATCCTCAAATTTCATGACCATGATTTCACACCCTCGAATAAATAATGACATTATTCCTTTATCTTTTCTTCAGTTCTCATGTAGTTTCACCTCTTACGTTATTCCAAACGATTCTAAACCATTGAAAGTTCTTTATCTCTTGTTCACTTCTCCTAATCAAACAAATATCTTAATAATTTTTTTTATACGGTTTTCCATTACCGTATTAACTTTTCCTATAGACAGACTTCTTTAATTTTTGAAGAATCCACTACGCTTCCACTGCGCCACTTTGATACTCTGACCTGGATATAAATAGGAATATTCTCTCTTGTAAGATATTCTTTCAATTGCAGCAGATGAAAGAAAACATCGTGGAAAAGAACAAAATGAATTGAATATGTTGTCGAACATATCCAGCAAAGAATTGGATGTAACTCGATCTTCAAGAATGAATTCTCTGATACCAATACAGCGGCTACCAACCTTCATTCATGCCTAGAATAGTTTTTCTCAGATAACTTCCAACTAATATAATGTATTACTTAAAATTTTCTTATCCTCATATCACTTCATTCTCCAGCTTTAGCTCTTATCAAGAAATGTCTCACTAACCGAATTCTCCTTTCAATCACATTTTATATCAGATACTATGACATGGATTTTAAATAGGAATATCCTTTCTTGCAAAATATTCTTTCTTGCAAATGCAATATATGAAAGAACATTATAAAGGTTTAGGAAGAAAAGGTAGCGAAATGATTTAATATGTTACTAAACATATTCAACAAGAATTTGATTTTGCCTGATTTTCAGGAATGAGTTTTTCTGAAATATTAACACTGTATTGAGACAATTTCATAGGATATGGTTGGAAAATAACCAATCCATTTTCAAAGATCATGTCTGTTTATGAAACAGATCAAACTAACACAAAAATTTTGAACGACAGATCAAACTAACACAAAGATTTGATCTATAACAATATTTGAATAACTTGAGTAGCTCGATCGGCTAAGAATAGAAACAGAAATAAACAAATCAGAGGATTACGAATAACTCTAACATATAATTGATCTACTCAATCATATGCTATAAGGAATTGGTTATTCACAGAAATATTCAGTATGGTTTATAGGATTAGCTCCAATGACGTAATCTCCATTGTTTAAATCTTCCACTCAGAACACTCCCATTCTATTCAGAGTAACAACTTTCTCTATTATCTGAGATTTTACTAACAGAAAACTCTATTTTCATTGGAACTCTTTCTGCACTTGAAACAAATTATTTTCTTGAACGTACAATCTTTTGTTAAGTGCCCTTTTCCACACTTCTTACATTTCGGTGCAGATGTCACAGTCAAACTAAACCTGTCATTACTAGTACTTTCTCCACAAGATTGTTGTTGTTGTTGACTTCTTGGAGATTGCAAGTACGTTTTCTGTTGGAATCGCTTGACCTTACGATTTCTTTTTTTTTTTTTGTAACCAATATAATCCAACGTTACAGGGTCTCTCATCCCGAGATTGATTTAACTCTAACAAAATCTTAGCTTAAGCAATCAATTCTTGCTGCGGAACAATCTTCTGAGTTTGCTGTATAATTGCTTCAGCCACTGTTAAGTTGCAGTCATATCACCATCATTATGTCTCGCTTCCACACGCGTATGTCTATCACGAGTCATTTCTTTTCTTCAAAGATGGATGAATCAAAATAAAATGGAAACCAGATGTAACCATTTCAAATAAACGTTTGTTTTCTTGACGGACATTCCTTCATTAAGTATCTTCTTTCACATCAGGTACTGCCTTTGGTTTCCTCAATGGTTGTAAATACATCTTCCGTTGAAATCAATCACTTTCCAAATATCTTTAAAAATATCGGGTTCCAAAATTACATAGTCTTATATTCTAAGACTGATTCTCTTCCATTAGATCCTGAACTTCAACTTTCATTTCTTCTTGCTGTTTAGCGATTCTATGTTCCTGCAGTCATCCTTCCACATTGTTCCCGTTGCTCTCGTAACTCCCTTAGCTTCTGCAGTTGCAGCTGCATTACTAGTAACATGTTCCACTTCCACATAAGCACAACTATCCCGAGCCATTTCTTTTTTCTTCTCGTGGCGTGCGGATCGAAATACAATGGATCTGATATCCATTATAAACAACATTGTTTCCTTTCGGAAAACAATAACACAGAGAGCACAACACAAACAAAACAGACCTAACCACAAACCCCAAAAGACTCAAACCGTGCTCTGACACTTAAACCTTAAGCTCTGATACCAATTAATGTAACACCCTCCCTAGGGTATCACATGTCTGACTCCCGACTCATAATCTGAAAAGAAGTTCACACAAGGTTTGAGTTATAAAAAGTGGGTTTTAAAAATTTCTTCTTTGTTACTGAAACGTAAATTTACTGAAAATATTAGGTAATATTGAAAATCATATTTCAACTATTCATTATGCAAAATTGACACCAATTAATATTTCACAATTTAAAGAGAAATATAAAATTAACAGACTTTTTTTTTCAACAGTAGCAAACCCCATGACGGGTCCTACTAAATAGCACGGTATAACACTAACGATAAAACTTAACATACTCATTCCTTATCTTATATCCAACTTGTTGCATCAGAACTCTACTCCTTGTCTACTCGAACACCTTCGAACTTGAGACATGACCACTCTTTAATGTTTTCATCAATCTCTCGAGTGTCCATCGCCTCACATTATGTCTAAGACAACTCATTCTTTCTACTGTTTAATTTTAACAATACAGACACAACATGACAACATAACAAAGAGGTGAGATCACCTACGCCAATACCAACACGTGGCGACAGAGATAACACAAGCAAGCATATCATACAGGGATATCATATCAAACTTCCAATAATATATTCAATATTAATCAACTATCATCATCAAATCATTTATCAATTCAATTATCATAAACAACAATTACGATAATGTCCTAATTATCATCATCATCATCCAAATATTCAAAACAATTGTCATAACCAATATCCCTCAATTAATATATCACACAGATATAAATGTTCGATTATGCATGTACACAAGACTCGATTTCCTACTCCATGGAGCTAAAACTCGAGGTCGGAGAAATGATCAAAAAGATCTGCCAAGTACCACGTGCCTCGACCACGTGCTTTAATTCTCATTTCAATTTTTGCACATCTAAGCACATACACGACTCTTTATCGATCTTGATTAAGAATAGTGTCTCGGTCCGGATCATCGGTGTGTTGCATCGGTCTAACCTACGGGAAGAAGCGCGACCAACCACCCGTGTAGGCAACTCGCACCCCGATGCCCCCAAGGTCAACAAGTGACCTACACTACGCATATCGCACCCACTCAAGAGGTGTGTTTCTCCTAGGCAATCACCATATCCAAATTCTCATCTGGACCATTCCAATGCATGTATAATGCACCAAATCCAATCATGACAAATATGTCATTTTCTCACAAACAAGATGGACACTAGTTCAACAAGAATCATACTTTGTACTTTCAACAAATAAAATCATATTATCACATTTTCATCGTTGTAAAACACTTTTACCGTATTTTCACAATCGCGTAACATTTCATTACGTTTCACAATCCAAAACGTTTACATATGTTTTCACAATATCATAACACTTCTTTTATATTTTCACAATACCGTAACACTTTTGTTACGTTTTTAAAATTCCAAAACGTTTTATTACGTTTTTACAATACCGTAACACTACTCAAGCATTACGTTTACAAAATTTTGTAACATTTCTCATTACGTTTTAAAATGTTGCAACTCTTCATTGACTTTTAAACCACGTACTAATTTTTAACGTTTTTCTCAATCGCGTAAAAACATACGTTTCTCAAATCGCATAATATTTTTTTCACTGTTTCAAAATCGCGTAACTTAAAAATCATTCTTTTACGTCCACGTAAATCATTTTTCATTATTCTCAAAATATTTAAAACACTTTCCAAATCATATAACGATTTTCCTTCATTTTCACAATCACGTAAAAATAATTCATCACTTTTCAATCAATGAGTGATTTTTCAATAGTAGTTCAAATTACGTAAAATATTTAAACATAATTCAAATCGCGTAAAATATTTCAACATATTTAAAATCGCGTAAAATATTTTAATCGTATTTCAAATTATTTTTAAGATAATGTAAAATATTTTTCAACATTTTTCAATCACATAAAATATTCCTCAATATTCCAAACATTATTTTGGACTTAAATAAATCAATATCATTTTTAACACATTGTTCAAAATTGCGTAAATTTAAAAATCACGTTTTTAAGATACGTAAAACATTTTTCATCACAATTTCATTACGTAAAAATACTTCTTAACCTTCAAAAATTCCTTTTCAACTTTTCTCAAAATAATATAACTTTATATTTCATTTTTCATGTTTTCTTACTCAAGAAAATCTTTTTCCACATTTCTTTTCCCAAAAAAAAAATCCTTTTTCCAAAATATAATTCACAAAATCACTTTTTCATTGAATTAAATCAATGTTTTTAACTTTAAAAATCACTCTCCAAAACCCAAAGTATGATTTACACGTTAGGAAAATCATATTCTCCATTTTTCTCAAAATTTCCTCAAGTTAAAATCTTTCGATTCCCTTTCCAAATTTGTTGTATCAAATTACTTTGAAATTCTCTTTTGTTTCGTTTTGGAAACTTGTTCATAAAATCAAGACATTACAAACCTTTAAAAACGTGGGCATGACTATTGAAATCATGAAAACATTCTTTCTTTCTAAGTTGATAGGATTTTGCACAAACAAAACCATTAAAATTTTGTTTTCAAACCGTAAGTCTTATGGTCATAAAAACCAAACCCATTTGTTCAAATTCATTTTTACTTTCTTTACAAATTCTTTTTCACTTTCTTTGCAAATCCTTAAAATCATCATTGCTATTTTCATTTAAATCTCATGTTTAGTTAAACACTTAGAAAATTTTTACACAAAATAAATTAATAAAAATCCTTCTAAAAACCGTGTTCTTGTTCTCTTGAAAAACAAACCCTTTGTTTATTTTCCAAATTCTTCAAATCATCCGTTTTCATCATTCATAAAAATCTTAAGTTATAAACACCTATGTTGAGGTGTCTTGTTCAAATCCACCATGTTTCTAAGTCTTTCAAAAATCATTTCTTTTGTTCTTGAAAATTTTCAACATGAACCCTAATCAAGGGCATCAAAACCGTAGCTCTTCCTTGGCTATTGGAGCCAAAAATCAATTTCCTTTCCACCATCAAGTCATGGCATATACATATATATTTCATCATAAATAATATAAGCATACCATTAAAGCCATAAAAGCATGTATAACATATCAAGCATATCATCAAAGCTATAAAATCATGCAAAGCATATCAAGCATAGAAAATTAATCAAAGCTCATAAACACCCACAAATTAATTACATGACTATAGATATGAATCCTCACATGGATTTCACATCCATCAAATAAAATACCATCTCTCACCACCACGCTTGGTTGGTGAGATGGATCTCCTCTTACCTCTTGAAGATCCTCAAAAGCTCTTTTGTTTTGCTTCTTTTTCCAAGTCCTTCATCACCAAGAGCTTCTCAAATACAAAACAAAATACATAAAAATTAGTATACTAAGCTTGATTAAGAAAACCATGGATCAAACATGGTTTAGATCATGAAAAAGAAGAAGAAATGAAGTTTCCTTATACTTCACCTCAAAAACCCAAAAACATGGATCTTGAAGAAATTCCTTGAAGATGAATGATTTAGAAGAAGTGTTCAACATGAAAGTTCTTAGAACATCATGGAAATTCAAGATCTAAGGTTAAATGAAATTAAAAGAGCTTGGATGGTGGTTTTAGGTAGTATGACCAAATGGTGTATTTTGAAGAACAAAGATGAAATTTTTGATTTTTGATAGAAACTTGAAGCTTGGATTTCAAGCTCAAGATGAATGATTTTGGAAAAACTCATAACTAGAGATGTTCTTAGAATGATGTTTAGGTTTAGAAAATCAAAACTAAAAGATTAGAAGAGGAAACATGAAATTTACCATTTTTGGTAGAATCTTGAAGCTTGGATTTGAAGTACTAGATGTTGGATTTTGAAGAAACCTTCAACATGAAAGTTGTTTAGAATAAGGTAAGGATTCAAGAAACTAGGTTAGATGAAATTAAAGAGTGATGGAGAACATATTTGGGTGCCATGGCCGAAACCCACCATGAAAAAGAAGGAGAGAAAGTTTTGCTAAGAACTTTGGCTTCTTGGAGGAGACAAGGAAGAGTTATGATAGCAATAATGTGGTCTTCAATTTTTCTTATGTCCTAAAGTTCCACAAAACCGTAGCCCCCCTCCAAAGCTTCTTTAAAAATTCACTAATGATAAAACATTGATCAAGACATCCAACAATGACATAAAGCATCATTTAATGGATTGAAAATTGTTTTTCTTTGTCTTCTAATAAGCCAAAAAAACCGTCCCCCTCCTTGCTTTCTTCTTCCATGTAAATTGATCAATAATGATCAATAATATTGTAATATTGATCAAGACTATTGACATAAAGCAATTAATCAATGCATTGAAATATATATATATATATATTTTTTCTTTGTCTCCAAAAGCATGCAAAACCGTGAACTCCCTCCATGCATGCATTAAATCATGTTGTCATCTTTTCTAACCATTATTTAAATTAATTCTAGCCATTGATAAATTCAATGGTTAAGATTTTATAAACTTTTAATTTTAGAAACTAAATCTGCGCCATCGGATTTTTCTCCTTTAAATTCTAAATTTCCCTAGGTGTGTCTCCAAAATTAAGGGTCAAGATTGCTTCTTCAAACTTTAAATCCAAGGGTCCTAATTAGTCTTTCTTTTAGAAGACCAAATCTCTACCCTTGATTAATTCTTCATCCAATGGTCATAAATGGTCTTTAACTTTATTTTTTAAGATTAAATCTCCACCCTTGATTTAATCTAAATCCAATTTATAAATGGTCTTTTTTTTTCAAGACCAATTCTACACCTTTGATTACATCTATGGTTGATATCAAAGTTCTTCCTAACTAAGCATTCTCACACCATTGATTAAATCAATGGTT
Source organism: Ormosia emarginata (assembly GCA_029884605.1). NCBI lineage: Eukaryota > Viridiplantae > Streptophyta > Magnoliopsida > Fabales > Fabaceae > Ormosia > Ormosia emarginata. Next base: position 23,762,251 of record JAQQTP010000089.1, on the reverse strand, counting down.
GTTATCCAAGCGCTTTATTAAGTTTGTTTCTTAACCTTTTTGATTAAATCAATGGTTAATATTCAAACTAAGTATTCTCATCCAAGGGTATAAATCAAGTCAAGCTCTCTTTGTTGACTACGCAAAGATAATATTTATTCTTATATCCTACAATAATATTTTTATCAGTATTTTTATCATCCGATAATTAAATACGATATAAAATACAAGATCAAGAAATTTTCTAAAACTGTTTCCTGATTCAAGTTTAGTAAGATCCCTATCTCCGTCTAAATGTACAAATTTTTCTACGCGTAGAAAAATGTTTACTTTCTATGGACCCATCTGGCTCTACGTGTGGCCACCTGGGCCTGAGACAGAAAAATTTCAAAATCATTCATAAAATCACAAAAATTATAAAATGCACAAATATCAAATCAAATTACGTAAATTAATTACCTAACAGTAAAAATTAAATTACGTAACGTTTTCTCCTACCAAAATTTTTATTTTCCGACACCGATAAATCACTCAAAACGATCAAATATGCTGACGGAATAAACAAAATAATTTTACAGTGCACAGAAATTACTAAACAGTAAAATTCTGTTAACTGTCAAAATTACTGTTTAAGAGATATGAAAATTTGGGGTGTTACAATGAATAGTAGAGAAGGTAAGAGGACGCGTGATATTTGTAAAAAAACGGTTTTTTCAGAAAGAGATAAATATGATCCCTATTTATTAGGAAGAAACGACTATTTAATGTTTGAAATGATAAGTAGCAGTTGTGGTTTTCAAAAAATCCACAGAAGATTTTATTGGATTTTTGAAAATCAAATAAAAAATGATTTCAAAAAAGATTTTTGATAAGGTCTTGATGTCGGATTGGAACTAGAAGATAAGATTAAAATTTGTCTTTCTTCCAGTAGCGTCGAAAGAAAAATTTTGGGGGGCATCTGTTGGGGGTAAAAAATACAAGTCCTAATTTGACAAAGATGTTCTCGATAAACAAGTGATATTCGACGAAGATAATATTTTCAGTCAAATGATACCATTGAGACATTTGACAAATAAAAGGTTTCTAAAGTCAGATAGAGGATCAAGTGGTGACCAACTCTCAAAAGGCCAAGGGTTGGTTTCGTCGAAAATAAAAGTTACCAATTCTAGACTTGACAGGAGTTGGTTATTGTCAAAAATTAAGATATTAGTGGAAACGTGACATAACTGTCATGAACGTGGTCAGTTTCTTAGGAGTCAGTTATTTTTTGTTTTTTGCCTATAAATACTAGTATTCACGATGTAAAAAATATAATTTTACTGGATATACAATCCTAACATCTCACTCAAGCAAATTAACAGATTTGATTCCAAGTATGACTTCCATTTTCATTTCTAGCAATTTACATTAATGAAACGTCTTTTAAATTCTTTATTTTCAAGATTTGTCCTTTAAATGTCTTAACTCTTTCTGCACTTTAAACTGTCTGCACCTTTATTTTCTGCATTTTAATCTTCAACACTTTATATTTATTACAATTTACTTTCTCTGTACTTTAAAATTTTTTTGTACTTTACATTTTACACGTTACTCATCAAAAGCTTCTTTTCAAACGAGATTACCCCATAATTCATGAACTCATATTTGACTGATAAAATATATTTATTTATTAAAATTTATCTTATACCAAATTCACCCATAAACAAAACGTTATCATTCAAAAAGCAAAAGCAAATGTACAGTGTTGAGAATATACATTTTTTTTTTCATCTTCACTTTTCTCTCATTTTTGTTGGAATTAATTTTGTATGCCTGTTGTATTACTGTCTCGTTTTCTTTTGTGTTATTCTCTTCTGCGCTTTGAACTCCTTTATTTCAAAAAAACAAAAGGTTTTACTTTGTTACTTGACTACTATATCTGGAATTAAAAAAACAAAAAGAGAAAGTGAATGAGAGATCTAAAAGTGTTTTGAGCCTTTGAATTACATGAAATCATATAGGCATTATTACTTTGTTTGAAGTTAAAGACTTGAAAGTGGTGTACAGGTGGATTTGCACAAACTATTTTAAAGCGTTCCCCCAACATACGACTCCGACCCTCGTTAGTACCTAATGATTTGAATAAATTAGGAATAGCTCTTCACTAAATTAGTGATAGAAAAATATTTTTAAATACTTAAAATATGACACTCACTTGAAATATCATTTGTACGTGAGTGTGATTTTTTTTTTCATATATTATATGTTCAAAATTTGTATTATATTTACATGTGAATAAAATGTCATAAAAGTATCATATTTTAAAAATTAAAATAACAAAATCCTTAATAATATTATTGAAAGAAAAAAGTTTTGTTAAATATACAGCTCGATCTCTGCAAAGCCATACGCATATAAAGTTTAAATGTTTCAAGTTCAAACTTCAAAGGTGTTTTGGTGTTGTGGCCGTGGAGTCTTACAATTGAACTGACAAGCTTTTTCTCATGCTAGTTACTATACCATGGAACTTGATTGAGGTTCGCATGAACAAGACACAATTGGAGGAGGGTTTTTGCACGTGCATGAGTGTGTGAGCAAGAGAAGCCAAAAGAAAATAATATTCATGCATGATGCATAATGTATTATTGGCTATGCTGTGCAATTGGGCTCAACCAAAATCCAGCATTTTTATGAATTATAAGATATATCTGGGCCCAGAAACCTCAATTTGTAATTTGCAACCCCATGATTGCACCTTTTTCATTCCACTTTTGGGGCTCAATTAACGACGATGTAGCTAACTATATTCCTTTTAGAACCTAATCCGATATATATATAAAGCATTCTTTTTATTGACCAATATGCATAGAATATGTAATACCTAACAAAAGCATGGTCTTCTTTTGTACCAAAAAAAAAAAAGAACATGGTCTTCTTCTTATCACTTTGATTTTAAAACATTTACACGTACATCAGTGTTTGCTTACGTCAAGTATAATATAAGAGAATCTAACAATGGAGACAAAGACAATACGAGCCTGTCACCCGTTGCTGCCCTCCATCAGGTAATGCATTGGTAGAGGATTAGCATTTAGGCCCAAGTTTAGCAAAAAGATCAATTAAAAATGCATTATCTAATAAACATTCTTCTTTAAAAAAAAATGTGACACGAAATACAATAGGAATGTTATGAACCTATGATCATTCAAAAAGCAAAAGCAAATGTACCATGTTGAGAATGTACATAGATTTTTCTTTTTTTTCATCTTCACTTTTCTCTAATTTTTGTTGGAATTAATTTTGTATGCCTGTTGTATTAGTGGCTGGTTTTCTTTTGTGTTATTCTCTTCTGCGCTTTGAACTCCTTTATTTGGAAAAAAAAAACGAAAGGTTAATTTACTTTGTTGCGTGGTTACTATATCTGGAATTAAAAGAACAATAGGAGAAAGAGGATGAGAGACTTAAAAGTGCTATGAGCCTTTGAATTACATGAAATCATAAAGGCATTATAACTTTGTTTAAAGTTAAAGACTTAAAAGTGGTGTACAGGTGGGTTTGCACAAGCTATTTTAAAATGTTTCCTCGACATATATACGACTCCGATGCTCGTTAGTACCTAATGATTTCAATAAACTAGGAACAGCTCTTCACTAAATCAGTGATATGATCAAAAGAGGAAAGTTTTGTTAAATATACAGCTCGAGCTCTGCACAGCCCTACGCACGTAAAGTTTAACTGGTTCAAGTTCAAAGGTTTTTTTGGTGTTCTGGTCGTGGAGCCTTTCAATTGAATTAGAATAGCACCGTGTAATACACGAAATTAAAAATAATATATAATAATTTAGATAAAAAAATAATATATAATAATTATGTTATTATTATAAAAATATATTTATAATTTTTATAAATGATACTGAGTGATGTAGAAATTTTATTTTGAGGTTTAAATATTTATTATATTATTTAATATGTCAAATATTAAATTTATATATAATTTTTTTAAATATTTTAAAAATTTCAAAAACCATTGAAATAGTGTTTAAAATATTTTTATTCTATAAAAAATATCTCAATTTTTTTTCATATATATATATATATATATTATTACATTAATATGATACTAACAATAAAATTCAAATTTAAATTTATAATGAGTTATTGATGACACAATATAGAAATAACACTTGTAAATTTTTTTAAATTTGTAAAAAATAATTTACATTTTCCTTTAATTTTTCTTTAAAATGATAAAATTCAAATTATATTAGTGACATAACTTAGAGTTGTCACTTACTAAAATTCTACGAATCATGACTCTCTTTTTATATATTATATTGATTGACAAACTTTTTCTCATACTAGTTTCTATTAAATGAAATAGTCTCATGACTTATTTCTCTTTATATACTCAATGTTAGATTCATAATATTATCACCTCTTTTAAAAGTTAATGTCCACAACGGTGGAAAACAGTTTTGATAGCTTAACTCTCAACGAAAAAATTAATTGTTATGACTTAGGTTCATAAAAAAATTTAACTAAAAAAATTAGGTCATTAAATATGAGAGCTTCATAATTTAAATATTTTATTTAAGTTTATTATTTACTCAACCTAATATAATTAATATACCATTGGACTTGATTGAGGTTCGCAAGAACAAGACACAATTAGAGGAGGGTTTTTGCACGTGCAGGAGTGTGTGAGCAAGAGAAGCCAAAAGAAAATCATATTCATGCATTAAGCATCATTGGCTTTGCTGTGCAATTGGGCTCGACCAAAACCCAGCATTTTTATGAATTAGAAGATATATCTGGGCCCAGAAACCTCAATTTGTAATTTGCAACAGCATGATTGCACCTTTTTCCTTCTACTTTTGGGGCTCAATTACCAACGACGTTGCTAATCATCTTCCTTTTAGAACCTAATCCGATATATATAATGCATTCTTTTTATTGACCAATATGCACAGAATATGCAATACCTAACAAAAGCATGGCCTCTCTTTATCCACGGCATGATTTGAATTAGGGGACCCTACCCGAGACGCAAAGGGACCAGAGTATTGGGGGCAGGAAAAGAGTTAGAAGCTTTTCCCAAAGGTACTACTTTTTACGGGAACAATTTTCTTTTGGTTGACACTTTGCGCTTGTCCTTTAAACCAATAATGCCCTTCTCTCTCTCGCTCTTGTTATGTGATATGAGTTGGGACTGAACTGGGCTGGACTACTCATTTCTAATTAGTTTCTATTTTCCCCTCTCTAGTCTCTACTCTCTCTACTCCTGTGGTGGAACCTACTTGTCACTCTGTGTTACTTTGTCTTCTAGTGTAAACAGAATATGCATTGAAGAAACGGATCCTACCTGGTTCTGATCTGTATCTATGCAATGTAATTATATTTTGTTTGTCAGTTTATGGTTAAAAAATAGCCACAAAGTAATGCTGTTTAGTAACGTTAAAGGAAAATAAAAATAAATAATGGGGCTTAGCATTCCCATGTGAAATGGAAGATTTATGTTTGTCCATATTAGCTCTGAGCAATTGCATTTGTTTTAATAATGTTATCTTCGGAAAAACTATGCACAGAAAAAAAATGGCGTTAGTTGGCTGTCACGCATGACTCTCCACCACAAGGAACAAGCAAAGCAAAGCAAAGCTAACTGAACTGCATAATAACAGTCTGTTTGGTTTGAGAGAAAATAAGAGGAAAGAAAATGGGAGAGGAGAAAATGAATGAATTATTCAATTTTCTCCCGTTTAGAAGAGAAGAGAAAACAGGCAAGACAGAAAAAAACTTGGTAGGCCCCACACAAAATTTTCTTCGCTGATGAGGGAAGAAAATCGACAGATCAAAGCTCAAAATGTCAAATTACATCTCTGCTCCCAAAGTTATCTCTTCCACAAAGGCAGAGACACAGACAAAACAACACAGACATAGTTTCAACAAAGTCATCGGCAGATGTACCACCACATCCCCGCACGGCCACTTCTGTCTGCTGCTTCTTCGCATTCCGGCAAGTTCTCCGACCGAATCCTGCGACCGAAGACTTCTGTCCTCTTCGTCATTCCTCTCGTTGATCTTCCACTTCAACAGGGATTTCAGGCCTACTCCGTTTACCGGTAGGAGCCTCGAGTCCCTTCAACCAGTTCTTCCCATGGATTATGGGTTCTGGGTCTTCGCTTGTGGAAAGCCTTCGACGACTGAGATCTCAGATCTCAGATCTCAGATCTCAACACAGCACAGATCTCGCAACCCATTCACCGTCGTGCCGTAACTCCGTCGCTCGTCGCTGAGCCAGTTCGCCGCTCCATCGCGCCTCCCGCATCACACCGCGTTGCGCCGTTCCACGCGGCCCGCGCCGCACCGCTCCGTCGCACCGCACCTCGCCACTCAGCCGCATGGGAAAGGGGACTGTGGGCGTGGGATTGTGGGGTGGGGGAAGGGGACGTGGGGTTGGGGTTGGGGAAGGGAAAGTCAATGGGGTTAGGGTTGGGGAAGGAGAAGTCTGATAAATGGGAAAGTGAAAAACGTGATATAAATTGGGTAAAAATTTTTTTTGATATAAATATTATATAATTATAAATAATAAATCATAAATTTTATTAAATAAATAATTTCAAATCAAATTTTTATAATTTAGTGTTAATAAATTAAAATTTTGTAATTAAAATTTACTATAAAATTATTTTTTTAAAAATTTATAATAAAATGTTTATAGATTAAAATAAAAATAATTTTTGTTTGTAATTAATTAATTATGATAAAGATATATATGTTATTTTATATAATTATATTTTTTTTCATTTCTCATTTTATATAATTATAAAATGTATTTATTTACTTAATATAATTTTAAAAATGTTTAATTAAAAAATATAATTATATATTTATATTTCATTATACATTTAATAAGGATAAATATGTCATTTTATATAATTATATATTATATTCTCTTATTTTTTTATTCAACTCTCATTTTCTTTCTCTTCTTTTTCTCTTCATCCAAACAATAGAAGAAAAAATATATTTTTCTCTTTATTTTCTCTCTTCCTATTTTCTCTCTTCTCATTTTCTCTCCTCATCCAAACAAAGCATAAGTCAGGCATGAGCTGACTAGGGTAATACAAGACACTCAAACTCTGGTTATCCCTTTGAATTTGGCACCTGATATGTTAAGTGATTATTATTTATATATAAATAACTTTTTCCTTTTTTTCAAAAGATATTGGGCCCAGTAAAAGTTTCTCATTTCAAAAGAAAAACATGCCACTAAGTCCTAGCGAAAACTTGCATTAATATATGCTTAAGTAAACTTGTTAGCTAACTCTTTCCTTTTATTTGTTTTTCTTTTTACTTTAACTTTTCCATCTTTAAAATGATAGAGAATGGGGAAATCAAACACTGCAAGCCCACCAAAAGCTTTTTTCCTAACCCTAGCAGAAATAAAAATACAACGGAAGAAGAAAGATAGTCAGATAGATAATGAAATGAAAAATGAAAAGGACGTCACAAGCTGCCAAATTCTCGGACAGCCTTTTCTTTTCTTATCACAAGCTGCTTCGTCCCACTCTCTCTGTGCTTGTGCACCTAAACGAATCTCACTCCCTTTCTCATCAAGATCCTGTTGCTCTGTAGCTACTGCAGCATCCCCATATACAATTTCAGAAACATGAGAAATACTGTATATATTATTTATTAATATTTTATTAAAATGTAAAAAGATAAAAGCAAATTAAATAACTTATATTATTGAGAGACCACTTTGTTTCATGAACTTGGAGTGTCAGCAAACCGCATGAAACGAGAGTGATCTCTGACCGTAACCTCCTTTTTCTCTTGTGGATTGTGAATACGAATATTTTATATTTAAAGCAAATATTAAAATATATTAAATAATCATCATAAATAGTTATTTAACTTTTAGTTGTAATTATTATAAATAGTCCTTAAACCACATCATTTATCTCTGCAAAGAGGAGCACAAATTAGAGAGAGAGAGAGCCCAGAAAGTGAAAAAGCAATCCTTTTACCCAAGCCAATCCCCTCTCACTTGAGTTAAGCACATTGCCATCTTTTCTTTGCTTTAATTTTTGATGTCGTTGTTTTGGCAATGCTCCAATCAAATCATGGTTCTTCGAGTCTGAGAAGAAATATAACCAGGAATACTACAACAGTAGTAGTACAACTCCCTTCTGCTTTTGAGTATCTCTTGAATCTCTACCTCTCTTTCTAGCTATAATAATTCCCAAGAAACCTAAATCACTTTCTTGGATAAAAAGACAAACCTGCGGATCCAAAGAGCATCCTCAAAAACTCTTCCTTTTCAACCCACCCCCATCTCTTACCTTCCTTTTTTCCATCATTTTCCTCACACCAACCTTTCCCCATTTTTTTTTTCTCGAACACCAAACAAAACAAAACTAAACCCAGAAAAAGAACCCTCTCAACCAAAAAAAAAAAAATGCAATCATTCACGTCCATTCTCGCGTGCCTCGTTCTCTTCACGTCAGTACTAGTACTACTACCCTTTTCTCAAGCGGCTCTACTATCCCAACCAGTAAGTAACCCGAACCAGCCTCTCGAACCGGGCGACTACCCTTCTTCCAACACGGTCCCCGCATTCCCGGTTCAGACCGAAGCCCAAACCTGCCGGCTCGACCTCTCCAACGAGCTCTTCGGCGGCGTCAACGCCGCCTGCGGCAAGGATCTCGACCGCAGCCGCTGCTGCCCGGTTCTCGCGGCATGGCTATTCGCCGCGCACGCCCGGACAGCGCTGGAGGTCTCCGCCGCGCCTTCGCCATCTCCGGTGGCGGCGGCGGCGAGTGGTGGAGACCTGCCGATGATGCCGGACGACTCGCAGAAGTGCGTGAACTCGCTGCAGGACTCGTTACTGAGTCGGAACATAAGGATCCCTCAGCCAAACGCGAGTTGCGACGCGATTCTGTGCTTCTGCGGAATAAGGCTTCACCAGATAAGCTCGTTGAGTTGCCCGGCAGCGTTTAACGTTTCTGTGTCTCACAAGAATGCTACCCCCACTGCTGCTGTTCGAAACTTGGAGAAGAATTGTCGTAACTCTTCCTATGCTGGTTGCACCAAATGCCTTGCTGCCTTACAAAAGGTTCATACTCAAATTATCACTATTAATATTATTATTTATTATTATCTTCTTCCCTTAATTAAGCTAATTCATACACACGATAATACTAACAAGTTCTTTGTGGTCCTTTTCTTTGTATCTTAATACTGCTTTGGTTTGTTGAAGTTGCATTTTAAATTGGATGCAAAGTTTCTACTATTATTTGGTAATGATTTTTCAAAGCGAAAAGTGAAGTGGAAGACATTTTGGCTATGCATTAATCTTGTTTTTGCCGTTTTTCTCAAACCGACCAATTCTTTTCAGGTTGACCTGCGAAAATGACGTACCATGTGCACAATTAGCCAGTTATTACAAACTTTATTTATTTTTTCGACTACATTGAATCATTTCTTTCCTTTTACATTGCAAACAAATAGGCCCAAACCAACATTTCGTTCTTCATAATCTTTCATGTATCGTAAAAAAAAATGATTTTTTTTATTTTTTTTACTGAATAACCTTTATTTTGGTGGCATATATTATTTGACTACAGCTAAAAGGGTACATGAACGAGACGAAGGGGAATGGAGGGAGTGAGAGCAGGGTGAAGAAGATGTTCAACCGGGACTGCCAACTGATGGGTCTGACATGGCTGCTAGCAAGGAACAAGACGGCATACATACCTACTGTTTCGGCGGTGCTGCGTGCCATCTTGTACAGTGCTCATCCACATGAATCCAAGTGTAGCCCTGACCAAGAGAACATGCCACTGGCCGTTGATTCGCTTCAGTTCGAGAATGGCCATGCGTCATCCTGGCCGTCCAAGTTTTGGGTTACCATTCTGTCCCTAATCATACTAATTTCTGCTTTTCTTTAAAAGGGTCCATTTCAGTTGAATTGTTGGTTTGTTAGGGTCCTTCTCTTTCTTCTCTGTCTCTCTCTCTCACTCTGCTGAGTCTTTGCCCTGATTCTTGGTTGTGTCTGTCACGTGATGCTAGGCTACTGGACAAATCCAGCAACAGGGCTGTTTCTGACTTTTGATATTTTTTTGCCCTCTCTGTAAATTTCAGACTCCATTGACATGTCTGTCTATAATGTACATGGTGCTAGTGCGATCAGAAGCTTTTACCTCACATTTTATACTGAAAAAAAGTGGCTATTTTTTTAGACTCACTCCTAGAATTAGAGAGTAAGTATATAAAAATGACATAAGATTAACCGTAATAAAATACTAAAAATTATATAAATATAAATTGTTATATATGACCATGTGTGAGTAATATTATTTTTTGCTAATTCTTAATTTCTTCCTCTTTTTTATTTCTCTTAAGGTTTTTTCACTAGCATACTAGTTTTGCTATATAATAATAATATATGTTGCTTTAGATTGATTATGAGATTTATATGTATAAAATTAATACTATTATTTAGAGGGATTCTTGTTTATGTGTCTAATTATATATCTTAAGAGATTAATTTTTCAATTATCAAATAAGATCAATTATCAGGATATTATGAAAAATTAAAAAATAAGTTTTGTTATATCTTCTTAAATATCTTTTTACTGATTCTTTTAATATATAATAAATAAAATGTTAAATAAAAAATAATTATAATTAATATCTTAAAAATATAAAAAACATTTAATATTTTATTTAAAATTTAGTAAGGGAATTAATTAAAAAGATTTAAAATTATTCTTCACAAATAATCTATTTAGAGTTGGGGTATACAAAATTAGTCTTGGCCTAATAATTCATCTCTAATTTAGAAGTTAACCGAGACAAATTTGAGTTCTTCTAATTATAAGATTCTGGTCACACACTTGGTAATCTTAACTCGGTTCAATTTTACACAATATCTAAAATTTTATAATTTTTAATAAGTAATATATAAATAATAAAACTTATATACTTCTATATAGTATAATAATATATTTATGTTAATGTAATTTATTTTAAAGTATATTTTAATATTTTACTAAACATAATAATATTAATTTTGTACTTTTAATATTTTATGATTTAATTTTGTATAATATCTAAATTCATATAATTTATCTAAATATTGGTTCAATTTAATATTGATTCATTCATTAATCATGTCATAATCGAATCAAATCAAAGTTCAAAAAAATTTAACTCGATCAAAATATTAAGTCAAGTTTAAAATAAGTTAAACCTAGTCTAATTTATCTCATAAACACTCCTAATTTGAAGTAACAAATCCTTATTTTCTTTGCAGAATATATACATGTTTTCTTTAACAAATATTTATTAACCGCAACCAATAAATTAAATTTCATGAAAAGGACAATTATATTTTGGTATGGGTACATTTTTTTCCTTATTAATGGTAAGTATAATTAGGATATTAGCTTTATCACATGTTAGATGTAAAAAAATTGGCAACGAAATGTAGTTGAAGTGGCATCATTTATGTTTTATTTCATTAATCATCTCAATAAGGCTGTTTAATTCAAATTTAACTTATATTTCCCTTGTAACACTAAATCTTAAGCTTTCCTTATAGCAAAAAGAAAAATAATTCATAAAATTTTGAAGCCTATGACTCTTCGGCATATGCTTATAAGTAAAATTGGTGTCTCATGCCCTCCAATTAAGGATGTTAACGGTAAGATCTCTGTCAAAAATAATGAAATTGTAGTTTTTTTTTTTAATATTTACATTTCAAACTATCTTTTCATAATCATATTTTTTTAAAAAAAATCATGGAATTATTTGTTGCTAGTTTTAGATACGTTATAATGCTATATAATAATGACTATTGTATTTTGCAATAGTCTTAATTTTCAAAACTTTTTTTCTTGGTGCCTAATCCTAGCGCTAAACTAATATTGTAATGGTAAGCAATGGTATCAGCTTCGATGGTGACAATGTTGGACTCAAGGAGGAGCAGCTCAAAATGACTGAGTATGTTGGTCTCGATTTAGCTAAATAAAGAATGTGTTAGGTAGTAAAAACAAAGAAGAAACACTATTTTACATTTTTCAATGGAGGAGCAGTGCTGATTCGGAATCCGAGATTTTAAATTTACAAAACAAAAGTTAAAATCGTACTACTAAATTACGAATTCACGGGTACGAATTCACGGGTTCAATGGCCGTTTCGCAAGTTTAAGCGAGAATATTTGTGGTTGAATGTCTGTCGTTTTGTAGTCCAATGGCAACAGATAGTGGCAGTGCTTCTACCTCTTACGGCCAATCAGGATTTAATCGAGGCACAAACGACACTTGTTCATTGTTCAATTATCAAAGATTCCTTGCTAAACTAAATTTTTTAAAGCATAAGTAAACGTAATGAATTCTAAAATGTTGGTTTAGCATGTGATGTGATGTGCGGCAGTCAAAAGTTTAAGTCTTAGCTATACTAATTACTTGCTATCAGGAATTAGGCTAAAAAAAATATAATATTTATATTTTTATATCAAATAATATATATATATATATATATTATTTTATTTAATATTATTTATTATATATATTTTTTATTATTTTTTTTATTCAATTACATCTTTTAAAAAAATATAAATAATACTTACACTCATTTAAAAAGTATAGAATGATGTTTATTCAAAAAAAATATTATTGTAATTCAATCTCCGTATAGCTCAAAAGAAAACAAACATCACATGAACCTTAAAAATTGCGAATTTATGAATTACAATAATATTGACCAAATGAGATACCTGTTATACAACAACCTTATTTTTTTTTGGTCTGATGATCTTATTTCAAATTTGAAAAGACGAGCAACTCATGAGCCCAAAAGCAAAGGGCAATATATCCTGATTATAGGACTTACTGGTCCTTCGTGGGCTACTGCTGTTTGTAATTCTTAACAGTTCTCGTGAGTACCCAATCAATGAAATGATGACGAGCTTTCTTCTTCTTCTTCTTCTTCTTCTTCTTTTCTACATTGATTAAGTTTAACCTATCTCTATCTCTTTTAGAAGGTAAAGTACTAAAGTTGCTTCGTACCTCAAAAAATAAAAAGCAAAGTTGCTTTGAGATTTTTTTTTTTTAGGATAAGGGGATGGTTGCTTCAATCCAACATTAGGGTAAGCTCTAAGTCTCAGTGAGCAATTTATAAGAGACTGTTAGATAATCTACCAACAAAAAATCCTAAAATCAAACTCAACCCATGAGTTTAACATAGGCAGAGAGTGCCCAGATAACTCACGTTAGCTATTAACTATTTATATCCTATATCAATATTTAATATTTTTATTATATAGTAAGATTGCCTTGGAAAACAATTAATAATATTATTAACAATCAAATATAATGAGTTATGTTACTTAGACTCAGTTTCATCATGATAACTTCTATATCATTTTAAATTATTTTAAATGATAAATATATTATCATGTAAATGATTTATTATGAACCCGAGTCTATATTAACATTATTCATATAATAATATAATATTATTTTGAAAAGAATTTAATTACATTACTAACTATCAAATTTATTGATAAATAGCATTTTTTTCTAGCAATGATCTAATTCATTATTAATAAAATTTTATAAAAACAAAACATGAGCAAAATTATATGGATTTTTATATCATAAAAAAGTTATTTGACATGTCAAAATAAAATCAAATGTTTTTTTCGTTCTTTTTTGTTTTATTTACACAAATAAATATTATTACTAGTAAATATGTAATAAAAAAATTCAATCAAAAATTCTATTTAAAACATTTTGATTAGGAAAAAGATCATTCTACACTCCTACTGTTGTTATTTTTTTTAAGGGTGTTAGATTTAGTGAGAGAAAATAATACAAAAAAATATTAGATGAAATATAAAAAAATGTATATACTATTTGATGTAAAATTATCAAAGTTATTTTGATTATAAACTTTTCTAAAAGCAAAATAAATTCCTCTAAATGTACTAGCTCGTCTAGGCTAGGCTTACTCCTTACCCTTGATTGACGTAAAAATTAGCATAAAGAAAAGGAAAACAAGTTAATTTAAAACACGAATTAGATATTGTCAATTGAATTTAAAATTAGTTATAGATATGAATTAAAAAAATGTTATTTTAAATTTATTATTAGTGTAAAATTTCTAATTATGTTTACATCATTAAAATAATTTGATTTATGAAATATTTTTTATAATAGTCAAAATACTTTAATAATATAATAACGTATAATTAAATGATAATGTAAAGAATTTAAATACTTACAATGGATTAAATAAAATGATAAATTGACCCTTTGCTATATATGGATCACGCTCCAAGCAAGTGGGGATTAAACGTGTTGTGCTTTGGATACAGGAACAGGACCCATTGTGGTCCACTTGAAAACATAAAAATTGAGGTACCATACCGTATGGGCTCATATTTTTTTGCTGTTTACAAAAATGTCACCCTTCAACAACCCAATTGCATAGTTGGGCCTGCATTCTTGGACACGAGACACAAATTTGTAGTATAGTGGTCAGATTTGGAGCATCCTGACTCCTTGATCAGTCTCCCATGATTCTTTATGCCAGAGTGTTCGTCGAAATCATCCTTAAGTGATACAAAATAACAAATACAAAATTTCTTTCATTTATTCTATGAAATTCAAATGTTTGAGATTCAAACTTGACAGAGTCTCTCAGCGTGATACTGAGGTTGATATGCAATGTTTACACAGATAAGGCCATTTATTGGATGTGGAATGTTGTCGGTTCTCTTTCCTGAAGCGTTTTATCAAATGTTGGATTACGGATTACCCTTTGAGAAGAATGAAACACCAAATTTGACCAAAGCATTACTTAATATTTTATAATTGAGGAAAAGAACATATAATAATGTATAAAAACAGCATATTTCTACCATCATTTTTGAATAATGCCTCAGCCATTTCTCTAGTTTGGCTTAGTTAAGATCTCACCACCCTTTACCTATTAACCACAACCAGTCAAGTGTTACCCCTGCAAAAATACCTCCAAGAAGAAACAACACCATCAGGTTTCCCAAGGCATTTTGTTCCGGTCCCTATAGAAGTTAAAAAAGAAAACCACAAAAGATTAATGAATCTACACTTGAATTATAAAACACTCGAAAATTTCTGGATGTGTTTAACAGACCCACCTTGTAACCTTTAGGTGCAGCGGTGAGAACACAGACAGTGAGGTAGCCATTAGATAACCCCAAGAAAGATGTCAAAAATATCATCCAACCCTGGTCACCATACTTTGTAGTGAAATAAAATGCTGGTACAAGTAAGACACGACAAACAATTGCTGTTGTGATCAACTTTCTAGACTCCAACTTCAGGATTTTCAAGAGTGGAATGTATCTCCCGATCAGATCACACACATTATACATAGCAATTAAAACAAGAGCATACCTGAAACAATTGGAAATATCAACTGTTATATTGGCACATAAAATCACACACAACACAGAGATCTTAAACCAACTTTTTTTTTATGTCTGGTCATAAAGGAACAGGAAAATGGGTGGAAAGAGTTTATGCCTGAAGAGAAACAAGAACACATAAAGTAAACAAACCATGTTGTTAATGATCATACCAGGTGCCCAAACTGTGTGATCCAGTATCTTCTGATAAGAATCCAGGGAAAATAGACAGTGTTAGCGCATATATTATGAACAAATCAAGTGCATAATCAATGTTTTCCAATAACAATTGCTTGTTTCCTTTGCGCTCCAGTTGTTTTCCATCTTCCGTGGCCTGAAAAAAACATACCTGTCTTATAAACTGAATCTTGAACAATTAGGAACTTTCGTGACACATTGGAAAGGAAAAAAAAAAAGAAGAAAAAAGAAAAGAAACAGTACTCCTTCAAGTGAGGTCTGGATGCCACCGGCTGCAAGGTCACCTGAAACAGTTTTGGATCCTTCTGATGCAGCTTTTGAACGGTAGTACTTCACAATTGGCAATTTAGGAAAGACAAATGCATAGAGAAGAACACAAAGCAGCTCAAAGAATGTTGATATGGCAAAGAACAAAACTGCAGGGGCAGTACAAAACGACAAGTGATCAGAAACTAACTAAATTGTATGGGAGTCAGTAAAACAGTCATAATTGTATCTCGTTCAATGACAACAAACTCTCAGAAAAAAAAATGACAACAAACAAGAAATGGAATATTCATCACAAAATCTTGATGGAGGACCCCATATATTGAGTTAGAATGATATTAAAAGAATTAATTCCACAATCTTAGTTAAAAACTATGATGGAGGACCCATTAGTAAAGCAACTATTGTCCAATTTCATTTATGTTGCAGGAAAAACTGCCATCAATCTCCAACAAACCACATAATCATGAATATGTTCACGAATTGTTAAAATAGAGTCAAAAATCAATTTGCAAACAAAATTGACAGAACACAAACCGAGGCTACTTATACAAGTACAGAAGTTAAAATTGTTTCCATGTTAACCATTAATGCAACTAAACACTGAATTATCAAATGTTTCAATGGTAAGGCATTGGAGAGTTGAACTTACTGGCTCCTTTGCGAAGACCATCCTTAGAATTCTCAAATGCTGCTCTTGTAATTAACCTCAAAGCAGATGTTAATGCACCTGATGCTGCCGCACCAGCAAGGAAAGACTGCAACAATAAAACCAGATAAAAAAAAAAGACCATAAGTTGAAGGAATTATTTAAAACTTCATACTAATTCCAATGCTGATGCTGACCTGAAGGAATTCTGGAAGCATGTAGGAGAGGTCTCCCACCATTCCACCTTGCGCATGAGCATCTGCTATTCCAAATGCACCACTAATTGCACATATACCGATGAAAGTTCCAATTCCTCCTTTACCAGATGTTGCTAAATCCAACTGTGGCAGATTAATAAAAAAATCAAAATCAAAAGTCAAAACCACATCCTAAAGGAATCAAAGTTCACAAACAAGTGAACTGGACTTACAACTAACACCAACAAAGTGCTTATGAAAAAAAGAGTATATCCAAATAGGTTCCGTATTCTCGTATTGATTTTTGCCTCATTGTAAGCCAGGATTGCTAGTGTTCCAACTGCAAATGGCTGATATACAAGAGTAAGCACCCTAGAGGGGTGGTATTTCTGCACAAGGAGAAAAAGAAATTAAAAAAGTTTCTATTCCAAGGCAATCCTGTTATATAAGTTATAACTTATAACAACAATAACAACATCTGAGAACCACAAGTGCAAGATGCATATGGATTGAAGAAAACAAACTATGATCTGTAGAATGTGTACTGGAGTGTAAGAAAGATCTGTAAAACAAAATAAAAAAATTTAATCACTAAAGTTTATTGTTCAGAAGGTTTAGTAATTAAAATTTGATCAACAAACAACAACAACAACCAAAGCTTTTTCAGTAATAAATTAGTATAATTTTTGCACAAGATGTATATAAACCATGACAATCACTAATGAATTTTTTTTTATAAAATTAAGAAATTAAAAATAACGAATACAAAAACATGGGAGGACATAGACCAAACCCATGAGCAAAGATCAAGAGAATTTGTAGGAAGAGAGACCTATTCTATTACGGAAAAAGTCTTCCTTAATAAAACTATGAATTAAGTCCCACCAAACTAATCCCTGAGTATTAATGCCATAGTTGGCAAGCTTATCTGCACAAGAGTTCCCCTCCCTATATATATGAGAACAAATAAATGTCATCTTCTTTGTAAGAGCCAAACCATTTAACCACCTATTTCTAAGCTTCCAAGGGACAATCTTCAAAGATGTAAAGGCATCAATAACTAATTTAGAATCACATTCTAACCATAATCTATGTCATCCTTTACTATAAGCAATCTCAATTGCAAGGATTGCACCAAGAATTTCGGCGTGAAGAGCATGAGTGACTCCAATATTGTAAGCAAAACAACCCAATGTGGCTGCACGTTTGTCTCTAAAGATACCACCACAGGTTGCCATACCAGGGGCTCCCTTTACTGCTCCATCGGTGTTTGCCTTAATCCAGTAGTTAATTGGAGGATTCCAATTGACTTCTTTAATTTTAGGAGCTGCATTGTACTTCCCATTGACCCCAAACTTCTTAATGGTGATGAAATCATTTATATCCGTAGAGGAGATCGTCCCCACAGATAAGCTTCCTGTTAAAGAGACATTAGCACTGATAAAATTTATAGCAGCTTCCAAAGGAATCCTCTTGTCTTCAAACCGCAACCGATTCCTTGAATACCATATTGCCCATATTGAATTCACAATGGCTGCTAAGACCACATCCTTTGTCTGAGAGCACTAACTCTTGTTACATATTGACAAGATTGAGAGAATAAAGTTAGCAGCAATTGGGAAGTTTAGATAGGCGCTGAGCCATTGCCAAATTTTCGATGCAAAAGTGCAGTGAAAAAATAAATGATCTGTGGTTTCATAATTGGATTCACATAAGCAACACATTGAAACCATATGACAGCCCCTAGACCAAAGTTGCTCATCAGTAGGAACTCTGTTGTTGATAAGTCTCCAAACCAGTAAAGATTTAGAAGGAGGAATGACTTTGCTCCAAATTAATTTGCCCCAAGAAACAGGTTGACCACCTTGATACTGAAATTGATAAGCTTCTTTTAGAGATAGAAAACCAGAATCTGTATGATTCCAGACTAAGCAATTTGTTGCTTCAAACTGAGAAATGCTAATTCTTTGCAATTCTTCTGAAATGGCAGGGAACCTCAATAACAGCTCTTGAGGGATGCACCATTCTCCATCCTTTATAAAATCCTTAACAGTAGCTTTAAGAGAAGAATGCCATTCTACAGGAATTCCAAGCATATCCACTATAGGTTGAGATAGCCATTTATCACACCAGAAGTTTATATTCCTACCATCCCCAAGTTGCCAACTAGAATTGATAAAAACAACTTTGACATGATTTTTCAAGCCTGCCCAGATGGAAGAACTTAAATGATGCTGAATAGGCTTCTTATTTATAAGAGTTCTAGCTCTAAGCAACAATTTATAAGAGTTATTTATAAGATGGAAAAACAACACCAATGAAATTCATTTAAGCATCATTCATCGTTAGTGTAACGTCGGATTTCAATGTTACAGAACATAAACTGAAAAATAAATCTAATGGTGAACTTTGTTGTTTATTCTTGTTATCAAAATGACATGATCTAGAAACTTGGTTAACTCCAGCGTTTTCCTTAAAATGTGTGAATATGTTGAAGAGACTTCAGGGTTCTTATGCTGTCTAAGCCAATTCCTTGACTTTTGGCAGGCTATGAGGTTATCTATATTGTGAAGCTTTATTTGACAGAAAAATGAAAAGTTGAAGAAGTGGTCCAAATTGGAATTGTGCCTCATTTCAAATTCACAAACTGACTTGTAACTAATACTACTACACCAGATGAATGAGCAGCCAGATCAACTGAAAAATGCATCAGAATATACATCAATTACCGGAAACAAGTCAACGTAGTAATCTTCTATTGTCAGCATACTGTTCCATGAGAAAAGACACCCATTGCCAAGAAGCCAGCAAACCACTATTGCAGCATATTTTCCCTGTTAATGCCAAAGAATAAAAATGAAGAAATAATACACGTTTGTGTTCCTGAGCTAATGTAATAAACTAGTACTAATAATCTGAGCACAAACCTCAAGGCGCGTTGGAGGCTCATTGTTGACCATGGCTTGCTTGGATGTTTCTCCTCAATCAAGCACTACAAGAAAGTTGCAAAACCTCAATCAAGGTGATAGAACAGCATATATGGCATCAATTTGAATATAATCCACTTGATATACAGTAGAAAGGTGGCAGGTAACACTACCTATGCATTCACAATCCTCGTGCCATGTGCCACTCAATAATTCACATCACACCCGTAAAGGAAAGAAAAAAATAATAATAATACAGAAAAAAAAATGGCGTCCTTATATTCAATAGAGTAGCATAAGTCAAACCATGTATTTGTCCTCATGATAATTATGCCACAATATAGCATTAAAATAATAGTTCGCCATTATAATAATGATAATTCCAACACAGCCCAGGTGATGAAACATTGAAACTTGCAATAAATCATCCATTAAGGTATTACAATTTGCAGCTACACCCTACCGTTTTTGCAAGTGAGATATTGTGACCACACAAAAAGCTTAACTTTCGCTAAGCAATAACCTTTTAATGGAAAAACCAATTGAGAAAAATTCAAATATCAATTGTAGAAGTAAAGAAACAAAACAGATAAGAATGAAGGAAAGATCAGAATAAAGTCAACAAACAGACTCAGAGCTTACTCTATCAATGAAAGATACATCAGAGAGAGAGAGAGATTCTAGGACAACCTTTTAGGGGCAGGTGGGGAATCAGAATCTAAATATATATGATCCCCTGGCTACGTAACACAAAGGCAGTATTCAATCCTGCCACTGCCGCTGCCTACTTGTGTTCAAAGTTCAAACCTCAAAAGTCAAATATATCTGTGTAGCGAAAGAGCTAAGGGTGCTATTTACCCCAAAAAAAAACGAAAAAAAAAAAGCGAAAAAAAAATTCTAGTTCCACCTTTTACATTTTGTGGACAAAAAAGGAGAAGCAAACGATAAGGATGCTTGGTCACATAGATAACTCAATTCTAGTTCCACCTTTTACATTTTGTGGACAAAAAAAGGAGAAGCAAACGATCTTCCCGTTTTCAAACATGTTTTACGGCATGCATTGACTTTAATTGTCATGCCCCCACAACCACGAGATAAGCTCACAAATCACAATAAATTAATCTCGCCAACATTTTTGCTTAATTTGATTTTTCATATATAATAATACACATTTAATAACAATAAACACTTAACAACGATAACAAATTTCACTTTCTTAATCTGAATGGCTGAATTAATGCAATATTACATATAATATTGCAATCTTCGTCAATATTATACATAATTTCTTTTATTCGGTTATAATAAATAATAACATAAATCACAATAAACACGAGATAAGCTCACAAATCACAATAAATTAATCTCGCCAACATTTTTGCTTAATTTGATTTTTCATATATAATAATACACATTTAATAACAATAAACACTTAACAACAATAACAAATTTCACTTTCTTAATCTGAATGGCTGAATTAATGCAATATTACATATAATATTGCAGTATACATAATTTCCTTTATGTATACATAATTTCCTTTATTCGGTTATAATAAATAATAACATAAATAGATATAAATGTAGTGTGAAGGTGGTGGCGATTGCAGTGGAAACAGAAAGAAAATCATCACTCTTATTGGTTGGATTCACATAAATAGCACAATAATCATAAATCATAATAATCACGTTGTTGACAGTTGACATTCACAGAAAGAAGATATTGTAGGGACTAGTAAGACATGGCAACGATTACCATAACACACCAAGCCAAGGAATATAAATATTGAGTTATGTAAATAAGTGATGGATTGATAAGAAAGGAAGGTGATTGATGTTTTACGTACCCTTACTATATAAATACAAACTCAGCGGAGAAGTTGTTTTTGGGTTGCGATAGAGCACTCAGCAGCAGAGAAGAATAGATGCAGAGAACGTGTAGTGTACTGCTTTGAAGTTTGAGCTACATTGGTAACGTGCACGAATGATCCTCTTGTCATCCAAATGCTAAGTGTCATACTTTTTTTTTTTTTAATTTCTGAGAGAATTTTACTAACTTGATATAGAGTTCTATAACACCGCCTTTCGGTAGAAGTTGGTTAGGGGTTAATTTCTAGGCTACAAAGAGTTACAATCATGCAAAAATAAATGGCAACTTTTTCCATTTTACAAAAACAATTAATTTGTAATGGGAAATTAGAAAGAGATACACCATTTTATGATTCAAATAAAGAAAAAAAGTTAGAATAATTGTTTTGTACATTAAAAGATTCCATCTGCCATAGGAACTTTACTAAAGTGGTTAAAAGGACAAAAGTTTATAAATATTTATAGATTAGAATATATATAAATATTTATATATTTATAAAGAATTCTATTTATGTCACTGCTTTCTCATTTACCATTCTTCTTGGCTGGCCTCAAAACATTTTTTTTTTCATACTTGTTTCCTTTCTTTTCTTTTCTTTTTTTGTGCTGGGAGGCGGGGGGTTAGATTTGTTTCATTTCATAATCTCTTCATAAGTTCATTAGTTTTGAATGTTCTTAATCGTACACATATCTCTTATCTATTTCAAAAATTAAGATGAAGTTAGTTAAAGATAAGGTATGGTTAAAAATTTGTTGGGTTTGAGACTTTTGTAAATTTTTAATATGAAAATATAGGAGCAAAGTTGGATTATTTTTTTCCTCTTTTTTTTTAGTATAAGAAAGTTTGGCAAGGGCTTAAGCTGATTGATCCTACCAGTTGAAATAATCCTGATAATGGGTTAAATTACAACATCTACAGTAGTTTTGGCAACTATCAACAACCACCAACGATACCAAAATGCTTTGTTAGCAATGTTTTGCATTGAATTGCAGCTTGCACTCAGGATATAGTGTAGTTTGATACAAATTAGAAAGGAAATGCAAGTGGGGGTGGGGTTATGCAACGAGTGTAACATTACAGGGAAAGAAGAAAACGATTCAGGTTCCTTTTCATCTTACACAAAATTTCAATTCACAAAATATGAAATTGATTATACAATGTGTTTATGAATTAATACAGAACAAATTGTTTGATTTCAGATTAAATATATGATAGTGGAGGAGGGATGGCTTTAAGAAGTCTAAGCCCACCATGGAGCGTCACCTGTTCTGAAATCTGTTTCAACCCAAGGAACAAACACCACTTTCCCATCATCCACATCACAATGTGCCAATGCCAGAGACTGTCCATCAAGAAGAATTAATACATTCATTACCGTACTCGCAACACATAAGTGAAGCAAAGATAATTAAAGATTGAACACTAGTGGGTTTGTCAACATACCAATCATAAGAAGTTTGAATGCCATGTTTGTAAGTCAAAACACCATCAACCAAACGAATATGTCACTTTTTAAGATGTCCCTCGATGGCTTTGAATTTTTATGGGTGTTAGCCCTGTTTTTTTTGTGTGTCTCTGTGTGTGTGTGTGGGGGGGGGGGGGGTTAAGATGCCTATGTCATGTTGGGTGACATTTATAGAATAAAGTAAAATGCTTGGAAAATCAGAAGGTTTCTTTCTGAGGTGCAAGCAGGATTTCTAATTTTCTTACCAGGGGAGCAGGTCCTCTCACAACCCTTCCTTGGTCATTGTACTGGGATCCATGGCAGGGGCAAATGAACTTGTTCCAGCTTTATTCCATGGCACAACACACCCAAGGTGAGTGCACACTGCATTAATCCCATATGTTGCAAGTGTTCTGTCTTTCTCCACCACAAGGTAGGTAGGATCTCCCTAAAAAATGAAAGTTATTAAGGTTGGAAGCTTGACAAAAATTAATTTTCACATCTATGAGGCAGAACCTAGGGTTTTGGTAGCTGGAATAACAATTCAAGTTTGACCTGCATTGTCGCCAGATAGAATTGGCATAATGGAGTAAAGAGAAACTAAGATTTGAAGGAAATAAGCAATAAGAAATGGTATCATCAATCAAAATCCATCTCTAAGTGTATTTTACAAAATTTTCACCAGAACCTTTCTTCAGGTTATCCAACCCATATTGTGAAGAATCTACTGTTTTCAATATTAGATTTAAGGCATCTGCAGATTGTTGAAGATCTTCAGGAAATCTGAACACTAGAAAGCTGTTCACTTACCTTCAATCCTTGTGTAAGTGTGCGGTCCCCAGGTCCATGTGTCTTGAGCCATTGCTCGGCAATTACATCATTTCCAATGGCATCCTTGGCAA
Organism: Ormosia emarginata; assembly: GCA_029884605.1. Classification (NCBI taxonomy): domain Eukaryota; kingdom Viridiplantae; phylum Streptophyta; class Magnoliopsida; order Fabales; family Fabaceae; genus Ormosia; species Ormosia emarginata. The sequence goes on along the minus strand of JAQQTP010000089.1, from coordinate 23,738,381 downwards.
TTGTACCACCAGTAGAAGATCCTGATCTGTAAACTTTTTCCCAGCCAGGTTAAAAATTTGGAAAGATCAAGGAACTAGGATTGAAGTGTCATAAACAGGACCTTGGCAGGTAAAAAAAAAGTTAATCATCAAATTTTTGGATGCTAAATGCGAAAGGCAATGAGCATTATGGCAGATTCTTCCACTTGTCTACAACTTCTCTATGTATGTCCTCTTTTTGGCCAACTGATCATTTAAGTGCAAACGATAGCTTTTGTAGCTTATGTGACAAGAAATCAATGTGAAAGAATGGAGACAACATTCCAAACAGTGAAAACCAATCAATTCAATTGTCCTCCCCCAACTCAAGGAAGGTGCTAATTTTTAACTTCCATTGTTTCTTTTCCTCTCAATATAAAACATCTTAATAAAGTCATACCAAAAGTATGATAATAAGAATTAGCATTAATTAATAGTACGATTACTGAAGTAGGAAGTTGGACACCAAGCGAAATGGAGCCTTATTTTAGAAAGGAGAGAAATTCTTACGAGCATTCAAATTAGGTGCATTAGGCCAATTAATACTTAACATTTTCATAGAGCTTTATACTTTTAATTGTGCACTACAAAACTCTATGAAAATATTAAATATTGATTAACCTGGTGCACCCAAGTGGGTGATTCAGGTTTATGCAAGAATCTATCTAGAAAGGAAGGCTTCTCCCAGGTGTACCATCAGATAGAAAGAATCCGAAAAGCAAGTACTCTATAAGCTCAATAGGATAGGACTATTAACACCAATTATTTTACAAATATTAAATTTTAGAAACCTGTTGAATTTGTAGTGTTTTTACAAGTTTTAAGGAAAAGGTGATTGCTATTAACTACCCTTTTGCTTCATGAAATGGTGGTAAAAAGGAAAAGGCATGTCCTAGAACTAGAATGGTTAAGAATGGAGAAATATTTAGAAAATAAGAACTGACCCTGGAGGGGTGAAGAAAGAGGCATATGGGACAAGCATTCCAGCAGTAGGGAGTGAAATAGCACCAAGAAGAAGCAGGTTCATGAGATGCCTTTTACCCATGTCTGGGACTCTATCTGCGGAATGGTGGTGGCCTGGCAAGTGATTCCCATTCCCTTGGCCTTCCCCATCATCTGGGTCCTCACTGGCTTCACAAGTAGTGCTTGGGAGGGACAGAAAATCCCACTGTTTCCAGAACATAGCTGAAATGGAAACACAGTGTCTGCCTCATACAAGACTCAAAAGCAGCTAGCCTAGCTAGGCATTATAATATACACATAAGATTTGTTTTATAATCTTTTACCTGTGAAGGGGTTGCAGGGGATAGAGTGGCGGAAGCCATCGTAGGAAACACAAACACTTGGTTGTTGATGATGAAGATTTTGTGATTTATGATTGAGATGACACACGTGTGGGATGGTGAGTTAAGAACCTTAACGACCACCACAACAGTTGCTGGATAAGGCGCTAAGGCCACATTGGCTACATAACCACATGTTTACCAAATTTGGATTACTTTTGTTTTCTTTTTCTTTTTTTGGTCTTGAGCCAACAAGAAAATTAGGACGCTTTTATAATTCTACAACAATGTGGGCTTGTTCTACGTTTGAGCTTCTTACTAGGCCTATTACAAGGTAGAAGTTCATTTTTGACGGGATAGCCCAATCATTTGTCATGAAGGCCTAAATGACCTTTAGGCCTATACCTACCGTGTCCTTTTTATATACACATTATAGACCAAGCCCACAAAGAGATGGTCCAAATTATCATCTAATTCAAAAGCGAGGTACCAAATACTACACCATAATGTCCACAAGACATAGGTTGCTCCAAAAAGTAAAGAGTCCAAATTGTGATTAACTATCTATAATAGGGAATTCTCCCAGTTTGAAGATATTTTAGTTATTTCTAAAATTTCAAATAAAAAGAAGTATAAAATAATAAAACAGTCACATTACCACTTGAAGTTAATATACAATTACATTCTTTCTTTCAAAATACAAAATAAAAATGTGGATTGATAGGTAGATGTGGTCGTCAATAACCCAACAATGATTGATTTAAGTGAATGTGGACTGTGATGTTAAGTGAATTTTACCTGTAATATTAGGGATTTAAATCTTAGAATTATTACTTTGGATCTTTATTTAATCATCATTTTCAATTTAAAATTATGTGAACAATTGGTTAAAGACAAAAAAATATGTAGTTATCAATATGCTAGTTAATATAAAAAAAATTAACTATCATTTAAACATGTGTTGACATTTTATTAAAAAAATTACTTTTTTGGTAGTTGTTGATATGGTCAAAATTCTATTAATGGTGTATATAGTTATCAAAATGAGTCGGTTTGGGTCATTTTCGGGGCCAAGTCATTTTCAGCCTAGTAGATTTTGTACTAATATTTTATTAGTGCAACCCAACCCATTGCAGGTTGCTAATGGGTGAATGGTGTTCTTCTTAGAAAACAATGGATTTGATCTTTAAAAAATTTAAATCAATAAAAAATTATAAAATTGGGCTACTTAGTCTTTGGTTAATGTTAGGGGTAGAAATAAGTTAGGCAGCCCATCGGAGGTCTGTGGCCTAACTTATTTAAGATCTAACCTGACCTAACTCGTTTAATAAAAAGATCAGGTTAAGACTTTTTAAAAAGTCTATTTAGTTAAACAGGTCAGGCTTCATGCCTTTAGAAAAGTCGTTTAGGCTTAGTAGGCCGACCTATTTAATTATATATATATATATATATATATAATGAAATTTTAATATTTATATAATATAACTAATTTAATAAATAATATAAATATTTTTAAAAGGTCTAGATCTGTTAGCCTATATAAAAAGCTAAACTCATTAATCTATCTCGTGAGTTTATTTAGAGGTAAGTTTGTTGGCCTATTTAAAAGCTTTATTGCACAGTAGACATTTAAATAGACTTTCAAGTCAAGCTAGACTTTTAAACAAGTCAAGTCAGACCTTAAAAATTAACCTTTGTCAGGTAAATAAGGCAGACTTAGACCTTACATTTGAAAAACAAATCAGGCCTAGAGATGACAAAATTACCCGTACCCATGAGGATTCGCGATGGAGCGGAGAATGGGTACTCGTTTAATAAATAGAGGTGAGGACGGGGATTATAAGATTTCACTCGCTAAGACCTACAAACTTTGTTAAATATATTTTTTATTTAATATATATCATATATTATGATTTTTTTCTTTTTTATATATTTTGAGATGAAATTAAAATACATATATTTTTATTATTTTAAAATAGATTTTTTATTGAATGAGTCTATAATAATAAACTTGTTGAAAAAATATATATTATTTATGTAAAGTGATTATTATAAAATATAATTGAATTTAGTTTATTATTTATAATATTCTTTTAATTTTATAAGAATTTTAGATTGTTGAACAAAGTTATAAAATGTGGTATTAAAGTTTATTTTATTTATATTTTTTTTGTAATTTTTAAGATTTTATTTTAAATTATTAATTATTCGTGGATATCTCTGCCTCGCCCCATTGCCATTCCTAATTAAGTCAGTTTAAGGTAAGGTTTGAATTGAGCTGACCTATTTCTATTCCTAGTCAATGATAAATAAATTAAAAAATTAACTTAATTGTTAATTAGATTTTAATTTTTCAAACAAAAAATAATAATATCTTTTTAGATGTAATTTATTAGATTAAAAAATAATTAAAATTTGTGCTAAATAAGCCGGACTAGAACAGGCTCAACCATGCATTTTGATAGCTCTAGTGGTGTAACAAGTGACATATCATATAATATTGAATGTTTTTATGCTAATACTCTTTCTAAATAAAATCTAGTAGACGTAATGAAATTATGTCCTAAATAAATGTGGTAACAAATCTAACAAGTAATAGCATGAGCAAAAACTATTTTTTTTTTAATTCTTCACCATATCAGTTGAACATCTTCTAATAAACTTACTTCTTACTTCTATGTCAGAACAAAAAAAATCAATTATCTCTATGAGCTAATAACTCATCTTTGAAACTTTAGTGGATGGGAATAAAATCTTTTGTTTTCTTTTTTAATTCTCAATTATGTTTTATTAATAAAAAATGGCAATCGAGGGAGAAGTTACTATCAACGAAGAAATACGTATATTTTTATGTTTAGTTGTCAATATTTATTTAAATAAAAATTAAAAAAGTAAACAGAAATTATGAATCGCTAGTGAACCTAGCATAAATTTCACTACATGAGAAAGTAAAAACTGGATCAAACCTAGCATAAATTATTGATGTGTATGTATCGAAAATAAAGAACATAAATTATTGATGTGTTTTAAGTTTGTCCTAAGTTGCTAGGGAAAGGCCCACTTGCTTGTGTACGTCCTCTATTGCAAACATTAAGCATGCAATGATGCTGTCATCTGCATGGGGGGTGTGGCGTGCTACATGTACTCATCAAGTCATCTCACGCCCCTCTCTGTCCTCGTATTTTTATTTAGGATTTTGTTGAGGGTACACTTATTAAGAAAATTAAAGTAAAAAATTTAAATAAAATAATAAATTATTTTTAATTTTTAATGCATTGAATACTTTGTTTTGAATAAATTTTTTTTCTTTTAACTTTCTTAATCCGTACCCTTATTGTTAAAAGTATTTTTATTTGAAGCGTGCAGTCTCTTTTCCCTGTCAAAATTTCTGCAGTTCTCCAAAACTTATGCATGTATATGTATTTGGTATATATTTCAGAGAAAGTATAAAGAGCAAAAGGAAGAGGGGTATTGGTCTTCCAATGAGAGGGGAAAAAATGGTCTCTTTAGGCTTTCTCTTGCATCAAGGCATGCAGGAAATTAAAAGAGAATCTATGGTTTTTGTCAAAGAAGATAACAACCAACAGGGAAAGTAAAAGGTGTGCTGAGATAAACTATATATGCATATATTAAAAGGAAACTACCAGAGAGATACAGCAAGCTTGAAGCAACTCCAAAGAAATGGAACGTTCTTCAAAGGCATTTCGAAGTGATGAAACACAAGAAAAGCCATTTAGCATCTTGCAATGCCCTAAAGCTTTTTGTCTCCTAACTTAATAAACACTTAAATTAAAACTTATCCCCAGAATCCGCAAGCCCAATTTGGTTATTATTTATTATTTACCCTTTGTTTTAAGAAATTGACTATCCTTGCAAGAAGAATCCAATAGTTTCCTATAGATTTGTATCCATTTGTTTCCTTTTAGAGCAAGAAATATGTCTTTCTACAAAGAAACTTGTATATTTTTCGTTTTTTTTTTTAAAAAAACAATTCATGTTATTTTCGGATGAGATAATTCAAATTCGCCATTTTCTATGCAAAGATTTGTAAATCTTACATCAGCGTTATCTGTGCTTTTCTCTATTTGAAATAATTTTATTAAAGAAAAAATATCATAATTTGCAACAATTAATCATGCAGTAACTTTCTGGCTGATCACAGTCAGGCAGTAGTTGTCACATAGCTAACAAAGGATTACTTGGCTTCGGCTATTGACGATTATCCTCCTATTTGGTTTTACTTACGCTATTTGCATTTAGAACATATAGATAGTGGTCCAAACTAAAGTAAGGACACTAAACAAATGGAATTGTCAAACCATTCAATTATGTTTTTAAAGTAATCTTCTTAATTTCATACATTATAGGTTAATTATAACTAGTGATAAAGTTGATTTATGGCTTCTACCATCACTCAACCAAAGAGGCAAACACATCTATATTTTGCTTACATCCATGTTATTCTTACAATTGAATCTGTACTCTTTCCTTTTATAAGTTTCTATGAAAAAATTAAAAAGGAGAAAGAGAGAAAGAGAAAGGAGAGTTTATCTCTTTTCCTTTTTTCAATAAAAAATATAAAAAAGGAAGAGTAAGATTAACATTTTTGTTTGTTCTAACACAGTAGGGTTGTTAGCCAGACTGAAATTTTATTTGTATTCTTTTAGGTGAACTCTTAAGTGATCAATCTTTGTGAAGTGCTGAACTCTGACCACAAGAACTACTCTAAGGGTATTAGAGGTCGACCGTTAATTTTAATAATCTACTTTATTACATTTGTACTCTAAAGTGATTACGAATTACCTTTATAAAACAGAAGAATAAATATTCAGTTTTTCGACAGTGAAATGAAAACCAGTAATGCTGAATAATACGAAGTGGTTTTTGTGAATCTTCACATGAATCCAATGTGCCAAGCATTTATTGCTCATTCAAAATTTCAAAAGAATAATTCTAAATTTTTTTACTTAATTTTTATATTAATTTTCTTAATTATTAAATTAAAAAAATTAAATATTTTTTATATTTTTAAGATATTAAATATATTTATTTTTTTATTTAATATTAAAATCTTCATTTAATATTAAAAAAATTATTAAAAAAACTTAAAAAATATAACAAAACTCATCTCAAAATTGTTTTTTATCAAAAAAAGATAGTCATAGTAATATATGTATTATTTATATCTTTTTTAAATAATATAATTAAGTAAAAATAATAATAAAAAATATATATAATAAATAATATTAAATAAAATATAAAAAATATATATATACTATTTGATGTAAAAATATAAAAAATATAGATACATGTACAATATTTTCTTCCTTAAGCAGTCATTAATGAGCGTTTTCGATCAGAGGAGTGGATATCTAAAAAGGCACTCCGACGCTCAAGTTAGGTTATACTCAAGTATAGTATTTTGTAATGGATCATATCTCTTTAGGATGAATCTGGTTGATTCTTATAGAGTGTTCGTGGAGCCCCCTGACAATCCGCATGGGGTTCACGTACAATAGGATCGTGCTCTGACAAGAGGTGACTTCCTCCCACTACTTGTTCAGGCAGATATCCGACAGTATTGCGTTTGAGGCTGCCCCTTGTCGCGGGCAGTCATGGTCCCCATACTTTTGCATAATCATGGTTGACAGTTGTCAAAGCCTGCGCAGACCTAACGATTGCTGTCGAGGCCTACTGCTGGACTTCGGTGGACTGACGACCATGATGGGGTACTGACTCGCGGAGTCACGGGGGATATACGCAGGGTTTAGCCTGCTGGACGGGGTATTGTATCCCTGTCCAAAACAGTTGCCCCCAGCTTGATGCTTAAGCGGAACGATTAAGTGTCAAGGCATACTAAACTCACCGGGACTACAAGGCGCGTGACGGACTGAGCCCTAGGTTTGATCCCGGGTTTCGCGTAGTCCTTTTCCAGGGCCTGGGTTCGTCGTCCTGCTTGGTGGATTTCCAGGGTCTGTGTATGACTGGGAACCACCGCGGCTTCATGTCGTGACCCGTGTGGGGAAACTTCCCTTGAAATGAATGTTTTAGGATTCCCTTTAGGACTTCGGATACTAATGGCGTAGTATTCAAGATCTTCGAACTTTAGTGAAATAAAAATTTTTATCTGGAGTCTGCTACCATTTATTTTGGTACTTAAGATCCGCTCGTGATTTTAGTTTTATTTACGGTGGTCCTTTGCCAGGGTCTTTTTATGTTTATGGTGGGTGTAGGGGTTTTCCCTTTGCACGACCTATTTAACATAAGACGACTATCGGCGGGTACCATGATGGAGGGTAGGACGTAGCTAGCACAAAAGTTGTCATATCAGTTTCATTCAAAAGAGGATATGGGTGCGTAGAATGCATTCCTGCTATCGGGCATGTCAAACATAAGGTAAACTAGGAGATTAGGCCTTTAAAGGGTACTTAGCTATAGTTTTTCCTGAGTTTGTTCGCGTTCCAATAGTTCTTCACCGGTTAGCCTGTCAACGTTTTCAAGGTGTAAGTCCCCTTGCCGGTGTTGTTCATGATACGGTAGAGACCTTCTCAGTTAGGGGCTAATTTCCTTTAGGAGGCGTTCCTTTCACTGATGTCAGCCCTACGGAGCACGAGGTCTCCGGGATGAAATCTCCTGGGGATGACTTTCAAGTTATACCGAGCTGCCATTTTATGCTTGACTGTGGAATCGCGTATGTGGGCGATGCGTCTCCTTTCTTCCAGCAAGTCCAGGTCTTACCTGATTAATCTGTGGTTGTTATCGAGTGAAAAGTTCTAAAGATGCAAGCTAGGCTCTCCTATCTCCACTAGGATCATAGTCTCGCATCCATAAGTTAGCTTAAAGGGAGTTTTTCATGTTGTGGAGTGGAGAGTAGTTCGGTAAGCCCATAGGACATGGTCCAACTGCTCTGCCCAGTTTCCTTTTGCCTCATCCAGTCTTCATTTTAGCCCTCGGACGATGACACGGTTTGCAACTTCAGCTTGTCCATTAGTCTGGGGTTTCTCCACGGCACTGCAATGGTGCTTGATCTTTAATCCAAAGAGAAGTTCCTCAAAACCCTTGTCTTTGAATTGTGTCTCATTATCTATTACAATGGACTCTAGGACTCCAAATTTGGTGATGATGTGGCGCCAAGTGAACTTCTAGATCCGGGCCGAGGTGATGGTGACCAGGAGTTCTGCCTTAATCCACTTGGTGAAGTAGTCTACGACCACTACCAAGAACTTCAGTTGTCCGGGTGCTTGAGGGAATGGTCCCAAGATATCCATATCTCATTGATAGAATGGCTAGAGTATGGACATCATGGACAATTCTTCTGGGGGAGCATGGTAATGGTCGGAATGCCGCTGACATTTGTCACATATCTGAACATGCGTAAGGGAGTCTGCCTCTATCGTTGACCAATAATAGCCTGCCCTGAGTGCCTTCGACGCTAGAGCCTTGCCTCCTAGATGATGTCCACAACTTCCTTCGTGAACCTCGGCCAGGATATATTCGGCCTTCTTTGGTGTAAGGCATTTGAGGAGGGGCAAAGAAAATCCATGCCGATAAAGTCATCCGTCGTAGATTGTATAGCTGACTGCGACCTCCTTTAACTTGGAGGCTTCCTTTGGATCGTCGAGGAGGGTTTCCGACTGTATGTACTCCATCAATGGAGTGCTCCAAGTCTGCTCTTGCCCTTCAATATGGAGGACAATCATATTGGAGACAGAGGGTTGCGAGAGGGTTTCCTGGATCACTGAATGATTGTTATCCAGACTCTTGGTGCTGGCTAACTTTGATAGGAGGTTTGCCCTAGAGTTTTGTTCCCGTGGGATATGCTCTATGCTTACTGACTGGAAATTCGTGAGGATCTTCTGTATCTTTGCTAGGTATTTCTGAAGGAGGAGCTCCTTGGCCTGGTAGTCACACCGGATCTGGGAGGTCACAAGCTAGGAATCACTACAAAGTTTGATATTTGTGGCCTCCAAGTCTCTAGCCATTGCCAGTCCAGCGATACACGCTCCGTATTCCGCTTGATTGTTTGAGGTAGGGAATTCAAACCGAATGGAGCTTTCAACGGTTACTCCCTCCGCGTTCTCTAAGATTACCCCGGCTCTACTTCCCTTTGGGTTTGAAGACCCATCGACGAATACGGTCCACGAAGTTTCCTCAGGGTCACTGTGGTCTGAGGTGAGTTCATCCAGAAAATTCAAGAGTGCTTGTGCTTTCATGTCTAATCTGGGCTCATAGGCGATTCTGAACTCGGAAAGCTCAACGGACCAGGTACTCATCCTCCCAGCCAAGTCCGACTTGTGTAATATCTGTCGAATGAGCATGTCTGTTCTTATTACCACTGAGTACTGAAAGTACTGCCTTAGTCTTCTAGCTGTGATGACGAGTACAAATGCCACCTTCTTGATTTTCTGATATCGAAGCTCGGGACATTGTAGCACCTTGCTTACGAAATATATCAGCTTTTGATCATCGGTCATTTCCCAGATGAGGACCGAGCTTACAGCCTCCTTGTGGACGGAGAGGTACACATAAAGTGTTTCACCAGGATCTAGCCTTGTAAGGATGGGTGGGGATGACAAGATCTTCTTCAAAGACGTGAAAGCGTCCTCACATTCCAAGGTCCACTCGAATTTGTTCCCTTTCTTCAATAACTTAAAGAGGGAGAGGGATTTGTGGGTGGTTTTAGCTAGGAATCGAGTGAAGGCCGCGATCCACCCATTCAGTTGTTGTACCTCTTTCACACTCTAGGTGCTATGCATGTCAATTATCGCCCTACACTTATCAGGGTTTACCTCGATTCCTTTCCGAGTTAGCATGAACCTTAGAGACTTACCAGCCTAAACCCCGAATGCAAACTTTTAAAGGTTGAGTCTCATGTCGCGCTTTCTCAACTGTGCAAACACTTCTCCGAGATCCGTGATGTGTGATCTTGACGACGGGGTTTTGACAATCATGTCGTCTATGTAAACCTCTAGCATTCTCCCCATCTGCCATTCGAAGACCTTGTTCATTATTCTCTGGTAAGTGGCTCTGGCGTTCTTCAGCCCAAAAGGCATCACCTTGTAGCAATAACTTACCCTTTCGGTGATGAAGGTGGTCTTGTTCTCGTCTCTGGGGTACATCGGGATCTGGTTGTATCCGGAGTAAGCATCCATGAAGGATAGCAGGTGAAATCCGGAAGAGCTGTCCACCAATTTGTCGACGTTTGGGAGGGGGTGTGGATCTTTAGGACATGCCTTATTTCAGTCCGTATAGTCCACACACATCCTCTACTTGTTGTTGGACTTCTTCACCAAGAGGAAGTTCGAGAGCCAAGTGGTATATGATATCTCTCTAATGAAAACAACACTCAGCAGTTCTTTGACATGCTCCTCTATTATCTGTTGCTTTTCGGGGCTGACCTTCTTTTTCTTCTGGGAGACTGGTTTTGTATCCTATTTGATAGACAAACGATGACATATGAAAGCGGGGTCGAGCCTAGGCATATCGGATGACGTCCAGGCGAATAAGTCCTTGTTCTTTCTCAAAAGCTCTACAAGTTGGATCCTCTCATGTTTTTCAAGGCTCACGCCTATTTTGGTGATCTGGTCTGGCCTGTCACCGAGCCGGAGTGGGATCAGCTCCCCTTCTAGCTGGGGTCTGGTTCCTCGGATTTCATCGCAGACGTCCAACTCAGTTATCAGGACGTTAACTTGATCGCGTACCTAGCTGGATGTATGTACTTTTGCTTTCTTGGGAGCCTTACTGATCTTCAAAGACTCGTTATAGCATTTGTGGGCCGTAATCTGATCGCCCTTGACCGTGACCACTTCGTTATTCCTATTGAGGAATTTCATGGCCTGGTGGATTGTAGAGATAACGGTGGCGATGCCATTCAGAGTGGGACGCCTCTGAATGATATTGTAAGCCGAGGGACAATCCACAACCAAGAATCTCACCTTAACGGTTTTATACGAGGTGTCATTACCCAAGGTCAAAGAGGTTTCAAAATATCCCGTTGGGGTAACCTTCTCTCCCAAGAAACCAGTGAGTTCTTCTTCATACTGTGTTAGCGTGGATAGGGGGAGCTCCAGTCTTTCACATGCATCCATGAACATGATGTTCACCGAGCTTCCTTGATCCATAAATATGCATCAGACCTCAGCGTTAGATATTGTCTCGGATATGACCAGCGAGTCATCATGGTCTCGGATAATGTCACCGTAGTCTTTGTTGGAGAAGTAAATGGACGGGACACTCTCTTCCTCAGAGCGGGGTCTTCGCGAAGTACTAGAGATGCTCAATACCGTTGGCCGGAGTGCTTTTTTCTTGGAATTGTTAGACAATCCCCCGTCCACGAAGCCCCCCGAGATGGTGTTGATGAGTCTTTGCCCCTTGTTACCCCTGCCTTGGGCATCCTGGTTTTTGTCTGGCCATTTCTCAGTGTCGCGGTGCAGTGGTGTTAGGGATCTCTGGGCAGGACTCCGAGTCCTTCTCCTTTGACGTTGATTTGGGCTGCGTCTAGGACTGCAGTTTCATTTGTAATCCCTTCATTTTTCATGGTCCTCAATGCCATGGAATCTGTTGACGTATTTCTACAAACATCCTTCCTTGATCAGGGACTCGATGACATCTCAGAGCTGATAACAGTCCTCCGTCTTATAGCCGTAGCTCTTATGCCATCTGTAGTGTTTTAAGTGATCTTTCTGGGACTGCTTCTTCATATGTAGTGGCCTCTTGATATCTTTGAACTCGGTTTGAAGGACCTCCTTCAAGATAGTCTTTTGAGGGATGTTCAAAGGAGTATATTCAAAATACCTTGGCCGATATCGCTCGCTCCTGGAGGGGTCACGAGGCTGATTTGCGCTCTGGCTCTTCCTTTGGTGATTGGGTTCACCTTTCTCAAGACTCTCCTTCGCCCTGGTAACCTCCTCCAATTCTATGTATTTGTCGGCACGTAAGTAGAACTCGTCCAGACTCACTAGTTTCTTCTTTGCCACGGACCGAAAGAAGCCAGAATTAGTTAGGACGTCATTCCTAGCATAGTGGAGGCCTGGTGGATCCCGAAGAGGGAGTCAATCGACTTTGGCCACTTCTTCGCAGTAGTGTAATGTAGTAGGAAGCGTTGTGTGAGGTCTTCTCATCCCGTGATCTGGGTTCGTAAGGTCACGAACCAACGGAGGGCATCCTTCTTTAAGAAGAGGGGGAAGGCCTGACAGAGCAGTTCCGGAGTATACCCGTAGAGCTGCATGGACTGAGTGTAAGCGTGTAGGTGCTCCTGAGGATTTGTCGTGCCGTCGTAAGGTTTGATGTTACTTGGAGGTTTGAAGTTTGTTGGGACTCTATACGCCATCAACGTCTCCAAAAATTATTGGTGATGGCCGAGGGCCGCGTTATTGTTTCCAACAACCTCGACGCCGACTCCATAGGGTGTTTGTTTTTAGGGCATCTCCCATTCTTCGTGGTCATTTTCCTCTCGCATCGATCTTTCGAGGTCATTCATTCGACGACGTTGTTCTTCCAGTTGGCGTCGTTGGTCATTGATCAGCATGGTTTGTTGGTGCAATAGCTCCCTAAGTTCATTCCTCGTCACCTCTGGTTGAACGTTGTCCTCGTAGTGAGATCCTTGTTCTGTATCGCTGTTAGCGGTCCCCAAGCGTGCATGCAGGGGGATCCTTGCTTCCTGATTTACATTGTTGACTCGCCCGTTTGGAAAAACGAGCCTATCTTTGATGGAGATCCTTCGTGATGGGGTGGGACTTTCAGCGGAGGTTGAAGTCTCGTGTTCCCCATTAAGAGTTTCCACCACTATGGGTCGACTTCTAGCGGTGGAGGTTTTTGCTAGGACAAATGGAGGGTCGTGCTGTGCCATTGGGCCCTACGTTTGGCCGGGGGCAACGTGTGCAATGCTTCTTTTCCTTGGATTCTGTCTTGTGGTCACCATAGTTGGTGTTGGAATTGAAGTTTTATCAAGATTCCCACAAACAGTGCCAATGTTCTGATATAGAACCAAATGGTACCTGGAATAGGTACGTGTACAGTGTTTTCCTTCTTGAGCAGCCACTGATGAGCGTCTTTGACCAGAGGGTTGGGTACATGCAAAGGCACTCCGATGCTTAAGTTAGGTTACGCTCAAGTATGGTTTTTTGTAATGGATGATAGCATACCTTTTTAGGATGAATCTGATTGAGTCTTATAGAGCGTTCGTGGAGCCCCCTAACAATCCGAATGGGGTTCACGTACTGTAGGATCGTACTCTGACAGGAAGTGCCTTTCTCCCACTACTTGTTCAGGCGGATATATGATAATATCGCATTTGAGGCTGTCCCTTGTCGCGGGCAATCATGGTCCCCATACTTTTGAAGAATCATGGTTAGTAGTTGTCAGAGCCTGCGCAGACCTAACGATTACTGTCGAGGCCTACTACTGGACTTCGACATACTGACAACCATGATGGAATACTGACTCACGAAATCACGGGAGATATATGCAAGGTTTAGCCTGCTGGACAAGATATTGTATCCCAATCCAAAACACCTTAGATCATTGACTAAAGGACCAAAAGTCACCAAGAGCTCGCTGTCCCAATTCCCAACCACCGGTTGAAGTCTTTCTTTCTTTTATGATGGCAGAAAATGTTTCAATAACAATATGTGTACCCTCGTTCTTGTGTTTTAGATCTAGGAATAAAGTTTTGTCATTTTTATCTTTGTATATATGTATTATTGTTGTCCCTCAGAGTAAATAAAATTAAGGACACTTCAGGCCCCCCAAAGTGATAGTGCAAAGTATTAAATGAGTCGGTTTAAAAAGTAGGTGCTTTTGATTTGAGAACCGTTGTAGGTTGTGCCATTTTTCGCTTAACAATGACTATAGACAAGATGATCGTTTGCATTTCAGGGTTCAGAGTGGGACTCAATTCACTTAATACTTGTTTTCCCCACCCTTTTAATGTTATACATTGAGATCAATAAGGGAGAAGAACAAAGTGGACCCAGAAGTGTGTTAAAAAAAAACAAAACAAATATTTTTTAGTGGGTGAAAAAGACAAAATATTTTGATAGACCAAAGAAATTTTTTGAGGCTTTATTTGCCTGGAAAGTTTTCAATATGCTGCAATATGTCTCTTCTCCGGACAAAATATTTTGAATCATATATATGATATGTAGGTATATACGTACTGTGTAAATTTGAAAATATATAATATGTACGTGGATTCTAGAATAAGAGTAGTTGGCGTGCAATATTAGTTTTCTATGGTGTTTGTTAAAGATCTATGTTATAAAAAAGAAATGGCATGCATTAACCCTGAGTCGTGCATAAAGAGACAGATACGTCGTATCTGTTGGCCAAGTAGGTTAAGACTGCTCCACGTACGATGGTCCCTTGTTTGGGTTAAAATAGAGTTTGTAATTTAAAGTTTGCACAGCTGCAACGAAAAGTACCACCACAATGTGGTTGTAGCACTTACTATAATTTATAGTAATTTACCCAACTATTTAATGGCTATTTAATTATATGTAGGGACATATACCTGTTACAAACCTAGGATAAGAAGCATGATCTCCTTTAATGGTTTACCTACTATTTATCAGTTTCACACATGTTTGTGTTTTAAAACATGAACAAAAGGATTTCAATTTTTATTTTATTAGAAATGTAAGTGTAAGTGTTAAAATTTTATATTGGTAAAGAATAAATTAAATAAAAAAATATATAAGTGAGAAGATTTATAGATTAATTATCTTAAAATTTTAAGTTAAAATATAATATCAAATTCACTATTGTAATTTCTCACTTAATTCATATGGAGATATTTCTTATTTTTGGAAGTTCGTATAGCTCAACATGTCCACTCCATTCTTCACCTCGGTGGTGTTAGTTTGCAGTAAACGGCGGATTACAAAATTGAAGGTTCAACTTAACTAATTTGAGGAGTCATGTCCTATGTGACATGCTATATAGCCTATGGCAAGATGGAGTAGTTCCAAATTCCATCACAAAATTGTATTGTTTAAGATTTCTATATCAAAGATATCTAGTAATATATATCAATGTAAATATAGGTAGGCGATGCTTGAGCTTGATTTAACTATAAATCTCATTTTTTTACCTTAATTTGCCATTAATTTCAATGAACTAATTCTCTATGCTTGGAGTTATACAATTTACCAGTCAAGAATCATGAATTGAATAACAAATTCCAGTCCCTTCAATCAAGACTGTAGCCTTTCTAGCTTTATCTCTTTATATCTTAGTCATGTGCTAGTCTTTAAACCCAATTAAGTTGCCGTGAAAAACAGATCTAAACCTGATGAGTCTGGAATATGCACAAATCTTAAAAAGTTAAATAGGATGGAACTAATACACATATACTTACTTTAATCCAAGTTGAAGTGTTCCCATTACCTTCCAAATAATTAAAATCGAAGCATTAAAATATTTTTCACTTTAGGCTTAGATTTTAAGATAATGGTAACTTTGTATGTGTCCAAGTGTCGATGGTTTGTC
Organism: Ormosia emarginata; assembly: GCA_029884605.1. Classification (NCBI taxonomy): domain Eukaryota; kingdom Viridiplantae; phylum Streptophyta; class Magnoliopsida; order Fabales; family Fabaceae; genus Ormosia; species Ormosia emarginata. The sequence goes on along the minus strand of JAQQTP010000089.1, from coordinate 23,722,593 downwards.
CTATTAGTAGTCTCTTCTTCCTGAGTTTTTGTTTACAAGAGAGGAATTTTCATTCAATATAAAGACACATATTGTCCAAACTATCACCCTGCCATGAACATGAGAAAGTTATTTTAACGTTAACAGCCATTAACTGACAGGAAGGTAAAGTGGATATTGTAGGCTTTTACACCATGGAGTAATTACATATTTTCATGGTTTGGTGTGAAGAGGAAAGATTTCAAACTTGTCACTATCTATATATGTGAAGAAATCATGTGTGTTGAAGGGTCATAGCAGCCCCACAAGCTCTTTCTTATATTCCTCAAATTTATTTGGAGGAATCTAATATTTGAATTTTCTGTTTACAGTTTTATCTTTAAATGCGTTGATTCGTTTTGATATCATGGAGGGATTCTTGCATAAATATAAATTACTCAGTTGTTGGATTACATCAGACTAATCAGTATTTAATATTTTTATAAAATTTTATGCTACACAATTAAAAGCATAAATTTTATGAAAATATTAAGTGTTGATTGACTTAGTGTATCCAACTTGAGTGTTCCAGGTTTAGATAAGAATTTATCTTATATCATGATGAGTCAAAGTTGAGTTAATTAGGTCAGCATAATATAATATTTTGATAAATATTTTATCTAATTTTTTTACTAATCTTCTTAATTACTAAATGAAAAAAATATTAAATATTTTTTATATTCCTAAGACATTAGATATATTTATTGTTTTATTTAATATTTTTTTATTTAATATTAAAAAAATTATTATGAAAAATTTATAGGAGAATATAATATTACTCTGTAATATATATTGTTTAATATTTATATTCAACTAAGTAAACAAGTATCGAGGTCAAATTTGGACTGTAAAGTTTCAACCATTAATCGTGTTTAGTGGATTGAGATTTTTTTTACCTTAAACCTATTTATGATAAACTCAAAATTTATATATTAATTTAAAATTGTCTTCGTGTATCATGTATGAAATTACCACTTACATAAAAAGAAAAAAAAATTAATTATACTGACATTACATATTGGAAACGCTTATTACATCGACATTCTTCTTCTTTAAAAAATAACACTCGCATTCTTTACTTTATGTATTGTTCTTACACATGACATTGTTCTTTGTTTAATGTTTTGGATCATGGTCCGGAATCCCGTTCTGAAGGATCAACTCAGCACATGAACCACCGGACTCTGCCGACAATGCCCCCACCACGGCCTTGCGACCTCGAACCCTGTCGTCAGACCGTAGCAGCCCTTTCCCCATTCTCAGTAATGGGGACCACGACAGCCTGCGAGCGAAGATTGGCCATTAAAGGAAAAACAGCCCCAACAGATCAGAGACTAGTCTCCACGATCGTGGGACAGTCCCGACAAAGTCAGAGACAGACCTCAACGATCGTGGAACAGTCCCGACAAAGTCAGAGACGAACCTCAACGATCATGGGCTGAAATCCCTGACATGGCACGATCCTAACGTATCTCTATCCTACGTGGAGTGCAAGAGGATTCAAATCACGCTCATCATATATACCAGGCTAAGTTAACCAAAAGGGAGAAAAAAAAGTCTTTACTGCGATTCCATTAGCTTTTGCTTACTGGTGCACTACCTGACTTGAGTGTTGGAGTCCCTTTGCAGGTACCCACTGACGAGCGCCGAACTCAGTCAAAATTATAGCCGAAGTTATTACCTAAATTTGCAGTATAGTGAATAACACCGGATCGTCTCCTCAAGGATCGTAAATGCAATTTAATCAAATCAAGTGAAAGTTAGCAAAAAGGGGGGTTTGACAGTTTAAGATTGCACTTAACAAAATTAAAGGAAGAAATAACAATTAAAGAAGCGATCAATTTAGAAACCTATCCAAGATTGGGTGGATTCAATCATAGACCCTTCATAGAACACTTGAAGCGCAATTGAATTGTTAATTTGGATCTAACCGAGATCTCTCGCATCAAATCCAGAATTCATACTAGACGATCGTCTAGAATTCAATTAACAAGTGATAAACACAAATCATGAATCGCACTATTCATGAAGATCTATGTTAATTTCAAGTACCGAATTCAATTAACTTAGGCACAAATCGGAACCTAACCTTTTCAATTACGTGATTAATTTAGATCAATCAGGTTCTAAGTTTCATCACAAATCTCAATCTTCATTTATGTGATTAGTTTAGATCAATCAGTTCTAAGTTTCATCACAAATCTCAATCTTAAACCAAGATCAATCAGATCAACATAAATAGAATCACCATTCATGCATTCAAGATCAAGAAGAAGAAAGAAGGAATTCAATTACAAATCAAATACAATACATAACCAAGGTTTCAAGAATCCAAACCACAATCTCTTCAAGAGTTCTAAATTGACCCAAAGTAGCTTAGCCCTCCATTACCATGAAGGGGAGCATCAAAATATACAAAACTATGAGAAACTATGAAGAAGCAAGAAGAAACTATGAGAAAAATGAAGGAGAATACATGTTGTTCATGATAAATGGTGCCTTTTATAGAAGTCTAAGGTAACAAAATGACAAAGGGAAGTGGGTGGATGAGTGGATGAGTGAGTGGAGTGTCTGAGTGGATGGATTAGTGGGTTGGTTTAGTGGATTGATTTAGTGGATGAGTGAGTGGAATGGTTGAGTGGTTGAATTAGTGAAAAATGCCAAAGGACTTTTGGTGAGTGGGAAATTATGGACATGAATGGGTGAGTGGATGGATTAGTGGATGGATTAGTGGATGAGTGGGTGGAGTGGTTAAGTGGTTGGATTAGTGTATGAGTGGATGAATGGGTGAGTTAGTGGATGAGTGGATGAGTGGATTAGTGGATGGATGAGTGGGTGGTTGAGGACGAAAATTTCGTGTCTGACTTGGAAGCCAAAAACGACCCACTATACTTTAGAACCACGAAAAGTGTTCTTCATGAAAGTTGTAGATCCTTGTCTTGGATATAAAATGGATAGCTGGTTCGTCCAATTTGGCTTCCTTAAGCCCAAGATATGTCCCAAATACCATAGGTTTCTCAAACCCAACTTCAGCACCTCTGTTCCGACTTGCAAGCTCAAAATGACCTACTAGACTTCTTTTTCTCAAAATATGTTCTTCATGAAAGTTGTTTATTTGGATCTTGACTATCCACTGTCCAAATTTCAGCCCATCTCCATTATTACATCTTGAGATATGATTTTATGAGTGCACACTGTTCAGATTCTACTGACAGAATCCGTATTCTAACTTCCATGTAAACTTAGGTCCCTTAGACATCTGAATCGGACTTCGAGCTCTTCATCAAAGTTGTAGAGCTTCCTCTTAGCTTTCCTACAAGATAAAATTCATGTTCATCAGATATTAGGAACTCAAGTTATGGCCAAAATACAAAAATAGTATCAAATCTCAATAATGCTGAAAATATTCAATTAGGACCAATTTGAGCTCAAACTCACAAAATCATACCAAACTCAATCAATTAAGAATATAGAGAGTGTAAATGACTAAACATAAGGGTTTCTTAATGAATAAAATATGTGATTATCACCCACCCCCCTGGACTTCACGCTCTTGATCGCAGCTGTATAAGGGAGAAACCATCACGTACGTGCCTATCTCAGGTACCTTCTGAATCCACTTCAGAACATTGGCGCCGTCTGTGGGAATCCCGATAAACTTCCATTCCCGCATCAACCATGGTGAGCACGAGACACAACCAGAAAAAAGGGAGCGCTGCGCACGCCGCCCATGGCCAAATACAGGACCCAGCGGCGCAGCGCAACCTTCCTTCAGTCACACCACCAAAAACCTCAGCCGCCAGAAACAGGCCAGTCATGGTGGAAAATCTAAACGAGAGGTACGAGACTTCAGTTTCTTCTGAAAGCCCTGATCCATCTCGAATGGTCTCAATCCGGAACAGGCTCGTCTTCCCCCACGGTGGGACCAATAACATAAGCCACGGAGCGAACAATGGAGCTAGGATCCCTGTCCACGCTCGTTTGGGAGCCTCCCACGACAACGTAGACCACACGTCTCATTACGAAGACAATGTCCAATCCGAGATTACGAGAAATGGCCTTCGGGAGTTGTTGCGTCAACAGACAGCTCTCATCGAGGACCAACGGCGTCAGCTAGAGGAACAGCGCTGCCGTTTAGAAAACCTTGAAAGATCGACAAGGGCGGAGAACGACAACGGAGGGCGGGATGCGACCCGCAACGGGCATGCAGACCAAGGAGCTAGCGCTGGGATTATTAAAAATAGTACCCCGGCCCCCGGCCGCCTGCAACAATTCTCGGACGCTCTAATGTCATACAGGGTCCCGAGGAGTTTCAAACCTCAGAGCAACCTGGAGGCTTATGATGGAACAACGGATCCCCAGGAGCACTTGGATGCTTATACGCAATCCATGCAACTCTATGGATACACCCCGGAGCTTTTGTGTCGGGCCTTCCCCCTGTTCCTGAAGAAAGACGCCCTCCGGTGGTTCATCACCCTGCTGACAAGGATCACAGGATGGGAAGACCTGACGCAAAGGTTCTTGCAGCATTACACCATGGCAAAGGAGCGCCCGAAGTCGATCGACTCCCTCTCCGGGATCCGCCAGGGAAATTCTGAATCCTTGCGCGAATATGTCAAAAGGTTTAACCAAGCCTGTGTGGGCATAGAAAACCTAGACGACAGGATAGCCCTCTACTACGCCAGGAACGGGCTCCAGACCAACTCAAGCTTTTTTGCGTCCCTAGCGAAAAAGAAACTGGAAAGCCTAGAAGAGTTCCACCGACGGGCGGACAAATACGTTGAGCTTGAGGAAGTCACCAGGGCTAAAGAGAGTCTGGAGAAAGGTGAAGCACACCAAAAGAAGAACCAAAGCTCTAATCAACCCCGTGACTCCTCAAAAGGTGAGCGATACCGGCCCAAATATTCTGAGTACACTCCTTTGAACACTCCTCGAGAGACAATCTTGAAGGAGGTCCTTCAAACCGAGTTCCAGAATATCAAGATACCACCACCCCTAAAGAAACAGTCCCAAAGGGATCAGTCAAAACACTGCAGGTGGCACAATAGCTACGACCACGAAACAGAAGATTGCAACTAACTCCGGGATGTTATCGAGTCCCTGATCAAAGAAAGACGACTGCAAAAATACATCAACGGCTTTCGTGAAAGTGGAAACCGTGGAAGGCGCAGAGACCGGAGGCAAAGCCTCAGCCCCCGGCGAAGTCCGAACCAGCGCCCAAGGAGAAGCAAAAGCCCGGTAAGATGATCCCGGACCCCTCCGTGCCGCAACAATGAGAACAGGCAAGACCGGGAACGGGATACTCAAGGGAAGGGCCACAGGAAGAACAGACTCGTAAGCACCATCTCCGGGGGATTCGCAGGGGGCGATCTGTCAAGTAATTCGAGGAAAAAGGCACTCCGGACTGCGGTCCTGAGCGTGTCCGGATCCTCTTCCCGAAAGCCCCATGCAGAAAATAAAGACGCGCCGCCCATCTCTTTCTCCGATGAGGACTACGACGATATTATCCGAGATCACGATGACCCCCTGGTCATATCCGGGATAATCTCCAACGCCAAAGTCCGTCGTATCTTTGTAGATCAGGGGAGCTCAGCAGACAACATGTTCATGGACGCCTTCGAGAGGTTGGAGTTCCCTCTGTCCGCGCTTACTCTATATGAGGGCGAGTTAATCGGATTCTCCGGAGAAAAGGTAACCCCAGTGGGTTACTTCGAGACTTTCTTTACCTTGGGCAACGATGACACCTATAAAATGGTGAAGGTGAGGTTTCTAGTCATAGATTGCCCCTCGACCTATAACATCATCCTAGGCCGCCCGACGCTAAACGGCATTGCTGCTGTGGTCTCTACCGCCCACTAGGCCATGAAGTTCCTCAATAGGAACAATGAAGTGGTCACGGTCAAGGGCGACCAGATCGCAGCCCGCAAATACTACAATGAGAGCCTGAAGATCAGCAAGACCTCCAGGAAAACAAAGACACGGACATCCAGCACCACCTATGACCAAGTCAACATCTTGATGACGGAGTTGGATGTCCGAGAAGAGATCCGGGGTACAAGACCCCAGCCCGAAGGAGAACTGATCCCACTCAAGCTAGGCGACAAACCCGATCAAGTCACTATGATAGGAGCAAACCTCGAAGAACAGGAAAAGACCCAGTTGACACAGCTCCTACAGAAAAACAAGGATCTTTTCGCTTGGACTTCCATTGACATGCCTAGAATCGACCCCGCTTTTATCTGCCATTGTTTATCTATTAAACGAGATGCAAAGCCGGTCACCCAGAAGAAGAGAAAAGTTGGCCCCGAGAGATAACAAGCCATCAAGGAGCAAGTCAAGGAGTTACTGAACGCCGGATTCATAAGAGAAGTCTCGTACACCACTTGGCTCTCGAATGTAGTCTTGGTTAAAAAGGCAAACGGGAAATAGAGGATGTGCGTGGACTACACCGACCTAAACAAGGCATGTCCCAAAGATCCATACCCCCTCCCAAACGTCAACAAGTTGGTTGACAGCTCCTCCGGCTTCCGGACACTATCCTTCATGGACGCTTACTCGGGATACAATCAAATTTCAATGTACCCTGGAGATCAGGACAAAACGACCTTCATCACCGAAAGGGCGAGCTACTGCTACAAGGTAATGCCGTTCAGGTTAAAGAACGCCGGGGCCACATACCAGAGGATGATGAATAGAGTCTTCGAAGAACAGATGGGGAAAATGCTAGAGGTCTACATCGATGACATGATAGTTAAAACCCCGTCATCCGGATCACACACCTCGGACCTGGAGGAAGTATTCGCGCAGCTGAGAAGGCACGACATGAGGCTCAATCTGGGAAAGTGTGCGTTCAGGGTCCAAGCAGGGAAATTCTTGGGGTTCATGCTGACTCACCGCAGTATAGAGGCAAACCCCGATAAATGCAAAGCGGTGCTCGATATGCATAGCCTCTGGAACATCAAAGAGGTACAACAGCTGAATAGGCGGATTACAGCTCTCACGAGATTCCTAGCCAAAGCCGCTCACAAATCCCTCCACCTCTTCAAGTTATTGAAAAAAGGGACCGGATTCGAGTGGGCGCAGGAATGTGAAGACGCTTTCGCGTCCCTAGAGAACCTTCTGACATCTCCTCCAATCCTCACTAGGCCAGAACCAGGCGAGACTCTTTACGTGTACCTCTCCGTCAATGATGAAGCCGTCAGTTCAGCACTTATCAGAGAAACATCCGAAGGCCAAAAGCCAGTTTATTTCGTGAGTAAGGTACTGCAAGGCCCCGAACTCAGATATCAAAAGATCGAGAAGGTCGCCTTTGCACTTATCATCACGGCCAAAAGGTTAAGGTAGTATTTCCAATGCCACCCCGTGGTAGTAAGGACTGATCAACTAATCCGACAAATACTGCACAAACCGGACTTAGCAGGAAGGATGATCGCCTGGTCCATCAAGCTTTCTGAGTTCGGAATAACCTATGAGCCCAGAGTAGCAATCAAAGCACAAGCTCTTTCGTATTTCTTGGCAGAACTCACCTCAGACTCCGAGTGCACAGAAGAAATACCCTGGACCATATTCGTGGATGGGTCTTCAAACCCAAAAGGATGTGGTGCAGGGGTAATCTTGGAAAACTCTGAAGGGGTGACTATCGAGAACTCACTAAGGTTTGAGTTTCCCACCTCGAACAATCAAGCAGAGTATGAGGCATGCATCGTAGGACTGGCAATGGTCAGAGACTTGGGGGCTACAAAGATTTAACTTTGTAGCCACTCCCAGCTCGTGACCTCCCAGATCCAAGGCGAATACCAGGCTAAAGAGCCTCTCCTACAGAAGTACCTGGCAAAAGTGCAAGAGCTCCTTCCAAGCTTCCAGCTAGTCAAAGTGGAACACATACCCCGAGAACAAAACTCCCAGACCGATCTCTTATCCAAGTTGGCAAGCACCAAAAGTCCAGGTAACAACCGATCAGTGATCCAGGCAACCCTCTCCCACCCCACAGTTTCTGACGTGGCTGTCTTCCAGGTTGAAGAGCAAGAACGCACCTGGATCACTCCACTAATGGAATACTTGCAGTCCGGTAGCCTCCCCGAAGATCCCAAGGAGGCAGCCAAGTTGAAGAAAGCTGCGGTCAGATACACCATCTTCGGTGGGCAGTTATACCGGCGCGGATTCTCTTCACCCCTCCTGAAGTGCCTAACACCTAAAGAGGCCAGGTATGTCCTGACCGAAGTTCACGAAGGACGTTGTGGGCACCATTTAGGAGGTAAGGCCCTAGCATTGAAGGCGCTCCGAGCAGGCTACTACTGGCCCACGATAGAGGCAGACTCCCTTGCACATGTTCAAATGTGCAATAAGTGCCAACGACACTCTGACCACTACCACGCCCCGCCGGAGGAATTGTCTACGACATCCATCCCCTGGCCCTTCTACCAGTGGGGTATAGATATCTTGGGACCTTTTCCTCAAGCGTCCGGGCAACTAAAGTTTCTGGTTGTTGCTGTAGATTATTTTACCAAGTGGATAGAAGCAGAGCTTCTGGCTAACATCACCTCGGCTCGGATTCAGAAATTCACTTGGCGCCACCTCATCACCAGATTTGGTGTCCCAGAATCCATCGTTACGGACAATGGGACGCAATTCAAAGACAAGGGTTTCGAAAAACTACTTTGCGGACTGAAAATTAAACATCACTGCAGTACCATGGAAAACCCTTGAACAAATAGGCAAGCTGAAGCGGCCAACCGAGTTATCGTTAGGGGGTTAAAGAAAAGGCTGACGAAGCCAAAGGGAACTGGACCAAGCAGTTAAACCACGTCCTTTGGGCCTACCGAACCACTCTTCATTCTACAACCGGTGAGACCCCGTTCAAACTAACCTACGGGTGCGAAGCAATGATCCCGGTGGAGATAGGAGAACCGAGCTGACGTCTCTAACACTTCTCACCAGACACCAACCCCGAGTTAATAAGAGAAGACTTGGACTTGTTGGAAGAGAGAAGGTGCATCGCGCACATACGCGATGCTGCAACCAAGCAAAGAACGGCAGCCCGGTACAACCTAAAGGTCATCCCTAGAAGGTTCCAGCCAGGCGATCTAGTACTCCGCAGGGCCGACATTGGCGGAAGGAGTACCTCCCAAGGGAAATTAGCCCCTAACTGGGAAGGACCCTACCGCGTCGTAGTCAGTACCGAGAAAGGGGTTTATACCTTAGAAACGTTAACAGGCAAGCCAGTGAAGAATTTTTGGAACGCGGACAAACTTAGAAAGTACTACAGCTAAGCGTCTTTCAAGGCCTAGTCTCCTAGTTTACTTCATGTTTGATATGCCCCAATTATTGTACACTTTTTCAATCTTTAAATTCAAGTAAATATCTCAATTATCAAGAACTTAATCATCGAGAGCTCGGTTACCATGGTACCAATCATAGTGTGTTGTGCTAGGTAGGGAGTGCAGTAGAGAAATCCCGACGGGGGGAAAACTCTCGCACCAGTTCACCTGCACAAAAGACCCCGGCAAGGACCAGTCCGAAAACACAAGTCGCGCGGCCTCCTAAAATACCTAAAACTACCGGTAATGGACCCCGGACAAGGTTTCTTTCCTTAGGCACGGACTCCAAATCCCAGATAGCTATTGCCTTCGAAATCCAAGCCAAGGTCAAGGTTCCTTCGAATCAACTTCGGATATCGGATCCTATGCCAAGGCCTTTGAACGTTCTCATCACGCAAAATCCTAAGGGAAATCCTAAAGCGCTCGGCAAAATGGGTGTTGGACCCAGACCACAGGTCTCGTCAAAATTTCGCAATACGCGAAAAAGGGCATTGGACCCCAAAAATAGATATAAAAAAAAAAGTCATTACAAAATTTTGGAAAGACGGAACAATGTTTGCCCAAACAGAAAAAGAACCCCGCGCAGGGGGCAAAACTAAAGCATGCGAATCACTCTGCTGAAGGCCCTGAACCACCAACCTCGGCAGAAGAATCCCCCGTACTCGGATCCACAGTAGCAAGGCGGGGAACGACGAGTTGGCCATTCTGGACTACCTTCCTGGAGTCCAGAGAATCAAGAACCAGGTCAACCTCGGGATTGAAGAGCTAAACTTGCTTGATTGCGTTCCGGAATTGCTGCTCTTTGATGTCGGTGCAAACAGTAAGGAGAGTCCCGACATCGCCCTTCAGTGCGGTAACTTGCCCTCTGAGACGCCCGTTCTCAGCACGAAGGCCCTCATTCTCAGCTCTTAGCTCGGTCATGCCCCTTCTGGCGTCCGCCAAGCTGGCCTCCTTCTCCTTCACTACATCTCTCAGGGTGGCTACTTCGTTCCCCAGCTCTCGGTTCAGGGCCTCAACATCCTCCTTGGACTTGGCGGCCTCCTCTTTGGCCCGTACAGCCTCCTCCTTCTTCGAAAGAGCCTGGGTTTTACCCCGCTCTGCAGCAGCAACCCTCCGCTCGTAGTCCTTCATTGCATACTCCAAATGCCGAGCTTCCATGGCAAGACGAAGTCCAAGAACTTGGAAACTACAGAGAGCATCCGGGGCACTACGCTGGGCCAGCTTCGCCTCTACTTCCTCATCTAGGAGGAAGCCATCAACGAACTCACGGGGGTCCGGGTTCTCGAGGTATAGGTTGATTGCCCCCCCAATCTGGTCGGCGCTTCCTTCGACCAGGGACCTCTTACTCCGGTCACTCGGCGTTCCCTTGCCAGCCGCCTTCCTCTTTCGCCCCATAGGAGGGGGGAATCCTCCACCTGGATCGGTTCCTCCTCCGTGGTAGGAACCTCGGCGTGACGGGGCAATGAGACTGAAACCACCTCTGCGGCAGGATCCGAAGGCCCCGACTCATTCCTGGCCCTCAGAGCCTCCAGAATAGCCAGAGCGTTCCCCTCCTCAGACATCTCGGCCAAGCTCTCTGAAAAGCAAACACAAACAACAATCAAGTCCATACAATGGGAAAAAAGAAAAGAAAATAAAGCATGAACAAAGGCCTATGCTACCTAGCACAGCCCAAAGTTCTATATCATCTACGGCATCCAGCACATCTTTGGGCCGGATCTTGTCGACCTCGGCAACCCACGTTTCGAAAAAATTGACACATTCGAGCTCCTCGTCATCCAGGTGATAAACCTCCCTCTCAAATGACTGTGTGGGGATGCTCCATGCCGCCGGATTCTAATACAGGCTGAATGTTGGCTCCTCGCCACTCCCCAACCAGAAGGGTCGAGTGCCGCTGGCCGCCATTAACTTGAAGAACTTTTCCTTGAAGTCCTTATAGCTCTCTAGGTAGGGGAGAAACACCGTCCTACCTTGCCGGGAACGCACAGACAACCAAGACTGTTGGCGAGCACGAACACCATGGACGGAATACCTGGTATGGAAATAGAAAAATGCCCTGTTGGAGCATCGCAACCCTAGCAACCGGCATATCCTCTCGAAAGCCAGGATGTTCGCCCAACCATTGGGGTGAATCTGACTGGGTGCAGCGTGAAGAGTCCGGAGTATGGCAATATGGAAATCACTGAAAGGGAGCCGAAGCCCAAACCGCGTGAAGAAGTCCTCGTAGAGGAACATGAAGTGCTCCCCCGCCTCACGGGTCGAACACACGCGCTCTCTTCCCGGGGATAGGATCAGGAACTCACCATCCCGGAGCCCTCCCGCGGTAAGCTCCAAGTAATCTTTCAATTTGTCCAACTCGGACCCGATCTCGTAGCGTGAAATCCTGCCAAAAGCATCGTCCGCAACCCAGGGGTAAGACAACCCCGGTCCCCGGCAAACACGAATCAACTCCTCCTCGGCTTCCTGACCCCTCGGCTCGCGAGCTTCAGGATCCGGGTTGGGCTCTTCAATTCTCAGCACCTTTCTCCTAGCCATTCGAATTCCTGGAAGTCACACAGAGGCTCAGGGTCAGAACCAGTCTAAGTTCGGAGATCCAAACGTACTGGCCTCCGCACCCGCCAAGGCAAAAAGCCTCAGAAGGACACCTCCGCTGCACATGGTGCGGTGGAGGAGGTGCTCCAAGAAGGGCAAACGCCATTGACGGAAGGGGAAAACACACTTCCCCCTCCCTTTCTCGAAACAGCAAAAACCAAATAAACCAGAAGTAGAAGCAAAAGAAAAGATCAGTTCTGTGAGTACCTTGAAGCAAGAGGACAGTCCTGAGAAGTCCAGCAAGATTGTCTCGCACCACATCAATGACCGTTAGAAATCGCCACAAAACCTCAAAGTTTCTGATAAAAGTCGAACGAAACAAAGCCAAAAAGCTGACACCCTATTTATACGGATTATGGTTAGAGAGTAATTCTGTCCAAACACCTCACATTTGAAAAGGCACCCATTATGGCGCACGGAGCACGACGCACGATTTCTCAACCAGAGCGCGCCACGTGGCCCACGTTGCCGTAACGACATCTCACATTACGGTTATCCAGCAAGTTGAAGGACACACAACCGCAGGGTCAAAGAGCTCGGGAAACTCGCTCGGACCCCGAAATTATGTTACCCCGATAATAGTCCCCCAAGGTACAGAGACCCCGGAACCAAGTATCTAAACTTGGCACTTCGCCGGCCTCGGCCAAGTACCAAGCTGGGGGCAACTTAACATATCGCGTGGTCAGGATGAGTGTTGGACTCACCCCAGTATAACATAAATACCACAGTCTAAATAAAGGAAAGCGGAAGGCACGAAATTCGAAAAAAAAAAGTAATTTTATTAAGTTTCTCATTCCATACATCATCTTACAACAAAAGGAGGGAAAAGAAAGTATAAAGACATGGAACATATAATGAAAGAAACCCCGGAGGTGTGAACCGCCATTAACATCATTGGCATCCTGGGCCATGTTGCATCCACATTTCCTCCAAGAACTAGCACCGGTCTTTTCCTCCCGAAGCAGTATCTTGAAAAAATGGATTGGCTTCGAAACCCGGAGCAGAACACTGCTTCTGAACCTCGGTACCCACCGCTTTTCTTCACTTCCTTCCTAGCCAGGCAGGGAGAGGCCGGGGCGCACCCTCCTTGATAGATGAGGCACAGCTTTCTCATGAGATGATCGTTCCGTCAGAAACCTTGATCACCTCAAGCAGCTTTAAAGCCGAGGAGCAGCCTCAATAGTTCCTCCTGCTCATCCAACCGCCCCTAGGAGCAGCTAGAAAGGAGAGCGAATTTGAGCCCTACCCCTTCGGTTGCCTCCATCTAAAGCGGTAAACATCTCAAACCTCCCTAGCAACGAGAAATACCAAAGAAGCAATCACCGTACGCTGGGAAAGTGAGACATCTGCCGCTAATACGCTGAGAAAGTGAGACATCTACTCAAGAAGTCTCCCACATAAAATCACCAAGTTTCAGAAATTTGAGAAAGAACAAGAAGAAAACTCTTGAAAGAGGCAAAACTCTCCAGAAACACGCAGGGAGGGAAATGACCATTTCTCTGAGATAAGTCACTTCCAGAATGAACATTGTAAAGAAGAATACCATGATCGAACACAAAAACCCTCTATTTATAGAGAGAACGGAACGATCAAATTAATTCCTCGCACTGAAGAACCTGTCAAACCATAAATCTGCATTCGATGACCGTTATTTCCCATTGGTCGCAAGAGCAGCGGACGGTTGTAAACTACACAAAGCTGACGCTCCCCATTAAAGACTTGTTCATTCTCGAGGAGGTTAAAGCGACAGTTCCCAAGGGATCCAACAATTCAAGATCAATAAAGAACGCTGCTGCAAGCCAAAAGACCCCGAGAACTACATCCAGGGGGCAATTGAAGGAAAGCCACGAGACCGAGGAGTGGCGATGTAGGACCCACCTCGGCCTCCGAACCACATCCCAACCGCCGAGTTGTCTCATATTCGATCACGGGCCCCGGCCAACGTGAAATATCTTGAAGCCCGGCCCTAAAGCCAGGATACCGCCCGCTTCGAGCACGATGGTACCTTAACATTTAGGTCTTGTCCAAGCGTCAAGCTGGGGGCAACTGTTCTGGACCGTTGTCCGGGACCCCGTCCTGAAGGATCAACCCGGCACATGAACCACCGGACTCCGCCGACAACGCCCCCACCACGGCCTTGCGACCTCGAACCCCGTCGTTAGACCGTAGCATCCCTTTCCCCATTCTCAGTAATGGGGACCACGACTGCCTGCGAGCGAGGATTGACCATTAAAGGAAAAATAGCCTCAATAGATCAGAGACTAGTCTCCACGATCGTGGGACAGTCCCGACAAAGTCAGAGACGGATCTCAACGATCGTGGAACAGTCCCGACAAAGTCAGAGACGGACCTCAACGATCATGGGTTGAAATCCCTGACATGGCACGATCCTAACGTACCTCTATCCTACGTGGAGTACAAGAGGATTCAAATCACGCTCACCATATATACCAGGCTAAGTTAACCAAAAGGGAGAAAAAAAAGTCTTTACTGCGATTCCATTAGCTTTTGCTTACTGGTGCACTACCTGACTTGAGCGTTGGAGTCCCTTTGCAGGTACCCACCCTCCTGGACTTCACGCTCTTGATCGCAGCTGTATAAAGGATAAACCGCCACGTACGTGCCTATCTCAGGTACCTTCTGAATCCACTTAAGAACATTTAAAAAATTATACATATCTATTCTACTTTATATACAGATATATACAAATATCCCTTAAAAATTAACAAAATAAAGGAGATATGTATAATAAAAAAGTATGTTTATTGTCATTCTTCTGTATTTATTACTACTTCTATCCTATTATCTTTTTATTAAATAATTTTTTTATCTAATAGTTCAAATTAATTTATTTAATAAAAAATTAATAAATAAAAGTGACAATAAACATAAAAAATGACAATAAATACTTCTATAATTAAATAATAAATATATCAATATAATAAACGTTAACTTTAAAAGAGATTGATAAAATTCTCTATTTTTTGAAAAAATGAAAATTATCGTTATATACAACACAAACTATGCCTTTCCTTAGTAGAATGCGTCCTTATTTTTAGTTTGAAGCCCTAAGCATGTTAAAATAGTAACCTGTACTGCCATGAACATGATGTTGAAATAATGCAGAGAAATTAATAACATATTATTCTTCCAAATAGAAATATCAGAATTAAAAAGAACGCTCTCTGTTCCTCTTGTCTTCTAATTCTAATGTAGTCCAGCATAGTAATTATGACTATGTACCATGCATAAACTTGGCTAAAACAAAACATGCACGATCGCTTTATCATATCGATTTGACCTTTGTTATGTTCAATTCACATACTGGTTTGAGAGATTTTACCGATAATTCGCATCTTCAGTCCCTTGCTTTATCTTAGGAACATAATGCTTCATTATTCCTAATCATTGACGTGCTAATTCTACTGTATCCTTCATTGGTGACATTGAATTGGGGCATGCCGAAGGCAATATCTGTCAATCTAATATCTGTCAATCTCACCCATTAAGGTATTTCTTTATTACCTATTTTTCTGATGCTCAAGAGCAATGAATTCCACCCAGAATCCAGCATAATTTATTCAAAATTTTGATTGGCTTAAAGAAATGTGACATATAATTATTAGAATAGATGTCATTTTATTAGAATTTTCCATTTCGATTTTGGAGTCACGGGGTATTCAAACCTAATTTGCACACATCTTAATCAAAAGTATGCTATTAAGCAATAAGGTTACAATCAAGAAAAGTCTTAAAAACAAATTCAAGTTTCACGTTACAGTTTTTTTTTTAAAGATTAAATAATCACTTTAGTTTGTAAATATTTTGAATAATAACATTTTAATTTTTGTTCTGATGTAGAATCAGAGGATGCCTAAAGAGACATATATACGGTAGTTTTCTCCTCCTCGTGCAACTGCTGCCACCGTGAGCCTTGAGCAAAGGGGTTGGGTACCTGCAAAGGGACTCCGACGCTCAAGTTAGGCGATGCTCTAAGAGGGTATATACCATAAGAATTACAGTTACCTTGCTAGAATAATATAGCCGAATATTTATAGTGCATTTGCAGAGTCCTTGAGCATTCATCACAGAGTGTAGGTATGTTGAGATCGTGGCCTGACGAGGGGTGCCTCCTCCCCACGAATGTTTAGGCAGAGCCCTAACGGAGGGTACCTCACTCCCACGATCGTCCAAGCAGATCCCTAGAATCTCGAGACTGTCGCGTTAGTGGCCACCCACCTTTTGCAGGCAGTTATGGTCCCCACACTCTAAAAGTCATAATTGGTAGTTGTCAGAATCTGCACAAACTTATGGAGTATTGTTGGGGGATACGACTAGTACCCGTGTACGAACAGCCTACCAGGGTGCTTACTCCGGAATCTAGTGGTGTGTATGCCGAGTTTGACCTTTAAGGGCAGGATCCCGGACCACGGTCCAGAACAGTTGCCCCCAGTTTGGCATTTAAGTGGAATAATTAAGTGTCGAGATATTAGACTGAGGACAAGATCCGTTGCGTTGTAGGAATCTATAAAGGCCGACATCTGTTGTCTAGGGAGTACCTTTGGGGTTGACATATACCGTCATCCCATCATCTGAGGTACGTCGTTTGCCCCTGTGCATGGTTCCGCAAGGTCTTTTGTCTTTTTACGCGCTTTGCAGGGACACTGAGCTCCCTTGGAAAACTGCTATTTTGACTTTATTGGGAATTGAAGACCCTTTTCATTAATTCTGTGATGTTTTCTAATTTGCACGCTTCCCTTTCGCCCAATCAGAATCGAGGATCATTAAAGAGTAGTTTACCTCATGCAATTGGTACGTTGCTCTTAGGTCCAATCGGAGTGCCTTGCTTCTCCTATAAAAAGGGGAGTTGTTCCATCAAAGCTGGCACTTCTTCTGTTGTATTCCTCTTGCTTTGCAACTTCGCTTTGAGAGTGATTTTTTCTTCATGGCTCTCTTTGCATTTCATTCATGTCCTAAAAAGGTTCTGCCCACTGCAAGAGCCATATTCCGGTTTTTTCTAAAATGCCTGAACCTATTTTGTCATTCTGCAAATGTCCCTTTTAAAGGATAGTTTACTTTCTCAACGTAATTATAGAGGGCGATTTACTTCCCCAACGTATCCTGGTTGTTTGTTTGATATTTGTTGTCGCTGGGGAGACTTGAGTCACCTACCGTGTTGAAGGGAGTTCTTCGGAGTTGGGGCGTTCACTCTCCTTGTTCTTGCCCGGGAATCTAATGGATGCTCCACCCTGAACAAGCCCTCGGGTAAGTAGGAGGGACTATTGAAGTTGCATCATACTTTGAAGTGACTTGGGGCGATCGTGAGGCCGGCTAAGGCTTTGGCAGAATGATCTTCTTCATGGAAGATTACGCCCTGCCCATCGAAAGAAGATGCATCCCGGTCTTTTACTGGTGGAGGCAATGCAGAAGATTTGGCGTTCCGGAATCCTGACTCCGGTTGGCGAGGTTCTTCAAAGCAAATCCACTTTTTCAAGAGGCCGGTGAGGATTCCAGGGAGTCGTGGTGGTAACAGTGACTCTTCATGCCGCGGAGGAAATATGGATGTGACATGGCCCGAGATGCTGTTGACGGTGATGTCGGTTCCTTCCTTTGGGGTCCTTCTGTTCTTTATAGATTTCATGTCTCAGTAATTTCTTTTTCCTCTCCTTTTAATGTAAAATGATGTATGGAATGAGAAAAAATTCTTATCTTTTCGAATTTTCGCCCTGTATTTTCTTTTCTTCTTTCTTTTGTTTGTCTGTAGTCTTTCATACTTGGCCGGGATGAGTCCAATGCTTACTCCGAGGTAGCACTATTTCTTCCCGTCTGTCTAAAATCTTTTATCGTTGACAAGGGTGAGTTCAATGCTTACACTGTCATGCCCCCAACTTGGTGACAAGTTCTAAATCCTTAGTCTGGGATATTTGAGCCAGGGAGGGTTGTATTTTCAGAGTTAATCGTTGATTTATACTTGGTGGCCATCATCCGAATTGAGATTCTGAAATCGAAAGGTTTACCCTGATTTATGCCGGGGTCCAGAGTAAATGTCCAGACTTAACCTTCGAAAACTGTGTGACGTTTGAATTATTACGTAACCGTCTTTTCAACTTCAAAACCGTCCTTTCAACTGCCTCTACAACTGTGGGGGCCACGTGGCACGTTTTGAGCGTGTGGACATGCTAAGTACTACGCACGCCATGATGAGCACATTTTTTCAAAATTGTGCCTTAGGGACGAGAATGCCCCCTAACCGTTTTAGCCTTTTATAAATAGGGATTAGGCCTTTTATCATTTCTGAGTGTTCTTCTGGAAGCTTCGTGTGGCAAAAAGGGGTGGTTGCAAGCGTTTTCCATTCACTTCAAGCTTTTTGTTCCACTCGTCGCAATCTTTACACATGGTGAGATTCTTCTAAGTTTATGTTTCTCTTTTCTCAATTTCTTCCAACTGGTACTGGGTTGTAGGATGTGTTTTTGTTCTTTTGCCTTTTGCGAAGTAATGTTAAGACATTTGAGTTTTTTTTTATGGCTTGCCCCCTGGGAACTCTATCTTCGCCGTGCCGTGCAAGGTGAGGGTATCCTTTTGAAATTCAAAGTTTTGGAAGGAGGGGAGGCTAGTATATAGGTGTGAATCTTTCCATTTGCCCTTTTCTGTGTTTGAATCTTCATTACGCCTGATTCTGATAATTTGTTCACCAGTCACTTTGGATTTTCTCAGGATTTTTTATGGCAGGGGGCAAGAGAGAGGCCAGAGCCGGGGTACCGATCCCCGTCATCCGTGATCTAGGAAAAGAGGACCCCGTTCGAATCTGTCGTGGTCCGGGGTTAACGAACCCATGGGTAGGGGAAGATGTCTGGAAACATCTTTCCGTATTTTCCTTCGAGGCTATACTTCGTCAGTCACTAGATTACCTTCATTTGACCCACGAGAAGGCTCGAGACAATGAGTTCCAAGTTGTGTGCTCGAAGTGCAACGAAAGGGTGTGCTCAAGCCGGGAAGCGGACTCTTATTTCATGTTTCTGTACGAGCCTCTTTTTGCTAAGCTCGGATTGTAGCTTCCTTTCTCGGACTTTCAAATGGCCATCCTCTGGACTCTGCGTGTAGCCCCGACTCAGGTTCACCCTAACGGTTGGGAGTACATTATAGCTTTTGAGAGGTTTTGCTGGGTGATGAGGTTGCAGTACTCAGTCAACGCCTTCTTTTATTTTTATCATTAGGTATGCGCCCAAGGTTCTTCCGGGTAGAAGAACTGGCCCACCATCTGTTCAAGAGGTGGTCGTAAATCCTTTGAAGTTTTCAAAGTTATGGCGGCGGAGGGTTTTCATCCCTTTTTCCTGAGAGCGGATGGGGAATCGAAGTTCCCGTTGTACTGGACCCCGGACGCGTGGAGTACTTCTACTGTCCAGTTTGAGAAGAAGGAGAACGACCTGAATCCGAAGGAGCTGAAGACTGTTAAGTTCATATCCCAGTATGCTAAGAACCACAAGAATATTAATATCAGAGACGTCCTTGATATCCTTGGTGACAACCTTCTTTATGCTTTATTAGGTGGGAAGTAAGATATCGCGGTTCACCATAGACTTTTTGCACTTTGTCGTTCTTTATATGATTTTGTTCTACTTGACTTCTAATATATTTCTCTGTCTTGTTTCAGTGAGTAAAGACATGTCGGCCGCATCTTCTATAGCTGCCCTTCGGGCTTTAAAGGCCAAGAGGAAGGGAGAAAGTTCCTCTAATGCCCCTTCCGCCGCCACTCCAGCGTCTTCTGGCCAGGGTGTGGCGTTGAAGAAACTTCTGAGTGATCGGGGTCACCTTCTTGAGACCAACAGTTGAGGAAGAAGAAAGTCGTTGAGAGCTCTTCTGATCGGGGTAATAGGACGGCCTCAGAAGATGTTGCTAAGGAGAAATTAAGCCTCTTGCCTGTTATTACTAGGCGTGCTGATCCCCAGATGTTCATTGACAAGGTCTTCCATGACGACCAGCTTATCTTTGTAGATGACGTCCCTCAAACTGACTCTAGAGATATCCCGGAACTGTTCAGACTCCTGTCGAAGGGGAAGCTTAAGTTTTTTCTTTTTCCTTTTTGATCGCTGCGAGGGGTTCTCATTTTTTGTAAAACCTTATGATATTTCCTCGAGTTTCGGGGTTTTATTTATATGTCGTACTTGCTTTATACTTGCTTGCCTATTTTTCTTCATGGTCCCTTTTGGGTCCAACGCCCACTATAGCGCTTGTTGTAAACAATGTTATGGACTTAGAAAAAATTTTTGCCAACGTGAAAAGAGCCATGTTCCGGGGTCTCATGCCCATAACTCCAGTGATGTGGCTTCTCTCTTGACTCAGGTAGAAACAATGCTTTAGTCTACACTCTGATGCCCATGATAACGAGTACTTTAGAATTTTTGGACTTAGACAAATTTCAACACCTTAATCCATAATACAAAGCCCATCGTAGTTGTTGCAACCGTGATCGCGGCGGAAGCGGCGAAACAAAATAAATTAATTGGGAGCCGCCACCAATTTTATTTTAATTAGAAAAAATTAAAAAAACTCTTTTTTAGAAAATGGTCTTCGGAACCAAATTGGATTCAGGAGTCGATTATGCATAGGGAAGGGTGAAATCTTAATCCCATAGCACCCCTAACACACCTGTTCTGAGATGGTACCTTAAATTAGTTATGCAAAATTCAGTAATCTCAAAATATATTCATTTTATCCCTTTTATAAAAAAACAATGAATTTGTGAAAATTTAAATTTTGGCTTGACAGAATAAAAATTCTGCTCCTACGTATCCTCAGGTGCAATAAGGAATTCAAAGTCACGTAGTTCTTTATAAAATACTTGTGAGTTGGTTATTTTTAATTTAAAACTAAATCATCAAGCTATCGTAACTCAGATGATTACAAAAAAAAATTATAGGATCAACAAGCTGTCGCAACTCAGTTAATCCCTTTTACATTAAAAAATTTTGATTATTTTATATTATTCACTTTTGTAATTTTATATATATTTTTTAAAATCATCAAGTTGTCATAATTCAGATAATTATAAAAAATTATAAGATCAACCAGCTATTACAACTCAGTTAATCCCTTTTGCATTTAAAAAATATTTCAATTATTTTATATTTTTCACTTTTGTAATTTTATCCTTTTTTCTTTGAATCATCAAGTTGTCGCAACTTAGATGATTACAAAAGTTATATGATCAACAAGCTGTCACAACTCAGTTAATCCTTTTTTTGCTTTTAAAAAAAATAATTACCTTGTATATATATATATTTAATTTTATCATTTTATTTTTTTTATTCTTTTTTTTTTCGTTTACAACTCGATGAGCCCACCACATCAAGCCCATTTTCCCCAAAAAAGAAAAAAAAACTAATCAGAATTAACTAATAATAATAATAATAAAAGCCTTACAGAGAAATTTAAACGAAACAAAGAGGGTGTGAGGAAGTTTTCTTCTTCTTCTTTGACACTTTTGCAGAGAGAACAAGGGCACGACCGTTGCGGACCGCAGTGATGAGCAGTGACCGGCAAAGCTCTAATCTAGCTTAGACGACGGCGGCAACACGATCTCAGTCTGGGCTCGGGTTGTGGAGGCTTCTGGTTCATCGGGTTTCGAGTGTAGAGGGTGAAACGGCTGCAGCTTCACATGGTCAGCGGGTCTGGCGGTGTGCAGAGCGGGTAGAGCGACGTGCGAGCGAACCAGATCTAGTTCGAGTAGGGCTCACAGCGGCTCGGTGTCGGTGGCACGTGGGTCGATGGCTTCCGGGTCAAAGCGGTCCAAACGATGGGGGCGACGAGCGGCGTTGTGGGTTTGGCGGTGCGGAACGCGACTAGTGGTTGCTGCTGGCGCGGCACAGGTTCATGCAGTTCGAGGTGGCTGGAGCGGGCTGGTTTCGGTTGGGGTGAGTGGTTGAATGGTGGTTCTCTGTTAGTGGGGAGATGATAGTTGTGGATTGATGATGGCTGTTAGCGGTGGAAGGTTATGCATGGGTGGCTGATATGGTGAAAAATGATGGTAAGAGATGCTCACTGAGTTGACTCAGTTGGGTTTGGTTATGGAAAATGGTGGTTTGATGATGGAGGGAGTATGGAATACGGGTGATAAAGATGGTGGTGGGTGGCTGTGAAGTGTGGTTTGGGTTTGAAGATGGTAGTAATGGGCTAGAGTGGGACGTTGGTGATGGTGGTTACCAAAAAAATATGATGCTTCAAGTTTGTCTCTATTTTTTTTTTCAGTATGATGCTTCAACTATCTCTGTCAGATTCATTCATTCCCCCTACCTCAATGTCGTGTGCAATTTATACGTGAAAGAAAGAAAATAAATCCTGACCAACAAATCCTCTCTCATGTGCTGTTAGATATGATTTTATGGAAAAGTCCAGTGAATATTGTGTGTGTGTGCAACAAGTGAGAATGAAGTGAGTGAGTGTGAGCTGTCCATGTGATTGGGTACATGATTGGGAGTGGGTGTGGATAAGTGAAGTGCAATAGTAGGAATGGTTGATAATGCATGTAATTGGACATATGCCTTTGAGGTTTTTGTTTTGATGATAACAAACATGAAGACTAAAATGAAGATGATTGAAAGACCAAGTCCAAGATCGCATAAGAATAGCTTTAGGACTTAGGATCTCTTTGTATGGAGCTCACTCTAATATCTCTCTGTTTTGAAAGAAAAATAAAATTGCTTTAAAAGAACCTCAAATGTTTTTCAAATAAACTCAGTTTTTATTGTTTTATTCAAATAAAGCTTATCCTATTCGAATAAACCTTTCCACGAGCTTCTGTTTTTTAAACAGCCTTATTCGAATAATGATCCTGCTATTCGAATAATATCTTTCAGATTACTTCCGTTTTCTAAACTGCTATTCGAATAATAGCTTTTCAAAAGCTTCTGTTTTTCTTAAAAGAATATTTGAATAAACCACTGTTTATTCGAATAAAAGGACCTCCAAAAAGGCTTCTCTTAAATGAGTTATTCGAATAACTCCGTAGTTATTCGAATAAACTTAGTTTTTCAGAACTACGTGTTAAAAGGGTTATTCGAATAAAACTTAAGGTCATTCGAATAACCCATATTAGCTGGCTTTTTACAAAGACTTCATAAACAATGTTATTCGAATAAAGTTTCATTTATTCGAATAAACACGGTTATTACGAATACTGATATGGAAACAAGTTTCTGAAATATTGAGTATTAATTACCCCTAACGACTGTTTCTTCGAATTTTCTCTATAAATAGAAGCCTTGGGTGCTCTCTAAAATTGCCTGACACTCTGAATTATTTTCTACTTGCTCTATCCTGTGAAATTATTTTCTACGCTCTATTTTCGATTAAAACTTTGAGATATTTCTGTGAGAGCTCCATTAGCACTTCAACTTGTGTAATTTACTCTGAGTAAGAGTTTCTCTTCTTTATTTATTTCTCTGATATATTGTATTGAGGGTGAGGTATCCCTCTAAGGTTTGTGTAAGGGTGAGGTATCCCTACAGGCTGAGGCTTTAGCACAAGGCTAGAGTTTTCCTGTGTGTGAAAAGTGCTCTATTGTGTAAAAGTTGCAAGCACCTGTTTTAAGCTTGTATTGAATAGTAAAAAACCTCGAACTGTGTTTCGGGGACTAGACGTAGGCCACAAGTGGTTGGTGGTCGAACCAAGATAAATATCGTGCTTGTTTTTCTTCTCCTTATCTCTTTATTTATTGCAATTTATTTATTATTGCTTAATTGTTTATTTACTGTTCTTAAGGCACTTCATCATCTTTATATATTCAATTCATTGCTTCGAGAAATCTGTGTTAAAAGGGGTTTGCGAAAAAAAAAATTATACTCAATTCACCCCTTCTTGAGTACTGAAGCCACTTGGGTAACAATGCATGGTTTGGTTTCCTTCCAAAAGCAGAACAAATCAGCTGCACGTTGATTGAATTTTTTTATTTTTATTTTTATTATTTTTATTATTTTTTTTCATTTTTGTCTTTTTTTTTTTTGTTATTATTATTATTATTATTTAATTTTTTTTGCCTTTTTTTATTTTTATTTTTTTAATTTTTTTTATCCCTCAAAATTGAGTATTCACAGTAGTAAGCATTTGGAATATTGGACTTAGGTAAATTTCAACACCTTAATCCATAATTCAATGCCCATCATAGTAAGTATTTGGAATATTGGACTTAGGCAAAATCGTGTTAGTGCCTAAGGGAACTTGTTTCTTGTGATCTCTTTTACCTTAAACGTGTATTTTTATTAGACCTTGTCTGGGCTGGGAGTTATAGAGGAGAACTTTTTGACCAATCTCGAATGTTTTTCTCAGAATCAACTTATCATGGAAGGCTTTGGTCTTCTCCTTATAAAGTTTGGAACTTTCATAAGCCTCTAAGTGGATCTCCTCCAATTGCTGCAACTGCAGCTTCCTCTCCATACCTGCTTGATTTAGGTCCAAGTTGCACCTTTTCACCGCCCAGAATGCTCGATGCTCAATTTCCACCGGCAGGTGGCATGCTTTTCCAAAAATAATCCGATATGGAGACATCCCGATTGGTGTCTTGTAAACAGTCCGGTAAGCCCATAAAGCATCCTCAAGCCTCTTGCTCCAGTCCTTTCTGTTAGGTTGAACTGTCTTCTGAAGTATCTGCTTAATTTCTCTGTTGGAGACCTCGGCTTGCCCATTGGTTTGGGGGTGGTAGGGTGTAGAAACCTTGTGTTGGACTCCATACTTCTTCATCAAAGCCTCCATGCTTCGATTGCAAAAATGTGAACCTTGATCACTAATGATGGCTCTCGGGACTCCAAACCTACAGAAAATCTGTGATCTAATAAAATCCACAACAACTTTAGAATCATCAGTCCGAGTGGCCTTAGCCTCCACCCATTTAGATACGTAATCCACAGCAAGCAGAATGTAAACAAAACCAAATGATACAGGAAAAGGACCCATAAAGTCAATACCCCAAACATCAAAAATCTCACGAGAATAATAAGGGTTTCGGGGCATTTCATTCCTACGAGAAGTATTCCCTGTTCTCTCGGCATTGATCACAAGATTTGCAAAACATATATGCATCATGAAATAGAGTGGGCCAATATAATCCGAGTCTAAAACTTTCCTAGCAGTCCGTTGAGGACCGAAGTGGCCGCCACATGCAAGTTTATGACAAAAGCTAAGAATGGAATGGAATTCATCATCAGGCACACACCTCCTAATTACTTGGTCACTGCAAAATCTCCATAAGTAAGGATCATCCCACACATAATACTTTGACTCACTTTTCAATTTATCAATCTTAGCCTTAGTGAAATGTGCAGGTATTGCGTTAGCAACCAAGAAATTAATCAAATCAAAGAAACCAAGGGATGTTGCCTTGCGACTTGAAAAGCAAGCTTTCATCGTCGAAAAACATCATGGATGGGAAAAACATATGCCTCCCTTTCAATTCGACTCAAGTGATCACCACCAAATTCTCCGCTCCACTCTTGTCACGGATCTCAATATCAAACTCCTGGAGGAGCAACATCCACCTAATCAACCGGGGCTTGGCATTGGGCTTCTTCAGGAGAAACTTCAATGCTGCATGATCTGAAAACACAACCACTCTGGAACCAAGCAAATATGATCGAAATTTATCTAAAGCAAAAATAATTGCTAAAAGTTCCTTTTCAGTTGTGGTGTAGTTGATTTGTGCAGGATCTAAAGTTCTCGAAGCATAGGAAATGACATGAGATACTTTACCGACCCTTTGTGCAAGAACAGCTCCCAATACATAATTAGAGGCATCACACATCAGTTCAAATGGAAGTGTCCAATCCGGCGGTTGGATGATAGGTGTACTGGTCAATGCCTGCTTCAATTGATTGAATGCATCCTGGCACTTCTTGTCAAAGTGAAACTCCACATCTTTTTGCGTAAGTTGGATAGCGGAAGTGCAATTTTGCTGAAATCCTTTATGAACCGCCGATAGAAACCTCGCATGACCAAGGAAAGAACGAATCTCCCGCACGCAGTGTGGGGTAAGATAAGCATGAAATAACATCTATTTTTGCAGGATCTACCTCAATACCCTCACGAGATATCACATGCCCTAAGACTATACCTTGTTCTACCATGAAATGACATTTCTCAAAATTTAGAACGAGGTTAGTCTTAATGCATCTATGCAAGACCTGAGCCGACTATCTAAACATGCATCAAAGGAAGATCCATAGACAAGAAAATCATCCATGAATACGTCCATGCAATTTTCTAAAAAATCGAAAAGATACTTACCATACACCTCTGAAAGGTGCCTGGAGCATTGCATAGACCAAAGGGCATCCTCCTGTATGCAAATGTGCCAAATGGATAAGTGAAAGTAGTCTTCTCTTGGTCTTCTGGGGCTATATGAATCTGAAAATAGCCCGAATATCCATCCAAGAAACAATAATGTGACTTGCCAGCTAACCGCTTCAACATCTGATCAATGAAGGGCAACGGGAAATGATCCTTTCTGGTAGCCTGGTTGAGCCGCCTATAATCAATGCAAACTCGCCAACTGTTTTGAACTCGTGTGGGCACAAGCTCATTGTTCTGATTCGCAACCACTGTGACCCCAGATTTCTTGGGAACCACTTGCACGTGGCTCACCCATTGACTGTCAGATATGGGATAAATAATGTCAGCTTGAAGTAGCTTTGTAACTTCCTTCTTCACCACATCTAGAATCAGGGGATTTAGTCTCCTTTGGGGCTGTCTAACTGGTTTGATCCCTTCTTCCAATAAAATCTTATGCATGCATGTGGAGGGACTAATACTAGGAATATCTGCAAGAGTCCATCCGATGGCTTGCCTATTCTGCCTCAAAATCTGCAGTAATTTTTCTTCTTGATCAGGTTGTAGGTTTTTAGCAATGATCACCGGAAGTGTCTCACCATCTCCCAAATATGTATATTTAAGATGGTCTGGTAAAATCTTCAACTCCAAAGATGGAGGTTGCACAATGGAAGGTAACAAGTGATCTAAAACAACTAACTCAAAGAACATTAATTTCAAGCATGGTATCGACTCTCATTCTCAATTGTTGCATCATCAAGCACATTTGTATCATTACTCATAATGTAATAAATCTCAAGACATGCAAAGACATGGTTCAACATCACAAGTGGCACATGTATCACAAGAAACAGAACCAAGATAGTCAACAATATCATGGAATTCAAGATATAAATCAAGTATAGACATCATCAACCAAAGATCTCAATCATATCAACATGGAAAACAGAATGCTCCTCTGGGGGTGTCTCATGGCATCAAAAATGTTAAATTGTACCAAATCGTCGCTAAACTCCATAGAAATGGTGCCAGCATGCACGTCTATCTTGGTCTTGGCGGTCTTGAGGAATGGTCTGCCTAGAATCAATGGAGCATGGTTTGTTGGAGACTCATCTTCCATGTCCGTAATGTAGAAATCTGCTTTGGAAAAATCAACTCATTCACCCGAACTAACACATCTTCCAGCACACCTGCAGGATGAGTAGTGGCTCTATTTGCCAACTGAATCACGATACCAGTGGGTTGCAAAGTACCGATGTTTAAACACTTATACACTGACATGGGCATGACATTGATCGAAGCACCCAAATCTAGCATTGCATGCTCAAATCTAGAGTTGCCAATTGTGTAAGAAATTGTGAAAGTTCCAGGATCTTTGCATTTCGTGGCATGCTTGGCGAATCATTGCAGAAACATTTCTACCCATGCCGATCTTCTCATCCCCTTTCAACCTTCTCTTATGAGTGCACAACTCCTTGAGAAATTTAGCATATTTTGGAATTTGCTTGATTACATCTAGGAGGGGAATATTGATTTCCACTTTCCTGAATGTCTCCATGACTTCTTTTTCCATTTCTCGCTTGCATTGTTCTCTTGGATTGTGTGATCCTATTTGGAAAAGATAATGGAATGGTAACATCTGAATTCTCTGCAATTTTCTTCAAGATGCACAGATTTCTGACCGAATTATCCATTTCCCGCCGTTTTTGGTCAATTTCGATTCTTTGTAAGGTTGGAACATCAACTTCTTTGCCACTTCTCAAGGTAATTGCACTTACATTGCCTCTTGGATTGTTGACTGCTGTGAAGGCAATTGGCTAGAACCTTGACTCTTTAGCTCACTCACGGTGGTTGCCGGTACCGCCCAATTTGAGTTTGTAAATTCTAAATGTTGGCACCGACGTTCTGCTGAACCGAATGTTATTTGTGGCCATTTGTTTCATCGTCTTCCAATGATGGCTCACCGGAGTGGATTAGGCGGATCTACCGAATGTTCATTGTTGTCCGAATGCAGGGGGTATTTGTTGGTATTTGTTGCTTGGACCTGCAGCTTGGTATCTAAATTGTTGTTGCTGCTGGTGGCCGTTGTTGTTCTTCTTGGGGGGTCATGTTGTTCTTGACTAGGATTCCCATATCTCAAATTGGGATGGTCTCGCCAACCAGGATTATAAGTGCTAGAAAATGGATCATATCTAGATTGTTGCTGTTGTTGCTGATATTGGGGTCTACCAGAAAACACCAGCTGAACACATTGATCTGGAAAAGCGGAACCATCTTCCTGAAGTGTAGGGCATGAATCGAGGGATGAGATGAATTAGAGCAAATTCCACACACCGATGCAAATCATCTGCATGGGTGGTTGTTGACCCATCTTGCTATCTGTCTTACCAAAGAAGTCAATTCATCTAGTCCGTGTTCCATTCTTTGTTGGTCCATATGAGATGCTTGAATTTCATTAACTCCTCTCGTTGCGGTGATGATCAATGAGCCAAACTGTTGGGTATTGGCGCCATGTTTGCTATCGATCTCTTGCGGCGGTAGGAGTTTTGTCTACTAAGGCTCCTCCAGAGGCAACATCGATCATGCTTCTATCATTTGGCAAAGAAGCCCTCATAAAAGTATTGAATCAAGAGTTGGTCACTAATTTGGTGATGAGGGCGCTCGAACACAACTTCTTGAATCTCTCCCAATATTCATGCAAAGTCTCACCAGACATCCGTCTGATGCCACATATATCCTTCCTAATTGCAGCAGCTCTCGAGGCAGGGAAGAATCTCTCCAGGAACAACCTCTTCATGTCATTCCAACTTCTGACTGAACCTGGTGAAAGATAAAACAACCAATCTTTGGCTGCATCGACAAGAGAGAAGGGAAATGCTCTTAACTTGATGTGTTCCTCAGAGATGCCTTGTGGCTTCATGGTTGAACACACAACATGGAACTCTTTCAGGTGCTTATGAGGATCTTCACCCGCAAGACCATGAAACTTTGGTAACAAGTGTATCAAACCAGATTTCAACTCAAAATCTGCATCAAGATCAAGATATTGAATGCACAAATATTGGTAAGATACATCAGGAGCAGCAAGTTCCTTAAGGGTTCTATTATGCATGTTATCAGCCATGATTTCGGATTACTTAAGTTATCGTGTTCACTCCCAAAATTAGGTTCAATTAACTCGAATTTATCACACGAGATTTAATTAATCTATGCAAGGTCCTATCAATCTCATGATCAAGATCAAGCAAGATATCAGGATTGGACCTAGTCATGCATCAACTAAAGCACAAAAACACAAAAACTGCAACTAAGCAAAATACACTAAACAACACTCAAAATATGCAAAAATAAATCAAGTTAATATGTCTAAACATTTTTAAAAATTATGGAATCAACACAAAACAAAATCTACATAAAAATGAAACTAGAAAATGCAATAAAAAATATTAAAAAATTAAAAAAGTGGTCTAAATGATAGAATTTCGAAAAATCAGGGGTGACCTCATAGTTTACTGTGAATCTTGTTTATCAGTCTGTTTTCCTTCAACCGACCAAGTTTCACTCATTCTGGGCATGTTGCGAGTTCGAAAATTGCAATAGTTACCCGTAATCACCGTTTTTTTCCGTCTTTCCTAAATCAAAAATTCAAAAGCTAAGATAAAAACGTTAGTATGGTATGAACAATGTTAGTAAATGAAAAATAACTGTTAGAATAGGTAAGAAAGAACAAAAATTAGTAAAGTTACTCAAAATGAAAAGATTACACCTACGAGTCCCCTAAGAACGGCGCCAAAATTTTGACGAGCGCCGAACTCGATCAAAATTATAACCGGTTATTACCTAAACTTGTAGTATAGTGAACAACACCGATCGTCTCCTCAAGGATCGTAGATGCAATTTGATCAAATCAAGTGAAAGTTAGAAAAAGGGGGTTTTGATGGTTCAAGGATCGCAGGTGACGAGGATTTAAAGAGAAATAACAATTAAAAGAACAATCGATTCAAATCTATCCGAGATTGGATGGATTCAATCATAGACCTTTCAATAAACACCGAAATACATTTGAATGGTTAACTTGGATCTAACCGAGATCTCTCGCATCGATCCAGAATTCATACTAGACAATCGTCCGAATTCAATTGACAAGTGATAAACACAAATCTGCACTTGCACCATTCATGTAAATATATGTCAATTTAAGCACCGAATTCAATTAACCTAGGCACAAATCAAGAACCTAACCTCTTCAATTACGTGATTAGTTTAGATCAATCAGTTCTAAGTTTCATCACAAATCTCAATCTTCAGTTATGTGATTAATTCAGATCAATCAGGGCTTCTAAATTTCATCACAATACTTAATCTTAAACCAAGATCAAATCAGATCAAACATAAACAGAATCACCATTCATGCATTCAAGATCAAGAGAACAGAAGAAGAAGAGAAGAGGAATTCAAATATAAATCAAATACATTACATAACCAAGGTCTCAAGAATCTAAGCCACAATCTCTTCAAGAGTCCCGAATTGACTAGAAGTAACTTAGCTCTCCATTACAATGAAGGAAAAATATACAAGAACTATGAAAAGCTATCTCTAACACCAAGTGTGTGTTGTGTTTAGAGCTCTCCACATGCTTCCTTTTATAGAGGATTCAGAGTAGTAGTAGATGGGTAGATGAGATTAGTAGGTGGAATTAGTAGGTGAGCTTGGTAGGTGAGATTGGTAGGTGAGCTTGGTAGGTGAGATTGGTAGGTGAACTTGGTAGGTGAGCTTCCTTGTCTCCAAAAGTATTCATTGCTGAACTCATTGATTTCGTCATTTCTGAGCCAAGTGGTCTTCATGAAAGTTCTAGGAAATTGTCTAAGCTTTCCAATGGCTCTAGAAGCACCCAAAAATTCGTCCTACAGCCCAAGATATGACCCAATTACTACAGACTGTTCAGGACCAGTTTCAGCACCTCTGTTTTGACTTTTAGACCCAATATCTCCATCAAGGAGCCCGAATCAAGTTTTGTGTTTGTCATGAAAGTTGTACATATGGGTCTTAACTTTTAGATTACAAATTTTCAGCCCATTCTATAAACCCAAACTCGTATTATGTTCTGGTTACTACACACTGTTCGGGTTCCAGTCACAAATCCCGTATTCTGATTTCCATGCCCAATTAGCTCCACTAGATGTCTGAAATTGACTTTGAGCTCTTCATCAAAGTTGTAGAGCTCTCTCTTATCTTTCCTACAAGGTAAAATTCATAATTATCAGACATTTATAACTCAAGATATAGCTAAAATACAGAAACAGTGTAAGACTCGAATAATGCTGAAAAAAATCAATTTAGTCTGATTCGAGTTCAAACTTACAAAATATAATCAAATTCAGTCAATTAAGTACATGAAGAGTGTAAATAACTAAACATAAGGGTTTCTTAATGAATAAAATATGTGATTATCAAATTCTCCCACACTTAGCTTTTTGCACTCCTGGGCAAAACATATAAAACTAAAGTTAGAAGACAAAGACAAACGACACAGACTTAAAAGCTAAAAACTCTAAAGGACTCAATAAAGCAAGAAGAGCAACAAGAAATTCAAGGGATCAAAGCATAAATGAGGTAACATTTCTTCACATCTCAAACCAACAAGCAAGGAAACTTCCGTTGAAAAGAATGAATTAAGAATGATGGATCTTCACAAGATTCCCTCTCAATCTCTCAAGTGTTTAAAAGGTAGGTATTTCACTCAATTCAACCCATGAAAATTGCACTACCATAAGCTTGCTTATCTTCTACTTCTCCACTACTCAAAACACATGCACACACAAATCATGAGGACTTTATTCAAAGTTGTAGTGAGGTCAAGGTAACAGAAGAGGATAAAATGGATATGAGAAGATAAATACCAAAGAGAATAAAAGCAAATGAGAGCTGAGTTCAAATAACAAGCATAAAAATTCATCTCAACTCGAATGTATATCCCTTTACATATTCATTTCCCAATCCTTTTTTCTTTTTCTTTTTCTTTTTATTCATAATGCGGATGGAGAAGGTTGATCACCTCCACTTCTGCATTCTCTGGAAGTTCATGATACTGTTTGAGGTGGTGTCCATTTACGATGAAAGCTTTGGCAGTGACCTCACTTTTAATCTGAACAGCACAAGAAGGAAAAACATTAGTAACAATAAATGGTCCATCCCATCTAGACCTTAATTTGCCAGGCATGAGTCGGAGGCGGGAGTTATAGAGGAGAACTTTTTGACCAATCTCAAATGTTTTCCTCAGAATCAACTTATCATGGAAGGCTTTGGTCTTCTCCTTATAAAGTTTGGAACTTTCATAAGCCTCTAAGCGGATCTCCTCCAATTGCTGCAGCTGCAGCTTCCTCTCCATACCTGCTTGATTTAGGTCCAAGTTGCACCTTTTCACCGCCCAGAATGCTCGATGCTCAATTTCCACCGGCAGATGGCATGCTTTTCCAAAAATAATTCGATATGGAGACATCCCGATTGGTGTCTTGTAAGCAGTCCGGTAAGCCCATAAAGCATCCTCAAGCCTCTTGCTCCAGTCCTTTCTGTTAGGTTGAACTGTCTTCTAGAGTATCTGCTTAATTTCTCTGTTGGAGACCTCGGCTTGCCCATTGGTTTGGGGGTGGTAGGGTGTAGAAACCTTGTGTTGGACTCCATACTTCTTCATCAAAGCCTCCATGCTTCGATTGCAAAAATGTGAACCTTGATCACTAATGATGGCTCTCGGGACTCCAAACCTACAGAAAATCTGTGATCTAATACAATCCACAACAACTTTAGAATCATCAGTCAGAGTGGCCTTAGCCTCCACCCATTTAGATACGTAATCCACAAAGAAGCGAATGTAAACAAAACCAAATGATACAGAAAAGGACCCATAAAGTCAATACCCCAAACATCAAAAATCTCACGAGAATAATAAGGGTTTCGGGGCATTTCATTCCTACGAGAAGTATTCCTGTTCTCTGGCATTGATCACAAAATTTGCAAAACATATATGCATCATGAAATAGAGTGGGCCAATATAATCCAGAGTCTAAAACTTTCCTAGCAAATTCCGTTGAGGACCGAAGTGGCCGCCACATGCAAGTTTATGACAAAAGCTAAGAATGGAATGGAATTCTTCATCGCACACACCTCCTAATTACTTGGTCACCGCAAAATCTCCATAAGTAAGGATCATCCCACACATAATACTTTGACTCACTTTTCAATTTATCAATCTTAGCCTTAGTGAAATGTGCGGGTATTGCGTTAGCAACCAAGAAATTAATCAAATCAAGAAACCAAGGGATGTTGCCTTGCAACTTGAAAAGTTGCTCATCATGGAAAACATCATGGATGGGAAAAACATCTGCCTCCCTTTCAATTCGACTCAAGTGATCAGCCACCAAATTCTCCGCTCCACTCTTGTCACGGATCTCAATATCAAACTCCTGTGAGAACAGGAAATACTTCTCGTAGGAATGAAATGCCCCAGAAACCCTTATTATTCTGTGAGATTTTTGATGTTTGGGGTATTGACTTTATGGGTCCTTTTCCTGTATCATTTGGTTTTGTTTACATTCTACTTGTTGTGGATTACGTATCTAAATGAGTGGAGGCTAAGGCCACTCGGACTGATGATTCTAAAGTTGTTGTGGATTTTGTTAGATCACAGATTTTCTGTAGGTTTGGAGTCCCGAGAGCCATCATTAGTGATCAAGGTTCACATTTTTGCAATCGAAGCATGGAGGCTTTGATGAAGAAGTATGGAGTCCAACACAAGGTTTCTACACCCTACCACCCCCAAACCAATGGGCAAGCCGAGGTCTCCAACAGAGAAATTAAGCGGATACTCCGTAAGACAGTTCAACCTAACAGAAAGGACCGGAGCAAGAGGCTTGAGGATGCTTTATGGGCTTACTGGACGCTTATAAGACACCAATCGGGATGTCTCCATATCGAATTGTTTTTGGAAAAGCATGCCACCCGCGGTGGAAATTGAGCATCGAGCATTCTCAGGCGGTGAAAAGGTGCAACTTGGACCTAGATCAAGCGGTATGGAGAGGAAGTGCACCTGCAAAGAATTGGAGGAGATCCGCTTGAGGCTTATGAAAGTTCCAAACTTTATAAGGAGAAGACCAAAGCCTTCCATGATAAGTTGATTCTGAGGAAAACATTTGAGATTGGTCAAAAAGTTCTCCTCTATAACTCCCGCCTCCGACTCATGCCTGGCAAATTAAGGTCTAGATGGGATGGACCATTTATTGTTACTAATGTTTTTCCTTCTCGGTGTCGTTTCGGATTAAAAGTGAGGTCACTGCCAAAGCTTTCATCGTAAATGGACACCGCCTCAAACAGTATCATGAACTTCCAGAGAATGCAGAAGTAGAGGTGATGAACATTCTCCATCCGCATTATGAATAAAAAAAAAAGAAAAAAAATGTATCTTTCTTAGGGTTGGCTTTGGTAACACAAACCGTGAATGGGAAAATGCATGCATCCTGATCCAGCCTTCTTAATTGAAAAACAAAGAAGGTAGATTGTATCCCACATGTGAGGCAACAACGTATTATGGCCACTTGTCCCTTTTGGGAGCCCTATGTTGCGCCGGTCTTGAATGGGTCGAATACTGGTCAACAATGCTTTGGCACAAAGCCGAAAGAAGCAGACTACCTCCATCCCAATCTTAAGTAAGTATACACTCATATTTCATCGAGTTTTTTCTAACAATTTCAAAAAAAAAAAAAAAAAAGGACGTGATGTCTCTCGCACTCATGACGCGTGAAGATAAAGATACGCCATGGAGACTGTACATACAGTATGTCATCATTTTCTATTTCTTTTATCTTTGTATCATTTTGTTGTATTTTGATTTTTGTACGACGATCCTTTGAACAGGGGTCCTTCGGGGTTTCTAGACTTCTTTACCTTGATGGTTTTCTTGAAGTAAAAAAAAAAAAAATTTTGTGTCTCTTAATTTCAACCTTTTCGACAACACCAACCTACCCTCATAGGTGCAATTATTCCCTTTCCATTCTTTTTCCTATTTAAACACTTCATTTTCTCCATTTTCCTTCAAACTCGAAACACTCAAGGGGAGGAAGAGTATAGAATGGGGCCTTCTATTCGTAACCTCAAAAATGTCTGTGTTTTTGTGGGTCGAGTTATGGGAAGGGATTAGAGTTTGTAAACGCACCAAGACTCTTGGTCGATCACTTGCTGCGAGGAATATTCATCTTGTATATGGGGGAGGTTGTCGTGGGTTAATGGGGGGATTGTATCACTTGCTTTGCCTTTTTAGGAGGCGATCGGGTTTTAGGTGTTATTCCTAAACCTTTAGTGAAAATAACATCACCGGAAGGACAATTGGAGAAGAAATTCGGTAACATCTATGCATGGACGAATGAAAACAATGGTTGACAATTCGATGCATTTCTTGTCTTACCTGGTGGTTTTGGTACTTTGGAAGATATTTTTCAAATTGTCTCTTGTCGAACCGAACATCCACCATAGACCCATTGGTTTGTTGAATGTTAATAATTTCTTTGATCTTTTGTTATCTTTTCTTGACAAAGTCATGGAACGAAATTTATCACTCCTTCTAAGAAGACAACTTCTTATCTCTCGCCTCCACTATTGATGAGCTCATTGATAAATTAGAAGCTTTTGAGTATGTACTGATCGTATTAGCTCGAGATAGATTGGTCAACAGAAGCAAATAAGGAAGTAACAAGAAACAAAAGCCAGATCTGCGACTTCATCTTTAATGGGTTTGATTTTATTGTACTTTGTTTCTGTTTAAATTTGTGTCAGCTTTCTCTAACAGGTAATATCTTCTATCATTTACTCATCTATATTTTAACATTGAGGACAATGTTGTGATCTAGTTGGGGGGGAAGGATAATTGACCCAAAAAAAATAAAAAAATATAAAAAATAAAAAAATAAAATAAAATAAAATAAAAAAATATAATAAATTTGTTGTTTTGTTTGAAAAGTATGATATGATTGTCATGTACTTATTAAATCAATTAGCGATGGCGAGTAAGGAGTAATTTTACTCTTGAGACGCATCTTAATTGGTGGCGAGTAAGGAGTTTTTAGGTAGTAACTAATTAGTACTAAAGTTTTTATTTCTTTTCAAGGTCCGATGCAGATCGACAAAGGTGTTTTTTTCTTCTTGGCGTTGATTCACTTCTTATCAGGTTGTGTTGCTCTTTTCTATATCTCTCTTTCACTTTGAAGGCAATGTTATATTAAGCGTGGGGGAGAGATTTCAGCATGTTTTTTTTTTAAAAAAAAAATCAAAAAAATGGGGTTCATTGCATGATTGAATAAACTTTTCTCCCTTCTTGAACTGATATGCTTGGTGATGGATGATTGAATTGATGAACTGAGTTTGATGGATGCATACCTTGTGAGATTTTGAGCATAATGGATGGATTCAACATTTATGTCATTCTCTTCTTTCTTGTGTGATTTTCACTCATGTTAATGACCACTCTAGAACTTGCTTTGATTCTTTTTGAGGCTACATTTCACTTGCATGCATGAACATGATTGAGGCCTTCTTTCTTAATTAACTAGTTTAACCAAATAGCCAACCTTGTTTCCAATATGATATCAAGCACTCTTTTGACTTCTTAAAAATTCTCTGATTCCTGCCAACCTTGTATATTTTCCTTTGCTTAACCCCTTTGAGCTTATTTGACCATTCCTTGTTTCTATCTCATTATGTGCCTTAAATGAAATATCGTGTTCCAACTTTACCTTAGGGAATAAAAGAACATTAGCTTAGTTAATGGATGAGTTTTTGAACAAGTGTGGGGGTGTGTATACAAAATGGTTGTTGAAAAAGGAAAGAGTGCCTAAAAAAAAAAAAAAAACAAAAACAAAAACAAAAAAAACAAAAAAAAAAAAAAAAAAGAAAAAGGATTGGGAAATGAATATGTAAAGGGATATACATTCGAGTTGAGATGAATTTTTATGCTTGTTATTTGAACTCACTCATTTGCTTTTATTCTCTTTGGTATTTATCTTCTCATATCCATTTTATCCTCTTCTCATTACCTTGACCTCACTACAACCTTGAATAAAGTCCTCATGATTTGTGTGTGCATGTGTTTTGAGTAGTGGAGAAGTAGAAGATAAGCAAGCTTATGGTAGTGCAATTTTCATGGGTTGAATTGAGTGAAATACCTACCTTTTAAACACTTGAGAGATTGAGAGGGAATCTTGTGAAGATCCATCATTCTTAATTCATTCTTTTCAACGGAAGTTTCCTTGCTTGTTGGTTTGAGATGTGAAGAAATGTTACCTCATTTATGCTTTGATCCCTTGAATTTCTTGTTGCTCTTCTTGCTTTATTGAGTCCTTTAGAGTTTTTAGCTTTTAAGTCTGTGTCGTTTGTCTTTGTCTTCTAACTTTAGTTTTATATGTTTTGCCCAGGAGTGCAAAAAGCTAAGTGTGGGGGAATTTGATAATCACATATTTTATTCATTAAGAAACCCTTATGTTTAGTTATTTACACTCTTCATGTACTTAATTGACTGAATTTGATTATGTTTTGTAAGTTTGAACTCAAATCAGACTAAATTGATTTTTTTCAGCATTATTCGAGTCTTACACTGTTTCTGTATTTTAGCCATATCTTGAGTTCTAAATGTCTGATAATTATGAATTTTACCTTGTAGGAAAGATAAGAGAGAGCTCTACAACTTTGATGAAGAGCTCAAAGTCAATTTCAGACATCTAGTGGAGCTAATTGGGCATGGAAATCAGAATACGGGATTTGTGACTGGAACCCGAACAGTGTGTAGTAACCAGAACATAATTCGAGTTTGGGTTTATAGAATGGGCTGAAAATTTGTAATCTGAAAGTTAAGACCCATATGTACAACTTTCATGACAAACACAAAACTTGATTCGGGCTCCTTGATGGAGATATTGGGTCTGAAAGTCAAAACAGAGGTGCTGAAACTGGTCCTGAACAGTCTGTAGTAATTGGGTCATATCTTGGGCTGTAGGACGAATTTTTGGGTGCTTCCAGAGCCATTGGAAAGCTTAGACAATTTCCTAGAACTTTCATGAAGACCACTTGGCTCAGAAATGACGAAATCAATGAGTTCAGCAATGAATACTTTCGGAGACAAGGAAGCTCACCTACCAAGTTCACCTACCAATCTCACCTACCAAGCTCACCTACCAATCTCACCTACCAAGCTCACCTACTAATTCCACCTACTAATCTCATCTACCCATCTACTACTACTCTGAATCCTCTATAAAAGGAAGCATGTGGAGAGCTCTAAACACAACACACACTTGGTGTTAGAGATAGCTTTTCATAGTTCAGATATTTTTCCTTCATTGTAATGGAGAGAGCTAAGTCACTTCTAGTCAATTCGGGACTCTTGAAGAGATTGTGGCTTGGATTCTTGAGACCTTGGTTATGTAATGTATTTGATTTATATTTGAATTCCTCTTCTCTTCTTCTTCTGTTCTCTTGATCTTGAATGCATGAATGGTGATTCTGTTTATGTTTGATCTGATTTGATCTTGGTTTAAGATTAAGTATTGTGATGAAATTTAGAACTGATTAATCTGAATTAATCACATAACTGAAGATTGAGATTTGTGATGAAACTTAGAACTGATTGATCTAAACTAATCACGTAATTGAAGAGGTTAGGTTACTGATTTGTGCCTAGGTTAATTGAATTTGATGCTTAAATTGACATATATTTACATGAATGGTGCAATTGCAGATTTGTGTTTATCACTTGTCAATTGAATTACGACGATTGTCTAGTATGAATTCTGGATCGATGCGAGAGATCTCGGTTAGATCCAAGTTAACCATTCAAATGTATTTCAGGTGTTTGTTGAAAGGTCTATGATTGAATCCACCCAATCTCGGATAGATTTCTGAATTGATGTTGTTTTTAATTGTTATTTCTCTTTAAATCCTGTCACTGCGATCCTTGAACCATCAAAACCCCCCTTTTTCTAACTTTCACTTGATTTGATCAAATTGCATCTACGATCCTTGAGGAGACGATCCGGTGTTGTTCACTATACTACAAGTTTAGGTAATAACTTCGGTTATAATTTTGACTGAGTTCGGCGCTCGTCAGCTCTTTGCAAACCATTCTAGTTTAATAGAATCTCGTCTGTCTTAGGTATAAGGGTGGACCGTAGGTCATCAGATCCGTTATGCCATTAGCTTTAAAATAGTCAGTGCCAAGTATCGAGGTTGGGTGTTGACCCTATAGCTTACTACCAAAATTGGGTGTTCTATACCTCTTGACTTGGGCTTTTTTTATCTGAAAAATAGTATCTGTTCTGAATAACTTTTTTTCATTGATAAGTTTTGGACGACAAGGATTCATACAAATTCGAATGAGGACAAATCAAACATTAATTTTACTAAAAGACTAGGCCGTCATAGGCGTCTAGCTATAG
The DNA here is from genome assembly GCA_029884605.1 of Ormosia emarginata. Taxonomy (NCBI): domain Eukaryota; kingdom Viridiplantae; phylum Streptophyta; class Magnoliopsida; order Fabales; family Fabaceae; genus Ormosia; species Ormosia emarginata. Next base: position 23,682,880 of record JAQQTP010000089.1, on the reverse strand, counting down.
TATTTCCTAAGTTTATCTGCATTCCAGTAGTTCTTGATTGCCCTACCTGTTAGAGTTTCCAGCGTGTAGGCTCCCTTGCCAGTGTTGATGACAATACGATAGGGGTCTTCCCAGTTAGGAGTTAGTTTTCCTTAGGAGGCATTTCTCCCTCTGATGTTTGCTCTTCAGAGTACCAGATCTCCTGGTTGGAACCTCCTTGGTACCACTTTCTTATTATATATGGCTGTCATCCTTTGCTTGAGGGCGGTGTCGTGTATGTGGGACACCAGTCTTCTTTCTTCTAACAGGTCCAGGTCTTCCTTGACCAATCCGGGGTTATTGTCAGGTGAAAATTGTTAATGTAGAACCATAGGTTGCCTAAAGAGACACGTGTATAGTGGTTTCTTCCTCCTCGTGCAGTTGCTGCCACCATGAGCCTTGAGCAGAGGGGTTAGGTATTAGCAAAGGGACTCTGACATTCAAGTTAGGCGATACTCTAAGAGGGTATAACTGTAAGAATTACAGTTACCTTGCTAGAATGATATAGCCAGATATTTATAGCGCATTTGTAGAGTCTTTGAGCATTTGTCGTAGAGTGCAGGTACGTTAAGATCGTTGACTGACGGGGGGTGCCTCTTCCCCATGATTGTTCAGGCAGAGCCCTGACGGAGGGTGTCTCCCTCCCACGATCGTCCAGGCAAATCCCTAGAATCTCGGGACTGTCGCGTTAGTGGCCACCCACCTTTTGCAAGCAGTTATGGTCCTTACACTCTAAAGGTCATAATTGGCAGTTGTCAGAATCTGCACAAAACTATAGAGTATTGTTGGAGGATACGACTAGTACCCGTATACAGACAACCTACCGGGATGCTTACTCTGGAGTTTGGTGGTGTATATGTCGAGTTTGACCTTTAAGAGCAGGATCCTAGACCACAATCCAGAACAATTTCTATAAAAAAAATAATTACTTTAATCCTTTGCAGTTAAAAAAAACACTTTAGTCTCTACAAAAAAATATTTTAGTCTTTTGCAGTTAAAAAAAAATAACACAGTGATTCTTTAAAAAAATAAATATAATAAGATTTTAAAATTTTCAAAGACAAAAATGTATGTCTTTTTTTAATAAAGACTAAAATGTTATTGTTTAAAATATTCAAATATTAAATTAATTAATTATTTATTTTTTAATATATATTTAAAAGAAAAATATATAATTCAACGCAAATGTCAAACTCAAACTTTGCCTAAAAACTGACCTGGGCTTTGGGTGCCTAACCATTCTGGTTCTCTTTCTGCCGTAACACCAGCATCTCATGCAACCCTGAGCACAGGGGACCAACAACCTCCTATTTTCCTAAATATAATATGCCAATCATAGAAAAAAGGGAGAGAGAGAGAGAGGGAGAGGCATAGAATGCAGCAACACTAATAAAGAGAGATTAGCGAGTAGCAAGAAAACTTTCAAAGTTGAGGAAGAACGAAAGTAGTCTCCATAGTTTTCATTTGAAGAAAGCTGAAAACTCTCTCAGCAGCAGCTTTAGCACTTTGCCATTCTTTAACAATACCTGTCCTTCTTGCCTTTCAGCACGACTGAGTAACTTCTTCACAGACAACTTGTCCATGGAGTTTGACCTTGAAAACCCTTTAGAAAACTTCCACGACCTTCACTGTGATGTTGTCTCTTCTCTTTTCCTTATTGAATCTGATCACATCCCATCACAAAATTACTTTCACACTCTCAAAGACAGAGATCTTTACATCTCTGTTAGAAGAAAAGGCATTTCTTTAATCTCACAGGTAAGAGCCGAGCCCAATTCTTTTTTTTTTTTGAGATAGAGAATTTTGATTACTGCTTGAAAAAATATTATATTTTTAAAGTAAACTGAATGTGGGTTAGTTGGTTTTGTTCAGTTGTCCATCACTTTGGATTCAGCTCGTATTTTCTGAGTCTTTCAAATAGTTTTCGTAAAACTGCCACATGACTTTCCCCTTCTCTAGATTTGGCGACTATATCATCCACGTACACTTCAATCTCTTTGTGCATCATGTCATGAAATAGTGCGACCATAGCACGTTGGTAAGTAGCCCCAGTATTCTTTAATCCAAACGGCATTACTGTGTAACAAAACGTCCCCCAAGGAGTGATGAAAGTAGTTTTTTCTTTGTCATCGATATCCATGTGGATTTGATTGTATCCTAAGTATCCATCCATGACTGAAAACTTGTGATTCTTAGCGGTGTTATCAACAAGAACATCGATATGGGGGAGTGGGAAATCGTCTTTCGGACTAGCCTTATTCAGATCCCTGTAGTCTACACACATTCTGATTTTCATCCTTCTTAGGCACAGGCACAATATTGGCGACCCACTCTGGGTGTCTTGATACCTCCAAGAATCCTGCTTCTAACTGCTTTGTCACTTCTTCCTTAATCTTCATGGACATATCAGGACGCATCCTCCTTAACTTCTACTTCTTTGCCTCAACATTTGGGTACAATGGGATTTTATACGATGCTATCCCTAGATCTAACCCAGGCATATCCCGATAAGACCAAGCAAATACATTCATATACTCCTTGAATAGTGTGATCATTTCTTTAAACTCGAGATTTTCCACTACTTTCAATTCTTTTTTCTCTTCTTCTGTCCCCATGTTAATCACCTCCGCTTCTTCGCCATTCAAGTCAAATCCTTTCTCTGAATACTCCAGTAATTTTGAAAAATTTTCAATAACTTCTCTTTCTTCATCAGATTCAGGGTCTTCTTCATCAAACATCACAGGGGACTCGATTAACGGGTTTTCAAGGTCTCTTTCATGAGGCAAACCTTCTACAAGACTCAAATCCCTGGAAAGTAATTCGTGTGGAGTTGGAAAGGCAAAAATAGAATAGAAATGATAAAGGAAGAAAGAGATATTATACAAAAACGTAAAAAGAAAACTTATAAACGCAAAAATGACAAGTCAAAGGTGCAAATAGGAGGAATGTTGAATGTTCATGTAAATTCATTTAGTTAATGTCTCAAATAACATAAACATAAGCTCAAAACATAGCCAATCTTAGATATCAGCTTAGTACAACATAACCAGACAATTACTTGGAGACAATCACATCAATCATTGGTTCAGACTGCCAGTTCTTCAGTGACTCTTCATCAGCAAAAGGACGAATTACTATGTATTCTTTTGGGTCATCTTCATGCAATGCATTGATAGTGATATGACATTGAGGTTGAATGATTTCTCCAAACATGATTATCTCGGCTGGTGCCAGGAATGTTTCCCTCATGTGGGGAATATACTTCATTTTGCCCTTATCAATCTTTTTCAAAGTCATATTCCCCATTCTTTCTTCCAGAGATACTTCGTACCCCAACCCCAACCTGTCTAACTTTTCTGGAAATGAAACCGTTATCTGAATACCCTGCAGTTTTGAGCCCAAGCCTTTTCCTTCCCGGTATCCACTATTAACCATAATTCGGGTCACCACCTGATTCACACTTTGCATTGGAGATTCATCTTTTCCCAACCCAGTCTCAATTACCTCAAAGTTGTGCCACAAATTCTCCTCTTTTTTCTCTGTACTCTCCACATAAGGCACTGAAATCGGTTTTGATAGCATAATTTCTTCTTCTCTATGTATTGTAATGACCAACCCATTCTCAATGTATTTAACATTCTGATGCACGGTGGAAAGAACGGCACCAGCGACGTGGATCCATGGTCTCCCCAGGAGCATAGTGTAACCAAGCTCAATATCCATAACTTGGAACAATACTTGAAAATTACTTGAACCAATCTCTAGCGGTAACATCATCTCTCCCGTAATGCCTTTCCTATTTCCAACAAAGGCTCGCACCACCATTTCTCGAGGTGACAGTTCATCCTCGCTTATTGATAATGAGGTCACAGTTAACTTGGGTAGGATATTTAGTACCGACCCTCCATCAATCAAAACTTTTGCAACTATATACTCTTTGCATTTGAGGGTTATGTGCAAGGCCCGTGGATTTTTCTCAAACTGAGAAATGATCTCTTCATCAGTGAATGTGATCATGTTGACGTGTTTCACCGGGTCCACCATGTTAACAACACTTTTAGGAGTAACATCAGGCTTAACATAAGCTTCATTCAAAACTCTTAGTAATGCTTTCCGATGTAACTCAGACGTCAAGACAAGTGACAATAGAGATATTCTTGCTAGAGTCTTCTTTAGTTGTTCCACATCATATTTGCTTTGTTTCACGATTTTCAAGAACTCATCTTCTTCTTTTCCTTTCTCCTCTTCTCTTGGGGTTTCTTCTCTACTTCCCTCTTTAACAATTTTTCCTTTTTCCACTTCTTATGGGCTATAGCATCGCCCACTCCTGTAATTCTACCTACTCTGATTATGTTAGTTACTAATTCCTCTTTTTGGTGTATCTCGGTAATTCGAGCCTTCGAAGTCTCTCCCTCGACTCTCTTTGTCTCCATCTTAGATTCATAATTCCATGACACTGTGTGAGTGTCACTGTAAGCAAATGGCATTGGCTTCTTCACGGTCATTACTACTTTTCCTAGTGCCGAGGCTTGGTTGAGGGGTGGCACCTTGAACACAAAGCGTTCAACCACATTGACCTCTTCGGAGGAAGCTAACCCTCGTCTTGCTTGTATTACTCCCAGAGTAAGTAATCCTTGTACTCGAATCTTGAAGTCCCAACAATTTTCAATATCGTGTCCTCTTCCCCCATGGTGATACGTACAACTTGACTCTTCATCATACCTTTCCTTCTCTTTTATTAAAGAAGATGATGCAGTAACATTATAACCAGCTAGTTTTAACCCCTTAAACACTTCAGCCATTAGAGTGCACATGTCTATAATCTTCTTTATCAATGGTTCTCCAATTTCCAGAGCGTTTACCACATTCCTTCCACCATGATTAGGGATTAGGTTGCTGACGATACTGGGTTCAGCCTCTTCCTGAATGTCAAGTTTCCCATAAGCAATAAGCCTCCTTACTACAGTCTTAAAAGCCTCACAATCTTCAATTGAATGCCCTGAGATATTCATGTGGTACTTGCATGTTAAATTTGAGTTATACCAGGCTGGAAATGGTGGTTCTAAGGGACATACAGGAATACTCAAAATGAGGTGATAATCAAACAACTTTTGAAATAGATCTACATTTGAAATGCACAATCTTAGGAAATAGGGTAGGTTTTGGGGACGAAAACGACCTTGATCTTAAAAATTTGGCCGAGGTTGTGGGTGGTTAGGGTAATTCTATGGAGATGCAGATGGATATCTGGTATTAACTGGACGAGTTGGCACATATGGCTGTGGTGTGGGAACATTGTTAATTTGGAATTATGGGGTTGGAATGATGTTTGTGGTTAGCACACTTTGGTGGGATGGATGATAAGGAGATGTATGTGTTTGGTTAAGAAGTGAGGATTATGGTTATATGGTTGTTAATGACTTGGATTTGGTGGGGGATATCGAGGTCTAAAGGTCTGTTGGCGTTGGATATGATTCATCTCAAGTTCTTTCTTTTTTGGCTGGAACCTCTTCTTAAAAGCAGTATTCTCTGTGTTGCTCATTGGTAATTTCCCAGCTTTGGCCAAGATCTCAATCCTTTCTCCCCTTGTGATCAAGTCGGCAAAATCCTTATAGGTTGATCCGGCCATTGCCTCGACAAAAGGATTTCCCAAGGTTCCCAAGAAATACGAATACATCTCAAACAGTGTCAATGGGGGCTGAACTTGAGCTGCTAAGGCTCTCCACCTTTGCGCATATTGTTTGAAAGGCTCCTCATTTCCTTTTTGCACTGAGCTTAATTGTTCCCGAGTTGGTGCTGCATCTAGATTGAATTTGTATTGGTCCATGAATAGATTAGCCAAGTCCGTCCAACACGAAACCTTAGAGCGGTCTAGTTGAAGATACCATTCTAAAGCAGGACCTGTGAGACTCTCATGGAAAAAGCTAATGAGGAACTTATCATCCTTGGACTAAACAGCCATCTTGGTCCCATAACTAATCAAATGAAACTGAGGGTTGCCAATCCCATCATACTTTGCAAAGTCAGGAATCTTGAAGTTTTTTGAGATTATAACGTCTGTGGTAGGACACAGTTCCTCTATCCTGAGATGTCCATAAGCATTGGGGCCCTTGATTGCCTTGATCTGTTCCTCTATCTTTTCCATCTATTCTTCTTTCATCTTGTCATTTGGCATGGTTGCATGTCCAATACCAGCAGAAAATCCTGTGGGCATCGGAATAGACATATGTGGTGGCTCCCATGTGAACACGGCGTTACCATGAATCTCATTTCGAGCACCTTCCAATGAATGATATCCTTCACCGATAGGAATTACTAATGATGCAGTGTTTGAGATTCCTCCTACAAAAGGTATCTCAGTAGTGACCCCGGGGTTTGTCCTCATGGAAGTGATGTTTGGTAGGTGCAAATGTGCCCCAGTTGCTCCTACACCTCCGGCTGCCCCTATCAAGGTTATGGTCTCCCTCATGGCTAGCAACATTTCCTTTATTCTTCTCTGAGACTCTGTCATCTCATTTATCCTTCCTTTCACTTCATCTACTTCCATACTTAGATTCTTGCCCTTATTTTCAGCTGCCATCACTGCAAGCAGTTTTGTTTGAGCCCTTGTGTTATGAACACGGGTTTGATTAGTGTCTTCTTTCCTTAGTCGCGCAATGGTTCTAAATTTCATGTGAACAATTAAGATACAAATTTATTATAAACAAACATGATTTTTATTGATTTGTTAGAAGACCATTATTAGTTTGTGCCGGATGGACTTGAGTGAGTATCTTTGATCTTCCTTATCACGACCAATTCTTAGAACGTCACGTTCAAAAGTATCGATATCAAGTAAACATGGGAGCAGAGAAACAAAAAGGCATACTTTATTCAATCAACAACATTTCACCTATTACATCATTGCTTAATCATTCTCAATCGAATGCATCTTGATCATTTGCTTCATTTGTTCAATAAGACTCTTACAATATTCAATGAAATCATTAATCGCTGCTGGAGTCTTAAATGGATCGACCATCTTATCTGCCACCTTTAAGTAATATGGAATGCCTGCGATTGCCGTGTCGGCTAGGTGTGCTAGTTTCACAAAGCGATCCCTCCAAAAGTGGGCTTCTTCTTTCCATTCATCGATGTCCTGGTCTTGTTGCCTTATTTGATCTGTCATTTTCTGCAAGTCCTTTTGTCCCTGTCGCAAAGTTGCTTTATACCTTACAATCTTGACAGTGCGCAACCTTTCAATCATGTCTTCATATCTTGCTAACATCATTTTCATTTGTTGCCTCATACTATCCACTTGATGAATGGCATCATTCTGTGTTGTGAGCAGCTCTTTAAGTTGTTGATTTTCAGTGAGAGCCTTATCTCTTTCTTTCCCCCGGAGTCCCAATTCCTTGTTCGCAGCCTCTAAACACCTCCTGATCCTTAACATATGATCTCGTTCTGTCTTTTGCCTCTTGTTAGCTCTTTCAAGAGCATGATCCTTTTCAAAATTTTCACGCTTTAAGACTGCACATGTTTGGCGAGTCTTTTCTAACTTTGCTTCTAATTTTCTTTTTTCTTCATTGGCTTCTGCTAACTCTTCCCTTATTTCTTCATCTTCTATTGGGACCAGAGGCAGAGATTTACTGACCATAGAGGTTGTTGGGATTTTGAAGGGTAACTTGACTTTCTGATCCCGGTTCTTAACCCACTACCAATAACTTTCTTTGGCCCCACAACTTCTGACTCCCAACTCTCTATCCTTTTTGACAACTTTCTTCCAGGAATCTCGCACTCTCCTAAGTGTCTCAGTACACTCCATCTGCATATCGTAAATAAAAGGAGTGGTCTCTAATTCCAAGGGTGGTCTCATCATGGGATAGCCAAGTTGTCGCAATGCCAAGGTGGGATTGTAGTTAATGCACCCCCGCGTACCCATAAAAGGAACATTAGGAAAGCCTTCGCACTGATAGACCACTGTTTGCCCTTCTTTCCGTCGTGGGTACCATACAATCTTTCTCTCCTCAAGCTTGGCCAATTCTTCAGCCCATTCTCGATCGTTCATAGTCTTCAACTTGAGCATCTTGAGATCTATAATGGGACAAGCTTTTTCGTAGCCTCTTTTGAACATATGAGTCGCAAGCCATACGAATATCATCGGTAGACAACACAAGATCCTCTTACCCTTCTTTTCATGGCAAAAATTTAAAGTATGGTAAACATCGGCCAGAACGGCTGGTACAGGATTTGTGACATCGTTTCTTCTAGCCAGGAAGACATCAATTGCTACAAAATCTACCAAGTCTTTATTACTTGGAAAGAGGATGGTGCCATAAATGTTGAGGGCAAGCACATTTGAAAAAGTACTCTGATCTTCAACCTTGGCCAAGTAGTGCATGTGCTCTTCTAAATATTTCCTTGGTAACCTCTCTATTCCTTTCGTATTTTGTTTTGCCTTCTGTAAATCTTTCACATGAACCTTCAAAACATTTGCAATGGTTGACATAGATGCATAGTGACCTATATATAGGAATAGCTTTTCCTTTTCCAAAGGTAAGCCCAAGATCTGCTCAAACTCCTCTAATGTGGGGGCTAACTGAAAATCTTGAAATGTGAAACAACGTAATGGTGGATCATAATATTGGGCTAGCGCAGTGATAGCTTCTGTTTGCATGTCCACTTCTAATAGATTCAAAACATTTCTATATCTTGCGGCGAAGGTCAAACGCTATGTCTTTTTTAGCATTCAACCCAAACCCACTAGGCTCTCTGTATCCACTTTCTTGGCCTTAAGTTGCATGGTCTTTTTCAAAATCGCCTCCTTGTGATCTGATCCCATGACACTTTCCATTTTTAATCAAAGATACTCACTACTATTCCTTAGGCACTGAATTTCAAATGGTTCTCCAACAAACCTGGGGATGAAGAATTATCAATGCATGGTTTTAAAAAAAATGATTTTACAATTTAATAATGAGTGAGTCGTTAGTCCTTTAAGAGTGATTCGCCTCTTTTTTTTTGGAAAAATCTTTTTTTTATTTTATTTTATCAAGAGGGATACCAGTATTGCTCATCACCTTAAGGGACTAAACAACTCACAAGGCATACATATAAGTTAAAAGATAACAAAAGGTACACTCCCTTTGTGTCCCAATAGGATTTCTTTAACTTAGGGATTTCTATCCTGAGGATCTACGAGTCTTTACTGAAATTGTGAAAACTTTCATTGGGTGGCTCTTCTATTCTAAAGGTCTCTAGAGCCAAGTCCAATTTCAAAATATTAACCACGAAATAGTGGATAAACCACTAGGTGTGGGACATCCGTGAAAAAGGCGCATTCTAGATGATGTTTTCGCAATAACCAAACAGGATATACATCCAAAATGGCTATCACTACACAACCTCTTCTTAACTTAGGCTTCACTCAAACCCGGGTATAGGGCCCCAGTCGAATGTGCATGATGAACGTGTAAGTGTAGTGGGTGTAGGGAACATATAAACCTTCATGATCCTAAAGACTACCCGCATCTTGCAAAATAAACACAAAACAAAACAAAAAATTCCAAGAGAAGTTCTCTATTCTAATGTTTAAACAGTAAAATGATTAACAAATTAATTAACAAATGATTAAAAAAATGAGAAACAGAAAACAAAAAAAGAAAAGAAAGGAAAGAAAAGGTAAAACGAATATACAAAGATCACCAAAATTTTGCACAACTAACTTATATGGGTTTGACTCTCATCAGGTCCCTAGTGGAGTCGTTATCTATTGCGACCGTGATCCCGACAGGAGCGGCGAAACAAAATAAATTAATTGGGAGTCGCTACCAATTTTATTTAAATTGGAAAAAATTGAAAAACCTTTTTTTAGAAAATGGTCTTCGGAAGCAAATTGGATTCGAGAGTCGATTATGCGTAAGGAAGGGTGAAATCTTAATCTCATAGCACCCTTAACACATCCGTTCTGAGACGGTACCCTAAATTAGTTATGCAAAATTCAGTAATCTCAAAATATATTCATTTTACCCCTTTTATAAAAAAAAACAATGAATTTGTAAAAATTTAAATTTTAGCTTGACAGAATAAAGATTCTGCTCCTACGTATCCTCAGGTGCAATAAGAAATTCAAAGTCACGTAGTTCTTTATAAAATACTTGTGGGTTGGTTATTTTTAATTTAAAACTAAATCATCAAGTTGTCGCAACTCAGATGATTACAAAAAAAAATTATAGGATTAATAAACTGTCGCAACTCAGTTAATCCCTTTTACATTAAAAAATTTCGATTATTTTATATTCTTCACTTTTGTAATTTTATATATTTTTTTAAATCATCAAGTTGTCACAACTTAGATGATTATAAAAAATTATAGGATCAATCAGCTGTCACAACTCAGTTAATCCCTTTTGCATTTAAAAAATATTTCAATTATTTTATATTTTTCACTTTTGTAATTTTATCCTTTTTTCTTTGAATCATCAAGTTGTCGCAGCTTAGATGATTACAAAAGTTATAGGATCAACAAGCTGTCACAACTCAGTTAACCCATTTTTTGCTTGTAAAAAAAATTAATTACCTTGTATATATATTTTTTTAACTTTTATCATTTTAATTTTTTTTATTCCCTTTTTTTCGTTTGCAACTCGATGAGCCCACCACATCAAGCCCATTTTCCCCAAAAAAGAAAAAAAAAACTAATCAGAATTAACTAATAATAATAATAATAATAATAATAATAATAATAATAATAAAGCCTTACAGAGAAATTTAAACGAAACAAAGAGGGTGTGGGGAAGTTTTCTTCTTCTTCTTTGACACTTTTGCAGAGAGAACAGGGGCACGATCGTTGCGGACCGCGGTGAGGAGCAGTGACTGGTGAAGCTCTGATCTAGCTTAGACGACGGCGGCAGCGCGATCTCAGTCTGGGCTCGGGTTGTGGAGGTTTCTGGTTCGTCGAGTTTCGATTGTAGAAGGTGAAGCGGTTGCAACTTCACATGGTCAGCGGGTCCGGTGGTGTGCAGAGCGGGTAGAGTGACGTGCTAGCGAACCGGATCTGGTTCGAGTGGGGCTCACAGCGACTCAGTTTCAGTGGCACATGGGTCGATGGCTTCCGGGTCAAAACGGTCCAGACAACGGGGGCGACGAGAGGCACTGCGGGTTTGGTGGTGCGGAACTCGGCTAGTGGTTGCTACTGGTGTGGCACGGGTTCATGCGGTTCCAGGTGGCTGGAGCGGACTGGTTTCGGTAGGGGTGAGTGGTTGAATGGTGGTTCTCTGTTAGTGGGGAGATGATAGTTGTGGATTGATGATGGTACATTAGTGGTGGAAGGTTGTGAATGGGTGGTTGATATGGTGAAAAATGATGGTGGGAGATGCTCACCGAGTTGACTCATTGGGTTTGGTTATGGAAAATGGTAGTTTGATGGTAGAGGGAGTATGGAATATGGGTGATAAAGATGGTGGTGGGTGGTGTGAAGTGTGGTTGGGTTTGAAGATGGTAGTAATGGGATAGAGTGGGACGTTGGTGATGGTGGCTGCCCAAAAAAAGTGATGCTTCAAGTCTGTCTCTGTTTTTTTTTTAGTATGATGCTTCAACTATCTCTGTCAGATTCATTCATTCCCCACTACCTCAATGTTGTGTGCAACTTATACGTGAAATAAAGAAAATAAATCCTGACCAACAAATCCTCTCTCATGTGCTGTTAGATATAATTTTATAGAAAAGTCCAGTGAATATTGTGTGTGTGTGCAACAAGTGAGAATGAAGTGAGTGAGTGTGAGTTGTCCATGTGATTGGGTACATGACTGGGAGTGGGTGTGGATGAGTGAAGTGCAATAGTAGGAATGGTTGACAATGCATGATTTGGTTTCCTTCCAAAAGCAGAACAAATTAGTTGCACGTTGATTGAATTTTTTATTATTATTTTTTTTTAATTTTTTTTGTTTTTATCTTTTTTATATTTTTGTTTTATTTTTTTTTATTATTATTATTTTTAATTTTTTTTCGTTTTTGTCTTTTCTTTATTTTCATTTTTTTATTTTTTTTAGCCCGGTCAAAATTGAGTGTTCACAGTAGTAAGTATTTGGAATATTGGACTTAGGTAGGTTTCAACACCTTAATCCATAATTCAACGCCCATCATAGTAAGTATTTGGAATATTGGACTTACGCAAAATCGTGTTAGTGCCTAAGGAAACTTGTTTCTTGTGATCTCTTTTACCTTAAGCGTGTATTTTTATTAGACCTTGCCTGGGCTCTTTGCAAACCATTCTGGTTTAACAGAATCTCGTCTGGCTTAGGTATAAGGGTGGACCGCAGGTCATCAAATCCGTTGTACCACTGGCTTTAAAATAGTCAGTGCCAGATATCGAGGTTGGGTGTTGACCCTATAGCTTACTACCAAAACTGGGTGTGCTATACCTCCTGACCTGGGCTTTTTTATCCGAAAAATAGTATCTATTCTGAATAACTCTTTTTCATTGATAAGTTTTGGAGGACAAGGATTCATACAAATTCGAATGAGGACAAATCAAACATTAATTTTACTAAAAGACTAGGTCGTTATAGGCGTCTAGCTATAGTATGTCCTAAGTTTATCTGCATTCCAGTAGTTCTTGATTGCGCTGCCTGTTAGAGTTTCTAGCGTGTAGGCTCCCTTGCCAGTGCTGATGACAATATGGTAGGGGTCTTCCCAATTAGGAGCTAGTTTTCCTTGGGAGGCATTTCTCCCTCTGATGTCTGCTCTCCGAAGTACCAGATCTCCTGGTTAGAACCTCCCTGGTACCACCTTCTTATTATATATGGCCGTTATCCTTTGCTTAAGGGCGGTGTCATGTATGTGGGCCACGCGTCTTCTTTCTTCTAACAGGTCCAGGTCTTCCTTGACCAATCCGGGGTTATTGTCAGGTAAAAATTGTTGATGTAGAACCAGAGGATGCCTAAAGAGACACGTGTACAGTGGTTTCCTCCTCCTCGTGCGGTTGCTGCCACCATGAGCCTTGAGAAGGGAGGTTAGGTATCTGCAAAGGGACTCCGACGTTCAAGTTAGGCAATACTCTAAGAGGGTATATACCGTAAGAATTACAGTTACCTTGCTAGAATGATATAGCAAGATATTTTTAGCGCATTTGTAGAGTCCTTGAGCATTCGTCGTAGAGTGCAGATACGTTGAGATCGTGGCCTGACAGGGGGTGCCTCTTCCCCACGATTGTTCAGGCAGAGCCCTGACGAAGGGTGTCTTCCTCCTACGATTGTCCAGGCAGATCCCTAGAATCTCGGGACTGTCGCGTTAGTGGCCACCCACCTTTTGCAAGCAGTTATGGTCCTTACACTCTAAAGGTCATAATTGGCAGTTGTCAAAATCTGCACAGACCTATGGAGTATTGTTGGAGGATACGACTAGTACCCGTATACGGACAACTTACCGAGATGTTTACTCTGGAGTCTGGTGATGTATATGCCGAATTTGACCTTTAAGGACAGAATCTTAGACCACAGTCCAAAACAATTTCTATAAAAAAAATAATTACTTTAATCCTTTGCAGTTAAAAAAATAACTTTAGTCTCTATAAAAAAATATTTTTGTCTTTTGCAGTTTAAAAAAAAAATAACACAATAATTCTTTAAAAAAATAAATGTAATAAGATTTTAAAATTTTCAAAGACAAAAGTGTATGTCTTTTTTTAATAAAGACTAAAATGTTATTGTTTAAAATATTCAAAGATTAAATTAATTAATTATTTATTTTTTAATATATATTTAAAAGAAAAATATATAATTCAACGCAAATGTCAAACTCAAACTTTGCCTAAAAACCGACCTGGGCTTTGGGTGCCTAACCATTCTGGTTCTTTCTGCCATAGCACCAGCATCTCATGCAACCCTGAGCACAGGGGACCAACAACCTCCTATTTTCCCAAATATAATATGCCAATCAGAGAAAAAAAGGGAGAGAGAGAGAGAGAGAGAGAGAGAGGCATAGAATGCAGCAACACTAATAAAGAGAGATTAGCGAGTAGCAAGAAAACTTTCAAAGTTGAGGAAGAACCAAAGCAGTCTCCATAGTTTTCATTTGAAGAAAGCTGAAAACTCTCTCAGCAGCAGCTTTAGCACTTTGCCTCTCTTTAACAATACCTGTCCTTCTTGCCTTTCAGCACGACTGAGTAACTTCTTCGCAGAAAACTCGTCCATGGAGTTTGACCTTGAAAACCCTTTAGAAAACTTCCACGACCTTCACTGTGATGCTGTCTCTTCTCTCTTCCTTATTGAATCTGATCACATCCCATCACAAAATTACTTTCACACTCTCAAAGACAGAGATCTTTACATCTCTGTTAGAAGAAAAGGCATTTCTTTAATCTCACAGGTAAGAGCCGAGCCCAATTCAGTTTTTTTTTTTTTTTGTTGAGAAAGAGAATTTTGATTACTGCTTGAAAAAATATTATATTTCTAAAGTAAACTGAATGTGGGTTGGTTGGTTTTGTTCAGTTGTCCAGCACTTTGGATCCAGTTTTGTCTTACCTGGCTATCAACTATTTGGACCGGTTCCTGGCCATCCAAGGGATATTGGTAAAGAAACCAAATGTGCTATTTGTGGATGATTTATTTGCTTTGATCATTTTTCTTCTCATTCATGATATTGGGAGTTTTTTTCTTTTTTTTTGTCTCTCTCTTTTTTTCAATCAAATAATTGCTTTGGCCTTCTTTGTTTTTGATAAATGCATTAACTCATGTTCTTATCTGTAAAATATTAAAGCAGAAATTCTTACTTAAATCATGAGCATGATAGTTGGGTGCACTAAGTCAATCAGGACTTGATATTTTTATAGAGTACCATAAAATTAATTGTAAAACACACGAATTTATGAAAATATTAAGTCTTAATTGACTTAATGCACCCAACTGAATGTCCATAGTTAGGTAAAAATCTCTCAAATACAGAATAGTATCAGTTGGATTCTGCTCCCTCAAGATCTAACTCAAATTTGGTTTATGTAACAGCAACCAAAGCCATGGGCCCTTAGGCTCCTTGCAATCTCTTGCTTTTCCCTAGCAACCAAGATGATGAGAACAGAGTACTCTGCCACTGATGTCCAGGTAAAAACGTTATGCATTCTAAGTAATGTGCTTGAAAAAACATAGGGTTTATGAGAGAGGTTGGTATTCATTGAATGAAGCTGGTGTCACTAGGTCCTTCTGAAACAAAGTGACGGTGGCATCATTTTTGAGACACAAACAATACAAAGAATGGAAGCCCTTATCTTGGGAGCTCTACAATGGCGAATGCGGTCCATCACTCCCTTCTCTTTCATAACTTTCTTCATTACTTTGTTCAGGCTCAAAGACCCACCAATGGGGCAGGTTCTCAAAGACCGAGCAGCTGAATTTATATTCAAGTCACAAACAGGTATGATTAATATATAATCTTTATTAGTCAGTTGAATATTTGAACAAAAAATGAGTTTATTTGATCACTAATCTTGAATACTAGTTGAATAATCGTTGTCTTTTATGCAGAGATAAAGCTTTTGGAATTCAAGCCATCTGTAATTGCTGCATCAGCACTTCTGTGTGCTTCTCACGAGTTTTTTCCTTTTCAATATCCGTGCTTCTTGAGAGCAATATCCGATTGTTCATATGTAAATAAAGTACATATCCTTCCATTATTATTGTTATAAACACATAGTTATCACATATCACATTTTCTACACAGTTTCTATTATCATTTTATTATAATTGATTTCATCGTATATTTTGTATATTTATACTTTGATTTTGTCAACTAATTTAACTTCTACTGAACGTGCAGGAAGCATTTTCCTTATTATTATTATTATTATTATTATTATTATTATTATTATTATTATTATGTTACACTTGTGATGAATTATTAATAAGTGACAAAACTTTTTTTTTTTTTAAATCTGTGGCAAAACTTGTTTTTAATATTGATGAATTAATAGAAGGTACGATAATTTTTCTGCAGGAAAGCATACTGCAGTGCTATAGTGTGATACAAGATATAGGCATGGAGGAGGAGTACGAGGCTGTGTTCAAGTCGGTTTCAAGCTCAGACACACCGGTTAATGTGTTGGACCATCATTTTCTGAGTTCAGAAAGTGAAAAAACCAACGGAATCACCGTTGCTGCCTCTACTCTGAGACAAGAGAAGGACCTCAAGAGAAGGAAAATCACTGATTATGGTAACAATTGAACGGTCCAGATTTATTGGATTAAACAATGCTGACAAGTACCGCAAGCAGAGAATAACATTTAATCCTCTGGGCCATCAGAAAGCGACTATGTCATTAGTCATATATCAACTTGATCTAGTCAACAAAAATATGAGGGGTTAAAAAAAGAAAATTGAATGGCACGAAAGATAGGAAGAGACTTGAGTGATGGGTGAGAGTGAAGATTGAGAAGGAAGGTAGTTGATGGATATAGTTCACGAACAAAATCACTGTGACATGATCCTGGTATGACCTACATTATATCTGGTGGTTGAGAAAAGGAGCAGGGAAGATAAGGTGCGGGAATTTTTGTTTTCTTAGAGACCAATCAAAAAGACAAAACATAACTTTGAATTGTAGGGTTGAATTTTGTGTCTTGTATTCTGTGGTTTAAGTGTGGTTGAATTTAGTACTTTTATCTGTAAACACGTATTTGTGTAGTACTTTTATATGTAAACACACACACACACATATATATATATATATATATGTTAAATTTTATAATTTTTTAGACATATTTAATGGAATAAAATATAATAATTTAATTATGTTAATTTTTATTTCACTTAATTTAAAGTTATTGAATAGTTTCTTTAATTTTTGTAAAAAATCTTAAAAAATAAGAAAAAAATAGAACGAGTATATATATATATATAAATTTTTTTTCCTTCTTTCTTAAGTGAGTTCAGGTCAGCGCAAAGCAAGAGCCAAGAAGGGCGAAATCTCGCTGCATGAGCCTGCATGTACTTTTCTTTACTAGAGATGGAACTGCATCTTTTGTCTCGGATTCGCTATAATCATGTTGTGGCAAAAATGGTTAACCATTAATTGGACAATGTGTGTCTCTTTGTCCTTTCCTCTTTGTTTTTTTTTATTTGTTTACTTCTTTCTTATTTCTGTGTTGGGGTGTCAAAATGAGTCGGCGGTTTGAAGTTGGTTCATTCTGAGTCGGGTCATTTTAGATCGGTCCATTCGGATCATGTAAGTTTCGGGTTGACATTTTGCTAGTCTAATTCTACTTATTTAGTCTTATGTAATATTAAAAGAACAGGTTGACCCAACTCATTTGGACCATATAAATTTAGAATTGACATTTTGCTAACTCAACTCGTTCATTTTTGTCGGAATATTCGGGTCAGCCCATCGGACTTGACTCATTTTAACACTCCTATCTCTGTCTTCTTTCCTTCAAGTTATGCAATTTTTAATTCATTTGTTAATATAGATTCTAGTTAATACAGATTCGTGACAGTTTATTTATTTATTTTTAAATAAAACAATTCAGTGTTAGGAGTGGTTACCTCATCTTAAAATGAGAGGATAACTTCATACGCAACGAACGCTTATTAATAATTTGTTAGCAACAATTTTGATAAAATTTGAATTTCGATTAACTTAACTTACATATAATTCATCATTATTTAATAATAAATCTTAACAAAAATTGATGTTCGATTAACTTAATTAAAGTGAAGTCACCTTTACTAATTGTGCTACCTATTATTATTGATGAGAGTTTTATTTATTAGTGAGAATTAAGTGTATCTTGAATGAAAGTGATATAGTATTAAATATATGAACCGTTGGATGGTCCTCATCAGTGAAATTTCCTTATCGAAGATATTTTGTTTGCACCTATTTTTGAGATATCTGTTCTTGTAACTGGGAGATTATTGCAACTTACATAGGGAATTGGAACCATATAATAGGTTAATGGGTTGAGTTTTCCATTTAATTTATCCCTCCATTTTTGCTCTTTTCTTATTATTTTTCAATAAAATTTTGTTATTTCTTCTTTATTCTTTGTTGAATTGGAACCTCTTGCTGCTGTTTATATTACGTGGTTATTTAGTATTTATTGTAAAAATGCAGAAATATAAGAGCAAGAGAAACAACTAAAAGAAAAATCATACAAAAAATTAAACACTGTCTGCTAAATATGTCCATTTACATAATTTCACATTTTGCTTTATATATACTCACAAATCAGTCCACTATAAATAATAAAAAGAAATACAACATCAGTTTCTCAATTTAATAACTCTCACAGTCCAAAAACCAATAATACCCAAAAATCGCTATCACAAATATATATATATATGAGACATATCTAATGAGAGGAGTTTTAATTGTGAGAGAGTAAGAGGAGTTAATCTTGATCATACAACCATATATAGATGGTCAAGATTAAAAGTTATTTGAAGGTCATGTGATCACTTAAAAAAGTCACATGCATTTATGTTCTAATCTTGACCATTCATGTAAGATCTAATGGTCGAAAATTCATCCTCTTCACCTCTTATAATAAACACTTATCTCATTAGATCATGCTCATATATATATATATATATATATATATATATATATATATATATAAAATCTATTTCTAATAAGATATCTTCACAATGTTTTTATATCTTCATTGTATAATGTTATTACATGTCTTCTTTTATATATATATATATATATATATATATATATATATATATATAAACCTTTTTCAGTAGTGGTATAACAAACTGAATTTTGCTAACAAGTGTTTTAAAATATTTGTTAAAGAAATTAAAATAATTTTTTTAAATAAAAACGAAACATTTAATACTTAAAAATTAAAAAAACTTTATTTTTTTTATTTAAAACATCTTATTTTGACTTCATTAATATCTATGCTTTCTCCACTCGTCACATCATATATCGGATTAATTGTTTGCCTCACACACGATTTTTCGTACCGAATATGAATTCGTACAACTTTTCCACTTCTCTAAGCAAATTCCCTTATTTTCTCTTTACTTTTTTTTTGTCTCTTATTTTTTACAATTTTAAATCTATAATCCCAGCATTATTGTAATTGATAGAATAGAGAAAATAGATAAACCGCACCATGAGTGCCGTTTTCAGTCCCAGATTATCACTTATATATATAGTAACATTTCCAATTCATATGACGAGCAGTTAAAATCAAAGATGCTCTGAAGACTTACTGTTGAAGTAGTAGAATTCAAAAAGGTGAGGCATTTACGTGAGATGCGCTAAATAAGATGACGCATTTACATAGATTACGCTAAGTTTATTAATATAATTTACATAGATGTGTTGTCCTCTTTGATACATCCTACGTGAAAATGTCACATAGGATGAAATTTTTACAAAGGTTACGCCAAATTTATTGACACAAACAAGGTGATTAAGTTATCTTTGTTGGCATAATCAGGTTATGTATTGACCCCTCATCCTTCATTTGTGACATTCTCATAATGAAAAATCTGTCGTTATTGATAATCAACAGGCAAGGAGTCACGCTATATATCATGTGTTAATTTTGGGTAAAAATTATATCTATTTTTATATCTTTATAGATTTATTGATGCTGAAATTGTAAGTGTCATTAGGCTTTTTTAATGAAATTAAGTTTATGGTAAAAAAAAAATATTGTTATGCAAGAATTTAACCATAGTACTAAGATCATCAATAGAAATGAAATGTCAAACATGTTTAATCCAACAAGGGTACCAAAATAACAATAGAAAATCATCAATAGTAATTTAACCAAAATCACTAAATATAACATTCTCAGATACACTAATGACATATAATTACACGTCAATGAGATGAGTGATAACAATGTATTTTATTCAATTTACAATCATTTAACTAGGCTTCTTAAGATTCAATTTGACTTAATTAAGTTGATTTTGTCATATTTTATGAAATTAAGCTTAATTGGATCATTGAAAAAATTATTGCTTGAATTATCATTAATTTGGGTGATTGCATTCTTAAGTAAACTGACTACAATTTGAGTTGCAATTATCTGATTAATGTGATTTCGGTCTTGTTGGAAAGTTATGATAATTCTCTAATAACTATTCACTTGATAGCAAAAGCCACATTGATAGTAATATATTTCATTCATTGTATAATCTTCTCACTTGATTTTTTCAATAAACTGGCTATAATTTGAGTTATAAATATCCGATGGATGTGATTTTGGTCTTGTTTTAAAGCTAAGACAAATTTCTACAACTTTTATGAAGACCTTAAGACCGAGAACACACGTTTGAATAACGCAAATTGGAGTTGAAGCAAAATCTAGAGTTTTGAATGTGACAACTTGACCTCTATGCACTTATTAGGCTATAGCTCGGGCTATAGGAGTTCAACAATTCTGAAATTTTGACAGTGGAAGGTTAAGACCCATATCTACAACTTTCATGAGAACACAAGAGCCAAATCGGAAGTCTTGAAGGTGATATTGGGCTTGGAAGTCAGAACAGAGGATGTGAAGTTGGACCTGACCCATGAGCAGTAATTAGGTCATATCTCGAGTTGTATGTGGTGGATTTGGATGAAACTAGCAACTATGAAAAGCTAAGACGATTTCCTAGAACTTTCATGAAGACCACTTGATGGGAAAATAACATTTGCAATGAGCTCAGAGCAGAAACATTTTGAAGACAAGAATTTCTATAATTTCAGCTCATTCATCATCATCAAGCAACTATTTTAGCATTTACTTCTCATCATCAAACAACTCCATTGTCTTCTTGTACTCCTTGAGCTCTATAAAAGGGAACTTGGGTGCTTATTCAGATCATCTTTGATCTTAGTTTAGTTTATGTTATTGTGTTATTTGTTTCTCTTGTTGTAGTTTTCTTTGTTCTAAATTGAAATTATATTCATCTTTTTCTTTTTCTCTCTTTCTTTCTTCTTATCTATAAGTAACTAATTTTCATTTTGCTTGAATGAAAGAGTGAAGCTTTTGGTAATATGTTGAGGTTAGATTAATTTCCTTCTTGTGCTTAAATGATATATTTTTAAATAATTATTATATGTGTTGTATGTTGTTTCCAATCAATTTAGAAACCCTTCTTGTATATTGCAGAACTTGATTCATTGAAGATAAGACGTTGGCACAGTGGATGCTTGAGATCATTTACAAGTGTTGGTGGAAAATTAAAGGAACCATAATATGATTACATGTATAATCTAAATTGAACTTTGAATGTTAAATCTTCTTATTGGAACTTCCATTATGTGTGATTTCAATTGAGTTATAAAAAGAAATAATGTTGTCTAATTTATTACCAAGAGTGGATCTCCTAACTCAAGCAAATTCTTTTCATCTGTAAACAACTTTTATCACATTTAGTATTGTGAAATCTTCTTCTTACCTCAAAGGATTTTTTCTTCATCAATTTCCTGTGGATCGACATCGGATTCCTGAGAATTTACAACTTGAAACAACCTGCACTTGAGTTTAAAACTTTTAATTTCCCATCAATAAGCCAGTATCAGAAAACGGTGGTCTATGGGAGGTATCAAAAGGACCTGGATGTGATGGGTATGGTGGATAACCTGGTGGCGGGTAATGATATGGTGGATAACCCTATGATGGGTAAGGATATAGTGGGTAACCCGATGGTGGGTAAGGATACGGTGGGTAAGGGTGTGTTGGGTATGGTGGATATAGTGGGTAATATGTAGGTGGAAGTTGAGTGGTTGGATATATAGCAGTTGCATTTGGAGCGGTAGCAATGGTAGTCATAGTCTGAGGTTGAGTCGTGTGTTGGCTTGTAGAAACAAAGTCCTCAGGATGTCGAAGTCGTGTCCGAGTGTTCGCTAACCCTATCTTCCTTCTACGTCGCTTCCCCTGTGCACTAGACTCCTCGAGTGACCATGAAATGTCATCTGCTGGTGGAGTTGGATGAAATGATTCCATGGTAATGCGATCATGCTCCTGCAATGAATGTAGGATCTGCACAGCAGATTCTCGAGCGGCAGCGTCTGTAGTTGAACTAAATCAATGCTCTACAATGTTCGCCTAAGAAACAAATATAAAATATGCCATTATAATCAATATAAAATACATATAGTAAACGTTTAATTGCTAAAGAGCTTTGCATTAAATATGTAGAGAGAGTGAGAATTGAGAAAATGATGGGAATGTCACGGATAGAGGATGAGGGGGTCAATACATAGCCTAGTTACGCCAACAAGGATGGTGTAATCACCCTGCTTGCACCAACAAGGGTGGCGTAACCCTTGTAAAAACTTCATTCTATGTGGCGTTTCCACGTAGGATGCGCCAAAGAGGGTGGCTCATCCATTTGGATTACGCTAACAAGCTTAACATAATCTACATGGATGCACCACCCTATTTGGCACATCCTACGTAGTCCATAAAATATTAAAAAAACTCACGTAGGACAAAAGAGTGGCAGTTTAATAAATAGTTTCAAAAGGGTAGCATTTTAGTAAATAATTTTAAAAAAAGTGACATTTTGATAATTAAATTTACTATCAATGGCAGTATGGTAAAAAAAACCAATAAATTTGCGTGTTATAGACCAACCAAGCCTGTAACTCAAATGAGGAAGACCACCACTGCCCATTGTCAAATAAAAGTTCAGATCCATGGGGTCACGAATCGATATTCCAAACTATGAACTTTGTGGCCATAAAGAGTTAAAAAAAGAAAAGAAATTCCATCGCCATCTAAGAACCACTGATATGTAATTAATAGCAGCAGTGGGAAAATCTTGCAGTTTCAGGAAGAGTTTTGGGATGGAGAAGTTTATTGGTTTTTAGTTGTAATGGTATAGAACTGAGTACATGATGTGGAGAAATTATTGGGTAGGCTAAAGTATTGCATAAGTTGTGTATAATAAGCTAATTGTTGAGTTTTATTGTAAAAATTTATTTCTTTATTTTTATTATTTGGACAAATTTGAATCTTGTATTAGAACAGATTTGTTTATTATAATTTAACTCTATTTTAGACAAGTAATTATTGTCATAAACTTATATAATATAGATCATACATGTACAATTGTGATTAAGCAATAATATTCAAAAATATTCTTTCAAGTTGGTATCAGAGTCAAGATCTCATTTCCATCGGCTATTCCGCTAGGCTTCTCCGTCGCTTATTCCGCTAGACTTGCCTGTTCGGTCCAGGCATCTATGGAGGGGGTGTTAAAGTCTCACATCGCCTATCTCAATCTTCTGAATTCAGTTTATATACCAGTTGGGTCACTTCACTTGATACCAATTAATTTTAAGTTAGAATTTCACATGGTATCAAAGTCAAGATCTCATTTTCATTACCTATTCTACTAGGTTTCTTCGTTGCCTATTCCGCTAGGCTTGTATGTTTCATCCAGGCATCATTGTTGATCAAACCACCCTTCATTTTTGGGTTTAGAGTCAACCTTTATTGCTGCCTTTAATCAGAACCGGACTGGAACCGGATTAGATCATCATCTCTGTGAACCAAAATCGCCAGATCATCCGAGCACCACGAACCCAGACCGTCATCTCTGACCAGACACCCTGATTTGTGACGAGAAATAGATTTGAGCACAGTCCACTGAGCATCATCCACGAACCTAGATCCGCCTACACCACGAACCCAAATCGTCATATCTGAGCAGACACCCTAACTAGCGATGAAAAACAGATTCGAGCATAGTCCGAGCACCGTCCACAAACCCACATCCACATACACCAGCTTCTCTGGTTTTGCCGTTGTCCTTTTTCATTTCAGCCTCTCAACATAAAAAAAAAAACATGTTAGAAGTTAAACCATGAGTATGTCAGACGACTAGACTGCCAATTCCATCTCATAGCTTAGCACGGCACCGCCCCCACCTCTGAATCCTAATGATCTCCTAGTCTTGCACCCTACATATTGCCTTAATAGAAAAAAATTACTTGCAATTGGCCAAGTCATTCGTACTATGCTTAAGGGATGTCGGAAGTTAAACCATATTGAAAGGACTGCCCCTGTGAAGGATGACCCTTACTTTGAGACGTGGGATAATGAGAACTCTCTTATTATAACGTGGCTCTAGAACTCCATGACTCCTGAGATTAGTAGAAACTGTATGTTCCTTCCTTCCTCCCAGAAAATTTGGGATAATCTTCGCCAGACCTTCTCTATGAAACATGATATCGCCACTTGCTATGAGTTCAAGATTAAAATCTTTGCCTTCAAACAGGGGGGACTTTTTGTTACTGATTATTATAAAACCCTTAATGGCTTATTGATTGAGTTAGATCAATACCATAATCTCAAAATAGAGTGCAACAAGGATGTTTCCACGTTGGCTAGTTTTGTGGAAAGAGACTGGATCTTTGAGTTCCTCTCTGGCCTGAATTCTAAATATAACCCTATTCGGGTTCAGATTCTAGGCAAGGAGACATTATCATCACTATTTGAGGTATTCTACACTATTCGGGGAGAGGAAAGTCGTAGGGCTGTCATGCTTGATGATAAGCCCACTGGTGGATTTGCCTTGGATACAGATAAGACAACTATACCATATTCTTCTTCTTCCTTCTCCAGACCCTACCAAGAGGGTCGCTGGTGTACTTATTGTAAGAAATCTGATTACACTAAAAAGAACTGCTTCAAACTCCATGGGAAGGACCAGGTTCTTAACCGCATAGGAGGGTTCAAGAGTATGCAGCAAAATCAGGCAAATATGATCACTTTAGATTCTATGCCTCTAGGTGAAGACTCAAATGTAGGTGATGAAGTTCCAGCCCTTAGTAAAAATGAGATTGAGCGCTTGTAAATTCTCATTGACTCTCTCAGTAAGCCTTCTAGCTCATGTTCTCTAACCATGACTATAAGAATTTTTGTTTTCAATCCTTTAATGCCTATGGTACTGAGACTTTATAGATTATGGACTCTAGTGCAATTGACTATATGACTTTTTATTCATCACTTCTGTTATGTTATCAACCCTCTTTTAGTAAGCATCATATAATCGTAGTTGATGGCTCTCTCACCTCAGTTGCGGGTTCTGCTACTGTTAAACTTCAGTCCTCTCTACACTTAAACAATGTGCTCTAAGTTCCCAAGCTTTCAAATAATCTTATTTCCATTCATAAGCTTATTACAGACAAGAATTGTGTCGTAACTTTTTTTCATTCTCATTATGTCTTTTAGGATCTTGTCATGGGGATGACGATTGGAGTTACTAAGGAATAAGAAGGGTTGTATTATCTCCTTAATATGCCAGTTAATGGTGGTCCTAATCAAAAGTTGCTACTTTCCTGTCATCAGTCTAGTTCTAAGTCTCTTGCTTATCAAATTTGGCTACAGCACAAGCTTCTAGGACATCCTCCATTTTCTTTGTTTAAGTATATGTTTTCGTCTTTATTTTTAAAAGAATATATTGAGTCTTTTCATTATGATATTTTTGAGTTTGCCAAACATCATCGTGTAACTTTTTCACCTATTTTTAATAAAAGTGTTAAGCCTTTTACACTTATCCACTCTGATGTTTGGGTCCTACACATCTATTTCTAACATTTATGACACTAAATAGTTTGTTTATTTCATTAATGATTGTACTCAAGTAACTTGACTTTTTCTAAAGAAAGACAAATCAAATGTGTTTCAAGTATTTGTTTAGTTTTATCGCATGGTTCAGGCCCAATTAGGAAAGTCCATAAGCATTTGTGTTATGAAAATAGTAAGGACTGTGTCAACCAAAATTTCTCTGCATTTACTAAAGAGCATGGTATTATGAATGAACTCACATGTGTTGATACTCCTCAGCAAAATGGTGTTGCAGAAAGAAAAAATCGTCATTTACTTGAAATCACTAATGTTTTACTATTCCAAATGTCTGTTCCTAGCTCATATTAGAGAGAAACGGTTTTAACTGCTGCATATTTAATTAATTGATTACCATCTTGTGTCCTGGGTAATGCAAGTCTAGTCCAACTCATGACCTCTCACTTTCCATCAGTTCCTATTATGCATAGTCTACAATCTTGTGTATTTGGTTGTGTGGCTTTTGTCCATGCACATCGCCAACATCGCAGTAAACTTGATCTCTATGTTGTCAAATGTGTTTTTCCAAGTTATGTTTTGACAAGAAGGGGCACAAATGTTATCACCCTTCAAGTCGTTGTTTTTTCGTCTCCATGGATGTCATTTTTTATAAAAATGAGTCATTCTTTACTTGTCCTTAGCTTCAGGGGGAGAACACTCAGGAAGCTGAGGCTAAGTCATTCTCTCTTAGGTCCTTCCTTCCTTTGTCATTTAACTCTGCACATGAATTGACATTTTCTTCTGTTACCCTACCTGAACTAGCTAAAGTCAAGGCCAAGGCTAGCACATCAAAATTGGTGTATTAGAGAAGAGGGAAACCTGAACTGACCCAACAGTAACTTCAGCCATCTGAACCAACGGTAAGTACAAAAGATACAAGTTCTCCTATCTCTAAACGTCGTATTTATGAACCTAATAATATGTCTTTGAATAATTGTGAACTTGACCCAGTTAACTTACTCATTGCATTGAGGAAAGGAAAAATGTATTATCTCAATCCTAAGTACCCTATTTCTCAAGTTGTCTCTTCCAAACATCTTTCCCTACTGTACCGAAGTTTCACTTCAGCTATAGATTCTATCAAAATCCCAACATCAGTACAAGAAGCATTGAAGGATAAAAACTGAATTAAAGCTATGAATGAGGAGATTGGTGCATTGGAAAAGAATGGAACATGAGAGATTGTTGAATGATTAGGTGACAAAAGGCTAGTGGGATGCAAATGGATATATATACTATGAAATATTAGTTTGATGGCACACTAGACTGATATAAAGCAAGGTTAGTGGTAAAATGATACACTCATGCTTATGAAATTGACTATGATGAGACATTTGTTCCAATAATCAAGATGAACACTGTAAGAATCTTACTCTCCATTACTGCCCACTTTAGGTGGGAATTACACAAGTTTGATGTTAAAAATGTCTTTCTTTATGGCGACTTAGAGGAAGAAGTTTATATGAAAATTTTCCCTGAATACGACTCCACTAGTTAAAGGAACAAGGTATGCAGGTTAAAGAAGACTTTATACAGGTTGAAGCAGTCTCCTCGTGCTTGGTTTGGAATATTCACAAAAACAATGGTGTCCCTAGGATACAGACAAAGTCAAGGTGATCATACTCTCTTTTTTAAACATTCACAGTAAGGTAAACTCATAGTCCTACTTGTGTATGTTGATGACATCATTACATCATAAGATGATCTAGTTGAGAAGTAACTTCTAAAAAATAAATTAACAGCTGGGTTTGAAATGAAAGATCTTGGGAAGCTAAAGTACTTCCTTGGAGTTGAAGTTTCCTACTCCAAATAAGGTACCTTCATTTCTCAAAAGAAATACGTCTTAAATCTTCTCAAAGAGACCAGAAAGCTTGAGTATAAGGCTATCGGTGTACTCATTAAACAGAATCACAAAATGGGAAGTGATGAAGAGAGCCCCAAGGTGGATAGAGCTCAATACGAGAGACTAGTAGGGAAACTGATATATCTTATACATACCAGACTAGATCTAGCATATGCTGTCAGTATTGTTAGGCAATTCATGCATAATCCGTGGAAGAGACACAAGCAGACTGTGAATCGAATTCTACAGTATCTTAAAATCATGTCTGGAAGAGGATTACTATTTATAAATAGGGAAATCTATTCATGGAATTGTACACAAATGTTGACTATGTAGGTTTAGTTACTGATAGGAGGTCAACATCAAGTTATTGTATGTTTCTGGGTGAAAATCTAGTAACATGGAGAAGTAATAAACAAAATGTAGTGACACAGTCAAGTGCAGAAGTTGAGTTTCAAGTTACGGCATAAGGAGTTTGTGAATTGTTATGAATGAAGATCATATTAGATGACTTAAGACTAAAGCGTGAAGTGCCTATGAAACTATTTTTCGACAACAAATCAGTCATTAGCATTACGTATAATCTAGTTCAACATGACAGGACAAAACACATTGTGATAGACTAACACTTTATTAAGGAGAAATTAGATAGTAGCTCATAACCACAATATACATTCCTTCAGAATATCAGTTGACAGATGTATTAACTAAGGGACTACCTACAGAGCGCTTTCAGGATCTTAGTAGCAAACTGGGAATTATAGATATCCATTCAACAACTTGAGAGGGAGTGTTGGGTTTTACAAATTTATTTCTTGATTTCTGTTATTATGACGGATTTGATTCTTATATTAGGATAAATTTGTTTCTTATTATTTAGCTCTATTTTAGGCAAGCAATTTTTATCATAAGCCTATGTAATGTAGAGAGGAGTGCTATGAACACATTCTTTATCACACTCCTTTCAACATACTTTCTTCTATTGGATCACGTCACATACTAAAATAATACTTAAACTTGATTACACACCACTCAAAGTTGATTACATGTTAATCGAGTTGATTATAAGCTAATCGATGTTAAATGTTATTTTAGTGTATAACGTGACCCAATAAAAAATAATGTGTTCAAAAGAGTATGATAGAGAGTATGCTCCTAGCATTATCCTAATGTAAATCATATTTATACAATTATGATTAAGCAATAATATTTCAAAATATTCTTTCAAATCAAATAAATTAACAATTCACATATTATTACTTTAAATATAAAATAATTGTGTTGCGTAAAGAGATTTATGCAATTGTTTTAATATAAAATGGCTATGTTTCATGTGTTAGTTGTTGATTTGCTTAATTAGTTTACATAATTGCATAGACTACCTCGACACGGTTGATGATGATGTTTGTGTGTGTATACATGCAATTAAAGTCGTGGGGAACCCCCGGCCCTGTCCAAAGTCACATGAAGTCCGAGGCAGAGAATTAAGAAAGAGAATGGGCATAGTTAATATAAAAGTGGGCACAATGTCAATGATAAGCCTCCAAATTCCATAAATGCGAGATGGTGTGGCTTCTTGTCTCCATTAGTGGATGCGAGCTTTAGTTAAAAACGAAATCCAAGAGCTTCACAGGTGCTGTCATCCAGCCATTCTGCATTTAAATTGAAGAATTTCGTCAAAAGCTAGGATTCTCCACAACAGTCTCGGTGCTAGCTCTCCATGATGACTAACAACATTCTATTGCTATGTACCGCAAAAAAATAAAAAAAATAAAAATCTGTGGCTAAAAGATTTTAAACATGATAATCGAGATAATTAGATAAGGCTTCAAACTCACTGAAGATATCAAATCTATGGTATGTCTTCGCACGAATAGTACTTCAAGCGGGTGTGTGTGACAGTAAAAGCAATATGAATAGGTCACCATCGTTAAAAAGTTAATAATAAGAGAAAAATCAGTATTTCGGGTAGCCTAGCCTTTGCAGTTTGAAGGAAAGGAGTCCCCTGGTTCCTGTTAACACTTGTTCAAACATTATATCCGAATGCTACTTTCTTGTTTGGTCAAGAAACATGAGCTAAAACTCTGGAAAAACAAAAGACAAAAGCCTCCATTAAAAGTGTGTGATTAACACCTAATTTAAAATTGTTGAATTATATGAAATTGGGGTGGGTTATTGGCATTTTAAGATGTCTATTCACATTTTTTATTTTTTTATTGTACTTTTAAAATTCACCCTCTCTTAAAGTTTTTTTAAAAGTAAAATTTTCAATAAAAATTTAAAATGAAAGTATAAATAAACATATTAAAGTGTTGATAGTCCTGCCCGTAAAACTGTGTGGGAAAAGATTGATTATATACATATGTTAGCACTTTGTAAAACAATTTAATATATAATATAAACAAATATATAGTTTTTTTGTGAAAAATAAAAAGGTAAACACAGAAAGTTCCCCACTATCCATACACTATCCTTTTTGAGGACTATTGAAATTAAATTCCAATGACATCGTTTTACTTTTATTTTAGTCTACTTACTTCTCTTTACACCAAATTAAAAGTTATAATTATTAATTAAAATATAATTATTTTTATTTAAATTTATCAACAAGCATTCTTGTTTGACCTAACTCTAATCCTAATTAATCCCGTGATCTTAGCTCAAATATCACTTGTTAAATTGAATGTTTACCCATAAACCTAAAGTTATATAGTCAGTTAGGATATAATTCTTTTTACTTAAATCTATCAACAAGTACCGTAGTTATATCTGAATCCAATTCACTTAGAATAGTGATTCAGTTAGAATAGTGGCTCACAACCAACACAGTAATAATCTAATCATAGTCAACTCTCAAGTGGGCATAATCTTAGAAAAAGTTTTCAGCCAAAATAGTTACTATGGTGTCCAAAATTAATCTAGTCTGGCTTAAAAGGATGATTGATCCTAATTGAGCTAACCTTTTTTTTTTTTAGAGATCATGAAGTATCTCTATAGGTTCGGTTCATTTGAATCGTCCATGAGATTAATTTCCATTTGATCGTGGGAGTATAAGAGTTATTTGATCTTCTTACAATAATTGTTTTCTTGAAATTTGAACTCGCGTCCTTATCCCAAAGGATCAAGATTGCTTATCATCTCGACTCACTCTTTGTAGGTAACATATTCTTCCATTAAAAAGATTTGATTTAAACATTTTACTTATAATCCTAGATGATTATTTCACAGCTTTAGGCATTTGACCAAATTCACCGTAAAACATCAAATATTCTATAATTTAGACAAATCATTCTTTATCTATTTTAATAATATAATATATAAATGTGATCCTTTTTATACATTCAAAACAAAAAACTACCTTTAAATCATTTATAAATTTATGGTTAAATTACTTTGTAAATTGCTAAAATTTTACTAAACTTTTAAATAGATTTCTAAAGTTTAAAAGCTTTAATGAGGTCCTTATACTCCTAAAAAATTTAAATACATCCCTATAGTTTTAACTAAGTTTTTAATTAAGTCTCTACTAATTATAAAAATTTATAATTAAGTTACCAATTCTATAACAGCAACACATAATAACCTGTAATTAACTGTAAATATTCATTAACATATAAACGTATATCACTCATTAATTTTTTTTTATTTTTTTTAAAAACCCCGTGAAATGATAGGGACCTACAGACTAAAATAATTTAACCTAAATTTACATATCTAAATATGAATTAATTAATTAGGATAATATTTTCAAACATCCAAAAATTTCAGCCCAACAAAGTATGGCCCGAAACATTGACTAACCCGTTTCAGACCATAGACTTGCACGTAGTTACATCTGGTTCGGTTCGAAACTTACTCGAAAACTCCCGAATACGTAATTGGGTTAGACGTGTCAAAGTAAAAAAATTATAAAGTATTTTCGGAGTAAGAAATTTATTTTGTTTTGTACTATTAAATATATATTATATTAATTTTGTGAGTTATTTTTTTTTAATTTTAACTATATTTAATAAAAAATAGTTTATTATAAAAATACTTAAGAATATCTTGTCATAGTGACGTTACTGTGAGTCTATGAGAGTATCTTAGAATTTCTCTTTCTTATGAGGCGGCAGTGGCGCGCCCGCAACTGGCAACTGTCAATGTCAAATGTTAGATTATCCAAATTCTTGTCCTCCATGTCTAAGCATTCAGTTTTTTCGCTAACAACATTACTTGGTTGTTTCTAAACGGTGCCATGTAATGATAATTTCGTATTGAAATAGTTCAAATAACATGTTTGAATTGTTATAGTACTGAGCATTCCGCATTACAGTAATTAACATTAAAAAAAAACTTCTTTTCTAAGCTAAAATCTTTGTATACGTCCATAATCTGTTTATATACTCATGACTTATGATCCCAATATTACTCTGGGCCTGAGGATCCATTGGTTGCAATTTGCAATGAAAGGCATCACCTGTGAACTTGGCATTCGGGTGGGCGTTTGAAGTCCAAGTGTGGGCTCCCAAACCCAATATATCAATGTGGACTGACCCACACGTTACCTGCACACTTGGAGATTTCATGCTGATTGCCGATGACAATATGTAGGGTGGTCCGGTAGGTTTACTTAAGCTATAACTCATAGGTTTTGATTTAACTCAATTCATAAAATACGGATTAAATTAAGTTTACAAGTTAGATCAAATTAAAAAATATTTTAACCTACAAAGTATAAGTCGGATAGTGAAGTTGAGAACTGTCAACTTGTACAAACTCAATCTACTCAAGTAATTTTTTTTCTTCTTATAAAATTTGTTTAACCATAATGATATTTCAAGTTGTTTTTCATCAACTTTTTTATAGTATCAATTAAATTTACACGTAAGTATTATGGCCACATTAAGAATCTTAATGTGACAAAAAAATAGAGATGAGAAACTCATGAAGTATCTAATGGACCATTATAATGAAAATTCAATAGATTACTTGGATAACAAAGATTATCGTGAGAAAATTAAGAATGAATTAAATAATTATGTCAATTCATATGTTATATGTGATAACATTGATTTCAATTAACTAATGTGGTTTATAGTTTATGACTTTTACGACTTGTTCTTATTTTAGTTTATTTCATACTTACGTTAACTTAGTAAGACTTATTATATCTATTTAGTTTGTTTTGAAACTTATTATGTTTTCATAAGATTAGTTATGTAACTTTTTAGTTTATTTGAGATTTAACACCCCGAAAATTTTTTAATTATTGTTATATATATTTTTTATAATTTTTATGATTTTTGTGATTTTTTGTGAATTATTTGGGTAATTTTGATTATTTTATTATATTTCTCAATTTACGTACACGTTATGCGGGACAGGAAAAATAAAATTTTACAAGGCCAAAAAATTTTAGACTGTGAAATGGGACCTGGGGATCTTACTAAATCCGAAGTCGGACACAATTTACGAAGTTTTCATTATCTAGGATTTTATCTGACAAATAAAATCTAAATACATCTTATTATCCAACGGACAATAAACACTGATTTGGTTAACTGTAACCTTTGTCTATTAGATAATAGGTTTTAGTAAAGTACTAGTCATCTTTTCTAGAGTATTCACTTTATGTGACATCATTCATGTGACATCACTTGGATGACATTACCTTTGACTTTCTAAAAAGTGAAACTAGCTTCTAAGCAAGCTTCAGAGAAAGCTTGTTGGAGAAGCTTTGTAACAAGCTTGTTGGAGAAGTCTTTTTCTCTCTTCCTTTGGTGAAGCCCACGGTTTTGGGGAGGAAAAAATAACAACTTTGTCATCTTTTCACTTAAGCCTTCACTTCACACTTTCATTTCAAAAAGTTTCACATTTCTCTTTCACTTTTTCTTCTCTCATTTTCTCTCTAGTGGCTCACGGCCACCACCCTCCAAATTCCCTTTTCTATTTTGTTTGTTCCAATCAATTATACTCCTTGAATCTACACACCCTTTGAATGATTTTCTATGTTGTGATCATCATCTAATTCTCTCACCTCCATCATCATTTCTTCAAGCCCTAACTTGAAGCTTTTAAGGTAAGATTTTGATCTTCCTTTTCTTCTCTTCATTCATTTTCCATCATTCATCTCACTTGGTTTCTTTCTATCTCATTTTCAAGAACCAAAAGAAAAGGCTCTCACTTTTTCTCTCCATGGAAGCCCACGACCAAGCTCATTTTGGGAGCTAAAAATCTATACTTAATTCATCTCTTCATCTTTCTATTATTCTCTCAAGTAACCAAGAAAAGCTATATACCAAAATT